>CATOUR010000112.1:0-1212500 GCA_951848785.1 Callosobruchus maculatus
TATTCCATATTATATATATATATATATATATATATATATATATATATATATATATATCTACACGGTACAACTGTGCGTCTCCAATGCAAAATCTTAGGTTCAGTCGGCGTCCGAGGTCACTGGGCGTCCGGATATACGGACGCCCAGTAACCACCCCCTTAAAACCTTGTTTTCGATACTTATAACATGTGTAGGTTCCAAAACCGTAAAAATCGGCTGGACGCCCGCTGGCACCTAATACTGATTTGCGTACAAAATCGAAGTTCAAGCTTCTACCACCTGCTGCGCTGGGGGTCCTCATTTATATACCTACCGTATACAGAATCCAGTGCAAGGGTTTACCCGGCGCCGTATACAGAATCCAGTGCACGGGTTTACCCGGCGCCAATTTTTTATATTAATCTATTTTTAGAATAACTATACTACGTACACTGCAGCGGTTTACTCGGCGACTGCCGTCGTTTGTTGTCATTGAATATTGTCTCTCCTAATACATTGGAGGATTATTTTGGATTTAATTCAGTAGCTACCGTTGGAGCTAAACTCTAGGTTTACTCTAAAGTCGGAATAATAACGAACAAATGTGCATAGATAACAGTTTTATGTTTTACTTCTATGAAGTTTAAAAGAGAAATGTAGTTCGATTCATTGATTTATGCAACTACAGTGCCTGTAACTAATATTGCTATTCTTGTGCTCGGATATGAGATTTTTGAAAATTGGTTACTACGATTATCAGTAGCTTTCAAATATTTCATCTAGCCGAAATAATTCTCTAAAGGCGAGACGCAATCTTCCAAAAATTTTATTCCAAAATCTAATGTTTTGAAGTCTGAATTTTTCAAAAATTTCATAATTTTTCACGAAACGTCCCATTGTTTTTCACAAAATGTTTCTTAACATCGGTTATTTCCGAGAGTATCACAGACTAGTAAAATTTCAAAATGTTTATTGCATCTTGAAGTTTCTGAAATTTCCAAAACTGGTCGAAAAGTTCATTCATTCAAAAAACCTCATTTTTCGAATACATCCTGCTTCTTTGGTTGTTTTCGTTATAAATATCTCGGAATTTTCCAAAAGGTTTGAATTTTATCGAAAGGGTCATTGCTTTGAAAAAGTAAACATTTTTAAAATACAAAAAACAATCAAATGTGAGTAATTTTTGACAATATCGTTAGGGTACTTACAGAGGTCGTGAAATCGCCTCAGGAGTATACATAGCGTAAATAAAACGATATCAAGAAGCAGTAGGAAACAAAAAACATGATTTTACGGACGGCCAAAAAAAGATATTTGCAAAATAAAATAAGATATTCAACTTTTTCCATGTGACTTAAAACAAGGGCTGACATCACAGGTATCTTATCGATATCGACAATCGATACTGCTACAGCGCAGGTCAGTGAGATTCAGCTGCAAACTATTTCTGATGTTGCCAAATTTCTTTTTAAATATTTACGTTGGCCATATATCAATAATTTAATTTACGAGCGAGTTTTGTTATATGGGTATACATATTCCCAAATGAAATAAGACTTCTCTTTTATCCTACTACAGCCGTAGTTCCTCATTGAGTAATACTGCGAGATGCAAAATGCAAAACGAAATCATATCAGCTGCTCGAACGCAACCATATTTTCTTTGTGGTTTGCCAACTGCGCATTCGACTTGAGATGAAACAATGCGACTCAATTCATTGATACTTAAGCATATTTGAAACAGGCAATTAACCCACTAGCATTTTTGTTGCAATACATTTTTATATCTGATAGGTATCACAGTTCATCCTGTTTGTGACCGAGGTTCGCAACTAATCGAAGCCATCATTTTATTTCGACGCATCCCATTATGAATGAATTCAAAGATAGAATCTAAATCAAGCCCATCCCTACAAGGTGAATTAGTAATCTAGCCTAACTTTTATTCTTTTGACTTTTGTACTTTTGTGTGTGCCTGTTTTGTGGTTATAATGATCAATGTCAAAATGTTAGGTTAGCATTGGCTATCGATATCGAATATCAATACTTTACATCCCATCACTATAGGATATCACTGACGTCAGAGGTTGTTTGCGCGGCATTTTGAAATAATTTTTGGAATATCCCTCACAGCCGATACCAAAAAACCAAACAAGTGATTTTGTCATGTTTACTAGGCTCTAAGGAACGCGTAAATGACATAATATTTTTTCTGCAAGTACCCTAGTAATTTAAGATGTTTATTTTTCAAAATTTCGAAAAGTTGCAGAATTGGTCGAAAATTTCACTTGTTTTGGAATCATCTCGTTTATGAAGATCATAATTTTCTTAAGGTTTCTGTTTTCAATATCCAACTCTTTCCAAAAAACTCAAATTTCACGTGATTATCTTGAAGTCGGATATCTCAAAATTTTTATATTTTTTTTTTTGAAAATTTTATAGTTCTTTAGTAAGTCAATTTTTTTTCGAAAATTTCATAATAATTATTTCACAAAGTTTCTAAACTTTACGTTTTTTTCAAAGTTCTCAGTTTTTGTCAAAAAGAAACTATTTTAAAGGTTTGAATTTTTCTTAGAGATTTTCATATGATCTGGGAGCGAAATAGACAAACCCCAGTCTTCATGTTTTACGTGAAAATCAGTAATATGCAGCTTAATTCATGTAACAAATACAACTTTGGTTTGCCGAATTTATTGAGTCACTGTGTATAATTAAAAATGAGACTGCTGATGACTGCTCCTACAAACCCCTGTTAAACTTTTTTCGATACCTTTCTAGTTTACCCAACTATCGACCACCTCTAAAAAATTTGATAACGCCACATGTTAAGATTATACTGTAAATATAAAATAATATAAAGGTATGAAATTATCCAGGGCAGCGCACCTAAAGAATCTGTTTTAATTGCGCCCCACTTTCCTGTACATGCTGTAATTTTGTTTTGTTCACCCTCGACATCCAAATAAATAATCATTCAACTCTCATAAGCCTTTTTGTGAACATAAAATAATTTGTGAGATAAATGGGGGGTGTCCAGAAGGGAAGACCATATAAAATGTTAAAGGTCATTGTTTACTTCATAAAAAATCCAGTGTACAGGTTTACTATGCTCCCCTATTGTAAAGTAAATCTATTTTTAGTATCATCATATTCTTTGTTTTGCAGCGGTTTACCCAGCGCCTGTCGCCGAATCTTGCCCTTGAAATGTGCATAGTACCGAAATTCCTTGAGATAACAGCGTCTTTCCCAGCTATCAAATATTCTCTGCTCACGACGTACTTGCAGATTTGTGTTTCTTGCATGGGTACAGTACTTAATAGCATGCTAAGAACAGAACAGGAGTTGAGCGTTTAGGCTATACCGAAAAGCCTATGAACACATTTCCTCCATAATATGCTAATGCAATTCTTCAGTATATTCCATTTCCGTGTTAGCGTAGTGTACCCACAATATAATACACTCAAAGGCAATTTTTGGGCTATAGTGACTTTATTTTAAGTTGCAGTACGCGATGAAAAGTTCTATACATATTCTGTGCTCAAATCTCCGTAACCATATACAGGGTGTCTCAAAAGGACCCGACTATTTGAGGTAGGGAAAAACCAAATGGAGAGATAAAGGAAGAAATTTTACTTTTTTTACTTTTTCAAAATAACATTCTTTAAATGACGCCCATTTTGTTGATGGTATTCTTCAAAGCGTTTATGCACATTATCAAAACGGTCCAACTACTTAGAGTGCACCGCTCGCTCGGTAAGGACACTGGTTAGATATTGCACTTTTAGTTGCCAGGATGCATGTTTAGTTGCCACAATATTGAAGAAAGCATCAGATCGATAGCAACTCAACAACTCCTTGGAACAGTTTTTGATAAAATGTGCACACACGGTTTGAAAAACGCCTTCAACAAAATGGGCGTCATTTAAAGAATGTTATTTTGAAAAAGTAAAATTTCTTCCTTCATCTCTCCATTGGCACTAATCAATGGTATTTACAATAAGCCGGTTTTGGTTTTTCCCTACCTCAAATAGTCGGGTCGTTTTGAGACACCCTGTAGTATTGTACCACTATAACTGCATAGCTGTATCATAGTTCTTGGGCAGTGACTCTTCTCTCATTAGCCATTACGCTTCTAATCAACACGCTCAAAGTTCCACTGATTCTAACGGCTATCTCAGAACCCTTGCCTCGTGGCAATAAGCCATTTAAGGGTGGACGCCTAGTAACATCAACGCTGAATTTACAAAAAGTCTGTATATAAATTCTATTAATAGACAGGCATAAAAAATATGGACGCCCAGTGGAGCTAACGGTGAACTATGACGCCAAGCGACCTGTTTCTGAAACCTACTTATATACAGTTATATACGCCAGACGCTGGGTAAAACGCTTTTGGTCCGGACGCTGGGTGATCCGCTGTAAATAAATATATATATATATATATATATATATATATATATATATATATATATATATATATATATATATATATCTACACGGTACAACTGTGCGTCTCCAATGCAAAATCTTCGGTTCACTCGGCGTCCGAGGTCACTGGGCGTCCGGATATACGGACGCCCAGTAACCACCCCCTTAAAACCTTGTTTTCGATACTTATAACATGTGTAGATTCCAAAACCGTTAAAATCGGCTGGACGCCCACTGGCACCTAATACTGATTTGCGTACAAAATCGAAGTTCAAGCTTCTACCACCTGCTGCGCTGGGGGTCCTCATTTATATACTTACCGTATACAGAATCCAGTGCAGGGGTTTACCCGGCGCCGTATACAGAATCCAGTGCACGGGTTTACCCGGCGCCAATTTTTTATATTAATCTATTTTTAGAATAACTATACTACGTACACTGCAGCGGTTTACTCGGCGACTGCCGTCGTTTGTTGTCATTGAATATTGTCTCTTCTAATACATTGGAGGATTGTTTTGGATTTAATTCAGTAGCTACCTTTGGAGCTAAACTCTAGGTTTACTCTAAAGTCGGAATAATAACGAACAAATGTGCATAGATAACAGTTTTATGTTTTACTTCTATGAAGTTTAAAAGAGAAATGTAGTTCGATTCATTGACTTATGCAACTACAGTGCCTGCAACTAATATTGCTATTCTTATGCTCGGATATGAGAGTTTTGAAAATTGGTTACTTCGATTATCAGTAGCTTTCAAATATTTCATCTAGTCGAAATAATTCTCTAAGGGCGAGACGCAATCTTCCAAAAATTTTATTCCAAAATCTAATGTTTTGAAGTCTGAATTTTTCAAAAATTTCATAATTTTTCAAAAAACGTCCCATTGTTTACACAAAATGTTTCTTAACATCGGTTATTTCCGAGAGTATCACAGACTAGTAAAATTTCAAAATGTTTATTGCAAATTTCCAAAATTGGTCGAAAAGTTCATTCATTCAAAAAACCTCATTTTTCGAATAAATCGTGCTTCTTTGGTTGTTTTCGTTATAAATATCTCGGAATTTTCCAAAAAGCTTTGAATTTTATCGCAAGGGTCATTGCTTTGAAAAAGTAAAAATTTTTAAAATACAAAAAATAATCAATATGTGAGTAATTTTCGACAATATCATAATTTGGTGTAATTTAAAATGTTTATTTTTCAAAATTTCGAAAAGTTGCAAAATTGGTCGAAAATTTCACTTGTTTTGGAATCATCTCGTTTACCAAAATCGTAATTTTCTTAAGGTTTCTGTTGAAGATCCAAATCTTTCCAGGAAACTAAAATTTCACGTGATTATCTTGAAGTCGGATATCTCAAAATTTTTATATTTTTTTGAAAATTTTATAGTTTTTTAGGAAGGCAAATTTTTTTCGAAAATTTCATAATTATTCCACAAAGTTTCAAAACTTTACGTTTTTTCAGAAGTTCTCAGTTTTTGTCAAAAGGAAACTATTTTAAAAGTTTGAATTTTTCTTAGAGACTTCCATATGATATGGGAGCGAAATAGACCAAACTCCAGTTGTCATGTTTTACGTGGAAATCAGTAATGATCGATAGCTGTTTATCCAACCCAATTGAAATATCCTCAGGTGTTCCTCAAGGGTCAGTCCTGGGACCACTCTTGTATTTAATTTACACAATTGATATGTCCAACTCCGTAGAAAACTCGTCAGTAATGTGTTATGCTGACGATACACAAATTTACAAAAGCTTCAGCACCAACTCCATGGATAGTGCACTCCTTCAGATTAATAATGATCTAAATGCCATTGCAAACTACTCTCAAAATAATCATTTGAAACTTAATAAAGACAAGTGTTCTGTAATGTTATTTTGCCCAGGCCCTAAACATCATTTTATAACCAATCACTTTGATGTCAAAATTAACAACGACTCTTTGAATATGGTAAATACTGCCAAAAATTTGGGATTGACCATTGATACTGATACTCTGCGTTTCAAAGAACATGTGTCAAATGTTTTGAAAAAATGTTATATTAATTTGAAGTCCTTATATGTGAATCGTTCAATTTTGAATTTTAAAATAAGAAAAAACTATGTGAGTCTCTCATATTTGCTAGCATATTTTATTGTAGCAGTGTATACTATTTTTGTTTAGATTCGGTTACTAAGAACATATTACAAAAACTGCAAAACATGTGTTGTATTTTCTTTGAAAAAATACGATCATATCTCTTTGAAGAGAAATCAGCATGGTTGGTTAGGCATATAAAATGCGTGTAAATATTACTTAGCAACATTTACACATAAAATTGTTTCTTTTCGCTCCCCCCCTTTACGAAAAATTTGTATTTAGACGTAGTCATTTAGACATCAATTTTAGAGATCCCATGTATAAAACTGTACTATATCGCAGATCATACACCTACAATGCCATCAAGATTTACAATGATTTAGATGATACATACAGGGTGGGCCAATAGTGCGTGGACGGAGAATTGCGGGCTTACTAAAAAATATTTCAAAAATCTGTCACTTGATCATGGTAGGGATCCTTAAGGGCTATAACGTAAAAATATATTCACTTGAATTTTGATGTTTATACAGGGTGATTCATATCAAACCTACATTTTTTTGAATGGAACCCCCTATATATTATTGCATATTTGGATTCCTTGGTCAATTCTAATGTGACTTTATGTATCACACATGGAACTTTAAACCGTTTAGGCGCAAATCACCATTTTTGGTATAAGTAGGTATCAGAAAAAAATTGAATATCGCAGCGATTATAATACCTAGAAGGCCCTGACCTCGCGGTACGATTAAGCATGAAATGCGTCACCTTAGGTTAGACGGCTAAATTTGAATTCTTTTTGTAATTTGAGAAATCAGAGGATAAATTAAGGAAACTTAAATCACAGATAACTTGATTTTTTCAAATGGGAATGCCTATTTTAGTTCAAATAATCAAATCTAAAATTTGATTACCTTTCTAATGATATAGCATTCTTGACATCAATCTTTTTTCGTTTTCATTTTATTTCAAATTTTCAGTCAAATCGGCGTTTTTCAATTTTCCTGCGTGCAAGCAACCTAGCAGGCCATGAAAAATAAACAAAAGCTCGTTAATATGGAAGAAAGCAACTAACTTAGTAAAAAGACTAGTAAAATTTCAAAATATTTATTGCATCTTGAAGTTTCTCAAATTTCCAAAATTGGTCTAAAAATTAATTCATTCTAAAAACCTCATTTTTCGGATAAATCCTGCTTCTTTGTTTGTTTTTGTTATAAATGTCTCGGAATTTTCCAAAAAGTTTTGAATTTTATCGAAAGGGTCATTGGTTTGAAAAAGTAAACATTTTTAAAATACAAAAAATAATCAAAATGTGAGTAATTTTTGACAATATCGTTAGGGTACTTGCAGAGGTCGTGAAATCGCCTCGGGAGTATACATGGCGTAAAGAAAACCATATCAGGAAGCAGTAGGAAACAAAAAACATGATATTACGGACGGCCAAAAAAAGATATTTGCAAAATAAAATAAGGATATATTCAAATTTTTCCACGTGACTTAAAACAAGGGCTGACGTCACAGGTATTTTATCGATATCGACAATCGATACTGCTACAGCGCAGGTCAATGAGATTCAACTGCAAACTATTTCTGATGTTGCCAAATTTCTTTTTAAATAGTTACGTTGGCCATATATCAATAATTTAATTTACGAGCGAGTTTTGTTATATGGGCATACATATTCCCAAATGAAATAAGACTTCTCTCTTATCCTACTACAGCCGTAGTTCCTCATTGAGTAATACTGCGAGATGCAAAATGCAAAACGAAATCATATCAGCTGTTCGAACGCAACCATATTTTCTTTGTGGTTTGCCAACTGCGCATTCGACTAGAGATGAAACAATGCGACTCAATTTATTGATACTTAAACATATTTGAAACAGGCAATTAACCCACTAGCATTTTTGTTGCAATACATTTTTATATCTGACAGGTATCACAGTTCATCCTGTTTGTGACCGAGATTCGCAACTAATCGAAGCCATCATCTTATTTCGACGCTTCCCATTATGAATGAATTCAAAGATAGAATCTAATTCAAGCCCATCCTACAAGGTGAATTAGTAATCTAGCCTAACCTTTATTCTTTTGACTTTTGTACTTTTGTGTGTGCCTGTTTTGTGATTATAATGATCAATGTCAAAATGTTAGGTTAGCATTGGCTATCGATATCGAATATCAATACTTTACATCCCATCACTATAGGATATCACTGACGTCAGAGGTTGTTTGCGCGGTATTTTCCGGCATTTGAAATAATTTTTGGAATATCTCTCACAGCCGACGCCAAAAAACCAAACAAGTGATTTTGTCGTGTTTACTAGGCTCTAAGGAACGCGTAAATGACACAATATTTTTTCTGCAAGTACCCTAGTAATTTAAAATGTTTATTTTTCAAAATTTCGAAAAGTTGCAAAATTGGTCGAAAATTTCACTTGTTTTGGAATCATCTCGTTTATTAAGATCACAATTTTCTTAAGGTTTCTGTTTTGAATATACAACTCTTTCCAAAAAACTCAAATTTCACGTGATTATCTTGAAGTCGGATATCTCAAAATTTTTATATTTTTTTTTGAAAATTTTATAGTTCTTTAGGAAGTCAAATTTTTTTCGAAAATTTCATAATTATTTCACAAAGTTTCTAAACTTTACGTTTTTTCAGAAGTTCTCAGTTTTTGTCAAAAAGAAACTATTCTAAAAGTTTGAATTTTTCTTAGAGATTTTCATATGATCTGGGAGCGAAATAGGCAAAATCCAGTCTTCATGTTTTACGTGAAAATCAGTAATATGCAGCTTGATTCATGTAACAAATACAACTTTGGTTTGCCGAATTTATGGAGTCACTGTGTATAATTAAAAATGAGACTGCTGATGACTGCTCCTACAAACCCTTGTTAAACTTTTTTCGATACCTTTCTAGTTTACCCAACTATCGACCACCTCTGAAAAATTTGATAACGCCACATATTAAGATTATACTGTAAATATAAAATAATATAATGGTATGAAATTCCTGTACATGCCGTAATTTTGTTTTGTTCACCCTCGACATCCATATAAATAATCATTCAACTCTCATAAGCCTTTTTGTGAACATAAAATAATTTGTGAGATGAATGGGGGGTGTCCAGAAGGGAAATCCATATAAAATGTTAAAGGTCATTGTTTATTTCATAAAAAATCCAGTGTACAGGTTTACTATGCTCCCCTATTGTAAAGTAAATCTATTTTTAGTATCATCATATTCTTTGTGTTTTGCAGCGGTTTACCCAGCGTCTGTCGCTGAATCTTGCCCTTGAAATGTGCAAAGTACCGAAATTCCTTGAGATAATAGCGTCTCTCCCAGCTATCAAATATTCTCTGCTCACGACGTACTTGCAGATTTGTGTTTCTTGCATGGGTACAGTACTTAATAGGAGTTGAGCGTTTAGGCTATACCGAAAAGCCTATGAACACATTTTCTCCATAATATGCTAATGCAATTCTTCAGTATATTCCATTTCCGTGTAAGCGTAGTGTACCAACAATATAATACACTCAAAGGCAATTTTTGGGCTATAGTGACTTTATTTTAAGTTGCAGTACGCGATGAAAAGTTCTATACATATTCTGTGCTCAAATCTCCGTAACCATATACAGGGTGTCTCAAAGGGACCCGACTATTTGAGGTAGGGAAAAACCAAATGGAGAGATAAAGGAAGAAATTTTACTTTTTTTACTTTTTCAAAATAACATTCTTAAAATGACGCCCATTTTGTTGACGGTATTCTTCAAAGCGTTTATGCACATTATCAAAACGGTCCAACTACTTAGAGTGCACGAGACGCAAATAAAGCGTGGTGAAGGGAGTAAGCCCGCACCGCTCGCTCAGTAAGAACACTGGTTAGATATTGCACTTTTAGTTGCCAGGATGCATGTTTAGTTGCCACAATATTGAAGAAAGCATCAGATCGATAGCAACTCCGCAACTCCTTGGAACAGTTTTTAATAAAATGTGCACAAACGGTTTGAAAGACGCCTTCAACAAAATGGGCGTCATTTAAAGAATGTTATTTTGAAAAAGTAAAATTTCTTCCTTCATCTCTCCATTGGCACTAATCAATGGTACTTACAATAAGCCGGTTTTGGTTTTTCCCTACCTCAAACAGTCGGGTCGTTTTGAGACACCCTGTAGTATTGTACCACTATAACTGCATAGCTGTATCATAGTTCTTGGGCAGTGACTCTTCTCTTATTAGCCATTACGCTCCTAATCAACACGCTCAAAGTTCCACTCATTCTAACGGCTCTCAGAACCCTTGCCTCGTGGCAATAAGCCATTCAAGGGTGGACGCCTAGTAACATTAACGCTGAATTTACAAAAAGTCTGTATATAAATTCTATTAATAGACAGGCATAAAAAATATGGACGCCCAGTGGAGCTAACGGTGAACTATGACGCCAAGCGACCTGTTTCTGAAACTTACTTATATACAGTTATATACGCCAGACGCTGGGTAAAACGCTTTTGGTCCGGACGCTGGGTGATCCGCTGTAAATAAATATATATATATATATATATATATATATATATATATATATATATATATTTATTTACAGCGGATCACCCAGCGTCCGGACCAAAAGCGTTTTACCCAGCGTCTGGCGTATATAACTGTATATAGGTCAGTTTCAGAAACAGGTCGCTTGGCGTCATAGTACACCGTTAGCTCCACTGGGCGTCCATATTTTTTATGCCTGTCTATTAATAGAATTTATATACAGACTTTTTGTAAATTCAGCGTTGATGTTACTAGGCGTCCACCCTTAAATGGCTTATTTTAATGTTTGTTCCACGAGGCAAGGGTTCTGAGATAGCCGTTAGAATGAGTGGAACTTTGAACGTGTTGATTAGAAGCGTAATGGCTAATGACAGAAGAAGCCCAAGAACTGTGATACAGCTATGTAGTTATAGTGGTACAATACTACAGGGTGTCTCAAAACGACCCGACCATTTGAGGTAGGGAAAAACCAAAACCGGCTTATTGTAAATACCATTGATTAGTGCCAATGGAGAGATGAAGGAAGAAATTTTACTTTTTCAAAATATCATTCTTTAAATGACGCCCATTTTGTTGAAGGCGTTTTTCAAACCGTGCGTGCACATTTTATCAAAAACTGTTCCAAGGAGTTGCTGAGTTGCTATCGATCTGAAGCTTTCTTCAATATTGTGGCAACTAAACATGCATCCTGGCAATGTGCAATATCTAACCAGTGTCCTTACCGAGCGAGCGGTGCGGGCTTACTCCCTCCACCACGCTTTATTTGCGTCCGTGCACTCTAAGTAGTTGGACCGTTTTGATAATGTGCATAAACGCTTTGAAGAATACCGTCAACAAAATGGGCGTCATTTAAAGAATGTTATTTTGAAAAAGTAAAAAAAGTAAAATTTCTTCCTTTATCTCTCCATTTGGTTTTTCCCTACCTCAAATAGTCGGGTCCTTTTGAGACACCCTGTATATGGTTACGGAGATTTGAGCACAGAATATGTCTAGAACTTTTCATCGCGTACTGCAACTTAAAGTAAAGTCACTAAAGCCCAAAAATTGCCTTTGAGTGTATTATATTGTGGGTACACTACGCTTACACGGAAATGGAATATACTGAAGAATTGCATTAGCATATTATGGAGGAAATGTGTTCATAGGCTTTTCGGTATAGCCTAAACGCTCAACTCCTAAGTTCTTAGCATGCTATTAAGTACTGTACCCATGCAAGAAACACAAATCTGCAAGTACGTCGTGAGCAGAGAATATTTGATAGCTGGGAAAGACGCTGTTATCTCAAGGAATTTCGGTACTATGCACATTGCAAGGGCAATATTCGGCGACAGACGCTGGGTAAACCGCTGCAAAACACAAAGAATATGATGATACTAAAAATAGATTTACTTTACAATAGGGGAGCATAGTAGACCTGTACACTGGATTTTTTATGAAATAAACAATGACCTTTAACATTTTATATGGTCTTCCCTTCTGGACACCCCCCGTTTATCTCACAAATTATTTTATGTTCACAAAAGGGCTTATGAGAGTTGAATGATTATTTATATGGATGTCGAGGGTGAACAAAACAAAATTACAGCATGTACAGGAAAGTGGGGCGCAATTAAAACAGATTCTTTAGGTGCGCTGCCCTGGATAATTTCATACCATTATATTATTTTATATTTACAGTATAATCTTAATATGTGGCGTTATCAAATTGTTTAGAGGTGGTCGATAGTTGGGTAAACTAGAAAGGTATCGAAAAAAGTTTAACAAGGGTTTGTAGGAGCAGTCATCAGCAGTCTCATTTTTAATTATACACAGTGACTCCATAAATTCGGCAGACCAAAGTTGTATTTGTTACATGAATCAAGCTACATATTATTGATTTTCACGTAAAACATGAAGACTGGAGTTTGTCTATTTCGCTCCCAGATCATATGAAAATCTCTAAGAAAAATTCAAACTTTTAAAATAGTTTCTTTTTGACAAAATCTGAGAACTTCTGAAAATAACGTAAAGTTTAGAAACTTTGTGAAATAATTATTATGAAATTTTCGAAAAAAATTTGACTTCCTAAAGAACTATAAAATTTTCAAAAAAAAAATATAAAAATTTTGAGATATCCGACTTCAAGATAATCACGTGAATTTTAGTTTTTTGGAAAGAGTTGGATATTCAAAACAGAAACCTTAAGAAAATTATGATCTTAATAAACGAGATGATTCCAAAACAAGTGAAATTTTCGACCAATTTTGCAACTTTTCGAAATTTTGAAAAATAAACATTTTAAATTACACCAAATTATTACTAGGGTACTTGCAGAAAAAATATTATGTCGTTTACGCGTTCCTTAGAGCCTAGTAAACATGACAAAATCACTTGTTTGGTTTTTTGGTATCGGCTGTGAGAGATATTCCAAAAATTATTTCAAATGTCGGAAAATGCCGCGCAAACAACCTCTGACGTCAGTGATATCCTACAGTGATGGGATGTAAAGTATTGATATTCGATATCGATAGCCAGTGCTAGCCTAACATTTTGACATTGATCGTTATAACCACAAAACAGGCACACACAAAAGTACAAAAGTCAAACGAATAAAAGTTAGGCTAAATTACTAATTCACCTTGTAGGGATGGGCTTGAATTAGATTCTATCTTTGAATTCATTCATAATGGGATGCGTCGAAATAAAATGATGGGTTCGATTAGTTGCAAATCTCGGTCACAAACAGGATGAACTGTGATACCTATCAGATATAAAAATGTATTGCAACAAAAATGCTAGTGGGTTAATTGCCTGTTTCAGATATGTTTAAGTATCAATAAATTGAGTCGCATTGTTTCATCTCTAGTCGAATGCGCAGTTGGCCAACCACAAAGAAAATATGGTTGCGTTCGAGCAGCTGATATGATTTAGTTTTGCATTTTGCATCTCGCAGTATTACTCAATGAGGAACTACGGCTGTAGTAGGATAAAAGGGAAGTCTTATTTCATTTGGGAATATGTATACCCATATAACAAAACTCGCTCGTAAATTAAATTATTGATATATGGCCAACGTAAATATTTAAAAAGAAATTTGGCAACATCAGAAATAGTTTGCAGTTGAATCTCACTGACCTGCGCTGTAGCAGTATCGATTGTCGATATCGATAAGATACCTGCGACGTCAGCCCTTGTTTTAAGTCAAGTGGAAAAATTTGAATATAGCCTTATTTTATTTTGCAAATATCTTTTTTTGGCCGTCCGTAAAATCATGTTTTTTGTTTCCTACTGCTTCTTGATATGGTTTTCTTTACGCTATGTATACTTCCGAGGCGATTTCACGACCTCTGCAATTACCCTAACGATATTCTCAAAAATTACTCACATTTTGATTGTTTTTTGTATTTTAAAAATGTTTACTTTTTCAAACCAATGACCCTTTCGATAAAATTCAAAACTTTTTGGAAAATTTCGAGATATTTATAACAAAAACAAACAAAGAAGCAGGATTTATTCGAAAAATAAGGTTTTTAGAATGAATGAATCTTTAGACCAATTTTGGAAATTTGAGAAACTTCAAGATGCAATAAATATTTTGAAATTTTACTAGTCTGCATCTTTTTACTAAGTTAGCTGCTTTCTTCCATATTAACGAGCTTTTGTTTATTTTTCATGGCCTGCTAGGTTGCTTGCACGCAGGAAAATTGAAAAACGCCGATTTGACTGAAAATTTGAAATAAAATGAAAACGAAAAAAGATTGATGTCAAGAATGCTATATCGTTAGAAAGGTAATCAAATTTTAGATTTGACTATTTAAACCAAAATAGGCATTCCCATTTGAAAAAATCAAGTTATCTGTGATTGAAGTTTCCTTAATTTATCATCTGATTTCTCCAAGTACAAAAAGAATTCAAATTTAGCCGTCTGACCTAAGGTGACGCATTTCATCCTTAACCGTACCGCGAGGTCAGGGCCTTCTAGGTCGCGATATTCAATTTTTTTCTGATACCTACTTATACCAAAAATGGTGATTTGCGCCTAAACGGTTTAAAGTTCCATGTGTGATACATAAAGTCACATTAGAATTGACCAAGGAATCCAAATATGCAATAATATATAGGGGGTTCCGTTCAAAAAAATGTAGGTTTGATATGAATCACCCTGTATAAACGTCAAAATTCAAGTGAAAATATTTTTACGTTATAGCCCTTAAGGATCCCTACCATGAGCAAGTGACAGATTTTTGAAATATTTTTTAGTAAGCCCGCAATTCTCCGTCCACGCACTATTGGCCCACCCTGTATGTATCATGTAAATCATTGTAAATCTTCATGGCATTGTAGGTGTATGATCTGCGATATAGTACAGTTTTATACATGGGTATCTCTAAAATTGATGTCTAAATTACTACGTCTAAATACAAATTTTTCGTAAAGGCGGGGAGCGAGAAGAAACAATTTTATGTGTAACTGTTGCTAAGTAATATTTACACGCATTTTCTATGCCTAACCAACCATGCTGATTTCTCTTCAAAGAGATATGATCGTATTTTTTCAAAGAAAATACAACACATGTTTTGCAGTTTTTGTAATCTGTTCTTAGTAACCGAATCTAAACAAAAATAGTATACACTGCTACAATAAAATATGCTAGGAAATATGAGACACTCACATAGTTTTTTCTTACTTTAAAATTCAAAATTGAACGATTTACATATAAAGACTTCAAATGAATATAACATTTTTTCAAAACATTTGACACATGTTCTTTGAAACGCAGAGTATCAGTATCAATGGTCAGTCCCAAATTTTTGGCAGTATTTACCATATTCAAAGAGTCGTTGTTAATTTTGACATCAAAGTGATTGGTTATAAAATGATGTTTAGGGCCTGGGCAAAATAACATTACAGAACACTTGTCTTTATTAAGTTTCAAATTATTATTTTTAGAGTAGTTTGCAATGGCATTTAGATCATTATTAATCTGAAGGAGTGCACTATCCATGGAGTTGTTGTTGAAGCTTTTGTAAATTTGTGTATCGTCAGCATAACACATTACTGACGAGTTTTCTACGGAGTTGGACATATCAATTGTGTAAATTAAATACAAGAGTGGTCCCAGGACTGACCCTTGAGGAACACCTGAGGATATTTCAATTGGGTTGGATAAACAGCTATCAATCATTACTGATTTCCACGTAAAACATGAAAACTGGAGTTTGGTCTATTTCGCTCCCATATCATATGAAAGTCTCTAAGAAACATTCAAACTTTTAAAATAGTTTCCTTTTGACAAAAACTGAGAACTTCCGAAAAAACGTAAAGTTTTGAAACTTTGTGGAATAATTATGAAATTTTCGAAAAAGATTTGCCTTCCTAAGAAACTATAAAATTTTCAAAAGAATATAAAAATTTTGAGATATCCGACTTCAAGATAATCACGTGAAATTTTAGTTTCCTGGAAAGATTTGGATCTTCAAAACAGAAACCTTAAGAAAATTATGATTTTGGTAAACGAGATGATTCCAAAAGAAGTGAAATTTTCGACCAATTTTGCAACTTTTCGAAATTTTGAAAAATAAACATTTTAAATTACACCAAGTTATGCTATTGTCGAAAATTACTCACATATTGATTATTTTTTGTATTTTAAAAATTTTTACTTTTCCAAAGCAATGACTCTTGCGATAAAATTCAAAACTTTTTGGAAAATTCCGAGATAATTATAACGAAAACAACCAAAGAAGCAGGATTTATTCGAAAAATGAGGTTTTTTGAATGAATGAACTTTTCGACCAATTTTGGAAATTTGAGAAACTTCAAGATGCAATAAACATTATGAAATTTTACTAGTCTGTGATACTCTCGGAAATAACCGATGTTAAGAAACATTTTGTGTAAACAATGGGACGTTTCGTGAAAAATTATGAAATTTTTGAAAAATTCAGACTTCAAGACATTAGATTTTGGAATAAAATTTTTGGAAGATTGCGTCTCGCCTTTAGAGAATTATTTCGACTAGATGAAATATTTGAAAGCTACTGATAATCGTAGTAACAAATTTTCAAAAATCTCATATCGGAGCACAAGAGTAGCAATATTAGTTGCATAAATCAGTGAATCGAACTACATTTCTCTTTTAAACTTCATAGAAGTAAAACATAAAACTGTTATCTATGCACATGTGTTCGTTATTATTCCGACTTTAGAGTAAACCTAGAGTTTAGCTCCAACGGTAGCTACTGAATTAAATCCAAAACAATCCTCCAATGTATTAGGAGAGACAATATGCAATGACAACAAACGACGGCAGTCGCCGAGTAAACCGCTGCAGTGTACGTAGTATAGTTATTCTAAAAATAGATTAATATAAAAAATTGGCGCCGGGTAAACCCTTGCACTGGATTCTATATACGGCGCCGGGTAAACCCGTGCACTGGATTCTGTATACGGTAAGTATATAAATGAGGACCCCCAGCGCAGCAGGTGGTAGAAGCTTGAACTTCGATTTTGTACGCGAATCAGTATTAGGTGCCAGCGGGCGTCCAGCCGATTTTAACGGTTTTGGAATCTACACATGTTATAAGTATCGAAAACAAGGTTTTAAGGGGGTGGTTACTGGGCGTCCGTATATCCGGACGCCCAGTGACCTCGGACGCCGACTGAACCTAAGATTTTGCATTGGAGACGCACAGTTGTACCGTGTAGATATATATATATATATATATATATATATATATATATATATATATATATATATATATATATATATATATATATATATATATATATATATATATATATATATATATATGTATATATCTACACGGTACAACTGTGCGTCTCCAATGCAAAATCTTAGGTTCAGTCGGCGTCCGAGGTCACTGGGCGTCCGGATATACGGACGCCCAGTAACCACCCCCTTAAAACCTTGTTTTCGATACTTATAACATGTGTGGATTCCAAAACCGTTAAAATCGGCTGGACGCCCGCTGGCACCTAATACTGATTTGCGTACAAAATCGAAGTTCAAGCTTCTACCACCTGCTGCGCTGGGGGTCCTCATTTATATACTTACCGTATACAGAATCCAGTGCAAGGGTTTACCCGGCGCCGTATACAGAATCCAGTGCACGGGTTTACCCAGCGCCAATTTTTTATATTAATCTATTTTTAGAATAACTATACTACGTACACTGCAGCGGTTTACTCGGCGACTGCCGTCGTTTGTTGTCATTGAATATTGTCTCTCCTAATACATTGGAGGATTGTTTTGGATTTAATTCAGTAGCTACCGTTGGAGCTAAACTCTAGGTTTACTCTAAAGTCGGAATAATAACGAACAAATGTGCATAGATAACAGTTTTATGTTTTACTTCTATGAAGTTTAAAAGAGAAATGTAGTTCGATTCATTGATTTATGCAACTACAGTGCCTGTAACTAATATTGCTATTCTTGTGCTCGGATATGAGATTTTTGAAAATTGGTTACTACGATTATCAGTAGCTCTCAAACATTTCATCTAGTCGAAATAATTCTCTAAAGGCGAGACGCAATCTTCCAAAAATTTTATTCCAAAACCTAATGTTTTGAAGTCTGAATTTTTCAAACATTTCATATTTTTTCACGAAACGTCCCATTGTTTACACAAAATGTTCCTTAACATCGGTTATTTCCGAGAGTATCACAGACTAGTAAAATTTCAAAATGTTTATTGCATCTTGAAGTTTCTCAAATTTCCAAAATTAGTCGAAAAGTTCATTCATTCAAAAAACCTCATTTTTCGAATAAATCCTGCTTCTTTGGTTGTTTTCGTTATAAATATCTCGGAGTTTTCCAAAAAGTTTTGAATTTTATCGCAAGCGTCATTGCTTTGAAAAATTAAAAATTTTTTAAATACAAAAAATAATCAATATATGAGTAATTTTCGACAATATCATAATTTGGTGTAATTTAAAATGTTTATTTTTCAAAATTTCGAAAAGTTGCAAAATTGGTCGAAAATTTCAGTTGTTTTGGAATCATCTCGTTTACCAAAATCATAATTTTCTTAAGGTTTCTGTTTTGAAGATCCAAATCTTTCCAGGAAACTAAAATTTCACGTGATTATCTTGAAGTCGGATATCTCAAAATTTTTATATTTTTCTGAAGATTTTATAGTTTTTTAGGAAGGTAAATCTTTTTCGAAAATTTCATAATTATTCCACAAAGTTTCAAAACTTTACGTTTTTTCAGAAGTTCTCAGTTTTTGTCAAAAGGAAACTATTTTAAAGGTTTGAATTTTTCTTAGAGACTTTCATATTATATGGGAGCGAAATAGACCAAACTCCAGTTTTCATGTTTTACGTGGAAATCAGTAATGATTGATAGCTGTTTATCCAACCCAATTGAAATATCCTCAGGTGTTCCTCAAGGGTCAGTCCTGGGACCACTCTTGTATTTAATTTACACAATTGATACGTCCAACTCCGTAGAAAATTCGTCAGCAATGTGTTATGCTGACGATACACAAATTTGCAAAAGCTTCAACACCAACTCCATGGATAGTGCACTCCTTCAGATTAATAATGATCTAAATGCCATTGCAAACTACTCTCAAAATAATAATTTGAAACTTAATAAAGACAAGTGTTCTGCAATGTTATTTTGCCCAGGCCCTAAACATCATTTTATATCCAATCACTTTGATGTCAAAATTAACAACGACTCCTTGAATATGGTAAATACTGCCAAAAATTTGGGATTGACCATTGATACTGATACTCTGCGTTTCAAAGAACATGTGTCAAATGTTTTGAAAAAATGTTATATTAATTTGAAGTCTTTATATGTAAATCGTTCAATTTTGAATTTTAAAATAAGAAAAAACTATGTGAGTCTCTCATATTTCCTAGCATATTTTATTGTAGCAGTGTATACTATTTTTGTTTAGATTCGGTTACTAAGAACAGATTACAAAAACTGCAAAACATGTGTTGTATTTTCTTTGAAAAAATACGATCATATCTTTTTGAAGAGAAATCAGCATGGTTGGTTAGGCATAAAAAATGCGTGTAAATATTACTTAGCAACATTTACACATAAAATTGTTTCTCTTCGCTCCCCCCTTTACGAAAAATTTGTATTTAGACGTAGTAATTTAGACATCAATTTTAGAGATACCCATGTATAAAACTGTACTATATCGCAGATCATACACCTACAATGCCATCAAGATTTACAATGATTTAGATGATACATACAGGGAGGGCCAATAGTGCGTGGACGCAGAATTGCGGGCTTACTAAAAAATATTTCAAAAATCTGTCACTTGATCATGGTAGGGATCCTTGAGGGCTATAACGTAAAAATATTTTCACTTGAATTTTGACGTTTATACAGGGTGATTCATATCAAACCTACATTTTTTTGAATGGAACCCCCTATATATTATTGCATATTTGGATTCCTTGGTCAATTCTAATGTGACTTTATGTATCACACATGAAACTTTAAACCGTTTAGGCGCAAATCACCATTTTTGGTATAAGTAGGTATCAGAAAAAAATTGAATATCGCAGCGATTATAATACCTAGAAGGCCCTGACTTCGCGGTACGATTAAGCATGAAATGCGTCACCTTAGGTCAGACGGCTAAAATTGAATTCTTTTTGTACTTGGAGAAATCAGAGGATAAATTAAGGAAACTTCAGTCACAGATAACTTGATTTTTTCAAATGGGAATGCCTATTTTGGTTTAAATAATCAAATCTAAAATTTGATTACCTTTCTAACGATATAGCATTCTTGACATCAATCTTTTTTCGTTTTCATTTTATTTCAAATTTTCAGTCAAATCGGTGTTTTTCAATTTTCCTGCGTGCAAGCAACCTAGCAGGCCATGAAAAATAAACAAAAGCTCGTTAATATGGAAGAAAGCAACTAACTTAGTAAAAAGATGCAGACTAGTAAAATTTCAAAATATTTATTGCATCTTGAAGTTTCTCAAATTTCCAAAATTGGTCTAAAAACTCATTCATTCTAAAAACCTCATTTTTCGAATAAATCCTGCTTCTTTGTTTGTTTTTGTTATAAATATCTCGGAATTTTCCAAAAGGTTTGAATTTTATCGAAAGGGTCATTGGTTTGAAAAAGTAAACATTTTTAAAATACAAAAAACAATCAAAATGTGAGTAATTTTTGACAATATCGTTAGGGTACTTACAGAGGTCGTGAAATCGCCTCGGGAGTATACATAGCGTAAATAAAACCATATCAAGAAGCAGTAGGAAACAAAAAACATGATTTTACGGACGGCCAAAAAAAGATATTTGCAAAACAAAATAAGGATATATTCAAATTTTTCCACGTGACTTAAAACAAGGGCTGACGTCACAGGTATCTTATCGATATCGACAATCGATACTGCTACAGCGCAGGTCAGTGAGATTTAATTGCAAACTATTTCTGATGTTGCCAAATTTCTTTTTAAATATTTACGTTGGCCATATATCAATAATTTAATTTACGAGCGAGTTTTGTTATATGGGTATACATATTCCCAAATGAAATAAGACTTCTCTTTAACCCTACTACAGCCGTAGTTCCTCATTGAGTAATACTGCGAGATGCAAAATTCAAAACGAAATCATATCGACTAGAGATGAAACAATGCGACTCAATTCATTGATACTTAAACATATTTGAAACAGGCAATTAACCCACTAGCATTTTTGTTGCAATACATTTTTATGTCTGATAGGTATCACAGTTCATCCTGTTTGTGACCGAGATTCGCAACTAATCGAAGCCATCATTTTATTTCGACGCATCCCATTATGAATGAATTCAAAGACAGAACCTAAATCAAGCCCATCCCTACAAGGTGAATTAGTAATCTAGCCTAACTTTTATTCTTTTGACTTTTGTACTTTTGTGTGTGCCTGTTTTGTGGTTATAATGATCAATGTCAAAATGTTAGGTTAGCATTGGCTATCGATATCGAATATCAATACTTTACATCCCATCACTATAGGATATCACTGACGTCAGAGGTTGTTTGCGCGGCATTTTGAAATAATTTTTGGAATATCTCTCACAGCCGATACCAAAAAACCAAACAAGTGATTTTGTCATGTTTACTAGGCTCTAAGGAACGCGTAAATGACATAATATTTTTTTCTGCAAGTACCCTAGTAATTTAAAATGTTTATTTTTCAAAATTTCGAAAAGTTGCAAAATTGGTCGAAAATTTCACTTGTTTTGGAATCATCTCGTTTATGAAGGTCATAATTTTCTTAAGGTTTCTGTTTTGAATATCCAACTCTTTCCAAAAAACTCAAATTTCACGTGATTACCTTGAAGTCAGATATCTCAAAATTTTTATATTTTTTTTTGAAGATTTTATAGTTCTTTAGAAAGTCAAATTTTTTTCAAAAATTTCATAATAATTATTTCACAAAGTTTCTAAACTTTACGTTTTTTTCAGAAGTTCTCAGTTTTTGTCAAAAAGAAACTATTTTAAAAGTTTGATTTTTTCTTAGAGATTTTCATATGATCTGGGAGTGAAATAGACAAACTCCAGTCTTCATGTTTCACGTGAAAATCAGTAATATGCAGCTTGATTCATGTAACAAATACAACTTTGGTTTGCCGAATTTATGGAGTCACTGTGTATAATTAAAAACGAGACTGCTGATGACTGCTCCTACAAACCCCTGTTAAACTTTTTTCGATACCTTTCTAGTTTACCCAACTATCGACCACCTCTAAAAAATTTGATAACGCCACATATTAAGATTATACTGTAAATATTAAATAATATAATGGTATGAAATTATCCAGGGCAGCGCACCTAAAGAATCTGTTTTAATTGCGCCCCACTTTCCTGTACATGCTGTAATTTTGTTTTGTTCACCCTCGACATCCATATAAATAATCATTCAACTCTCATAAGCCTTTTTGTGAACATAAAATAATTTGTGAGATAAATGGGGGGTGTCCAGAAGGGAAGACCATATAAAATGTTAAAGGTCATTGTTTATTTCATAAAAAATCCAGTGTACAGGTTTACTATGCTCCCCTATTGTAAAGTAAATCTATTTTTAGTATCATCATATTCTTTGTGTTTTGCAGCGGTTTACCCAGCGTCTGTCGCGGAATCTTGCCTTTGAAATGTGCATAGTACCGAAATTCCTTGAGATAACAGCGTCTTTCCCAGCTATCAAATATTCTCTGCTCACGACGCACTTGCAGATTTGTGTTTCTTGCATGGGTACAGTACTTAATAGCATGCTAAGAACAGAACAGGAGTTGAGCGTTTAGGCTATACCGAAAAGCCTATGAACACATTTCCTCCATAATATGCTAATGCAATTCGTCAGTATATTCCATTTCCGTGTAAGCGTAGTGTACCCACAATATAATACACTCAAAGACAATTTTTGGGCTATAGTGACCTTATATTAAGTTGCAGGACGCGATGAAAAGTTCTATACATATTCTGTGCTCAAATCTCCGTAACCATATACAGAGTGTCTCAAAAGGACCCGACTATTTGAGGTAGGGAAAAAACCAAAACCGGGTTATTGTAAATACCATTTATTACTGCCAATGGAGAGATAAAGGAGGAAATTTTACCTTTTCAAAATAACATTCTTTAAATGACGCCCATTTTGTTGACGGTATTCTTCAAAGCGTTTATGCACATTATCAAAACGGTCCAACTACTTAGAGTGCACGAGACGCAAATAAAGCGTGGTGGAGGGAGTAAGCCCACACCGCTCGCTCGGTAAGAACACTGGTTAGATATTGCACTTTTAGTTGCCAGGATGCATGTTTACTTGCCACAATATTGAAGAAAGCATCAGATCGATAGCAACTCAGCAACCCCTTGGAACAGTTTTTGATACAATGTACACAAACGGTTTGAAAAACGCCTTCAAGAAAATGGGCGTCATTTAAAGAATGTAATTTTGAAAAAGTCAAATTTGTTCCTTCATCTCTCCATTGGCACTAATCAATGGTATTTACAATAAGCCGGTTTTGGTTTTTCCCTACCTCAAATAGTCGGATCGTTTTGAGACACCCTGTAGTATTGTACCACTATAACTGCATAGCTGGATCATAGTTCGTGGGCAGTGACTCTTCTCTCACTAGCCATTACGCTTCTAATCAACGCGCTCATAGTTCCACTCATTCTAACGGCTATCTTAGAACCCTTGCCTCGTGGAACAAACATTAAAATAAGCCATTTAAGGGTGGACGCCTAGTAACAGCAACGCTGAATTTACAAAAAGTCTGTATATAAATTCTATTAATAGACAAGCATAAAAAATATGGACGCCCAGTGGAGCTAACGGTGAACTATGACGCCAAGCGACCTGTTTCTGAAACTTACTTATATACAATTATATACGCCAGACGCTGGGTAAAACGCTTTTGGTCCGGACGCTGGGTGATCCGCTGTAAATAAATACATATATATATATATATATATATATATATATATATATATATATATATATATATATATATATATATACTTGGCTGGCGCACCAAGTGAGGACAGTACATATTAGTGACCAAGTGAGGACAACGAGATAATGGCATCATTTTATGATAGATATTACGAAGATGTGCCATTTGATAAGAAACATTCAAATATACACATGAAAGCTATTTTACCGATGAGAAAATTGATACGTGTATATCGAGACAAGTGAGGACCTTTCAATGAAAGAATTAAGTGAGCCACGATATACCCGCTTTTTATCCCAGAGAACAACGGAGGTCCGAAATCGGTATACAACGCACCAAGCGAGGTCATAGCTGTGTTGCCAAAATGACACCGCAATATAAGCCGCTCTACGACTTTTACTGAATAGGTGTTTTTTTAATTACACTTTACAACAACTACCCTGTTGTTGTAACGTGTAACCTGATGGACTTCAACGATGTGTGAATTCACAAATGCTTTGACATCATGTTCTGCTCCCATAGACATATGGTCATGAATCCTCCAAATAACTGATTTAGAATCAGTGTTATATAGATCTTTGTAACTACATTGTTTTTCCATTTATAGGCGAATAGACTTTGCTTTTGTTATTTTTGTGTGAATTTTAAGAATATCTGATTAATATTTTTCCTTTTAGTAAGGTGCTAAAATTTGGGTGATGGACTTTCTGTGATACTGAATAAAGTTGGTCGTTGTAATGTTCTGTACTTGGCTTGCCTTTACATAGTTTGAGGACTCAAGGTTTTTATCTAACGTGTGTATCTAACATTAGCAATAAAACTTTGACAGATTATTACTACCACGGCGGGGTCGAAAAAGGTGCATGCTTTTGAAATATCATCTTTGTGATGGCGGATTTATGAACAAAAAATTAAGTCAAGTTGAGTGAGTTAGTACTTCGCACACATTGCGGTGATACCAGTTTATTGTTTTCCCATAGCGTGAAGCTATAATCTGAGATACATTTGCAACCAAATACACGCTGCACCGCTACTGACACGATTTCTAAAAACCTTACGCGCTTTCCAACCTTGCAACGGAAATAACACTGTGTTATATAGTACAGAACGGTCTAAAGCAATACCCTTATGTATACAACAGAAAATTGGGGTTTTCAATTAAAAGCGAAACGCGTTTACCCTCCTCGCTAAGCTACTAGTATTTGCTAGTAATACTGTGTCGAGATTTCATCAAAATCAGTTCAATATTTTCCACGCTACAGAACGATCTAGAGCAACGCCATTATTACGTATACATCAGGAAATTCTTGGTTTCTGCAATAGGCTAGACAATGTTCGGATGGATCTAAAAAAGTGTCACAGGTCAATGGACAGCCTATTATGAATACAATAAGCTTTTCAGTTTTACAACCCCTCACTCCCCAACGATCCCAATTTCTCCCTTACCAAAAAAGTAGAAAATGCTCAGTCACGTCTCAAACGCCAAAAAACGATGTTTGAGATGTTTTTATATTTTTAGTTTTTTTCATTATTGCTGCGCCGCCACTGATACGATTTCTAAAAACCATACGCATTTCCATTCTCGACACAGAAATAATACTATGTCAAAATTTCATTAAAATCAAACAAAAGTTTCCACCAAATACAGAACGACCTAAAGCAAAACTCGTATTCGAAGTCCCTTGTTTTCTGCAATACGCAAGGCACTGTTAGGATGGACCTAAAAAAGTGTATTATGCCGCTGGGTCTTTCTCTCACAGGTCAGTGTGTTTGCGTGTAGTGTGTATGTGTGTGTGTAATGGCTTTACTTTTAGCATTTGGATTTTACATTAAATTATTAAATGTTACATCATTATGCGGAATTAACCCAAGATTGACAAGTTTCATATATTTGGCCATTTTTTTGATGAGCTTTAGACAGCCTATTATGAATACAACAATTTTTTCATTTTCATAGCTAGAGATGTGTAGAACTGTTCTGATCCGGCTCATTGATCCGGATCTTTAAGGTGACCTAACTGAACCGCATCCTAAATTTAATCTCAACGGGTCAACGGGTCAGTCGGGTCACAAATTCGGCGGCTTGTTCATCAGAATCACAAAGCAGGATGGTGCGTGCCACGGTGATATACAGGGTGAGTTTTTAGTACCGGCTCGGTCGATAACTCCACTACTGTAGAAGATAGCGAAAAAAGTTGTATACAAAAATTGTAGCCACGGACATGCTCTTTGCTCAGAAAATATTTTGATTTATACAGGGTGATCCATAACTACGTGGTGATGCAAACATGCATTTTTTTAAGTGAGACACCCTATATTTTATTCCATATTCAAATTCTACTAATGATTTCCGTTCTTCCAGTATAGAGTATTGTTACATTATACAGGGTGTTTCAAAAGTTATGACCATTTTTGTATCCAAATCACGGTCAAATGAACGTACTGTATATCAAAAAGTAATTAATCAAAAATTAGTTTTTTCACATGAGAAGATTAGAAATATCCTCTAGTTTTAAAATACGTTATAAAAAAATCCCGCGACGCATATTCGTATACAGGGTGATGTAGAATGCAAAATCCAGATTTTCTCTCTTTTTTTAAATGTAACCCCCAACATTTTATTATACCAAAGAATTGCCTTTAATATGCTCTTTTATCTGTGTATAGCACTTATTATGGCTGCATTCATTAGTTTCTGAGATATTTCGATTTTTCTACAAATTTTAAATATACCTCCTATTTGTTTAATAAAATTTATTTATTTTAAGAAAATACTACCAAATTTTGTTGTTGCTTAACAAACAACTAAAATATAAGGCGATAATAATACTTGATCAAGTCAAAACACTGAACTAACGAGATAATATAGGTCAAGTGTGCTGAGGAAACAATTTTATAGACGTCATGCAGAATGATCAAGCAGATGTATCAGGTAGGCTATGAAATATGAAACGACACAGTCCAAATAAAACGATTCTTCAATCTTTCAAACGCATTAGTTTTAGAGTGCCTCCGTTCTGGATATTGCTATTCATAGTTGATATATTCTAGAGGCAAGTAGACAATTTCTCAAAGATTCTCCTAAATACCCTCAATGGAAAAATTAATTTTCAAAGCTAGTTTTTCACACAGTACGGAATTATTGAGCAGGTTATGAAAACGCTCAATTTTTCAAAGCCTACCTGATAAAACTACTTGATAATTATGCATGACGCCTACAAAATTGTTTCCTCAGAATACTTGACTTTATGATCTCGATGATTTAGGGTTTTGACTTCATCAAATACTATCAAGACGTTATAATTTAGTTGTTCGTTAAATAAAAAACAAATCAGATAGTACTTTCTCAAAATAAATAAATTTCAGTACACAAATAGAGGCTATATTTTAAATTTACCGAAAAATCGAAATATCTCGGAAACTGATGGACGTAGGTACAACAAGTGCTATACAAAGATGAAAGAGCATATTAAAAGCAATTCTTTGGGATAATAAAATATTGGGGGTTATATTTGAAAAAAAAGAGAAAATTTGGATTTTGCATTCTACATCACCCTGTATACGAATATGCGTCTCGGGCTTCTTTTAAAGCCGATTTTAAAACTAGAGGATATTTTTAATCTTCTCATGTAAAAAAAATAATTTTTGATTCATTACTTTTTGATATACAGTACGTTCATTTGTCCGCGATTTGGATATAAAAATGGTCATAACTTTTGAAACACCCTGTGTAATGTAACAGTGCCCTATATTGGAAGAACGGAAATTATTAGTAGAATCTGAATATGGAATAATATATAGGGTGTTTCATTTAAAAAAATGCATGTTTGCATCACCACGTAGTTATGGATCACCCTGTATAAATCTAAATATTTTCTGAGCAAGGAGCATATCCGTGGTTACAACTTTTATATACAACTTTTTTCGCTATCTTCTATAGTAGTGGTGTTATCGACCGAGCCGGTACTAAAAACTCACCCTGTATGTCGGTCAGTCGATCTGACGATAGGTGATGTTCAGTTTTCGGTTCAGTGTTCTGCTTAAGCTACAGGATATCCATAATGCTCAATGTTCTGGGATCTGAATTTAAAAGTATATTTAGATAGATATTTTAGGGCGAATAATAAATGAATATTTTTCTTGTATGATGAGTTGTGGCTGTTTATAGTAGAGACAAAAAATTCCTTTTACGTGCTAGGAGTGTATTTTAACAAATACGAGAAACTCAGAACTGAATAATTTATTTACTCAAATCGAAATTTATAAAGAATAGTATTAATACATATACATCTTCTAGGTAGGTACATATTTATAAAAAAATAAATATCATCTGATATAAAGATAAAACAAATTAATAAATTATACATGAAGTGTACTGTACTGTACTGGCTCATTTCTGTCTGCACCGAGTACCCAGATTGGACGGTTCCAACCGTGCTTCGGTTGACCAATCGTTCACCTTCGATCTCAAGATTGCATTCGCTAGTCGGGATCCGACTGACCCGTGAACCGGATCACTGTTCCGGATCTTTGAGGTGTTCTAGATCCGGTGATCCGCATCTTAAAAATGACCCGATATGCCCATCTCTATTTATAGCCCTCCACCATCCATCCTGTAGTACAAAATGATTAGGAACCCCCAAAAATCCTAAAAACGAAGTTTGAGGAATATTTGGCTTTTTTTGTTTTTGCTAATTCCTTCACCGCCCATGCACGGATTTTCAAAATTATAGCAGTATACTACCTATTACGACCCCACAGTATATCGCTCCGTGCAAAGGTTACTGAGATTATGAGGATAGAAGAACGCCAACAGGCAGATAAACCGACAGACCGATAGCCTATATGTCCGATAATGCCATATAAATATTACGGGCCTATCTGACAGATACGCTATCTGAAACTTATCAGAGACCGGTGAAACCGGTTCTAAGTGTAACAGACAGACAAACCGACAGACCGAAAGCCTATCTCTCATATAAATGATATGGGCCTATGTGACAGATACGCTATCCGAAACTTATCAGAGACGAGTGAAACTGGCCCTAAAAGGGCTGATACACGTACGAGCAAGTACGCGTACTTATGGTTCGACGACCTTTTTCGCCTGTGTGTCACCGTAAGTACGCGTACTTTAAAACGGTCGCGCAAACCGCCGGCGAGCCAACTGGTTTGAAATGTTGCTCGTAGCTGGTCTCAGCTCGTACTGCGAGCCGCGAGCCACCACTTTGTTTTGGCAGGCCATCGATGCGCAACGCTTGTTGTGTTTGGCGTTTGTTAAAAGTTTTATTTATTTAGGAAAATTATCAAAATGAGTGATTTCAGCTTCACGTGTGTCACCGCGTCTGTCACCGCGTCGAGCCGAGTAAGTTCGCGAACTTAAAAACCGCGTACTTAAAGTTCGTACGTGTATCACCCCTTTAAGTGTAATGAATGGGTATCAAAAAAGAATGTAGGTAAGTCTTCAAAGACAGTTTTCGTGTAGGTCTGAAAAGCATAGAATTTAATATTTTTTAGGGCAATGGAGGGTACTTTATGTTAACAATTTTTCGAGATTTCATCTCCCTCTCCCCACCTTCCCTATTTCATCCCCTCCTAAAAAGTAACAGATAATTGAAAACTCATAAAAAGCTTGAAACAAAGGCCGAGGGGTTTTATCTTTCACTAAGCGTACGCCCAGCTTTTCACAAAGTGCAGCTTTACCTACTACTACCCAGCAACATACTGCTATCCAAATTTCATCCATTTAAAAAATGCAAAATGCAACGTAGGTGCACCTAAGCTATACGACCAGCTCTGTCTAATTAAAATTTTCACTATTCCTTTAGATCGAGAACTCATTTCGTTTTTACATTATTTCCAACTTTCAGCATGCGCACAGGTCATTTTAAGGTTATACAGGGTGACTCAAGCTCAACGCCTCGGACTCTTGTGACCAAATGATACTACTTTTCGGAAAATCGACTTTGCAAGTGTATGTAGGTCGAGTTGGGCTACATTTTAAAAATAATGGCTTTCATACAGGGTGTCTAATATAAGCGTGACATATCAAAGTTATGTTTTTTTCGAATGGAACACCCTGTATATTATTGCATATTTAGATTCCTGGGTGAATGTTAGTGTGACTTTATGTATCACACATGGGACTTTAAGCGAACCGTTTAGGTGCAAAACACAATTTTGGGTACAGGTAGATGTCAGAAAAAAATTGAATATCGCAGCTATTATAAATCTTAGAGGGCTGTGACTTTGCCATGTTACTAAGCATGAAATGTATCAGCAGGTCAATGGACAGCCTATTATCGATACTACAAACTTCTCAGTTTTACAACCCCCCCCCCCCCACCACCTAACTTTCACCCCCACCCAAAAAACTGGTAGGAAATAATCAGGAACCCCTAAAACATCTAAAAACCGAATTTGAGTTGCTTTCATACTTGTCGCGTTCTTTGATTATTGCTACGCTGCCACTGACAAGATTTTTAACAAACATACACGTTTTCCATTCTCACCACGGTAACAATATACTGGGTCAAAATTTCATTAGAATCAATTTAATAGTGTCCACGTTACAAAATACAAAACGATTTAGACCAATAAATTCTCGTACAGAAAATTCTAAGTCCCTTAGTTTCTGTAATAGGCTAGGCAATGTTCGGATGCACCTAAAAAGGTGATTTGTGTCGCTAGATCTTCCTTCACAGGTTAGTGGACAGCCTATTATGAGTACTAGAATTTTTTTAATTTTTTATCCCCCAACCACCCCACTTTCACCCCCACCCAAAAAAAACGCAGAAAATGATCAGGAACCTCTAACACGCTTAAAAACGAAGTTTGGGCTGTTTTTATATTTTTAGTTTTTTTATTATTTCCGCGCCGACACTGGCACGATTTATCAAAACCATACGCGTTTTCCATCTTCACCATGGTAGTAATGCCGTTTCAAAATTTCATTAAAATCAATTCAACAGTTTCCTCGTTACAACGATCTGACGCAATACTCTCGTATGTTTACATCAAAAAAAATTCTAAGTCCTTTGCTTTCTGAAATAGGCAAAGGCAATGATCGGATAGACATAAAAAAGTTATTGATGTCGCCAGGTTTTCCTTCACAGGTCAGTGGACAGTCTATTATGAAAGCAACAAATTTTTCAATTTTACAACCCCCCACCCCCCAACCACCCCAATGTCACCCCCACCCAAAAAAAAAGTAGAAAATGATCAGGGACCCCAAATTTCATCACAATCCACGCAGCGGTTACTGAGATTACGAGGGTGGAAAAACGCGACAGACAGACAGACCGACAGACCGACAGACCGACAGATCGACAGACCGACAGACAGACCGACAGACAGACCGACAGACAGACCGACAGACAGACCGACAGACAGACCGACAGACAGACCGACAGACAGACCGACAGACAGACCGACAGACAGACCGACAGACAGACCGACAGACAGACCGACAGACAGACCGACAGACAGACCGACAGACAGACCGACAGACAGACCGACAGACAGACCGACAGACAGACCGACAGACAGACCGACAGACAGACCGACAGACAGACCGACAGACAGACCGACAGACAGACCGACAGACAGACCGACAGACAGACCGACAGACAGACCGACAGACAGACCGACAGACAGACCGACAGACAGACCGACAGACAGACCGACAGACAGACCGACAGACAGACCGACAGACAGACCGACAGACAGACCGATAGACAGACCGACAGACAGACCGACAGACAGACCGACAGACAGACCGACAGACAGACCGACAGACAGACCGACAGACAGACCGACAGACAGACCGACAGACAGACCGACAGACAGACCGACAGACAGACCGACAGACAGACCGACAGACAGACCGACAGACAGACCGACAGACAGACCGACAGACAGACCGACAGACAGACCGACAGACAGACCGACAGACAGACCGACAGACAGACCGACAGACAGACCGACAGACAGACCGACAGACAGACAGACAGACCGACAGACAGACCGACAGACAGACCGACAGACAGACCGACAGACAGACCGACAGACAGACCGATAGACAGACCGACAGACAGACCGACAGACAGACCGACAGACAGACCGACAGACAGACCGACAGACAGACCGACAGACAGACCGACAGACAGACCGACAGACAGACCGACAGACAGACCGACAGACACACCGACAGACAGACCGACAGACAGACCGACAGACAGACCGACAGACAGACCGACAGACAGACCGACAGACACACCGACAGACAGACCGACAGACAGACCGACAGACAGACCGACAGACAGACCGACAGACAGACCGACAGACGGACCGACAGACAGACCGACAGACAGACCGACAGACAGACCGACAGACAGACCGACAGACAGACCGACAGACAGACCGACAGACAGACCGACAGACAGACCGACAGACAGACCGACAGACAGACCGACAGACAGACCGACAGACAGACCGACAGACAGACCGACAGACAGACCGACAGACAGACCGACAGACAGACCGACAGACAGACCGACAGACAGACCGACAGACAGACCGACAGACAGACCGACAGACAGACCGACAGACAGACCGACAGACAGACCGACAGACAGACCGACAGACAGACCGACAGACAGACCGACAGACAGACCGACAGACAGACCGACAGACAGACCTACAGACAGACCGACAGACAGACCGACAGACAGACCTACAGACAGACCGACAGACAGACCGACAGACAGACCGACAGACAGACCGACAGACAGACCGACGGAAATGAGTGACGTGGATTTTCGTTATGTACACATCATAAAACGCCCAAAAACGTATTATCTCAAAATCGAAAATTTTCTCGATCACAATACTCTCCTCACCTATCGGTGTGGGAAGTAAAACAGCTTTGATGTGTCACGCTTTTATTAGACGCCCTGTATAAAGGTCATTATTTTTTAAATGTAGTCCAACTCGACCTACATACACTCGCAACGTCGATTTTTCGAAAAGTGGTATCGTTTGGTCACAAGAGTCCGAGGCGTTGAGCTTGACTCACCCTGTATATGCGTTGTGCGGCCGATTCGGGTTCAGTACGGTTGACGGTTATCTGAATTTCAGATCGATCCGAAAATATACCTACTTGAAGAACAATAATAGTAAAAGGGCAAGAAAGACGCTTACAAAAAATACTCAGGTGGTCCTCTGTCGTCTATATCACCCAGTCCTCGTTTATCACTTCTAATAGTATAAACACGTAAACACCGTATATTATACATAACAGGTAGAAAATGCGAAATTTGATTAACAATCCTAATATCTTCGAGTGATTCACCACCGCCTACCGGTCCTCACTTATTCCACCTAATCGTATAGAGGTATACTAATTCAACGTTCATGCAGTAAAATAACATTCATTAATATGTGCTAGTACGGATTTCAGTTGAGTGAAAATAAATACAACTGAATGTAAAATTAACCTTTGCAGGGATGTAGGTAATTCGGTATCTTAGATAAGAACTCTGTTGAAATTTGACCGTTATAGGGAAAAAAATCAAATTATCTGTGACTGAGGTTTCTTTAATTAATCTACTGATTTTTCCAAGTTCAAAAAGATTTCAAATTTAACCGTCTGACGCACCTTATGCTCAGATGTACCGAAAAGTCGTGGCCTTCTAAGATTAGTAATCACTGTGATACTCAATTTTTTTCTGATACCTACTTATACCAAGAATGGTGATTTGCACCTAAACAGTTCGTTTAAGGTTCCATATAAAATACATGGGGTCAAACTAGAATTTACCAAGCAATCTAAATACGCAATAATATATTTCACTCCATTCATTTAAAAAATGTAATTTTATTATGAATCACACTGTATAAACTTAAAAATTTAAGTGAAAATATTTTAACGTTATAGCAGTCAAGGGTTCCCACCCCCCACCAAGTGACAGACTTTTTAAATATGTGTTAGTAAGTCAACAATCCTCCGTCCGCCCAGTGTTGGCCCACCCTGTATAGGTAAATAAACGTATCAAATGTCTCCTAGGTCAGTATTCGGATAAGTCTGAGAAGTCTAGAATTTCATATTTTTTAGGGCAATCGAGGGTATTTTATGTTTACAAGAAATTTTCGGGATTTCGACTCCCCCATCCCCACCTTCCCAATTTCACCCCCTCCCAAAAACGGTAGATGATTGGTAACTTATAAAAATAATTCTGAGGGGTTTTGTCTCTCACTACACCAACGCGAAGCTTTTTATAAAATGAATTTTTACTTCCCACACGATAGGTGAGGGGAGTATTGCGATCGCGAAAATTTTCGATTTTGAGATAATACGCTTCTTGGGCGTTTTATGATGTGTGCATAACGAAAATCCACGTCACTCATTTCCGTCGGTCTGTCTGTCTGCCAGTGCTGCCGCTGCCGTTCGCTGGTGCGTACTGAATTTGACACAGAAAACGTACTGAATTCACAGATAGCGTACCTACTGAAAATCAAACCGCGGGAAATTCGAAAAAAAAATGTCATTTATTGCGTTAAAAATACATTTTAACTTTAACTTTGACAAAAGAAAACATTATGCATATATATAAACCATAAAGGTAACAAAAAAATACTTATTATCAAAAAAAAGTTTCAAATAAACAAAACATCACAGATACAAATAAAAAAATCAATTTTCAAAGGCCTCCTACCCAGTAAACACAGTACATACATAAGACGTACATTTTATGTCATATTTACGTCCGTACGTCCATGGACATAAAATGTACGTATTATGTACGTAAATTTTGGGATGTACATGGTACGTACATAATATACGTACATAAGACGTAGTTACTACTACGTAAAGAACTTACTATATAGTTATACCTTTTCTGAGGTAACTGTCATGATCATGGACGTTGTTAAAAATGTTCATTTATAAGCTTATATCAAATATATTAAATTATTGACGGATATCTTTTATAAATACTGTAGATTTCTTTGAATAGGTACGTTTAGTCATTGCTGCAAAAAGGGCCAAGAGGGTAAGAGCGAAGAGCCAACACCCCCTTAGAGCCGCAGCGTGCAGTGTAATCCATAGGTACTTCTAAAAACTATGAAAACTATTTAAATTGGACGTGAAACTGTCATTCAAAAAATTAATGTTTTTTAACCGTTTGCTGCCCGAACGTTATAGGTTATGTCATTCATTTCTGTTGAGCTTCCAAAAAGTGTGGGAAAAATTATGGATTATTATGGATAGTTAAAAAAATTCAGCCATTCAGCAGAATTTAGCTTATTTTAAAAATCACAAAACCTCAGACTTCAGAGTAACATTGTAGAAAACAGAAGGCTTTGCAAAAGTAATGTTTAAGCAGTGTTGTCAGTTGGTTTGACTGTCCCGAAACGGTCCACTTCGGAAACGAAATCAAAACGAAATAGATATTAATCTTTGATGAATTTTAATCCTTATTGAGGTAATTTTGTTTACCGTTGAATATTGGGGTAATTGCCTTGACGTGATAGTTAAATAAGTAGCAAAGTTTTAAATTTTTTATCCTACACTTGGGGAATACTAACAAAAGTAGGTAAAAAAATTGAAATCTGGCAGCATTGGATTGATAGCAGTGAAAGGTGACAACTGAGTACTGACAGTAATAGCAATTTTCGTTCTCTTTCTCCGAAATCCGAATTTATGGTGCTGGTGTGGCGTTGGTTATAAAAAAAAGAAAATTCTATTAACCAGTATACAGGTAAGTGGATTAAATGCATAGTATAAAACGTAGGATAATTTGAACATTATTTTAACTCTTTAATAAGAGGGGTGCATGCATAGAGTCTCAGAAAGTACCAGTGGCCAACGAATTCTTGATAACCTAAGAAAATTACTACTAGAAACAAAAACGAACTAAAGAAATTTAAAACTAAAACACATTATTACTGTATGTTAACTAGCTACTGTAACCAATAAAGCGTTTACTAGCTTTTTATTTTTGCACATAATTTTAGATAATGAATACCAATAAGTCAAAATTTAATAAACATTATAGAACTGCCAAGAGACACCTGGAATGTTTTGAACGTAATCTTGAAGTACAAGGAAAAAAAGCTACTAGTTTCATGATGTCTGCGTAAAATAATGACTGACTCCCTTGCCAGCACATATAGCTGACTGGGTCGCAGACAGAAAAATAAGTTTTGCGATACTTTATTTGCTAAGCTTGTCCTAGGTATGTCGTAAACCAGATTAAGACATACCTATTGCAGTCTTAAGTTTAGAAGTAACTTATTAATGAATAATTTTACAGGTCAAAACTTTTAATTTGATTTCACCTAAGCCATACAAATCCCTTTAGATGAAATGTACCTAAAAATGAAATAAATTTTAGCTGCTGCGGAGGAGTCCAGAATTCCAAAAAACAAAAAGGAAAGTGAAGAAGCAATAGCCACATGGCATCGCAGAGCCACTGACCGCCTAAAAGCAAAGAATAGATAAACTTTAGATAGTATATTATTTAAATATTTAAAATACTATTATTTAAACCAGAATGGTTCCTATTTTTTTTTTTGAGCTAGAGTTATTATTATTTTTTAAATATATTATACCAGTTTGTTATATGAAAAAATAAAATGTTAAAAAATATATACCTCTATTAATCCAAATACCATATGAAGTAAAATTACGTCCTATATATGTCATATCTATGTCAGAAATACGTCGAAAAAGTACGTACATAAGATGTTAAAAAGGGTGGACAAAGTACGTACTATGTACGTCTTAAAGATATCCAAACGGAACTACCGTACGTACATAAGACGTAGGCTACGTCAGACGTCTACGTACATAATACGTCTTTATGACGTACATTGGTTTATTGGGTATAGAGTTATTATCAAAAAAACATCTGATAACTTAAAAAAACAGATACAAATTCCATCTGCATCTTTTTATTCATTTTTCTTAAGTTCATTTCTTGACGGTGACAAGATCAGAGTCGGGCTCCCGTTCATAGCATTTATTGTTCTTTAGAAGGTATTTTGTAAATAATAAATTCTGTATTGATTTGTGATGCTCAAACTATTTCTATACTTGTTTTTAATAAAAGTTAGCTGGGAAAATACCCTTTCTGCTGTAAAGAACAGAGCTGGATCATTCGCGAACTTTCGGAACAACAGCGACAGCGAAAATTCACGATTACCATCGAGCAGCTCGGCGACGTCGATAAAGAGATTATATCTGTACCAAAGAGTCCATCACAATTAAAGTTGGCAAAATAGTCGTAAGGTGACGGCACAGTCACGCTGTCTAACTAAAAATTAAATAATTAGACACCCCAATAACTATTATGACAATATATCCCAGAGTAGAGTGGATTGTTCTATATCCATAAAAATGTACTGAAAATAGTCAAATTATGAAAAAAATGTACTGACGTATTGAATTACTTGAAAACGTACTGAATTCAGTACAATTGTACCGAAACGGCAGCACTGCTGTCTGCCGGTCTGTCTGTCGGTCTGTCGGCCTGTCTGTCGGTCTGTCGGTCTGTCGGTCTGTCTGTCGGTCTGTCTGTCTGTCGCGTTTTTCTACCCTCGTAATCTCAATAACCGCTGCATGGATTGTGATGAAATTTGGGCAGCGTTATGCTGTGGGTCGTATAATTTTGAAAATCGTTATACGGGGGGCGGAGTAATTAGCAAAAAACGAAAAATGTCAAATATGCCTCAAACTTCGTTTTAAAGCGTTTTAGGGGTTCCTGATCATTTTCCACTTTTTCTTGGGTGGGGGTGAATTTGGGGTGGTTGGGGGGTGGGGGGTTGTAATACTGAAAAATTTGTTTTATTCGCAATGGGCCGTCCATTAATATGTGAGTGAAAAGCCTAGCGGCATGATCCACTTTTTTAGGTCCATCCGAACGTTGCATGCTTATTATAAAAACCACGGGACTGAAATTACTGAATTGATGTTCATCAGAATTTATGATGTACACATGCCAATATTGTTTTAGATCGTTCGATATCGCGTAACGCGAAAATTGTTCAATTGATTTTAATGAAATTTTGACATAGTATTACTCCCAAGCCGAGGATGAAAAACGCGTATGTTTTGGAAAAATAGTGTCAGTGGCGGCGCAGCAATAATAAAAAAACTAAAAATATAAAAACAGCTCAAACATTGTTTTTAGGCGTTTTACGGGTTCCTGATCATTTTCAAATTTTTTGGGTGGGGAGAAATCGGGGCGGTTGGGGGGTGGGGGGTAGTAGAACTGAAAAATGTGTTGTATTCATAATAGTCCGTCTATTGACCTGAAGAAGAAATACCTAGCGGCATATTGCACTTTTTTAGGTCCATCCGAACATTGGCTTGCCTATTACAGAAACCAATTTTGTGATCTGCACATACGAGTTTTGCTTTATTTCGTTCTATGTATATTGCGTAAAGCGAAAATTATTGAATTGATTTTAATAAAATTTTGACACAGAATTACCGCTGCAAGAATGGAAAACGACTCTGTTTTTGTAAAACCATGTCAGAGGCGGCGCAGCAATAATCAAAAAACCAAAAACATAAAATCAGCTCAAACTTCGTTTTTAGACGGGTTGGAGGCTCTTGATCGTTTCGCATTGTCCAGTTCAAGCATGTAGAAAAAAACTGTGGCGCCCTAGTTCCTAAGAAGGGAGACTCAAGAAACTATTTACGAGGGTTTTTGTGTTGGATGTTGTTTTTGGAGGCGGATGGGCGATAATTCAGTTGCAAGGGGATTTTAGGCTATAGCTTCATGCAATGGGAAATAATAAAATGGTATCATCATTATGTGTGGGAAGTACTGAGTCAATCAACTTGACTCCATTTTTACCTATTACTACCCAGCACCATGCTGCTATGTATAAAAATATCGTCCTCTTAAAAACGCAACTTTCGGCATGCACACAGGAGACTTTCATGTGATGTATTCGTTGTGCGGCCGATTTGGTTTTAATGCAGTTGTCGTTTACATGAGAAGAGCAGGAAAGACGTTTACAAAAAATAGGTGGTTCTCAGTTTGTCGTGCATGTCAGCCGGTCCTCGTTTATCAGTTCTAATAGCATAAACACGTAAACACTGTAAACATGACATGCAGAAAAGTCGAAATTAGCTTAACAATACTAATATCTACGAGTGAGTCACCACCGCCAGCGGTCCTCACTTATTCCTCCTATTCGTAAAGAGATATACTAATTCAGCTTTCATGGAGTAAAATAACATTCATTAACATGTGCTACTACGGATTTCAACTAAGTGAAAATAAATGCAACTAAATGTAAAATTAACCTTTTCCTTTGTTAAAATTCGACTATAGGGATGTAGATACCGCGTGACACATATAGCGAAAAATTCGACCCCTCTAATTACCAAAATTTTGCTAATAATCTGAACATGTCAATAACGAAGAATTCAGGTAACTTAGTTCAACGGATCTATTTTGAACGTCTATTGACTAGTCTAGGCACTGCGACTACAGGAGCAAGACTTTTTCATTCAGACCAACTGAAATAGGACATGACTCGCTTTGCTTCGCAGTCGTAATTGCTAAATCGCTGATATTGAAAATGGTATCGCCCTTCGTTATGAAAAACAAGTATTCCTGAGAAGAACTGAATCAATAAACTTGACTTCTATTTTTTTAATATCTGACCATGTTTTGGGAATTATTCAATATTTGTAGACGCGTAATTCGAAAATTGATTTAATTTAACGCGTGAATCAGTTGACTACACTTTCGGTTGGCATTTGGCATCATAAAACGTGTCTATGCCTGTGATACAATAAAGTTAGCTAGAAAGGCAACAAATCTGTAACGAGAATATACTGTTAGATAAGGGTAGATATGCTTGATAGGGGTACAACATTTATGAATTCAGGAATTTGTACTGTACAGTTATATATGAGGTTCAATCAATATGAACGATAATTGACTAACTTAGTACTTCCCACACATTAAAGTGATATCAGTTTATTATTTTTCCTTTGCATTAAGCTATAGTCTGAGATTCCCTTGCAACCAAATCATCACCCTCCTGCCCTCAAAAAACATCCAACACAAAAACTCTAGTAAATAGTTTCTTGATACTCCTCTCCGTAGTAACTAGATCGACACTGCTTTTATTCTGCGAGCTTTAATTGGATGAAACGAAACGACCAGGAACACCCAAATCGCCTAAAAACGAAGTTTGAGTTATTTTTATATTTTTAGTTCTGACACGATTTTTAAAGACCATACGCATTTTCCATCCTCGTCACGGTAATACTACTGTGTCGAAATGTAATTAAAATCAATTTCAGGTTACATGTTACAGAACTATGTAAAGCAATACTCGTATACAACATACGTCAGAAAAAATCCCTCAGTTTCTGTAACAATCAAGGCAACGTTCTGATAAACCTAAAAAGTGTATTATGTCGCTAGGTCCTTTTTTTGTAGGTCAATGGAGAGCGTATTATGCATACAAAAACTTTATTAGTTTTGCAACCCTCCACCTCCCAACCCAACCACCTCAATTTCACCCCCACTCAAAAAACAGAAAATGATCAGGAACCCCCAAAAGGCCTAAAAACTGGTTTGAGTTGTTTTTATATTTTTAGCTTTTTTATTGTCGCTGCGCCGTAGTGACGGCACGATTTCTAAAAAGCATACCCATTTTCCATGCTTGACACGGTAATAATACTGTGGCAAAGTTTCATTAACGATCTAAAACAATTTTCGTATGTATGCATATATCCGAAAATTCCAAGTCCATTGGTTTCTGTAGTAGGCAAGGTAATGATCGGATGGACCTAAAGGGCCGCCGCGCCGCTAGCACTCTTTCACAGGTCAATGGACGAATGGAAAATACTTTAGGAGAAGGCGTATAGCTTATTTCCAACAAAAAAGTCATATAAAGTAGAGTACGATTTTCAACTGTTTCAGAGATACCTAAATTTGATTTTCATTGAAATGCAGACCTCCAAACGAAAACCATAATAAAACAAAATTTTATCGTCGGATTTTGGAATTTTTAGTATTAGTGATTAGACAAGACGATGTCACGTCATTATTTACTAAAAGAAAGTGATCATGTATCAAACACTCAAACTCGAGATAGTATCAAAATCAGCATGTTTTGAAAAGTGACATCAAGAAACATTACAAAAAAGGAATTTATCTTAAAAGATCGCTAAATAGTTAACCACGTACTTTACGGTAAATACATGCCCATCTTTCTAGTTATCCATTGGTACCACAAACTTCTTATAAATGTGGTAAACATAGGCAACAAAATTGCATTTAAGCTCTAGAGGTGTATTGGATCTCGGGGACTGCAAAATTTCAACAACCGTATGCAAAAACGTGTCATCGGATTTTTAATTTTTGTGTACTTTAATAATGTTCTATTACATCATAAAAAAGAGATCTATCAACTAAAACTTCAGTATAGGGTCTACAAATTGTATGATATTGGAAGAAAACTTCAAGTTTTAACTTAAAATCGAATCGTCTTAAAAAGTAGCTAGGTAATTTCTTAAAAGATGGTAGATAATCAAGCAGAACATGCAAGCCACTTTATAAAGTATCGTGTATCCATAGATTTTCACTGGTGTATAAATGAGAGGTTGTAAATAATCCAGAACGAAGTAGGGCTAAAATTAAGCATGACATCTTTAGGGAACAACCTCGTATTATGGATCAGTCATGAACATACATACGCTAAAGCTGAAACTGTAGATTTTGTGCTGTGAATCAACAGTAATGAACGCACGCCTGCGCAAATTAAGATACAGTGGGTTGTGACAGCTGCGTCTCTACTTTTAGAACGGGCAACGGCGTTGGTGTTCACGCATACACGGAAATCATCCTACAGCTCCACCTACGCTGTTGCTGGTATTTCTCAGCGGAAGATGTGGTTCACTGCGCAAACAACTGGTATGTATCCGTACATCCGTACCATTACATGCCAGTACACATTTTGGAGGAAGGCGATCCTGTCAGAAGAATGGATTTTTGTCGACTTATGCTTCATGTGGATGCCGGAGATGCAACTTTTTTAAGTAGGATTCTTTGGACGGATGAATTCATACATAACTGAGAATCTACGGTTACAAGACACTTTATAACGTGGTCTGCATGTTCTGTTTGCTTGCCTAACTTCTTAAGACGAATCTATTTTAAATCGCAACTTGAAGTTATCTAAAATTATAGTTTTGAGACCATATACCGAAGTTTGGGTCAACTGATCACTTTTTATGACTAATCGTGATGTGATAGCACATTATTCAAGTAACCATAACAAAAATTAAAAATCTGATGACAAGCTTTTGGCAAACCGTCTGTTGAAATTTTGCACTCTTAGCGATCCAATATGCCTTTAGAGTTTAAATCTGTTACTGCATATGTTTTACCACATTTACAACAAGCTTATGGTACCAATGAACAACTAGAAAGGCATGTGTTTACCTTAAAGTGCACGGTTAATTATTTGGTGATGTTTTAAAGATTCCTCTTTTTGTAACGTTTTTGAAGTCAGTTTTCAAAGCATGCTAATCTTGACACTATCAAGAGTGTTGTACCTGATCCCTTTTTTTAGTTGGTAATGACGTGATAGCATATTTTCTAAGGACTAATACCGAAAATTTCGAAATCCGACAATAAAATTTTGTTTTATTAGGGTTTTAGTTTGGAGGCCTGCATTTTAATGAAAATCTCTATAATGAATACAACAAATTTTTGAGTTTTACAACTCTCCGCCCCCCCCCCCCCGCAACGACCCCAATCAGACTCTCACCCAAAAAAGTAGAAAATTATCATCAAATCCTAAACCGCCCAAAAACGAGGTTTCTGTTTTTTGCAAATTACTCCGCTGCCAATGCACCGATTTTTAAAATTATAGGAGCAATAACTACTAGGACCCCATAGGATACTGATGTGACTAGCCTAGAAAAACACGCAAAGACAGCCAGACCGACGTTATATAGACATCATAAAACGCCCAAAAAAGCGTATTATCTCAAAATCGAAAATTTTCGCGGTCACAGTACCTATCACAATTTCCTATCGGTGTGGGAAATAAAATTAACTAAAAAGAAGCACAGGTCATAAAAAGGCGCGAAAGGCATTTCAGATGGTAGGGCAGTATCGATTAATTAATATGCATGTGGACCTCGGTTATTGCCTTATACATTACCGGTCCTCGCATATTTGTTCTAATCGTAGAGATATACAGAGAATGTGGAAAAAGTGCAACTATTTTTTAAATGCTAAGATGGTCAGACCGTTTTGTACCGGTGACCACTTGTTCTCTCCTATTAGTACAGAGATATACTCAGGGCCGTAGCTAGGCGTTGACCATGGAGGGGGTTCATGGTGACCTTAGGAGGGGTTCATGTATAAAAGAATATGTAATGTCTTAATTTGTTAAACATCTGTATAGATTGTATCGCTGCTTATGTGTCATGAGCACCGAGGGATTGGTTAGTAGTAGAATAAATCACTAAGCTTGGGGAAAGCGTCCTTGATTATCTTTATTTTGTATTATTTTAGTAGTTATTTCATTCATGGGAATACTCATGGGGGGGTTTGACCCGGTCCTGGATATGCTTGCTGATTGCTTATTCCGTCTAAGCTACCATTCATTGGTCCTCCTGTTCGATTAGTTTAGATGAAATACTACCGCTGCGGTCAATGAACTTTGTTCACGCACAAAAGTTTAAATAAAAAAATACACAAAAATCCTATCAGAGATTATTTAGGCCGCAGCTGCACTCTGCACATAAGTATACATAAGTATCTTTATACGAGTAGGAGGAATAAGCGAGGGCAAGTGGCGGCCGTAAAGGACTCAAACATCAGTATTATTATGCTAATTTCGACTTTTTCACGTCATGTGTGCAGTGTATACCTGTTCATACTATTAAAACTGATAAACGAGGACCGGGTGATATACGCGGCAAACTGAGGACCGCCCGAGTATTTTTTTATCGATCTAAAAGAATAGTTCATTTTAATCAAACAGAGTTGGTCATATGGTTTAGGTGTACCTAAGTTGCGTTTTTTAAGTGGATGAAATTTGAAAAGCGGCATGCTGCTGGGTGGTAATAGGTAAAGCTTCATTTCATGAAAGCTGTGCGTTGGCGTAGTAAATGGCAAAACCCCTCAGACTTCTGTTTGAGCGTTTTATGAGTTAATCATCTACCATTTCTGGGAGGGGCTGAAATTGTTAAGGTGGGGAGGGTGGAAGCCTTGAAAATTTGTTATAAACATAAAATACCCTCCATTGGCCTAAAAATATGAAAGTATATACTTTTTCAACTTATTCGGTTACTGACCCAGGAGACATTTGATACGTTCATTCTCATATACAGGGTGGACCAATAGTGAGCAGAAGGAGCATTGTTGACTTACTAAAACATATTTCAGAAATCTGTCACTTGGTCATGGTAGGGACCTTTGAGTGATATAACGTTGAATATTTTCACTTAAATTTTGATGTCTATATAGGGTGGTTCATATCAAACTTACATTTTTTTGAAGGCGACTCCCTATACATTATTGCATATTTGAATTCCTTGGTGAATTCTAGTGTGACTCAATGTATCTTATATTGAACTTTAACGAACCGTTTAGGCACAAATCAGCATTCTTGATATAAGTAGGTATCAGAAAAAATTTAAATATCGCAGTGATTATAAATCTTAGAAGGCCGTGACATTGCGGTACAACTAAGCATGAGATGCGTCACCTTAGGTCAGACGGTTAAATTTAATTTTTTTTTGTACTTGAAATCAGTAGATTAATTAAGGAAACTTCAGTCACAGAGAACTTGATTTGTTCAAATAAGAATACCCATTTTTGTTTACAGAATCAAATGCAGAATTTGATTACCTCGATCTCAATCTTTTTAGTTTCCATTTTATTTAAAATTTTCAGTCAAATCAGTGTTTTTCAGTTTTCCTACTTATAAGAAATCTAGCAAGTCATGAAAAACAAACAAAAGCCCGTTAAGATGGAAGAAACCAACTAACTTAGTAGAAAGACACAAACAAACTAAACAACACAACAAACGGAAATTCCTTACAACACATAATCTATAACAACAGCGGTAAGAAATCTAATGACAATGACCAGCTGGCGTATAACAGAAGTGTTATTTTTCCACAGCCTACCAGCTCTTGAGATCTACTAGAGCTTGATAACAAAAAACGATTAAAAATATTGAAACAAAAAAAACTACCAATGATGACTGCTGCTGACAGTTTAGCATCGTCAGAATGAAATTTCACATTTAATGGGATAGAAAAGTAGTCATTTCTGTTAAGTCAAAAGTAAAGATATCTCTAACTGGAGCACTCTGAGCATCTATTGATGTGATTGTTAGATTTTTTTATTACTCCATGTTGTAACTGTGTTTATTTCATGTATGTTCCTACCAAGTAAATAATGTTTTATCATATAACATACTGCAATTCAGTTTTCATTTTTTGCGATTTTGCTAATAAGTAGAAGTACCAGTGAAGAATTTGAAGGGCTCCAGTCAAAGGCATCATCACTTTTGACTTACGGCTGTTTTATGGAACTAAATGTGAAAATTTATTCTGAAAATATAGATACTCTCCTGCCAGTAACGATCGCTGGTATTTTGTCTTTTATTTAATTTTTTTGTACTGATTTTGGATATTTGCGTATAGCTAATAGGCTGTGGAAAAGTAAGCCTTCTTGTTGCCGCTGTCGTTTCTGGTTAGAGCTGATATCTTGTAAGACATTTTTATAATCTTACCTCACTAATCTAGTTTGTTTGCGTTTTTATGCCAAGTAGTTGGTTTCTTCCATCTGAACAGGTTTTTGTTTATTTTTCATGGACTGCTAGATTGCTTATAAGCTGGGAATGTGTAAAACACCGATTTGACTTAAAATTTGAAATAAAATGAAAATTAAAAAAGATTGATTCCAACAATCCTACATTGTTGGAAAGGTTATCAGTTTTTAGATTCGATGGTATAAGAAAAATTAGGCATTCCCATTTGAAATAGTCAAGGTACATGTGATTGAAATTTCTTTAATTATTCTACTGATTTCTCCAAGTACAAAAAGAATTCAAATTTGATCGTATGACCTAAGATGACACGTTTTATGCTTAGTCACACCGTAAAGTCACGGCCTTCTAAGTTTTATGATCGCTGCGATATTCAATTTTTCTCTTATAACCACTTATACCAAAAAAAAGTGATTTGCGCCTAAACGGTCCGTTTAAAGTTCCATATAAGATACATGAAGTCACACTAGAATTCACTAAGCAATTCAAATATGCAATAATATATAGGCGGTTCTATTAAAAAAATGTTAGTTTGATAATCAGCCTATATAAACGTTAAAGTTTGAGTGAAAGTATTTTAACGTTATAACCTTCAGGGGCCCTACCATGATCAAGTAACAGATTTTTGAAATATCCTTCTAAGTCAACAATCCTCCGTCTACTCACTATTGGCCCACCCTCTATTGCATCTATCACATAATAATATGTACTCTGAGAGGAATTCACATATATTGTTGGAATGTTTGAAAAGAAAAGTATTTTATAACTTATCGAATTTTTAAAGCTGAAGCTGGATTGACATGAAACGAGTGAAATCGGGTCAAGCTCGACCAAAAACTCTTAGGATGCTTATCGGAGCAGCTAAAATCTGACGAACTTGGAACGATTTGACTCGGATAGCACTCTACTCTCTCAGACACTCTCTCCCATTTTTTACCTAAGTCTAAAATATGCTTCTCAGTTGTACAAAAATGAGCTTTAACAATTTCAAAAGGCATATCACACGGTATCTAAAACGTCAGTTGAATTGACCATCTTAGATTCCAAACGAAAATTGTATCACTCGATATTAAACTAATTGAAACACCTGCTAGTTCTCACGCATAAGGGCATGGTTCATGATTTCAGAACTGTCTAGTAATCGCTATACCGAAGATCCTACTCCTTTCAAGAATTAAACCCTTCATGCATAGAGCGATGACCTGCAATCTAAAACTTTTCTGCCATAAAAGCCGCTTAGATCTCATTCCAAAAGTTCCTCATGATGGGGCACTTGTGAACAAAATTATGACTCGCAGCACCTAATTTTCTTCTCAAAGGCAGCAACGTGTAATATGGGAAGCTAAACAATCAAGTACACAAAGAGAAGGCGAAATATCGTGAGAGGCATTAGTCTGCCGGTATCTCATCGTTGCCGAATTTCAGGACCTCACTTGTTGCATGCACTGGTATGTAACGTATATGGGGTGGCGGTATACAAACTCGAGAAACCATCTGGTGCCAAAGCGGAGAACTAAAATGTATACATTTACCATAAAACGAAAAAAATGAGGACCAGCTGAAATTTTCAAATTTGACTCAAGACCATATCCGCAACTCACCACAAAAATTTCAAGCGAAGTCCTTGTGAGGTCCGTATATTGGTCCTCACTTGGTCGCGGTCCTCACTTGTTATGCAGATTTTGCACGGGCTAGCCTCACTTGTACCACGGGCCAAAAATATATATATATATATATATATATATATATATATATATATATATATATATATATATATATATATATATATATATAATACCGTCTGGGTCCGGGTTTAGAATGTTCCCAGGGTTTAATCTGCCTGTCGTAAGAGGCGACTAAAAGATTGGTAGTCCTTGCCTTAAAAGGGCCTATGGTGGTCACCGGCTGTGAAAGCAGGCGTATGAACCACCATAGTGAGGAAGCGGCTGCACCTATGTTAAGGACGGCTTCCCGACAGCGTCTGACCCCAGGTTAGGGGCGGCTGATAGCAAACCTGGCAGTAGGTATAAAATGCGCCCCCAGGAAGCCGACCAACATCAAACGGCTATTCGGTGCGTGGCGACACTGTGGGGATAACCCAAGCCAGGGATGAAAGCCGGCCGGCAACCTCTACAGGTCATCCCTAGGAGGCAATGTGGTCGGCTGCCTCCGAAATGTCGGCTGGGGGCCCTAAGGCTAACCACCGGACGGGCCCTACCTTCTGGTTCGACCGCCCCAGAAGAAGAGCACCCACACCAGGCCGGTATCGGAAGCCGGCTCTGGGCAAGGTGGCGGTGCCTCGGATCGCCCTGACGACGACACACGCAACGACATGGACCGTTTTAGGTGGACGACGGAACTGAAGGATGACCTGCTGAGCTGCTACGAGAGCAGTAGCCCGCGCCGTAGGGGATACATGTCCCGCATGCATGGGAGATGGTGTGAAATGCATCCAGAGCATAGCACAATTACCTCCCAGAGCTTGCGGAACCAGGTATTTTACCTTCGGGGGCAGGGATACGTTCGTGCTCCAGCTCAGCCTGCCCCTCCGGCGACTGAAAGGCCTGTTAACCAGGCTGAAAGGTCGCCGATGAGGCCCGCTGAGAGGGAAATCGACGAAGCCGTCTCACCTGGAGATTTCAGTGACCGAAGGGCCTTGCATAACAACAAGAGGTCCTTCAAGCTGGCAGATTTAAAGAGAGAGGATGAGGCGTTGAGTGAACGTCTATCGGAGGTCTCTGACATTTGGAGCATCAATTGCGAAATTTACGCTGCGGCTCTGAGGCTGGCTGGACAGGGGAGAGTGAGAGACTCTCCTGTCGAGAGAGCACAGAGGCGGGTGCGCCAGATGGAAGCGAAAATCCAGTTGGCTCGCCAAGAAGCATCCCGTATCCAGTGTGTGATGGAATATAGAGCGGCCGGTAGGCCTTTTACGCGCCGCGTGCGCCAGATAGCCCGAGAGCTAAGGCGCGACCATCACACGCTCAGTCAAGCGGTACTGGTTGTTGTCAAGCAGCATTGTCTTGACAGGATACGGACGCTAATCGCTGCTAAACGATCACTGGTGACGCGGGCGAGAGGTTTGGAGGAAAACAGATTGTTTTCCGAAAAGCCTGCTCGTCTCTTCCAACAGCGACCACCAGTCATAGAGCAGCCGCCAACTGCTGATCGCGTGGAGACTTTCTGGAGGGGCATTTACGAACACCCCAAACCTCTCCAAGCAGACACTCCGGCCTTGGCGCAGTTCGAGTCCGTTTGTAGGAGGACTCCAAACCTGAATGTACTGCGTCACCCGATAAACACGGAAGAAATTCTTGGTGCCTTACGAGGCGCAAAGAATTTCGCAGCTCCTGGCCCGGATGGCATAAACACCTACTGGTTGAAAAAGTTTCCCAGTTGCCACCGGCATTTAGCTAGAGTTTTTAACTCGTGGCTAAATCAGGAGCAGCCAATTCCGGCTTGGTTTGTCGAGGGTCGAACCGTGCTTCTCCCGAAGACCGGAGATTTGTCTGATCCTAAAAACTACAGGCCAATAACATGTCTGAACGCATGTTACAAGCTCTTGACCAGAATCTTGTACATGCGTATCCTTCAAGCTGTAAATCCCGTATTTCTCAGCGTATATGAACAAAGAGGGTCTAAGAAAGGAGTAGCTGGCTGCAGGGATAACCTGTTGATTGACCGCTGTGTCACACAGGACTCCGTGCATTACCTGCGAAACCTTTCTATGGCCTGGATCGACTATCGGAAGGCATTCGACACTACGTCTCATGAACTGATTGTGCGGCTGTTGGAATGTCTTTCGGTAGATGATCAAATAGTGGGATGCATCAAACAACTGATGCCGCTCTGGAAGACTCGGTTCACTATAACATCGGGTGAAACCAGGGTTCGAACAGAGTTGGTATCATTTAAAAGAGGGGTCTTCCAAGGAGACTCCTTGAGTCCCTTGCTCTTTTGCATCTCGCTACTGCCTTTGTCCATAGCGCTGAAAAATACTAAGGGATACAGCTGTGGCAAACCCAATTACCGGAGGCACAAGGTCACCCACTTATTTTACATGGATGACCTGAAACTCTATGCCTCCGGACAACGCGATTTAGAGCAGTCGCTGAGGGTAGTGCAGGATTACAGTCAAGCTATTGGTATGGAGTTCGGGATAGACAAATGTGCCATGGTTCATCTCAAAAGAGGACGTAGCGGAGATAGTGAAGATGAGGAGCAGCTCGTTGATGGGAGCATCTTGCGACAACTGCATGCCGGAGATACCTATACCTACCTTGGAGTGGCGCAGCGTCACATCCAAGAGGCAGAATTGGTCAAAGAGTGTCTCCGCCGCAAGTATTTGCACCGACTCCGGCAGATCTGGTCGTCAGAACTGTCCGGCAAAAACAAAGTCGCTGCCACAAACATGCTTGCGATCCCACTGTTGCTATACAGCTTTGGTGCTGTCCACTGGAACGTGGAAGAGCTGCGACAAATCGACATAAAGACCCGCAAAAGGATGAATATGGAGGGAAGTCTACATCCTAGATCCTCTGTCCCGCGAATATACCTCCCGCGACACCTGGGAGGGCGTGGACTATTGAGTTTGGAGCATCTGCACAACAGAGTAGTACTGGCCACTGCCTGCTATGTTACGACGAGCACCGATCCCCTGATCCGCTTTGTGCGAGAGCACGAGATTGCGGGTAAAGGAGCCTTCCTTTTTAAAGCAGCAACACGGGCAGCCGAAGAACTTAGTCTCACGCTCGACTTCACGCGGAGGTGTCAGCAGTCCGTTACGGAACTTGCTCCCGCACAATTAAAAACCCGGATTAAAACTGCTGAAGTCCAATTGCTTTTAAGACTTCACAAAGATAAACCAATGCACGGAATCTTCTACAAACATCTAGAAGAGCATGGTTTATCTGAGCAGTTGACCTTCTCCTTCCTAAGGTCTAATGGGTTGAAGTCGGAGACTGAGAGCTCTATAATGGCTTGCCAAGACGGTGTCTTCAACACCTTAGTATACCGTAGCCGGATTATGGGTATGGATGTGCCCGATATCCGCTGTAGAGCCTGCCTGCAGGCGCCAGAGACCCTTACGCACCTCTTGTCGGCGTGTAAGGTGTACGCTGGCACAGCCTACGTCTATCGGCACAACGCGGCTCTACGAGTGCTATACTACCATTTAAGGCACTCATACGGTATAGATGAGACACCGGTGCTGCCATACGCTCCAGGGGACATTGAGTCCGTTGTGGAGAACGAGAGGTGCCGAATTTACTGGAACTACTCATTCTCCACGCTCGAGCTTATACATGCAAATAAGCCCGACATAGTCCTCCTCGACTACCAACAAAAGACGATGTTCGTTATCGAGTTCTCGGCACCCGCCGAGGGGAACATCGTCTCTAAGGAGGAGGAAAAGCGGACCAAGTATCAGGAGCTCCTCGGACAACTTCGCAGGCTCTGGCCGGACTACACTGTGAGTCTGCTAGTAATGGTCATTGGATCCCTAGGTGGTATGAGGGATACGCTGCTCTCTGCACTGCGCAAAATGCCGGTGTGCCGTGCGGCGGCGCACATCTTAGCCGCCAGAATGCAGAAGGCAGTCATCCATGGGTCCCTTCGTCTGCTTAGGACGCACGATACGCGGACCCAGTGATTGCTCACCTCACGGTGTGAGGAGTAGTCGCTGGGGAATGGAACAGCAGCCCGGTGTGTCGGAGCCCGGGTTGCACCTTTTTTGTTTTTGTTTTGTTTATATATATATATATATATGTATACGAGGATCGTTGTTCCCTCCATGATAAAAGAAAGGCGGACCAACCTCCGGCCTTTTGGCTTAAGTTATACTGGCAGTATATGCATATATTGAAAGAGGGGAAGCTAACGATACCGTTTCTCAAGAGAGGGGTAAAGATTTCTCAAAAATAATTTATATATGTATGATAGGGGCAATTGCTTGTTACCTCCAATTTTTTATATTAGAGTATTAGAAAGACACAACTTAGTTACCTCCAATTGAAGGCCATGTGTTACGGTAATCCGTACAATATTAACTCAGGCAGTATATTCGCCAGCACTGAAATGTTGTAGGTGTTTGTCTAATGCCTAATGAAATGTCGAAGACCGATGATGTGACGTCATTGAGTGGCGCATTTGGCGGCTTTGTGTTCTGTGTACTCAAACTACCGTCGAAAGGCCCATTGGAATGCAGCTAATCTTTCCAACAGCTTATTAGTATGTTGGCTTTTCCCGTTAAAGATTCTGCTATTGTCATGTCGATAAAATCTAAAATTTGGTGTCTAGTCTCAGGCTGTTGAAATCTACCTATACACCGGGAAATAAAATATGCTGAGGATAGTATTTATTCTCTGGAAAACCACACCTTCGATTTAGGTCACCTGGACAGTCCTGCACAACGAATATGTCTCCATAGAAAGCACCCATTGCAACAAAGTGGTATATCATTTTCCTATCTCTTAAATAATACTTTCAACAGACTCCAATAATATCCAGATTCTCACCTTATTTGATACTGCATTCAGCAAAACCTGACAAAACTATGATGCAAACCCGTGAAAAACAATATAATAATAATAATTATTATTATATTATTATAAGGGAGGTGAACATCGTCTCTAAGGAGGAGGAAAAGCGGACCAAATATCAGTAGTTGCTTGGACAACTTCGCAAGCTCTGGCCAGACTACACTGTCTACACTGTAAGTCTGCTGGTTATGGTCATTGGATCCCTAGGTGGAATGAGGAATACGCTGCTCTCTGCACTGCGCTAAATACCGGTGTGCCGTGCGACGGCGCACATCTTAGCCGCCAGAATGCAGAAGGCAGTCATCCTTGGGTCCCTTCGCCTACTTAGGGCGCACGATTCGCGGACCCAGTGATCGCTCACCTCACGGTGTGAGGAGTAGTCATTGGGTAATGGAACAGCAGCTCGGTGTGTCGTAGCCCGGGCTGCACGGGCGAGAGGTCTGGAGCAGAACAGAATGTTCTACGAAAGACCTTCTCGCCTTTTCCAACAGCCGCCTCCAGCCATAGAGCAGCCGACAACTGCTGATCGCGTGGAGGCCTTTTGGAGGGACATTTACGAACAACCCAAACCTCTCTCAGCAGTCACTCCGGCCTTGGCGCAGTTCGAGACCGTTTGTAGGAGGACTCCTAACTTGAATGTACTGCGTCACCCGATAAACACGGAAGAAATTCTTGACGCCTTACGAGGCGCAAAGAATTTCGCAGCTCCTGGCCCGGATGGCATAAACACCTACTGGTGGAAAAAATTCCCCAGTTGCCACCGGCATTTAGCTAGAGTTTTTAACTCGTGGCTAAATCAGGAGCAGCCAATTCCAGCTTGGTTTGTCGAGGGTCGAACCGTGCTTCTCCCGAAGACCGGAGATTTGTCTGATCCCAAAAACTACAGGCCAATAACATGTCTGAACGCATGTTACAAGCTCTTCACCAGAATCTTGTACATGCGTATCCCTCAAGCTGTGAATCCTGTATTTCTCGACGTGTATGAACAGAGAGGGTCAAAGAAAGGAGCAGCTGGCTGCAGGACTCCGTGCAGTACAAGTGAAAACCTTTCTATGGCCTGGACTGACTATCGCAAGGCATTCGACAGCACGTCTCATGAGCTCATTGTGCGGCTGTTGGAATGTCTTTCGGTGGATAATCAGATCGTGGGATGCATCAAACGACTGATGCCACTCTGGAAGACCCGGTTCACTATAACATCAGGTGAAATTCGGGTTCAGACAGAGTTGGTGTCATTGAAAAGAGGTGTCTTCCAAGGAGACTCCTTGAGTCCCTTGCTCTTTTGCATCTCACTTTTGCCTCTGTCCATAGCGCTGAGAAATACTAAAGGATACAGCTGTGGCACGCCCAATAACCGGAGGCACAAGGTCACCCATCTGTTTTATATGGATTACCTAAAACTTTATGCCTCCGGCCAACGCGAACTACAACAATCGCTGAGGGTGGTGCAAGAGTACAGTCATTGTATCGGAATCGAGTTCGGGACAGACAAATGTGCATTGGTTTATCTCAAGAAAGGACGAAGCGGAGATAGTGGAGATGAGGAACAGCTCGTTGATGGGAGCATTTTCCGACAACTGCATGCCGGACATAACTATACCTACCTTGGAGTGGCGCAGCGTCATGTCCAAGAGGCAGAATTGGTCAAAGAGTGTCTCCGCCGCAAGTATTTGCACCGACTCCGGCAGATCTGGTCATCAGAACTGTCCGGCAAGAACAAAGTCGCTGCCACAAACATGCTTGCGGTCCCATTGTTATTATACACCTTTGGTGCTATACACTGGAAAGTGAACGAGCTGAAGGAAATCGACACGAAGACCCGCAAAAGGATGAATATGGAGAGAAGTCTGCATCCTAAGTCCTCTGTCCCGCGAATATACCTCCCGCGGCACCTGGGAGGGCGTGGACTATTGAGTTTGGAGCGTCTGCACAACAGGGTAGTATTGGCCACTGCCTGCTATGTAACGAAGAGCACCGATCCCCTAATCCGCTTTGTGCGAGAGCACGAGAACGCGGGTAAAGGAGCCTTGCTTTTTAGCGCAGCGAAACGAGCCGAGGAGCTCAGCCTCACACTCGACTTCAAGCGGAGGTGTCAGCAGTCCATTACGGAACTTGCTTCCGCAGAATTAAAATCCCACATTAAAACTGCCGAAGTCGACTTCCTTTTAAGACTTCATAAAGATAAGCCAATGCATGGAATCTTCTGCAAACATCTGGAAGAGCATGGCTTGTCTGAGCAGTTGACCTTCTCTTTCCTAAGGTCTAGTGGGTTGAAGTCGGAGACTGAGGGCTTTAAAATGGCTTGCCAAGACGGTGTCTTCAGCACCTTGGTGTACCATAAAAGGGTTATGAGTGTAGATGTACCCGACACCCTTTGTAGAGCTTGCCGACAGGCGCCAGAGACGCTTATGCATCTCTTATCGGCGTGTAAGACGTACGCTGGGACGGCTTACGTCCATCGGCACAACGCGGCTCTACGAGTGCTCTACTATCATTTGAGGCACTCATACGGTATCGATGAGACACCGATGCTGCCATACGCTCCAGGGGATATAGAGTCCGTTGTGGAGAACGAGAGATGCCGGATTTACTGGAACTAGTCGTTCCCCAAGCTCGAGCATGTACAGGCAAACAAGCCCGACATAGTCCTTCTCGACCACCAACAGAAGACGATGTTCGTTATTGAGTTTTCGGCGCCTGCCGAGGTGAACATCGTCTCTAAGGAGGAGGAAAAGCGGACCAAATATCAGGAGTTGCTCGGACAACTTCGCAGGCTCTGGCCAAACTACACTGTAAGTCTGCTGGTTATGGTCATTGGATCCCTAGGTGGAATGAGGAATACGCTGCTCTCTGCACTGCGCAAAATACCGGTGTGCCGTGCGGCGGCGCACATCTTAGCCGCCAGAATGCAGAAGGCAGTCATCCTTTGGTCCCTTCGTCTACTTAGGGCGCACGATTCACGGACCCAGTTATTGCTCACCCCATGGTGTGAGCAGTGGTCATTGGGTAATGGAACAGCAGCTCGGTGTGTCGGAGCCCGGGCTGCACTTTTTGTTTTTTGAAACATAATAATAAACAATTGCGATTTCAACAAAAAGCGAATCTAATAGGTATCAGCAGCACTTCGGTGGGCTACCGTTTTAGGGCAGTTTAAATACAGCGCATACAAGCCGTCAAATACGTCACTTAAATGACGTTATATTTGGTAACGGCGTTCCATTACAGTTGAACGGCAGTTTAAGTACAGCGTTTTTATAACTAAATTTTGACGTGGGAGTTGAATGGGCCAACACTAGTAGGCTCAATAAAAGCTCATATTGGCAGTCAATTCCAAGCCCTGGACATTCTGGTAACAAAGGTACGATCGTACCGCTCGGCTCTTGATGGACGATGAACGGCTGCCTTGGTGTGAGATGCAGAGCGGTCCAGTGGGTGCATCTAATGGTGTTGCTCTAATAGGCTTGATGAACTTATAGATAATAGGTCAGGGGAGCAGATTTCGTTTGAATACCGATAGAAAAGTGGGAAGTCACCAACAGCATGCCTGTGAGAAAGAGACTGGAGGGACGTGTTAATGTTAGGTCACCGATTAATCGAATTGCCCCTCTCTGGACTGCATCAAGTATAACCAAGGTAGTAAGGGCAGCAGTACCCCAGATATGACAGTAATACTCCAGGCCAGGTTTTATCTGAGCTTTATACAGCATGAAAAGGTTGGATGGTTAGAAGTACTTTCTGGCTCTGAAGAGTAGGTGTCCGCAGCTGTTGCAGTTGACAAAACGTGTTCATGTCAGATTATGTTTTCTGTAATGCTTGAATGAGTGACTCCTTGGCGTAGCCTGACTATTCTCTACAATAGGATATTCGCTTGGACACTTTTTGATTGAAAGTGTATAGTACAGGGTCTTGGAAGCATTGAATTTCACCATATTCTTGAGTCCCAAGTGGTATTGGTCTCCAGGTCCTTTCGCAGCGAAGCAGGCGCTGCCAGCGTTCTGCATTCCAGCTCAACCACAGATATCAGCCTATTGCTTATGATGCTTGCGTGTAAAGTACTGCCATCCACGAAACTGTGGACTGGGTTTGCAGTGCTAGATATCATTGATATGGAGCAGTAACAATGTCGGAGCCAGTACCCATTCCCGCTTTGATGGAAGGAAAAAAGAAGCCGTGTACCACGACAGAAATTTTGCGACCAGAGAGGAAGTCTGCTAACCAACCGCACAGTTTAATGGGAAAACCATAGGATGGAAGCTTGTTTAGGAGAGCCGCATGTCACAGTCGATCGAATGCCTTTGAAGTATTGAAAGCAGCGACATGAGATCAGGTTTGGGTCCTTTTTTGGTACCGGATGGATACAAGCCGACTTTCGGTCTTTTGAGAAAATGAAGGAGTTGTAAGACATCCGAAAGAGGTGGGTTAGTATGGGAGCAAGCTCCGCTGCACACTTCTCCAAAACAACAGCGGGGATAATGTTGGGCACCGTCGCCTTATTGATGTCAACCGACTATAGCACCTTTTGGACTGTTTTGGTTTTGAACGTTATCTCGCTCATAACTTGAGGAACTCTCGGTATCCATGATATCCGAACATTGGGAGAGACATTTATAATAGAACTTTTTTCAAATGCTTTGGCTACTACTTCACCTTTGTCCTTAGAAGCTGTGGCCACTGTTTCATCTGCACATGTGATAGGAAAAAAGCATCAACGTATGACAGCATCCAACCGTCTACCACTATCAAAGCTGTAGTCAGAAAAATCATTTATCCACAAATAACTGAAATCTATACAAGAAAAACTTAGCTGGGATCGTCACATGAAATGGAGGGAACTATGCACATTATATTTATGCAGCTGGAGGTATCTACGTATCTACGATCATTATATATGAAACCGGAGGGAACAATGCGCATTATATATAGTATGGAGGGAACTCTGTATGGGATTTACCGTCTTAACAAAACTACAGCAACGCCTGCGGTAAATCGTTGAACTAAATGAGCAAATCAGAGGTTATATATGCGCCGAAGGGGCCTCCTAGCAAATTTTCGTGTATGGGTAGGGATGGCCTTGGACAGGCTGATGGCAATGGATTTTATGGGTGTTCGTAGTTACCTCCGAAATCGGAGGTAAGTAGGTTATATATGAGGGAAGTACGTTCGGTATATATATACTTTGGAGGTAGCACCGTTAAGCGTCTACATATATATATATATATATATATATATATATATATATATATATATATATATATAATCCCGTCTGGGTTCGGGTTTAGAATGTTCCCAGGGTTTAATCTGCCTGTCGTAAGAGGCGACTAAAAGATTGGTAGTCCTTGCCTTAAAAGGGCCTATGGTGGTCACCGGCTGTGAAAGCAGGCGTATGAACCACCATAGTGAGGAAGCGGCTGCACCTATGTTAAGGACGGCTTCCCGACAGCGTCTGACCCCAGGTTAGGGGCGGCTGATAGCAAACCTGGCAGTAGGTATAAAATGCGCCCCCAGGAAGCCGACCAACATCAAACGGCTATTCGGTGCGTGGCGACACTGTGGGGATAACCCAAGCCAGGGATGGAAGCCGGCCGGCAACCTGTACAGGTCATCCCTAGGAGGCAATGTGGTCGGCTGCCTCCGAAATGTCGGCTGGGGGCCCTAAGGCTAACCACCGGACGGGCCCTACCTTCTGGTTCGACCGCCCCAGAAGAAGAGCACCCACACCAGGCCGGTATCGGAAGCCGGCTCTGGGCAAGGTGGCGGTGCCTCGGATCGCCCTGACGACGACACACGCATCGACATGGACCGTTTTAGGTGGACGACGGAACTGAAGGATGACCTGCTGAGCTGCTACGAGAGCAGTAGCCCGCGCCGTAGGGGATACATGTCCCGCATGCATGGGAGGTGGTGTGAAATGCATCCAGAGCATAGCACAATTACCTCCCAGAGCTTGCGGAACCAGGTATTTTACCTTCGGGGGCAGGGATACGTTCGTGCTCCAGCTCAGCCTGCCCCTCCGGCGACTGAAAGGCCTGTTAACCAGGCTGGAAGGTCGCCGATGAGGCCCGCTGAGAGGGAAATCGACGAAGCCGTCTCACCTGGAGATTTCAGTGACCGAAGGGCCTTGCATAACAACAAGAGGTCCTTCAAGCTGGCAGATTTAAAGAGAGAGGATGAGGCGTTGAGTGAACGTCTATCGGAGGTCTCTGACATTTGGAGCATCAATTGCGAAATTTACGCTGCGGCTCTGAGGCTGGCTGGACAGGGGAGAGTGAGAGACTCTCCTGTCGAGAGAGCACAGAGGCGGGTGCGCCAGATGGAAGCGAAAATCCAGTTGGCTCGCCAAGAAGCATCCCGTATCCAGTGTGTGATGGAATATAGAGCGGCCGGTAGGCCTTTTACGCGCCGCGTGCGCCAGATAGCCCGAGAGCTAAGACGCGACCATCACACGCTCAGTCAAGCGGTACTGGTTGTTGTCAAGCAGCATTGTCTTGACAGGATACGGACGCTAATCGCTGCTAAACGATCACTGGTGACGCGGGCGAGAGGTTTGGAGGAAAACAGATTGTTTTCCGAAAAGCCTGCTCGTCTCTTCCAACAGCGACCACCAGTCATAGAGCAGCCGCCAACTGCTGATCGCGTGGAGACTTTCTGGAGGGGCATTTACGAACACCCCAAACCTCTCCAAGCAGACACTCCGGCCTTGGCGCAGTTCGAGTCCGTTTGTAGGAGGACTCCAAACCTGAATGTACTGCGTCACCCGATAAACACGGAAGAAATTCTTGGTGCCTTACGAGGCGCAAAGAATTTCGCAGCTCCTGGCCCGGATGGCATAAACACCTACTGGTTGAAAAAGTTTCCCAGTTGCCACCGGCATTTAGCTAGAGTTTTTAACTCGTGGCTAAATCAGGAGCAGCCAATTCCGGCTTGGTTTGTCGAGGGTCGAACCGTGCTTCTCCCGAAGACCGGAGATTTGTCTGATCCTAAAAACTACAGGCCAATAACATGTCTGAACGCATGTTACAAGCTCTTCACCAGAATCTTGTACATGCGTATCCTTCAAGCTGTAAATCCCGTATTTCTCAGCGTATATGAACAAAGAGGGTCTAAGAAAGGAGTAGCTGGCTGCAGGGATAACCTGTTGATTGACCGCTGTGTCACACAGGACTCCGTGCATTACCTGCGAAACCTTTCTATGGCCTGGATCGACTATCGGAAGGCATTCGACACTACGTCTCATGAACTGATTGTGCGGCTGTTGGAATGTCTTTCGGTAGATGATCAAATAGTGGGATGCATCAAACAACTGATGCCGCTCTGGAAGACTCGGTTCACTATAACATCGGGTGAAACCAGGGTTCGAACAGAGTTGGTATCATTTAAAAGAGGGGTCTTCCAAGGAGACTCCTTGAGTCCCTTGCTCTTTTGCATCTCGCTACTGCCTTTGTCCATAGCGCTGAAAAATACTAAGGGATACAGCTGTGGCAAGCCCAATTACCGGAGGCACAAGGTCACCCACTTATTTTACATGGATGACCTGAAACTCTATGCCTCCGGACAACGCGATTTAGAGCAGTCGCTTAGGGTAGTGCAGGATTACAGTCAAGCTATTGGTATGGAGTTCGGGATAGACAAATGTGCCATGGTTCATCTCAAAAGAGGACGTTGCGGAGATAGTGAAGATGAGGAGCAGCTCGTTGATGGGAGCATCTTGCGACAACTGCATGCCGGAGATACCTATACCTACCTTGGAGTGGCGCAGCGTCACATCCAAGAGGCAGAATTGGTCAAAGAGTGTCTCCGCCGCAAGTATTTGCACCGACTCCGGCAGATCTGGTCGTCAGAACTGTCCGGCAAAAACAAAGTCGCTGCCACAAACATGCTTGCGGTCCCATTGTTGCTATACAGCTTTGGTGCTATCCACTGGAACGTGGAAGAGCTGCGACAAATCGACATAAAGACCCGCAAAAGGATGAATATGGAGGGAAGTCTACATCCTAGATCCTCTGTCCCGCGAATATACCTCCCGCGACACCTGGGAGGGCGTGGACTATTGAGTTTGGAGCATCTGCACAACAGAGTAGTACTGGCCACTGCCTGCTATGTTACGACGAGCACCGATCCCCTGATCCGCTTTGTGCGAGAGCACGAGATTGCGGGTAAAGGAGCCTTCCTTTTTAAAGCAGCAACACGGGCAGCCGAAGAACTTAGTCTCACGCTCGACTTCACGCGGAGGTGTCAGCAGTCCGTTACGGAACTTGCTCCCGCACAATTAAAAACCCGGATTAAAACTGCTGAAGTCCAATTGCTTTTAAGACTTCACAAAGATAAACCAATGCACGGAATCTTCTACAAACATCTAGAAGAGCATGGTTTATCTGAGCAGTTGACCTTCTCCTTCCTAAGGTCTAATGGGTTGAAGTCGGAGACTGAGAGCTCTATAATGGCTTGCCAAGACGGTGTCTTCAACACCTTAGTATACCGTAGCCGGATTATGGGTATGGATGTGCCCGATATCCGCTGTAGAGCCTGCCTGCAGGCGCCAGAGACCCTTACGCACCTGTTGTCGGCGTGTAAGGTGTACGCTAGCACAGCCTACGTCTATCGGCACAACGCGGCTCTACGAGTGCTATACTACCATTTAAGGCACTCATACGGTATAGATGAGACACCGGTGCTGCCATACGCTCCAGGGAACATTGAGTCCGTTGTGGAGAACGAGAGGTGCCGAATTTACTGGAACTACTCATTCTCCACGCTCGAGCTTATACATGCAAATAAGCCCGACATAGTCCTCCTCGACTACCAACAAAAGACGATGTTCGTTATCGAGTTCTCGGCACCTGCCGAGGGGAACATCGTCTCTAAGGAGGAGGAAAAGCGGACCAAGTATCAGGAGCTCCTCGGACAACTTCGCAGGCTCTGGCCGGACTACACTGTGAGTCTGCTAGTAATGGTCATTGGATCCCTAGGTGGTATGAGGGATACGCTGCTCTCTGCACTGCGCAAAATGCCGGTGTGCCGTGCGGCGGCGCACATCTTAGCCGCCAGAATGCAGAAGGCAGTCATCCATGGGTCCCTTCGTCTGCTTAGGACGCACGATACGCGGACCCAGTGATTGCTCACCTCACGGTGTGAGGAGTAGTCGCTGGGGAATGGAACAGCAGCCCGGTGTGTCGGAGCCCGGGTTGCACCTTTTTTGTTTTTGTTTTGTCTATATATATATATATATATATATATATATATATTTTCCTCTTTGATACTAACCTGATCCACTAATAGGAACTTGAGCGTATTAACCTGAGCCACTTCGACGGATGTGAGCCATATAGACGGCTCAGGTCCGTTTGCCTTTGTTTCTCGGTACATTTGGCCTACTACAGTCAATTTCAGACAAAGCTTTGGTAGATCAAATGTCACAGATTGTAAATAACGAAAACATGTTCCGTGCTCTAATGTCAGAAAGGTAAAAAACGTCATAATGTGGTGGCTCAGGTTAATACCATTGCTAGGAAATATAGTTCACAGAATTTCCACAAATGGCGCTGCGATTTCATAATTTATATACAAGTATATACCGGAAATTGTTATAAACATGAGCCAGAGGATTTGGCAACACCGATCATCAGGTGCATGCTATTTTATCAGGGCTAGATGCTCCGCTGTCCGGTTTTTCGCCTGCTGTGCGCATGACGTCACCTCCGAGTGATTCTCATTAGGGATATATGGGTATTATAGTTATTTTCTTTTTACCGCGCTTATTTTCACATTTAGCTTTCTATTGGGTATCGAGAGATAAGTTAATAAATATCATCCAATAGCATTTTATTAATATTGGGAACAAACGTCAAAGCTGGATGTCACTTTTGATCATATCATATATAAGTTTTGTATCAAAACTATTTTCGTTTTCTTTTTTTCACAATAATTAAAAAGTTGTAACAAAACAAAAATGGGCTTTTCAGTCCAGTACCGAAAACACTCCGATGGCTCCCGAACCCATGTGAAGTCAATATGTTTCGTTGAAGCGATCCGCTCAGCAGTGGTGGGTCGGGTGGCGTAGTGGTATAGTGTTACGCAGCAAATTGCTGTGTTCAAGCGGGTGTTGGCTCGAAACACACGCTTGCAACTTTTTTTTATTTTTTTTTAACCAAAAAATATATTGATATGCTTTTCACTCATGTTACACACATTTTGTTTTGTACCATCGACATGAATATGTTTTTGAATCGAATTTTACCACTACGTCATGTGACCCTCTGCAGAACGGATCGCTTCAACGAACCATACTTGACGACACGTGGGTTCGGGAGCTTTGGGCGTGTTTTCGGTACTGGATACAAAAGCCCATTTTTATTTTGAAATAACTTTTGAATTATTGTGAAAAAAACAAAAATAGTTTTGTTATAAAACTTAAATGTTATTTCCATGTATCACTAAAAAATGTATTCAATTCAAAACCCTAATTTCTTGTCATCATTATATCATTATCAAATAATCCAGTGATTAAATGTTCCACTTCTGTGGAATCTGATTGGTTGAGATTAGCAATTGTTAAACTCTTTGTTAAACAAAAAAAATGGAGTCAAGTTGATTGACTCAGTACTTCCCACACATAACAGTTGCAACCAAATCATCGCCCACCTGTCGTCAAAAAACATCCAACACAAAAACTAGTAAATAGTTTCCTAAATCTCTCCGTAGGCGACACAATTCAGCCCCAACTGGACGAAACGAAACAATCAGGAACCCCCAAATTGCTTAAAAACGAAGTTTGAGCTATTTTTATATTTTTAGTTTTTTTATTATTGCTGCGCCGCCACTGACACGATTTTTGAAAACCATACGCATTTTTCATCCTTGCCGCGGTAATAATACTGTGTCTAAATTTCATTAAAATTAATTCCATAATTTCCATGTTACTAAATTCAGAACGACCTAAATCAATACCTACCCCTACCAATACCAAATCCCTTGATTTCTGTAATAGCCAAGGCAATGTTCGGATGGACCTAACAAACGTCTATTATGCCGCTAGGTATTTCTTTCACAGGTCAATGGACACTGTTATAAATGGAATAAATTTTTGAGTTTTACAACCCCCCACCCACTAACCACCCCAATTTCACCCCCACCCAAAAAAAGTAAAAAATGATCAGAAACCCCTAAAACGCCGAAAAACAAAGTTTGAGCTATTTTTACATTTTTAGTTTTTTCATTGTTGCTGCGCCCCCACTGACACGATTTTTCCAAAACATGCGCGTTTTCCATCCTCGCCGTGGCAGTAATACTGTGTCAAAATTTAATTAAAATCCATTCGATAATTTTGGCGTTATGCAATAAAGAACGATCTAAAACTAAAACAACACTCGGATATACAGGGTGGCCAATCGGGTGACGATAATAATTTTTTTTTAGATAGCCCGTACCGAGACCTATCCAAAACACCCCCAGGTATGTGTACCGATTATTGATAGTTTTCGAGTTATGATTTTTTTTTTTGAAAACTTAGAGATTTTCCAGTTTTTCCAAGAAGTCGTCAAAAACAAAAACAAGAATGCTTTTTGGCTTTTATTTTTTTCTGCAGTTATACTCAGTATTAAGCCTATTTTAATATTCAATAAAGAGAACCTGTACATCCGAACAATAATTAAGTACATTTTGGGGCCAAAGTTTGAAATTTCTGTTTTTAGTCAGGAGACCAAAACCAGAATAAGATTAAAAATACTTATGTCTGGTTCTGGAGCTTCAAACTAATCTTAAAAACTTTACAGGACATTGCACTTTCGAAATAATGATGAAAAAGTAGCACTTATGGGGACATTTTGCGGCGTACGTGAGTGTTAAAGGTAAAAAGGTGATAATTCACGAATTTCCAAAATGATTTAGAAAACTATTATTTTGCTTTGTTATGACAAATTAACGAAAATAAACTCGTAACAACTAATAAATCCGATAATCATTGATGTTTTGATGAGTTTTAATAAAAAAACTAATACCCAAATTGTGATTTTTGAAGTGTCTTTACTATGTACTATTAAACTTCTGCTAAATTAAGTTGTATGGAAGGTTAACAAAGGAAAGGAATAATAAACAATAATCTGACTTCTAATTTCATGGCAGAATTACCTAGGAAGCGATGTCGTAGCATACGCCATCATTTTCTTTCAGAGTAGCTTTTTGCGAGCTCATGTCGGCGCAGTTGTGTTAATTTTCGGTAATAGGTAAGGCAATGATCGGATGAACCTAAAAAGGTGATTTGTATCGCTAGGTCTTCCTTGACAGGTCAGTAGACAGCCTATCATGAATACAACAAGTTTTTCAGTTTTTCAACCCCCCACCCCCAAACACCAAAATTCCACCCCCACCCAAAAAACACAGAAAATGATCAAGAACCTGTAAAACGCCTAAAAACGAAGTTTGAGGAATATTTGGAATTACCTACCAAGACCCCACAGCATATTGCTGCCCAAATTTCATCACAGTCCATGCAGCGGTTACTGAGATTACGAGGCTAGAAAAACGCGTACAGACAGACAGACCGACAGACAGAACGACAGAAATGAGTGACGCGGATTTTCGTTATGTAGACATTATAAAACGCCCAAAAAACCTATTATCTCAAAATCGAAAATTTTCACGATCACAATCCTCCCCTCACCTATCGGTGAGGGAAGTAAAAGGGATGGCGTATGCTACGATAACGCTTCCCAGGTAATTTCGCCATGGAATTAAAAGTCAGATTGTTGTTTTATTATTCTTTTCCTTTGTTAACTTTCCATACAACTTAATTTAGCAGAAATTCAATAGCACACAGCAAAAAGCACAGGTATTAATTTTTTTTATTAAAAGTGATTAAAACATCAATGATTATCATGTTTATTAGTTGTTATGAGTTTTTTTTCTTTAATTTGTCATAATAAAGTATAATAATAGTTTTTTAAATCATTTTGGAAATTCGTGAGTTATCACCTTTTTACCTTTAATAGTCACGTACGGCGCAAAATGCCCCCATAAGTGCTATTTTTTCGTTATTATTTCGAAAGTGCAATGTCTTGCAGGGTTTTTAAGATTAGATTGGAGCTCCAGAACCAGGCATAAGTATTTTTAATTTTATTTAGAAGGTTTTGGTCTCCTGACAAAAAACAGAGATTTCAAACTTTGGGCCCAAAATGTACTTAATTATTGTTCGGATGTACAGGTTCTCTTTATTGGATATTAAAATAGGCTTAATACTGAGTATAATTGCGGAAAAAAATAAAAGCCAAAAAGCATTTTTGTTTTTGTCTTTGATAATTTCTTGGAAAAACTGGAAAATCTCTAAATCTCTCTGAATTTTCAAAAAAAATCATAACTCGAAAACTATCAATAATCGGTACACATACATAGAGGTGTTTTGGATAGGTCTCGGTACGGGCTATCTAAAAAAAAATTATTATCGTCACCCGATTGGCCACCCTGTATACATCACAAATTATTCCAAGTCCCTTGGTTTCTATTATAAGGAAGGCAATGTTTGGATGGACCTAAAAAATTGTATTATGGCGCTAGGTCTTTCATTTACAGGTCATTAGAGAGCCCATTGTGAATACAACAAATTTTTCAGTATTACAACCCCCCACCCCCCAATCACCCCAAATTCACCCCCACCCAAAAAAAAGTAGAAAATGATCAGGAACCCCTAAAACGCCTAAAGGCGTATTTGAAATTTTTCGTTTTTTGCTAATTACTCCGCCCCCCGTATAACGATTTTCAAAATTATAGAAACATTACCTACTACGACCCCACAGCATAACGCTGCCCAAATTTCATCACAATCCATGTAGCGGTTACTGAGATTGGGAGGCTAGAAAAACGCCAACAGACAGACATTTCAGAGATTTCTACGTACAAATGGTTTTTTGGTACATCTCGAAAGGGCTAACCATTTTCGAGAAAAATGCAAAGCATTGAATCGATGCAGGCTATTGTAAATAAATAAATGTTCATTTATTTAATAAGTGTGCTGTGAAAAACAATTGAAATAATTGATAAACAACTTAAGAACTGTCAGTTTATTCAGTTTAGAGTTATTACAAAACATTTAGGTATTATTTTTAGTAACATTATTTAATAAGAGTTTGAACAAATAAGAAATAAAATACTAAGACAAATAGAGAATGTTTTCTTAAAGTGGAAGTGACCGCCACCAGCTGAATATCAGTACACTTCTACTTGACAACAAACTCTGAAACACCATATTCTAAAATCAAAATGTCAAAAAATTACCATTTAGAAAATGGGGTTATTTTTACCCCTAACTCCTCCCGTATGATACGCCTCTGATTAAAATTATGAAATTCTGAATTCAGAATCAGATTCAGCGTCAAAAGTTTACCCATCGTACCTAATTTCGTAATTTTTGTTATGAATGGTTTCGAGATTTCGAGAATATCGGGGGAAAACCGTCTTCAGGGTGCCCCATGCAAAGGAGCGTAGCTCCCTTAGGAAGCATCTCCGGACCCATGTTCATATGACATTTTCTTTCTATTTTTCAGAGTACTATTCGTGGTTAAAGTTTGTTAACATACTTAATTAACACCCCGAATAAAAATGAATCCCTTTTCCCTTGGTCACGGCATCACGTGAGAATGACTTGACCATAAAGACCAATACAAGTTACAGTATCCAAAATCCAAATTACAGTATTTTGGAAGTCGCCAAAGTGAAATAGATTCTGAATATGCCATCCACTCGTGGTGGCGAAACGTCAAGACTTAACGCTAAACGACGCCGGCTTAACAACCCAAGAACCACAAATTCACTCGACGGTGGCCGAGAAAGCCTCACACAGTACATCAGGAGTAATAATTCCACCCAGTCAAGGTCAAGTGGGCGTGTTATTTGTATATATTTGATTGCTAACTATTCTGAGCCGAAACCCAGCTGTAATCTTGGCAACATTGCTTGGCTCAGGAAGATTCGATAATTTACATAAACTTGTATATCAAAGGCTCACAATGGTATTAAATGTATGCATGGCTCATGTATGTACTATAAATATGAATATATAAGCATTTTCAAAAATATTTATTTTAAATGATTTCTTATGTATATTACGGTTTTTAGATACAACACAATATATCTGGAGATGAAAATAAAACTATTATTTATCTAGCACATCTCTAAGTAGGTGGCTCAGTATATGGTCAATTTCCAATTGGCTCAGGTTTGTTATAATGATGTATATATATATATATATATATATATATATATATATATATATATATATATATATATATATATATACTTGGCTGGCGCACCAAGTGAGGACAGTACATATTAGTGACCAAGTGAGGACAACGAGATAATGGCATCATTTTATGATAGATATTACGAAGATGTGCCATTTGATAAGAAACATTCAAATATACACATGAAAGCTATTTTACCGATGAGAAAATTGATACGTGTATATCGAGACAAGTGAGGACCTTTCAATGAAAGAATTAAGTGAGCCACGATATACCCGCTTTTTATCCCAGAGAACAACGGAGGTCCGAAATCGGTATACAACGCACCAAGCGAGGTCATAGCTATGTTGCCAAAATGACACCGCAATATAAGCCGTTCTACGACTTTTACTGAATAGGTGTTTTTTAAATTACACTTTACAACAACTACCCTGTTGTTGTAACGTGTAACCTGATGGACTTCAATGATGTGTGAATTCACAAATGCTTTGACATCATGTTCTGCTCCCATAGACATATGGTCATGAATCTTCCAAATAAGTGATTTAGAATCAGTGTTATATAGATCTTTGTAACTACATTGTTTTTCCATTTATAGGCGAATAGACTTTGCTTTTGTTATTTTTGTGTGAATTTTAAGAATATCTGATTAATATTTTTCCTTTTAGTAAGGAGCTTTACGCTGCTTGCGTCAAAATCCGTGCCTCTAGTGGCAAAAAGCGAACGAGCCTTGTCGTTCCACCAAGGAGAGTTTACTGCTGCTAGTAGCGTTCCTCTTTGGTTGCCGTTACCTTCGGGTACTAGATGGCGCACAGGCAGAATTCCTTCTGTCTACTCGCACATCTTTCACATGTTTATTAAACATGGAAAAATTGATGCTCTCTATTTCCGTCAATCGACCTATGGCGCACTGACGATCGCTAATAAGCGTGAAACAGCTGTCTGCGTACTGGTGGATTGACGGAGGTATAGAGCAACCCTCGTATATCGGCTTTACGCTGCTTGCGTCAAAATCCGTGCCTCTAGTGGCAAAAAGCGAACGAGCCTTGTCGTTCCACCAAGGAGAGTTTACTGCTGCTAGTAGCGTTCCTCTTTGGTTGCCGTCACCTTCGGGTACTAGATGGCGCACAGGCAGAATTCCTTCTGTCTACTCGCACTGTGTCGAGATTTCATCAAAATCAGTTCAATATTTTCCATGCTACAGAACAATCTAGAGCAATGCCATTATTACGTATACATCAGGAAATTCTTGGTTTCTGCAATAGGCTAGACGGTGTTCGGATGGATCTAAAAAAGTGTCACAGGTCAATGGACAGCCTATTATGAATACAATAAGCTTTTCAGTTTTACAACCCATCACCCCCCAACGATCCCAATTTCTCCCTTACCAAAAAAGTAGAAAATGATCAGTCACGTCTCAAACGCCTAAAAACGATGTTTGAGATGTTTTTATATTTTTAGTTTTTTCATTATTGCTGCGCCGCCACTGATACGATTTCTAAAAACCATACGCATTTCCATTCTCGACACAGTAATAATACTATGTCAAAATTTCATTAAAATCGAACAAAAGTTTCCACCAAATACAGAACGACCTAAAGCAAAACTCGTATTCGAAGTCCCTTGTTTTCTGCAATACGCAAGGCACTGTTAGGATGGACCTAAAAAAGTGTATTATGCCGCTGGGTCTTTCTCTCACAGGTCAGTGTGTTTGCGTGTAGTCTGTATGTGTGTGTGTAATGGCTTTACTTTTAGCATTTAGATTTTACATTACATTATTAAATGTTACATCATTATGCGGAATTAACCCAAGATTGACAAGTTTCATATATTTGGCCATTTTTTGATAAGCTTTAGACAGCCTATTATGAATACAACAATTTTTTCATTTTCATAGCTAGAGATGTGTAGAACGGTTCTGATCCGGTTCATTGATCCGGATCTTTAAGGTGACCTAACTGAACCGAATCCTAAATTTAATCTCAACGGGTCAGTCGGGTCACAAATTCGGCGGCTTGTTCATCAGAATCACAAAGCAGGATGGTGCGTGCCACGGCGATATATGTCGGTCAGTCGATCTGACGATTGGCGATGTTCAGTTTTCGGTTCAGTGTTCTGCTTAAGCTACAGGATAGCCATAATGCTCAATGTTCTGGGATCTGAATTTAAAAGAATATTTAGATAGATATTTTAGGGCGAATAATAAATGAATATTTTTCTTGTATGATGAGTTGTGGCTGTTTATAGTAGAGACAAAAAATTCCTTTTACGTGCTAGGAGTGTATTTTAACAAATACGAGAAACTCAAAACTGAGTAATTATTTACTCAAATCGAAATTTATAAAGAATAGTATTAATACATATACATCTTCTAGGTACATATTTATAAAAAAATAAATATCATCTGATATAAAGGTAAAACAAATTAATAAATTATACATGAAGTGTACTGTACTGTACTGGCTCATTTCTGTCTGCACCGAGTACCCAGATTGGGCGGTTCCTTCGTGCTTCGGTTGACCAATCGTTCACCATCGATCTTGAGATCGAAGGTGAACGATTGCATTCGCTAGTCGGGATCCGACTGACCCGTGAACCGGATCACTGTTCCGGATCTTTGAGGTGTTCTAGATCCGGTGATCCGCATCTTAAAAATGACCCGATATGCCCATCTCTATTCATAGCCCTCCACCATCCATCCTGTAGTACAAAATGATTAGAAACCCCCAAAAATCCTAAAAACGAAGTTTGAGGAATATTTGACTTTTTTTGTTTTTGCTAATTCCTTCATCGCCCATGCACGGATTTTCAAAATTATAGCAGTATATTACCTATTACGACCCCACAGTATATCGCTCCGTGCAAAGGTTACTGAGATTATGAGGATAGAAAAACGCCATCAGGCAGATAAACCGACAGACCGATAGCCTACATGTCCGATAATGCCATATAAATATTACGGGCCTATCTGACAGATACGCTATCTGAAACTTATCAGAGACCGGTGAAACCGGTTCTAAGTGTAACAGACAGACAAACCGACAGACCGAAAGCCTATCTGTCATATAAATGATATGGGCCTATGTGACAGATACGCTATCCGAAACTTATCAGAGACGAGTGAAACTGGCCCTAAGTGTAATGAATGGGTATCAAAAAAGAATGTAGGTAAGTCTTCAAGGACAGTTTTCGTGTAGGTCTAAAAAGCATAGAATTTAATATTTTTTAGGGCAATGGAGGGTACTTTATGTTAACAACAATTTTTCGAGATTTCATCTCCCTCTCTCCCCACCTTCCCTATTTCATCCCCTCCTAAAAAATAACAGATAATTGAAAACTCATAAAAAGCTTGAAACAAAGGCCGAGGGGTTTTATCTTTCACTACGCCTACGCCCAGCTTTTCATAAAGTGCAGCTTTACCTACTACTACCCAGCAACATACTGCTATCCAAATTTCATCCATTTAAAAAATGCAAAATGCAACGTAGGTGCACCTAAGCTATACGACCAGCTCTGTCTAATTAAAATTTTCACTATTCCTTTAGATCGAGAACTCATTTCGTTTTTACATTATTTCCAACGTTCAGCATGCGCACAGGTCATTTTAAGGTTATACAGGGTGACTCAAGCTCAACGCCTCGGACTCTTGTGACCAAATGATACTACTTTTCGGAAAATCGACTTCGCAAGTGTATGTAGGTCGAGTTGGGCTACATTTTAAAAATAATGACTTTCATACAGGGTGTCTAATATAAGCGTGACATATCAAACTTATGTTTTTTTCAAATGGAACACCCTATATATTATTGCATATTTAGATTCCTGGGTGAATGTTAGTGGGACTTTATGTATCACACATGGGACTTTAAGCGAACCGTTTAGTATACAGGGTGGGCCAATAGTGCGTGGACGGAGGATTGTGGGCTTACTGAAAAATATTTCAGAAATCTGTCACTTGATCATAGTAGGCACCCTTGAGGGCTATAACGTAAAAATATTTTCACTTAAATTCTGACGTTTATACAGGGTGATTCATATCAAACTTACATTTTTTTGAATGGAACCCCCTATATATTATTGCATATTTGGATTCCTTGGTCAATTCTAGTGTGACTTTATGTATCACACATGGAACTTTAAACGAACCGTTTAGGCGCAAATCACCATTTTTGGTATAAGTAGGTATCAGAAAAAAATTGAATATCGCAGCGATTATAAAACTTAGACGGCCGTGACTTTGCGGTACGACTAAGCATGAAATGCGTCACCTAAGATCAGACGGCTAAATTTGAATTCTTTTTGTGCTTGGAGAAATCGATAGATTAACTAAGGAAACTTCAATCACAGATAACTTGATTTTTTCAAATGGGAATGCCTATTTTGGTTTAAAGAATCAAACGTAAAATTTGATTACCTTTCTAACGATATAGCATTCTTGATTTCAATCTTTCTTGGTTTTCATTTTATTTCAAATTTTCAGTCAAATCGGCGTTTTTCAATTTTCCTGCATGCAAGCAACCTAGTAGACCATGAAAATATAAACAAAAGCTCGTTAATATGGAAGAAAGCAACTAACTTAGTAGAAAGATGCAAACTAACCTGAGCAACGAGGCAAGATTATCAAAATTCCTTACAACATATCAGCTCTAACCAGAAACAATAGTGGTAACAAGAACGCTCATTTTTCACAGCCTGCTAGCTATTAGCCAATTTCCAAAGTCAGTAAAAAAATATTTAATCAAAGGAAAACTACTAGTGATTGTTGCTGGCGGTAGAATATCTATGTCTTCTGAATAAATTTTTACATTTAATGCTATGAAAAAGTAGCAATTTCCATAAGTCAAAAGTAATGATACCTCTGACTGGAACCCTTTAAATTCTTCTTCTACTTATTAGCAAAATCGTGGAAAATGAAACTTGATTTGCAGTCTGTTTGAATTGCAAAAAATAATTTAGTTTGTAGAAAACTACATGAAATAATCGCAATTACAACATAGGGTAATTAAAAAATTCTAGCAATTATTTCAATAGATGTTCAGAATGCTCCAGCTTGAGATATCTTCACTTTTGACTTAACTAAACGGAAAAGACTAATTTTTTTATCCCATAAAATGTGAAATTTCATTCTAAACATGTTAGACTGTAAGCAAAAATCGCTGGTAGTTGTCCTTTTGTTTCAAAATTTTTAATCGTTTTGGAAAGTTGTCAAGCTCTAGTAGATCTCAGTAGCTAGTAGGCTGTGAAAAACAAACACTTCTGTCATACCCCAGCTACTCATTGACATTAGATATCTTGCCGCTGCTGTATCCGGTTAGAGCTAATATGTTGTAAGAAATTTTCATAATCTTGCCTCGTTGCTCTAGTTAGTTTGCATCTTTCTACTAAGTTAGTTGGTTTCTTCCATATTAACGAGCGTTTGTTTATTTTTCATGGCCTACTAGGACTAGGAAAATTGAAAAACGCCAATTTGACTGAAGATTTGAAATAAAATGAAAACCAAGAAACATTGATATCAAGAACGCTATATCGTTAGAAAGGTAATCAAATTTTACGTTTGATTCTTTAAACCAAAATAGGCATTCCCATTTGAAAAAATCAAGTTATCTGAGATTGAAGTTTCCTTAATTAATCTATCGATTTCTCCAAGTACAAAAAGAATTCAAATTTAGCCGTCTGACCTTAGGTGACGCATTTCATGCTTAGTCGTACCGCAAAGTCACGGCCGTCTAAGTTTTATAACCGCTGCGATATTCAATTTTTTTCTGATACCTACTTATACCAAAAATGGTGATTTGCGCCTAAACGGTTCGTTTAAAGTTCCATGTGTGATACATAAAGTTCCACTAGAATTGGCCAAGGAATCCAAATATGCAATAATATATAGGGGGTTCCATTCAAAAAAATGTAAGTTTGATATGAATCACCCTGTATAAACGTCAGAATTTAAGTGAAAATATTTTTAAGTAATAGCACTAAAGGGTCCCTACCATGATCAAGTGACACATTTTTGGACTATTTTTCAGTAAGCCCACAATCCTCCGTCCACGCACTATTGGCCCACCCTGTATAGGGTATAGGTGGATGTCAAAAAAAAATTGAATATCGCAGCTATTATAAATCTTAGAGGGCTGTGACGTTGCCATGTTACTAAGCATGAAATGTATCAGCTTACGTTAGACGGTCGAGTTCGAATTACATTTGTACTTGGACAAATCGGTAGATCAATTAAGGAAACTTCAATCAAAGGTAACTTGACTTTTTCAAAGGGAATGCATAATTTTTTTTATACGATCAAATGTGCAATTTGATAGGCTTTCTAATTATATCAGGTTGTGAATATCAATCTGTGGTAGTTTTTATTAAATTTCGAGATTTCAATCAAATCAGTGTCTTTCAATTTCCCTACCTATAAACAAACTAGCAGGCCATGAAATATAAACAAAATCGTGTTCAGATGGAAGAAAACAACTAACTTCGCAAAAAGATCCAGCAGAACTAGAGTAAAAGAACAAGATTATAAAAATTCCCTACAACAAATCAACTCTAACCAGAAACAACGGCGGTAACATGTCTAAGGTTAAAGAGAAGCTGAAGTATGACAGAAATGGATAATTTTTACAGCCTACTAGCGACTGCAATATACTACAGATTAAAAATTTCCAAAATCACTAAACACTTTGAAATGAAAGCAAAACTTTCAGCGATCGTTGCCGTCAGTCTAATATCTTCAGAGCGCAATTTCACATTTAATGGCATAAATCAGTAGTCATTTCCGTCAAAGGCAAAAGTAATGATACCTCTCACTGTCGTCCTCTGAACTTTTCAGTATCTATTAGCAAGATCACAAAAAAGGAATACTGACAAATCATATTTTAATTTTCTGTCAGATAAATTATGTTTAATAATTAGAGCAGATTTTTAATTTATTCTTCATTTTCGGCGATCTTGCTTATGAGTATTGAGAAATTTGCAGAACTCCAGTCAGAGGTATCGGTTACTATTTTTTTAAATCATGAAATGTGAGATTGTATTCTGAAGCTATTAAGCTGCCAGCAACATTTCAAAATTCACAATGGTTTTGTGACTCTTCAATCTTTAGAATATTGTAGTAGCCGGTATGCTGTAAAAAATACCTATTTCTGTCATACTCCAGCTGCTTTTTGACCTTAGATGTGTTATGTCTGCTATTTCTGGTTAGAATTGATTTGTTGTAAGTCATGTTTATAATTTTGTCCTTTTACTTTAGTTCGTCCATAACTATCTGCTAAGTTAGTTGTTTTGTTCCATCTGAACAGTTTTTTGCTCATATTTCATGGCCTGCTAACTTGCTTATAGGTAGGAGAATTGAAAAAACCGGTTTTACTGAAAGTTTGAAATTAAATCAAAACTACCAGAGATTTATATTTACAACCGCATATCATTAGAAAGCTTATCAAATTGCACATTCGATGGTATAAAAAAAATTATGCATTTCCATTTGAAAAAATCAAGTTACCTTTGATTGGAGTTTACTTAATTGATCTACCGATTTCTCCAAGTACAAATGTAATTCGAACTCGACCGTCTAACGTAAGCTGACACATTTCATGCTTAGCAACACGGCAAAGTCACAGCCCTCTAAGATTTATAATAGCTGCGATATTCAATTTTCTTCTGACATCTACCTATACCCAAAATTGTGATTTGTACCTAAACGGTTCGCTTAAAGTCCCATGTGTGATACATAAAGTCACACTAAAATGCACTGGAGTCTAAATATGCAGTAATGTACAGGGTATTCCATTTAAAAAAACAGCTTTGATATGTCACGCTTTTATTAGACGCCCTGTAGAAAGGTCATTATTTTTTAAATGTAGTCCAACTCGACCTACATACACTCGTAAAGTCGATTTTTCGAAAAGTGGTATCGTTTGGTCACAAGAGTCCGAAGCGTTGAGCTTGACTCACCCTGTATATGCGTTGTGCGGCCGATTCGGGTTCAGTACGGTTGACGGTTACATGAATTTCAGATCGATCCGAAAATATACCTACTTGAAGATCAATAATAGTAAAAGGGCAAGAAGGACGCTTACAAAAAATACTCAGGTGGTCCTCTGTCGTCTATATCACCCGGTCCTCGTTTATCACTTCTAATAGTATAAACACGTAAACACTGTATATTATACATAACAGGTAGAAAATGCGAAATTTGCTTAACAATCCTAATACCTTCGAGTGATTCACCACCGCCTACCGGTCCTCACTTATTCCACCTATTCGTATAGAGGTATACTAATTCAACGTTCATGCAGTAAAATAACATTCATTAATATGTGCTAGTACGGATTTCAGTTGAGTGAAAATAAATACAACTTAATGTAAAATTAACCTTTGCAGGGATGTAGGTAATTTGGTATCTTAGATAAGAACTCTGTTAAAATTTGACCATTATAGGGAAAAAAATCAAATTATCTGTGACCGAGGTTTCTTTAATTAATCTACTGATTTTTCCAAGATCAAAAAGATTTCAAATTTAACCGTCTGACGCACCTTATGCTCAGCCGTACCGAAAAGTCGTGGCCTTCTAAGATTAGTAGTCACTGTGATACTCAATTTTTTTCTGATACCTACTTATACCAAGAATGGTGATTTGCACCTAAACAGTTCGTTTAAGGTTCCATATAAAATACATGGGGTCAAACTAGAATTTACCAAGCAATCTAAATACGCAATAATATATTCCACTCCATTCATTTAAAAATGTAATTTTATTATGAATCACCCTGTATAAACTTAAAAATTCAAGTGAAAATATTTTAACGTTATAGCAGTCAAGGGTTCCCACCCCCCACCAAGTGACAGACTTTTTAAATATGTGTTAGTAAGTCAACAATCCTCCGTCCGCCCAGTGTTGGCCCACCCTGTATAGGTAAATAAACGTATCAAATGTCTCCTAGGTCAGTATTCGGATAAGTCTGAAAAGTCTAGAATTTCATATTTTTTAGGGAAATCGAGGGTATTTTATGTTTACAAGAAATTTTCGGGATTTCGACTCCCCCATCCCCACCTTCCCAATTTCATCCCCTCCCGAAAACGGTAGATGATTGGTAACTTATAAAAATAATTCTGAGGGGTTTTGTCTCTCACTACACCAACGCGAAGCTTTTTATAAAATGAATTTTTACTTCCCACACGATAGGTGAGGGGAGTATTGCGATCGCGAAAATTTTCGATTTTGAGATAATACGCTTCTTGGGCGTTTTATGATGTGTACATAACGAAAATCCACGTCACTCATTCCCGTCGATCTGTCTGTCGGTCTGTCTGTCTGTCGGTCTGTCGGTCTGTCGGTCTGTCGGTCTGTCGGTCTGTCGGTCTGTCGGTCTGTCGGTCTGTCGGTCTGTCGGTCTGTCGGTCTGTCGGTCTGTCGGTCTGTCGGTCTGTCGGTCTGTCGGTCTGTCGGTCTGTCGGTCTGTCGGTCTGTCGGTCCGTCGGTCTGTCGGTCTGTCGGTCTGTCGGTCTGTCGGTCTGTCGGTCTGTCGGTCTGTCGGTCTGTCTGTCTGTCTGTCTGTCTGTCTGTCTGTCGCGTTTTTCTACCCTCGTAATCTCAATAACCGCTGCATGGATTGTGATGAAATTTGGGCAGCGTTATGCTGTGGGGTCGTAGTAGGTAATGTTCCTATAATTTTGAAAATCGTTATACGGGGGGCGGAGTAATTAGCAAAAAACGAAAAATGTCAAATATGCCTCAAACTTCGTTTTTAAGCGTTTTAGGGGTTCCTGATCATTTTCCACTTTTTCTTGGGTGGGGGTGAATTTGGGATGGTTGGGGGGTGGGGGGTTGTAATACTGATTTTCAGTTTTTTTCAATTTGTTTTATTCGCAATGGGCTGTCCATTAATATGTGAATGAAAAGCCTAGCGGCATGATACACTTTTTTAGGTTCATCCGAACGTTGCATGCTTATTATAGAAACCACGGGACTTTGAGAATTTTCCGATGTATACATATTAGATAGTTTTGTATTTTATAATGTTGAAATTACTGAATTGATGTTCATCAGAATTTATGATGTACACATACGGGTATTGTTTTAGATCGTTCGATATCGCGTAACGCGAAAACTGTTCAATTGATTTTAATGAAATTTTGACATAGTATTACTCCCAAGCCGAGGATGAAAAACGCGTATGTTTTGGAAAAATAGTGTCAGTGGCGGCGCAGCAATAATAAAAAAACTAAAAATATAAAAACAGCTCAAACATTGTTTTTAGGCGTTTTACGGGTTCCTGATCATTTTCAAATTTTTTTGGGTGGGGTGAAATCGGGGCGGTTGGGGGGTGGGGGGTAGTAAAACTGAAAAATTTGTTGTATTCATAATAGTCCGTCTATTGACCTGAAGAAGAAATACCTAGCGGCATATTGCACTTTTTTATGTCCGTCCGAACTTTGGCTTGCCTATTACAGAAACCAATTTTGTGATCTGCACATACGAGTTTTGCTTTATTTCGTTCTATGTATATTGCGTAAAGCGAAAATTATTGAATTGATTTTAATAAAATTGTGACACAGAATTACCGCTGCGAGAATGGAAAACGACTCTGTTTTTGAAAAACCATGTCAGAGGCGGCGCAGCAATAATCAAAAAACCAAAAACATAAAATCAGCTCAAACTTCGTTTTTAGACGGGTTGGAGGCTCTTGATCGTTTCGCATTGTCCAGTTCAAGCATGTAGAAAAAAACTATGGCGCCCTAGTTCCTAAGAAGGGAGACGCAAGAAACTATTTACGAGGGTTTTTGTGTTGGATGTTGTTTTTGGAGGCGGATGGGCGATAATTCAGTTGCAAGGCAATTTTAGGCTATAGCTTCATGCAATGGGAAATAATAAAATGGTATCATCATTATGTGTGGGAAGTACTGAGTCAATCAACTTGACTCCATTTTTACCTATTACTACCCAGCACCATGCTGCTATGTATAAAAATATCGTCCTCTTAAAAACGCAACTTTCGGCATGCACACAGGAGACTTTCATGTGATGTATGCGTTGTTCGGCCGATTTGGTTTTAATGCAGTTGTCGTTTACATGAGAAGAGCAGGAAAGACGTTTACAAAAAATACTCAGGTGGTTCTCAGTTTGTCGTGCATGTCAGCCGGTCCTCGTTTATCAGTTCTAATAGCATAATCACGTAGACACTGGAAACATGACATGCAGAAAAGTCGAAATTAGCTTAACAATACTAATATCTACGAGTGAGTCACCACCGCCAGCGGTCCTCACTTATTCCTCCTATTCGTGAAGAGATATACTAATTCAGCTTTCATGGAGTAAAATAACATTCATTAACATGTGCTACTACGGATTTCAACTAAGTGAAAATAAATGCAACTAAATGTAAAATTAACCTTTTCCTTTGTTAAAATTCGACTACAGGGATGTAGATACCGCGTGGCACATATAGCGAAAAATTCGACCCCTCTAATTACCAAAATTTTGCTAATAATCTGAACATGTCAATAACGGCGAATTCAGGTAACTTAGTTCAACGGATCTATTTTGAACGTTTATTGACTAGTCTAGGCACTGCGACTACAGGAGCAAGACTTTTTCAATCAGACCAACTGAAATAGGACATGACTCACTTGCTAAATCGCTGATGTTGAAAATGGTATCGCCCTTCGTTATTAAAAACAAGTATTCCTGAGAAGAACTGAATCAATAAACTTGACTTCTATTTTTTTAATATCTGACCATGTTTTGGGAATTATTCAATATTTGTAGACGCGTAATTCGAAAATTGATTTAATCTAACGCGTGAATCAGTTGACTGCACTTTCGGTTGGCATTTGGCGTCATAAAACGTGTCTATGCCTGTGATACAATAAAGTTAGCTAGAAAGGCAACAAATCTGTAACGAGAATATACTGTTAGATAAGGGTAGATATGCTTGACAGGGGTACAACATTTATGAATTCAGAAATTTGTACTGTACAGTTATACATGAGGTTCAATCAATATGAACGATAATTGACTAACTTAGTACTTCCCACACATTAAAGTGATATCAGTTTATTATTTTCCCTTTGCATTAAGCTATAGTCTGAGATCCCCTTGCAACCAAATCATCACCCTCCTGCCCTCAAAAAACATCCAACACAAAAACTCTAGTAAATAGTTTCTTGATACTCCTCTCCATAGGAACTAGATCGACACTGGTTTTATTCTGCGAGCTTTAATTGGATGAAACGAAACGACCAGGAACACCCAAATCGCCTAAAAACGAAGTTTGAGTTATTTTTATATTTTTAGTTCTGACACGATTTTTAAAGACCATACGCATTTTCCATCATCGTCACGGTAATACTACTGTGTCTAAATGTAATTAAAATCAATTTCAGGTTACATAATATAGAACTATGTAAAGCAATACTCGTATACAACATACGTCAGAGAAAATCCCTCAGTTTCTGTAACAATCAAGGCAACGTTCTGATAAACCTAAAAAGTGTATTATGTCGCTAGGTCCTTTTTTTGTAGGTCAATGGAGAGCGTGTAATGCATACAAAACCTTTATTAGTTTTGCAACCCTCCAACCCAACCACCTCAATTTCACCCTCACTCAAAAAACAGAAAATGATCAGGAACCCCCAAAAGGCCTAAAAACTGGTTTGAGTTGTTTTTATATTTTTAGCTTTTTTATTGTCGCTGCGCCGTAGTGACGGCACGATTTCTAAAAAGCATACCCATTTTCCATGCTTGGCATGGTAATAATACTGTGGCAAAGTTTCATTAACGATCTAAAACAATTTTCGTATGTATGCATATATCCGAAAATTCCAAGGCCATTGGTTTCTGTAGTAGGCAAGGTAATGATCGGATGGACCTATAGGGCCGCCGCGCCGCTAGCACTCTTTCACAGGTCAATGGACGAATGGAAAATACTTATTTCCAACAAAAAAGTCATATAAAGTAGAGTCCGATTTTCAACTGTTTCAGAGATACCTAAATTTGATTTTCATTGAAATGCAGACCTCCAAACGAAAACCATAATCAAACAAAATTTTATCGTCGGATTTTGGAATTTTTAGTATTAGTGATTAGAAAAGACGATGTCACGTCATTGTTTACTAAAAAAAAGTGATCATGTATCAAACACTCAAACTCGAGATAGTATCAAAATCAGCATGTTTTGAAAAGTGACATCAAGAAACATTACAAAAAAGGAATTTATCTTAAAAGATCGCCAAATAGTTAACCACGTACTAAATACATGCCCATCTTTCTAGTTATCCATTGGTACCACAAACTTCTTATAAATGTGGTAAACATAGGCAACAAAATTGCATTTAAGCTCTAGAGGTGTATTGGATCTCGGGGACCGCAAAATTTCAACAACCGTATGCAAAAACGTGTCATCGGATTTCTAATTTTTATGTACTTTAATAATGTTCTATTACATCATAAAAAAGAGATCTATCAACTAAAACTTCAGTATAGGGTCTACAAATTGTATGATATTAGAAGAAAACTTCAAGTTTTAACTTAAAATCGAATCGTCTTAAAAAGTCGCTAGGTAATTTCTTAAAAGATGGTAGATAATCAAGCAGAACATGCAAGCCACTTTATAAAGTATCGTGTATCCATAGATTTTAACTGGTGTATAAATGAGAGGTTGTAAATAATCCAGAACGAAGTAGTAGAAAATTAAGCATGATATATTTAGGGAACAACCTCGTATTACGGATCAGTCATGAATATACGTACGCTAAAGCTGAAACTGTAGATTTTGTGCTGTGGATCAACAGTAATGAACGCACGCCTGCGCAAATTAAGATACAGTGGGTTGTGACAGCTGCGTCTCTACTTTTAGAGCGGGCAACGGCGTTGGTGTTCACGCATACACGGAAATCATCCTACAGCTCCACCTACGCTGTTGCTGGTATTTCTTAGCGGAAGATGTGGTTCACTGCGAAAACAACTGGTATGTATCCGTACATCCGTACCATTACATGCCAGTACACATTTTGGAGGAAGGCGATCCTGTCAGAAGAATGGATTTTTGTCGACTTATGCTTCATGTGGATGCCGGAGATGCAACTTTTTTAAGTAGGATTCTTTGGACGGATGAATTCATACTTAACTAAAAATCTACGGTTACAAGACACTTTATAACGTGGTCTGCATGTTCTGTTTGCTTGCCTAACTTCTTAAGACGAATCTATTTTAAATCGCAACTTGAAGTTATCTAAAATTATAGTTTTGAGACCATATACCGAAGTTTTGGTCAACTGATCACTTTTTATGACTAATCGTGATGTGATAGCACATTATTCAAGTAACCATAACAAAAATTAAAAATCTGATGACAAGCTTTTGCGGTCTGTTGAAATTTTGCACTCTTAGCGATCCAATATGCCTTTAGAGTTTAAATCTCTTACTGCATATGTACACATTTACAACAAGCTTATGGTACCAATGAACAACTAGAAAGGCATGTGTTTACCTTAAAGTGCACGGTTAATTATTTGGTGATATTTTAAAGATTCCTCTTTTTGTAACGTTTTTGAAGTCACTTTTCAAAGCATGCTAATATTGACACTATCAAGAGTGTTATACCTGATCCCTTTTTTTAGTTGGTGATGACGTGATAGCATATTTTCTAAGGACTAATACCAAAAATTTCGAAATCCGACAATACAATTTTGTTTTATTAGGGTTTTAGTTTGGAGGCCTGCATTTTAATGAAAATCTCTATAATGAATACAACAAATTTTTGAGTTTTACAACCCTCCGCCCCCCCAACGACCCCAATCACACTCTCACCCAAAAAAGTAGAAAATTATCATCAAATCCTAAAACGCCCAAAAACGAGGTTTTTGTTTTTTGCAAATTACTCCGCTGCCAATGCACCGATTTTTAAAATTATAGGAGCAATACCTACTAGGACCCCATAGGATACCGGTACCCAAATTTTATCACAATCCACGGTTACTGATGTGACTAGCCTAGAAAAACACGCAAAGACAGACAGACCGACGTTATATAGACATCATAAAACGCCCAAAAAAGCGTATTATCTCAAAATCGAAAATTTTCGCGATCACAATACCTATCACAATTTCCTATCGGTGTGGGAAATAAAATTAACTAAAAAGAAGCAGAGGTCATAAAAAGGCGCGAAAGGCATTTCAGATGGTAGGGTGGTATCGATTAATTAATATGCATGTGGACCTCGGTTATTGCCTTATACATTACCGGTCCTCTCATATTTGTTCTAATCGTAGAGATATACAGAGAATGTGGAAAAAGTGCAACTATTTTTTAAATACTAAGACTGTCAGATCGTTTTGTACCGGTGATCACTTGTTCTCTCCTATTAGTACAGAGATATACTCAGGGCCGTAGCTAGGCGTTGACCACGGAGGGGGTTCATGGTGACCTTAGGAGGGGTTCATGTATAAAAGAATATGTAATGTCTTAATTTGTTAAACATCTGTATAGATTGTATCGCTGCCTATGTGTCATGAGCACCGAGGGATTGGTTGGTAGTAGAATAAATCACTAAGCTTGGAGAAAGCATCCTTGATTATCTTTATTTTGTATTATTTTAGTAGTTATTTCATTCATGGGAATACTCATGCGGGGGTTTGAACCGGCCCTGGATATGCTTGCTGATTGCTTATTCCGTCTAAGCTACCATTCATTGGTCCTCCTGTTCGATTAGTTTAGATGAAATACTACCGTTGCGGTCAATGAACTTTGTTATTTATCTGCACAGCGTCCTAAAACGTGTCTCCAGGTAAATCGATCCATAAGGTCGATTATAGACTTCTATTTACTATAAGATTTTCAAGTATCATGATGTGTCGATTGATTCGTTGTCTTCAATTATCTTCTTGAAATGTATAGGCAATGACATCTGAAACAGATATTACGAAACATCTGCCGACACGTTCCAAATAGATCTGTTACTTTGAGACATTTTCTGTGCCTACCTATTCCTTGACAAATAAAATCAAATGAAAATTTGTCCTCAGTAACGTAATCTGAAGGCTTGATACCTCGGTGACTACACATCTGCTGCTCACGTAGAACTGCCGTTTCTACTAGCAAAATCGATGTAACAGCTAAATACTACTGGAGTTCAGCTTTAAAGGTGGACAGAGAATGTTTTTAAACTGTGGAACAGCAGCGGTTCCTGAATTTTTGAAAGGGGGCGCACAAAAGTTTAAATAAAAAAATACACAAAAATCCTACCAGAGATTATTTAGGCCGCAGCTGCACTCTGCACATAAGTATACATAAGTATCTTTACACAAGTAGTAGGAATAAGCGAGGGCAAGTGGCGGCCGTAAAGGACTCAAACATCAGTATTGTTATGCTAATTTCGACTTTTTCACGTCATGTGTGCAGTGTATACCTGTTCATACTATTAGAACTGATAAACGAGGACCGGGTGATATACGCGGCAAACTGAGGACCACCCGAGTATTTTTTTATCGATCTAAAAGAATAGTTCATTTTAATTAAACAGAGTTGGTCATATGGTTTAGGTGTACCTAAGTGGCGTTTTTTAAGTGGATGAAATTTGAAAAGCGGCATGCTGCTGGGTGGTAATAGGTAAAGCTTCATTTCATGAAAGCTGTGCGTTGGCGTAGTAAAAGGCAAAACCCCTCAGACTTCTGTTTGAGCGTTTTATGAGTTAATCATCTACCATTTCTGGGAGGGGCTGAAATTGTTAAGGTGGGGAGGGGGGACACCTTAAAAATTTGTTGTAAACATAAAATACCCTCCATTGGCCTAAAAATATGAAATTATATACTTTTTCAACTTATTCGGTTACTGACCCAGGAGACATTTGACACGTTCATTCACATATACAGGGTGGACCAATAGTGAGCAGATGGAGCATTGTTGACTTACTAAAACATATTTCAGAAATCTGTCACTTGGTCATGGTAGGGACCTTTGAGTGATATAACGTTGAATATTTTCACTTAAATTTTGATGTCTATATAGGGTGGTTCATATCAAACTTACATTTTTTTGAAGGCGACTCCCTATACATTATTGCATATTTGAATTCCTTGGTGAATTCTAGTGTGACTCAATGTATCTTATATTGAACTTTAACGAACCGTTTAGGCACAAATCAGCATTCTTGATATAAGTAGGTATCAGAAAAAATTTAAATATCGCAGTGATTATAAATCTTAGAAGGCCGTGACATTGCGGTACGACTAAGCATGAGATGCGTCACCTTAGGTCAGACGGTTAAATTTAATTTTTTTTTGTACTTGAAATCAGTAGATTAATTAAGGAAACTTCAGTCACAGAGAACTTGATTTGTTCAAATAAGAATACCCATTTTTGTTTACAGAATCAAATGCAGAATTTGATTACCTCGATCTCAATCTTTTTAGTTTCCATTTTATTTAAAATTTTCAGTCAAATCAGTGTTTTTCAGTTTTCCTACTTATAAGAAATCTAGCAAGTCATGAAAAACAAACAAAAGCCCGTTAAGATGGAAGAAACCAACTAACTTAGTAGAAAGACACAAACAAACTAAACAACACAACAAACGGAAATTCCTTACAACACATAATCTCTAACAACAGCGGTAAGAAATCTAATGACAATGACCAGCTGGCGTATGACAGAAGTGTTATTTTTCCACAGCCTACCAGCTATTGAGATCTACTAGAGCTTGATAACAAAAAACGATTAAAAATATTGAAACAAAAAAAAACTACCAATGATTGCTGCTGACAGTTTAGCATCGTCAGAATGAAATTTCACATTTAATGGGATAGAAAAGTAGTCATCTCTGTTAAGTCAAAAGTAAAGATACCTCTAACTGGAGCACTCTGAGCATCTATTGATGTGATTGTTAGATTTTTTTATTACTCCATGTTGTAACTGTGTTTGTTTCATGTATGTTCCTACCAAGTAAATAATGTTTTATCATATAACATACTGCAATTCAGTTTTCATTTTTTGCGATTTTGCTAATAAGTAGAAGTACCAATGAAGAATTTGAAGGGCTCCAGGCTTTTGACTTACGGCTATTTTATGGAACTAAATGTGAAAATTTATTCTGAAAATATAGATACTCCCCTGCCAGTAACGATCGCTGGTATTTTGTCTTGTATTGAATCTTTTTTGTACTGATTTTGGATATCTGCGTATAGCTAATAGGCTGTGAAAAGTAAGCCTTCTTGTTGCCGCTGTCGTTTCTGGTTAGAGCTGATATCTTGTAAGACATTTTTATAATCTTACCTCACTAATCTAGTTTGTTTGCGTTTTTATGCCAAGTTAGTTGGTTTCTTCCATCTGAACAGGTTTTTGTTTATTTTTCATGGACGGCTAGATTACTTAGAAGCTGGGAAAGTGTAAAACACCGATTTGACTTAAAATTTGGAATAAAATGAAAATTAAAAAAGATTGATTCCAACAATCCTACATTGTTGGAAAGGTTATCAAGTTTTAGATTCGATGGTATAAGAAAAATTAGGTATTCCCATTTGAAATAATCAAGGTACATGTGATTGAAATTTCCTTAATTATTCTACTGATTTCTCCAAGTATGACACGTTTTATGCTTAGTCACACCGTAAAGTCACGGCCTTCTAAGTTTTATGATCGCTGCGATATTCAATTTTTCTCTTATACCCACTTATATCAAAAAAAAGTGATTTGCGCCTAAACGGTCCGTTTAAAGTTCCATATAAGATACATGAAGTCACACTAGAATTCACTAAGCAATTCAAATATGCAATAATATATAGGCGGTTCTATTAAAAAAATGTTAGTTTGATAATCAGCCTATATAAACGTTAAAGTTTGAGTGAAGGTATTTTAACGTTATAACCTTCAGGGGCCCTACCATGATCAAGTAACAGATTTTTGAAATATCCTTCTAAGTCAACAATCCTCCGTCTACTCACTATTGGCCCACCCTGTATTGCATCTATCACATAATATTATGTACTCTGAGAGGAATTCACATATTTTGTTGGAATGTTTGAAAAGAAAAGTATTTTATAACTTATCGAATTTTTAAAGCTGAAGCTGGATTGACATGAAACGAGTGAAATCGGGTCAAGCCAGACCAAAAACTCTTAAGATGCTTATCGGAGCAGCTAAAATCTGACGAACTTGGAACGATTTGACTCGGATAGCACTCTACTCTCTCAGACACTCTCTCCCATTCTTTACCTAAGTCTAAAATATGCTTCTCAGTTGTACAAAAATGAGCTTTAACAATTTCAAAAGGCATATCACACGGTATCTAAAACGTCAGTTGAATTGACCATCTTAGATTCCAAACGAAAATTGTATCACTCGATATTAAACTAATTGAAACACCTGCTGGTTCTCACGCATAAGGGCATGGTTCGTGATTTCAGAACTGTCTAGTAATCGCTATACCGAAGATCCTACTCCTAAACCCTTCATGCATAGAGCGATGACCTGCAATCTAAAACTTTTCTGCCATAAAAGCCGCTTAGATCTCATTCCAAAAGTTCCTCATGATGGGGCACTTGTGAACAAAATTATGACTCGCAACACCTAATTTTCTTCTCAAAGACAGCAACGTGTAATATGGGAAGCTAAACAATCAAGTACACAAAGAAAAGGCGAAATATCGTGAGAGGCATTAGTCTGCCGGTATTTCATCGTTGCCGAATTTCAGGACCTCACTTGTCGCATGCACTGGTATGTAACGTATATGGGGTGGCGGTATACAAACTCGAGAAACCATCTGGTGCCAAAGCGGTGAACTAAAATGTATACATTTACCATAAAACGAAAAAAATGAGGACCAGCTGAAATTTTCAAATTTGACTCAAGACCATATCCGCAACTCACCACAAAAATTTCAAGCGAAGTCCTTGTGAGGTCCGTATATTGGTCCTCACTTGGTCGCGGTCCTCACTTGTTATGCAGATTTTGCACGGGCTAGCCTCACTTGTACCACGGGCCAAAAATATATATATATATATATATATATATATATATATATAAACAAAACAAAAACAAAAAAGGTGCAACCCGGGCTCCGACACACCGGGCTGCTGTTCTATTCCCCAGCGACTACTCCTCACACCGTGAGGTGAGCAATCACTGGGTCCGCGTATCGTGCGTCCTAAGCAGACGAAGGGACCCATGGATGACTGCCTTCTGCATTCTGGCGGCTAAGATGTGCGCCGCCGCACGGCACACCGGCATTTTGCGCAGTGCAGAGAGCAGCGTATCCCTCATACCACCTAGGGATCCAATGACCATTACTAGCAGACTCACAGTGTAGTCCGGCCAGAGCCTGCGAAGTTGTCCGAGGAGCTCCTGATACTTGGTCCGCTTTTCCTCCTCCTTAGAGACGATGTTCCCCTCGGCGGGTGCCGAGAACTCGATAACGAACATCGTCTTTTGTTGGTAGTCGAGGAGGACTATGTCGGGCTTATTTGCATGTATGAGCTCGAGCGTGGAGAATGAGTAGTTCCAGTAAATTCGGCACCTCTCGTTCTCCACAACGGACTCAATGTCCCCTGGAGCGTATGGCAGCACCGGTGTCTCATCTATACCGTATGAGTGCCTTAAATGGTAGTATAGCACTCGTAGAGCCGCGTTGTGCCGATAGACGTAGGCTGTGCCAGCGTACACCTTACACGCCGACAAGAGGTGCGTAAGGGTCTCTGGCGCCTGCAGGCAGGCTCTACAGCGGATATCGGGCACATCCATACCCATAATCCGGCTACGGTATACTAAGGTGTTGAAGACACCGTCTTGGCAAGCCATTATAGAGCTCTCAGTCTCCGACTTCAACCCATTAGACCTTAGGAAGGAGAAGGTCAACTGCTCAGATAAACCATGCTCTTCTAGATGTTTGTAGAAGATTCCGTGCATTGGTTTATCTTTGTGAAGTCTTAAAAGCAATTGGACTTCAGCAGTTTTAATCCGGGTTTTTAATTGTGCGGGAGCAAGTTCCGTAACGGACTGCTGACACCTCCGCGTGAAGTCGAGCGTGAGACTAAGTTCTTCGGCTGCCCGTGTTGCTGCTTTAAAAAGGAAGGCTCCTTTACCCGCAATCTCGTGCTCTCGCACAAAGCGGATCAGGGGATCGGTGCTCGTCGTAACATAGCAGGCAGTGGCCAGTACTACTCTGTTGTGCAGATGCTCCAAACTCAATAGTCCACGCCCTCCCAGGTGTCGTGGGAGGTATATTCGCGGGACAGAGGATCTAGGATGTAGACTTCCCTCCATATTCATCCTTTTGCGGGTCTTTATGTCGATTTGTCGCAGCTCTTCCACGTTCCAGTGGACAGCACCAAAGCTGTATAGCAACAATGGGACCGCAAGCATGTTTGTGGCAGCGACTTTGTTTTTGCCGGACAGTTCTGACGACCAGATCTGCCGGAGTCGGTGCAAATACTTGCGGCGGAGACACTCCTTGACCAATTCTGCCTCTTGGATGTGACGCTGCGCCACTCCAAGGTAGGTATAGGTATCTCCGGCATGCAGTTGTCGCAAGATGCTCCCATCAACGAGCTGCTCCTCATCTTCACTATCTCCGCAACGTCCTCTTTTGAGATGAACCATGGCACATTTGTCTATCCCGAACTCCATACCAATAGCTTGACTGTAATCCTGCACTACCCTCAGCGACTGCTCTAAATCGCGTTGTCCGGAGGCATAGAGTTTCAGGTCATCCATGTAAAATAAGTGGGTGACCTTGTGCCTCCGGTAATTGGGCTTGCCACAGCTGTATCCCTTAGTATTTTTCAGCGCTATGGACAAAGGCAGTAGCGAGATGCAAAAGAGCAAGGGACTCAAGGAGTCTCCTTGGAAGACCCCTCTTTTAAATGATACCAACTCTGTTCGAACCCTGGTTTCACCCGATGTTATAGTGAACCGAGTCTTCCAGAGCGGCATCAGTTGTTTGATGCATCCCACTATTTGATCATCTACCGAAAGACATTCCAACAGCCGCACAATCAGTTCATGAGACGTAGTGTCGAATGCCTTCCGATAGTCGATCCAGGCCATAGAAAGGTTTCGCAGGTAATGCACGGAGTCCTGTGTGACACAGCGGTCAATCAACAGGTTATCCCTGCAGCCAGCTACTCCTTTCTTAGACCCTCTTTGTTCATATACGCTGAGAAATACGGGATTTACAGCTTGAAGGATACGCATGTACAAGATTCTGGTGAAGAGCTTGTAACATGCGTTCAGACATGTTATTGGCCTGTAGTTTTTAGGATCAGACAAATCTCCGGTCTTCGGGAGAAGCACGGTTCGACCCTCGACAAACCAAGCCGGAATTGGCTGCTCCTGATTTAGCCACGAGTTAAAAACTCTAGCTAAATGCCGGTGGCAACTGGGAAACTTTTTCAACCAGTAGGTGTTTATGCCATCCGGGCCAGGAGCTGCGAAATTCTTTGCGCCTCGTAAGGCACCAAGAATTTCTTCCGTGTTTATCGGGTGACGCAGTACATTCAGGTTTGGAGTCCTCCTACAAACGGACTCGAACAGCGCCAAGGCCGGAGTGTCTGCTTGGAGAGGTTTGGGGTGTTCGTAAATGCCCCTCCAGAAAGTCTCCACGCGATCAGCAGTTGGCGGCTGCTCTATGACTGGTGGTCGCTGTTGGAAGAGACGAGCAGGCTTTTCGGAAAACAATCTGTTTTCCTCCAAACCTCTCGCCCGCGTCACCAGTGATCGTTTAGCAGCGATTAGCGTCCGTATCCTGTCAAGACAATGCTGCTTGACAACAACCAGTACCGCTTGACTGAGCGTGTGATGGTCGCGCCTTAGCTCTCGGGCTATCTGGCGCACGCGGCGCGTAAAAGGCCTACCGGCCGCTCTATATTCCATCACACACTGGATACGGGATGCTTCTTGGCGAGCCAACTGGATTTTCGCTTCCATCTGGCGCACCCGCCTCTGTGCTCTCTCGACAGGAGAGTCTCTCACTCTCCCCTGTCCAGCCAGCCTCAGAGCCGCAGCGTAAATTTCGCAATTGATGCTCCAAATGTCAGAGACCTCCGATAGACGTTCACTCAACGCCTCATCCTCTCTCTTTAAATCTGCCAGCTTGAAGGACCTCTTGTTGTTATGCAAGGCCCTTCGGTCACTGAAATCTCCAGGTGAGACGGCTTCGTCGATTTCCCTCTCAGCGGGCCTCATCGGCGACCTTTCAGCCTGGTTAACAGGCCTTTCAGTCGCCGGAGGGGCAGGCTGAGCTGGAGCACGAACGTATCCCTGCCCCCGAAGGTAAAATACCTGGTTCCGCAAGCTCTGGGAGGTAATTGTGCTATGCTCTGGATGCATTTCACACCACCTCCCATGCATGCGGGACATGTATCCCCTACGGCGCGGGCTACTGCTCTCGTAGCAGCTCAGCAGGTCATCCTTCAGTTCCGTCGTCCACCTAAAACGGTCCATGTCGTTGCGTGTGTCGTCGTCAGGGCGATCCGAGGCACCGCCACCTTGCCCAGAGCCGGCTTCCGATACCGGCCTGGTGTGGGTGCTCTTCTTCTGGGGCGGTCGAACCAGAAGGTAGGGCCCGTCCGGTGGTTAGCCTTAGGGCCCCCAGCCGACATTTCGGAGGCAGCCGACCACATTGCCTCCTAGGGATGACCTGTACAGGTTGCCGGCCGGCTTTCATCCCTGGCTTGGGTTATCCCCACAGTGTCGCCACGCACCGAATAGCCGTTTGATGTTGGTCGGCTTCCTGGGGGCGCATTTTATACCTACTGCCAGGTTTGCTATCAGCCGCCCCTAACCTGGGGTCAGACGCTGTCGGGAAGCCGTCCTTAACATAGGTGCAGCCGCTTCCTCACTATGGTGGTTCATACGCCTGCATTCACAGCCGGTGACCACCATAGGCCCTTTTAAGGCAAGGACTACCAATCTTTTAGTCGCCTCTTACGACAGGCAGATTAAACCCTGGGAACATTCTAAACCCGGACCCAGACGGGTTATATATATATATATATATATATATATATATATATATATATATATATATATATATATATATATATATATATTACCCGTCTGGGTCCGGGTTTAGAATGTTCCCAGGGTTTAATCTGCCTGTCGTAAGAGGCGACTAAAAGATTGGTAGTCCTTGCCTTAAAAGGGCCTATGGTGGTCACCGGCTGTGAAAGCAGGCGTATGAACCACCATAGTGAGGAAGCGGCTGCACCTATGTTAAGGACGGCTTCCCGACAGCGTCTGACCCCAGGTTAGGGGCGGCTGATAGCAAACCTGGCAGTAGGTATAAAATGCGCCCCCAGGAAGCCGACCAACATCAAACGGCTATTCGGTGCGTGGCGACACTGTGGGGATAACCCAAGCCAGGGATGAAAGCCGGCCGGCAACCTCTACAGGTCATCCCTAGGAGGCAATGTGGTCGGCTGCCTCCGAAATGTCGGCTGGGGGCCCTAAGGCTAACCACCGGACGGGCCCTACCTTCTGGTTCGACCGCCCCAGAAGAAGAGCACCCACACCAGGCCGGTATCGGAAGCCGGCTCTGGGCAAGGTGGCGGTGCCTCGGATCGCCCTGACGACGACACACGCAACGACATGGACCGTTTTAGGTGGACGACGGAACTGAAGGATGACCTGCTGAGCTGCTACGAGAGCAGTAGCCCGCGCCGTAGGGGATACATGTCCCGCATGCATGGGAGATGGTGTGAAATGCATCCAGAGCATAGCACAATTACCTCCCAGAGCTTGCGGAACCAGGTATTTTACCTTCGGGGGCAGGGATACGTTCGTGCTCCAGCTCAGCCTGCCCCTCCGGCGACTGAAAGGCCTGTTAACCAGGCTGAAAGGTCGCCGATGAGGCCCGCTGAGAGGGAAATCGACGAAGCCGTCTCACCTGGAGATTTCAGTGACCGAAGGGCCTTGCATAACAACAAGAGGTCCTTCAAGCTGGCAGATTTAAAGAGAGAGGATGAGGCGTTGAGTGAACGTCTATCGGAGGTCTCTGACATTTGGAGCATCAATTGCGAAATTTACGCTGCGGCTCTGAGGCTGGCTGGACAGGGGAGAGTGAGAGACTCTCCTGTCGAGAGAGCACAGAGGCGGGTGCGCCAGATGGAAGCGAAAATCCAGTTGGCTCGCCAAGAAGCATCCCGTATCCAGTGTGTGATGGAATATAGAGCGGCCGGTAGGCCTTTTACGCGCCGCGTGCGCCAGATAGCCCGAGAGCTAAGGCGCGACCATCACACGCTCAGTCAAGCGGTACTGGTTGTTGTCAAGCAGCATTGTCTTGACAGGATACGGACGCTAATCGCTGCTAAACGATCACTGGTGACGCGGGCGAGAGGTTTGGAGGAAAACAGATTGTTTTCCGAAAAGCCTGCTCGTCTCTTCCAACAGCGACCACCAGTCATAGAGCAGCCGCCAACTGCTGATCGCGTGGAGACTTTCTGGAGGGGCATTTACGAACACCCCAAACCTCTCCAAGCAGACACTCCGGCCTTGGCGCAGTTCGAGTCCGTTTGTAGGAGGACTCCAAACCTGAATGTACTGCGTCACCCGATAAACACGGAAGAAATTCTTGGTGCCTTACGAGGCGCAAAGAATTTCGCAGCTCCTGGCCCGGATGGCATAAACACCTACTGGTTGAAAAAGTTTCCCAGTTGCCACCGGCATTTAGCTAGAGTTTTTAACTCGTGGCTAAATCAGGAGCAGCCAATTCCGGCTTGGTTTGTCGAGGGTCGAACCGTGCTTCTCCCGAAGACCGGAGATTTGTCTGATCCTAAAAACTACAGGCCAATAACATGTCTGAACGCATGTTACAAGCTCTTCACCAGAATCTTGTACATGCGTATCCTTCAAGCTGTAAATCCCGTATTTCTCAGCGTATATGAACAAAGAGGGTCTAAGAAAGGAGTAGCTGGCTGCAGGGATAACCTGTTGATTGACCGCTGTGTCACACAGGACTCCGTGCATTACCTGCGAAACCTTTCTATGGCCTGGATCGACTATCGGAAGGCATTCGACACTACGTCTCATGAACTGATTGTGCGGCTGTTGGAATGTCTTTCGGTAGATGATCAAATAGTGGGATGCATCAAACAACTGATGCCGCTCTGGAAGACTCGGTTCACTATAACATCGGGTGAAACCAAGGTTCGAACAGAGTTGGTATCATTTAAAAGAGGGGTCTTCCAAGGAGACTCCTTGAGTCCCTTGCTCTTTTGCATCTCGCTACTGCCTTTGTCCATAGCGCTGAAAAATACTAAGGGATACAGCTGTGGCAAGCCCAATTACCGGAGGCACAAGGTCACCCACTTATTTTACATGGATGACCTGAAACTCTATGCCTCCGGACAACGCGATTTAGAGCAGTCGCTGAGGGTAGTGCAGGATTACAGTCAAGCTATTGGTATGGAGTTCGGGATAGACAAATGTGCCATGGTTCATCTCAAAAGAGGACGTTGCGGAGATAGTGAAGATGAGGAGCAGCTCGTTGATGGGAGCATCTTGCGACAACTGCATGCCGGAGATACCTATACCTACCTTGGAGTGGCGCAGCGTCACATCCAAGAGGCAGAATTGGTCAAAGAGTGTCTCCGCCGCAAGTATTTGCACCGACTCCGGCAGATCTGGTCGTCAGAACTGTCCGGCAAAAACAAAGTCGCTGCCACAAACATGCTTGCGGTCCCATTGTTGCTATACAGCTTTGGTGCTATCCACTGGAACGTGGAAGAGCTGCGACAAATCGACATAAAGACCCGCAAAAGGATGAATATGGAGGGAAGTCTACATCCTAGATCCTCTGTCCCGCGAATATATCTCCCGCGACACCTGGGAGGGCGTGGACTATTGAGTTTGGAGCATCTGCACAACAGAGTAGTACTGGCCACTGCCTGCTATGTTACGACGAGCACCGATCCCCTGATCCGCTTTGTGCGAGAGCACGAGATTGCGGGTAAAGGAGCCTTCCTTTTTAAAGCAGCAACACGGGCAGCCGAAGAACTTAGTCTCACGCTCGACTTCACGCGGAGGTGTCAGCAGTCCGTTACGGAACTTGCTCCCGCACAATTAAAAACCCGGATTAAAACTGCTGAAGTCCAATTGCTTTTAAGACTTCACAAAGATAAACCAATGCACGGAATCTTCTACAAACATCTAGAAGAGCATGGTTTATCTGAGCAGTTGACCCTCTCCTTCCTAAGGTCTAATGGGTTGAAGTCGGAGACTGAGAGCTCTATAATGGCTTGCCAAGACGGTGTCTTCAACACCTTAGTATACCGTAGCCGGATTATGGGTATGGATGTGCCCGATATCCGCTGTAGAGCCTGCCTGCAGGCGCCAGAGACCCTTACGCACCTCTTGTCGGCGTGTAAGGTGTACGCTGGCACAGCCTACGTCTATCGGCACAACGCGGCTCTACGAGTGCTATACTACCATTTAAGGCACTCATACGGTATAGATGAGACACCGGTGCTGCCATACGCTCCAGGGGACATTGAGTCCGTTGTGGAGAACGAGAGGTGCCGAATTTACTGGAACTACTCATTCTCCACGCTCGAGCTTATACATGCAAATAAGCCCGACATAGTCCTCCTCGACTACCAACAAAAGACGATGTTCGTTATCGAGTTCTCGGCACCTGCCGAGGGGAACATCGTCTCTAAGGAGGAGGAAAAGCGGACCAAGTATCAGGAGCTCCTCGGACAACTTCGCAGGCTCTGGCCGGACTACACTGTGAGTCTGCTAGTAATGGTCATTGGATCCCTAGGTGGTATGAGGGATACGCTGCTCTCTGCACTGCGCAAAATGCCGGTGTGCCGTGCGGCGGCGCACATCTTAGCCGCCAGAATGCAGAAGGCAGTCATCCATGGGTCCCTTCGTCTGCTTAGGACGCACGATTCGCGGACCCAGTGATTGCTCACCTCACGGTGTGAGGAGTAGTCGCTGGGGAATGGAACAGCAGCCCGGTGTGTCGGAGCCCGGGTTGCACCTTTTTTGTTTTTGTTTTGTATATATACATTATAATTAATACGGTAGACTGATGACGAAGTCTAGCCATGGCTACTCCACTTAACCATCAGTGGGCTTACCACCCTAGAATACAATTCCTATTGAAAAAAATACAGTGTAGCTAGCACATATTAAATTCATAAGTCAAAATAAAATCAATCCAGAACTTATACTACTTACTTACTATAGTTAAATTATAGTAGGTATGTATTTGTTCCAATTCCATATCTCATATCCAATTATACATACCTTGCTGCACGGTTCTTAAAAATCGTTTTCAAATTGCGTTTCTAAGAGACATCTGACGGTCCATAAAATACTTTTTTAATTTATATTTGAATTTATTTATATTTAAACGTTTGAATTCCTCCGGAAGCGAGTTGTATGAACGAATAGCATTGTAGATGAAGCTTCTTTGAAATAATGCTGTGGTGTGCTGAGGTAGGACAAATTTGTACCGAAATCTAGTATTTTTGGTGTGGATGGTTCCTCTAGAGATGAACTTTGATCGCAGTGATACTGGGCGGTTGGCATTCAGCACTTTGTGGGTAAAGCTATTCAAGGGAACTAATCGCCGATTCTCCATGTTCAGCCAACCGCATTCATCAATTTTATGACTGACGGGGTCATATTTCCTTATACCAAATATCAGCCTGCAGCAGCTGTTTTGAACCTTTTGAATTCTCCGGGTGTATATTCGAGTTGAACATGGACCATATATATAGTCACAATAGTTAAAATGGGATAATACTAGAGATTCACACAAGTTTCTCTTCACTCTTATACTGAGACAATGTCTGTTACTATAAATGAGTTTCAATGATGCATATGCCTTTCCTATTATACTTTGCACATGATGACAGAAGCGCATATCAGAATCCAAATACAAACCTAAATTTTTAGCGGTGTCCTTTACAGTTAATATATTGTTATCAATTTTAAGACACATACTGCTTTTCAGAGAGATTGCTTTGCTTTTAGGAGCAAAAAATATAACATTACTTTTGTCGGAATTTAGCTTTAGATTATGTTCATGAGCCAGTTTTTTAATCTTACTTAAATCCTTATTTAACTTATCCTCAGCATCTGTCACTTGAACTGAATGAAAGCTATGATATAACTGAGTATCATCAGCATAGGCTTGTATTTTACATGCATCAACGCTTTTCATAATATCAGCAGTATATATTATAAAAAGGAGTGGTCCTAAAATGGATCCCTGTGGAACTCCAGAAAGGACATCTATGGGAGATGAATAGATTCCGTTAACACGAATTATTTGTGAACGTTTCAACAAATAGCTCCAGATCAGATAAACAGACTCGTCACAAAATCCATAATATTTTAGTTTCATACAAAGCAATTCATGGTTTATGGTGTCGAATGCCTTTGAGAAGTCAAGCAAAACCAGAGCTGTACAAAGACCTTGATCATGCGCTGTTATTATGTCGTTTGTAACAGTCGTTAGTGCAGTTTCTGTATTTCTCCCCGGGCGGAAGCCACACTGGTTGTCCGGTAAAAGATTACTTACCGTGAAGTATTCATAAATTTGTTGATAAAATCACTACTGAATTAGGACTTTTTGTTTGCACTACGCGACAATAAACGTGCTGGTAGAGGGCCAAACTATAAAGGAAAATCGTAACTACCTCTATATATCTGGGGTATAAGCGACTTCCCATTGTTCAGGACTAAGAGAAGTGGAGCTCTAACGTTACAATTACGAGCACTTGAAAAGGGAAATTGATTAGGTTTATATGCTCTACCAAGTTTACGTTTTATGTAAATGCAGAATAGGGGAGAAATGTTCATTTCTATTCATTTGCATTTGCGGACTTTGCGATTTATGAAAGTTCTGAGATTAGTATCAAGTAAAATGAGGGCTACAACGCAACAAAACCCCACGTAATTTGGAAAAATTTCATATTTGAATTAAACGGGATGGCCTACTGGCCTTTTAAAGGAGAAAATTTGCGAAAGAAGCATTTTTTGAAAAAAAAAGATAACAGTTAAAACTCGGCATTTTCACCATACCTTCAAAACGTACCCGAACAGTACAAGGAAATTTTAGAATCGAAAACCCGCATGATAGACTTCAATAGTGTCACAAAGATGCGGTGTTGCCAGCGAGCAGCAGTTATCAGTTAACGTACTTCACGAAATTGTGCAATTGCAATTTTAGAGGTTAGTGACTGTAAAGCATAAAAAAATCAGACAATGGGTTTTGGAAGAGATGAAAAACAAATCATTTTAGGAATTTCATACACGGGTGTTCAAAAGGGATTAAGTTTGACCTGATTTCGTTTCAGCAGAAACTGAAATCGAGGCTGAAGTTGGTGTTAATATACTTACTAGGTTGGGTGAAACATAAAAGATGTTTAAATTTAGGCTATTTTAGGTTGAACTAGGTTTATAGCAGGTCGTTACGAGGGGGCCTGGGAGGAGCTCGGCCCTCCCAGAAGTTACTGATATCAAATATTTTGAAAACTCTAACCAACTGATCTCGGGTAAGATTGTCACCTGTTCTATTTTTAGTGGCAACGGTCCATCGTCAGTCGCACGCTTCAATGCTTGATTGATATCGTCCAAATATAACAATCAACTTTAATCACAAACAATATTAAAGTCACCGATTTTACATAAAAAACTAATATACGAACTAAATAAAACAATAATACTTAATCACAAACACCAGCTAGAAATAATATATCTTTAAATTTAGATAGTTAAAAATGTAGAACGCTTCACGATTTTTTCTGTTATCCTTGCGCAGGCGTCATGCTAATCTTCTCTGTAACGTTTCAATTTTAGTACATGTATCGTCGAAACGATGTAAAATATCGAGCAAATGTTGGCAACACCGCATCTATTATCATCTGTCAAGCAGTATCTCACTTATAAATTGTATAGCTCTGTCCGCGTGCGTTACTGAAGTGTGTTAAAAATGCAGTTCTATCAATTTTTTTCTCAAAAAAATGCTTCTTTCGCAAATTTTATTCTTGAAAATCACATAATAACAGACCATCCTCTTTACACTGATAAAAAAATTTCTCAAATCGCGTGGGGCGTCGTTGCGCAATAGACCCAAGACTACTTCCTATGGTACATTTCCTTATTTCACGGGTCATGGCAAAGATCGTGGAAGTTTAGATACCCTTTTAGTAACTTTTAGACATTAACTTTCTTAAAATATGCTACTCGCAAGTAACATCCAAATGCTGCGAAAAAGAAAAGGCATGCGATTCATGAAATACACCAGGACTAAAAAGAATCATAAACGAACCCATGTGACATAACTAGTTTATGAAAAAAATATAACAGGGCCCCCCATGTTGACGAATGCACTCCTCTAGCCTACGCGGCATGCTCGTAATCTAGTTTGTTAATAAACTCTAGAGCAGTGGTTCCTAACCTTTTCAATATTGTTACCCCCATAACCTGTGAGGAAAACTGATTTAACCCCCCCTTTAAAATGTTATCAAAATAAACAATACAAGCAAATACAACCATCTCTATCTATCATAATTTGCACAACAGCGTTACACTTTTAACTAATTTACATATAATATGTACAAACAATGGATTAATAATACCCAGTTACACTCACTAGTAGTGAAACTAATTCTAACATAAAAAACCAGTGATATTTGCCACATGCGGTAGTGCGCAGTGCTGTGTAATACCTGATTTATCCCCGCGGGGGTAATTACCCCCAGGTTAGGAACCACTGCTCTAGAGGTACGGCCTTCCAAGCTGCATTCACAGCATGTTCCAGTTCGTCCAGCATGATTGGAAGACTGGGTAAATCGCGAATGTAGCAATTGTTTTTGAATTTGAATAAAACATGCTCTTTATTGTGGAATAAAACATGCTCTTTATTGTGGTAGCATTAAAATTTCACATTGTGATATTACTTTTTGAGTTACCCTCACCCCACTCCTTTTTATAATCGCAGCGGGACCAAAAATCAGATTTTTGTTTCTAGTGACCAAGTTTGAGGAAAATCGAAAAAATTGGTTTTTTGATGTCCGTCTATGTGTGTGTCTGTACGTCCATGATTTCGTTCTACAACGACTACTCAAAAACACCTCAAGCGATGGCTTCCAAATTTGGTGAACTTAAAGTAATAAAGGTCTTTTCGAGTTGAAAAGGTTTTGGTGCCGACCGAACAATTGGGGGTTTAAAAGGGTGGGGGTGCATAAAAAATGCTATACAATATATAAATTTGGTAGCACCAGTTAAAAGAGAATGTGTCTTTATGTCTAAAACGATATGTCATATGTTATTTTTTTCTGGAGTGGAGGCTAAAAAAATTAAATAAGTTGAAATACTCAAATGTCGTTAATTGCTGTATTTGTGATGAAGATGCCTACCTCAGAATAATCCGGAAAGTTCCTAAAACGAGGTCCACCTCGTTCAACGTTAACATATTTAGCTTTCACTGACTCACTGAAGTCACTGAAGAGAACCTCCGTCTATCCGTCCGTCCGTCTGTCCGTATACAAAGGATAGCCAAAACTACAGGCGCTAGGGAAAAACTAAATACAGATTTGGAATCAGCATGAAAAACTAGTCCGGGAAAATCCAGTTTTGTCAATATCGCTTCCGGTTAAAAAAAATTGAATCAAATTACGACAAGCAACTGACGACGTATTATGTCGGTGTATTGACATTCCTGAAACAATTTTTTTCTTTTTTTCAAGATTAAACGTTGAATTTGTTGATTACTAGACCGGCAAAGATCCGGTTTTGTCAATATAATAAAAAAAACTTGTATACCAACAAATTCCACAGTGAGAGCGCCGTTTGAATTTGCTCAAGTAAATTCTTTCCTAATTTTTTAGTTTTACCTTATTTCTCTGGAGTATTTACCTTGGGCTAAAGCAGAAACCTATTGTGCTGTGCAAAATCGTTGCCCTAGCATCACTTAAAAATCCCTGGAAACCAACTCAATCAACTTTTTTGAATATTCGGATTTAAGCATTCATCGCGGCATCAGCAAAGGCAGCGTGGCCGAGCGGTTAAGACGCTAAGCACCACTCCCAAAGGGCGTGGGTTCGAATCTCACCGCGGTCAACAACTTTTTTTTCTTTTTTTAAGGCTAAATGTTGAATTTGTTCATTACTATTACGGGAAAAATCCAGTTTTATCAATATAATAAAAAAATCAAATTTTTATACTAACAAATTCTACAAGGACAGCGCCGCTGGAATTGACTCAAGTAAATTCTTTCCTACTTTTTTTTATTTTACTTTATTTCTCTGGAGTATTTATCTTGGACTAAAGCAGAAACCTATTGTACTGTACAAAATCCTTGCCTTAGTGTCACTTGAAAATCCCTGGAAACCAACTCAATCTACTTTTTTGAATAATCGGATTTAAACATTCATCGCGACATCAGGACATGCTTCTTCGTAGATGAAAAGCGTATTCCGGCATCCCACAGTACTTGTGTATGTCACGAGGCGAGCGTAACGGAGAACTCGGCTTACCGGTATGCCGTGACACAAAGGTCGCATTCCAATCCCCCTAGCAGGCTAGTCTCCTCTATATCCCCGGCAATTTATTTTTATAAAAAGATGGATTTCAGTGATTTCCCTGGAGGGTCAGCGTGCACTATTTCATCTCGTCCTCTCCCAGATTTCATCTGCTGTATACCGACATTAAGTTGCTACTGGACAAAAAAGTCAAGTTGTGACGTTGTGACAGCTATAAATACCCATATAAAGTTATAGTGAAGAAATAGCGTCAAGTGACTTGACTCAGTACTTCCCATACATTATCGGTGCTAACAAAAATGTTGGTACTCCTCTCTACCTCATCCTCATAAAAAAGCAGAAAATGATCAGGGGTCTTTGGAACACGTAAAAACGAAGTTTGACGATTCTGACATTTTACGCTTTCTACTGAGTCCTCCTCCACCACTGTTCAAGAAGCTATTTACAAATTTACGAGAGTTTGAGAGAAAGCGACAGAAATGTTCTGCCTATGAGAGTTTCTGTATTAAATGTTGTTTTTGAGAAAGGGCGGGTAATGATGTGCTCGCAAGAGGATCTCAGACTCTCATGCAATTGGAAAATAATAAAATGATCTCACCATTATGTGTGGGAAGTAGTCAATTAAGTTCACTCCATTTTTTTATTTTTTGCTAATTACTCCCCTGCACCAATTTTCAAAATTATAGCAGTAATACCTACGACGACCTCACAGCATATCGATACATAAATTTAATCGCAATCCATGCAGCGGTTACGAGATTACGAGGGTAGAAAGGCGCGAACAGGCAGACAGACAGACAGCCAGACCGACAGAACGACGGAAATGAGTGACATGGATTTTCGTTATGTAGACATCATAAAACGTCCAAAAAGTGTATTATCTCAAAATCGAAAATCACTATACTCCCCTCACCTATCGGTGTCGGAAGTAAAATCAAGTTATCTCTGATTGAAGTCTCCTTGATCAATCTACCCATTTCTACACAAATAACTGAGATTGGATAGTTCAACCCTGCACTTCATGCTACGGCAAAGTTACAGCATTCTTAGTTTTATAATCGCTGCGTTATTAAATTATTTTCAGTATATAATTACACCAAAAATTGTGCTTTACAGCTTAACGGTTCGGTTTAATCCCACATGTGATACATAAAGTCGTACAAAATTGACCAAGAAATCTGAATATGCAATAATATACAGGGCATTCTATTTAAAAAAAAACTCTGATACTTCACGCTTGTATCAGACACGGTGTGCTAAAGTCATTATTTTTAAAATGTGGTCCACTTCAACTTACACCGACCAGGCATAGTTATTTTTCTGCAAAGATATATCATTCGATCACAAGAGTCCGAAGCCTTGAGCTTGACTCACCCTGTATAGATATCAGTTAAATGGCTCTTAGCGACCATAACCTCATCAAAAGCACTAGAGCACATGATCCTGTACCATAATTGGCACCGCCGTGTTTTGCAACAAGTTGCAGTTTCAGAAAATTAAATACTATAGTCTGTCCACTGAAGAAAAGGAGTAAAAAATTATTTCAAACCCATATTTTGGGGTCTTACTCGGATAAACCGAACTTAATTTTTCTGTTTATAATAACATACTGCTCTCAGTATGCAGTTTTGTAGAGGGTGTGCATATAACCCTTGACCATACAGTAAAAATTTACATATATTGTGCATGGTTACTCCGTTTGTTCGGTGGATAAGGTATAGTGTGTTTTACATGTTTTAAAACATGTTGGACGCTTTCCCACTCAAGACGGGAACGCGATAACTTGTTGTAAAACGCGAAAAAGGTTCAAAACAGATCAGTTGTAAAACATTTTTCATTAGGATTTACAACTTGTTGTACAACTCTGTTTTGAAACCCCTTGTTTTACAACATGGTGCATAGTGCAAATGCGACTTTTGTGCAAAATAATTAATGTTTCACAACATGTTTTAAAACATCATGCTTTAATAAACTTGTTTCACAACAAATGTTTATTAAACTTGTTGCATAGTCTAAATGCGCCATAAGGTGACTTGTGGGCCTGACATCTGACAATACCACAGACGTCACTTGTACACATTCTACGCCGCTCTGATGTCCTAAGGGCCTTGCACCTGCAGCCATAAACTGGAGGAGGAGAGGTGTAGAAGGGCCCGCCTACATTTATGCACTGGTAGCTCTTCTCGCAAGAATGCCTCTCTCCTTATTACATTCATTCAAGCTTCCTATGAAATTTAAATTATTGATTTTTCAGCTAACATAAACAGCATGTGAGTATCAAGAGCACCACTGAACTGACAGTAAATCGCTAACGATGGCGAGCTACAGTTCTCAAAACTTCTGATAATATTCGTGTCGGCAGTACTCTAGCTCCGACTTAATGCATTTTACGAGTTCACGACATGTCTGTTAAGTCAATGTGGCTATGATGATGATGACACAGTATACGTAAAGTCATGATTAAAATGCATCTGAGCACTTCTCTCCTCTTAACCGAGGAATTTTTATCACAACCCAGCTGTCAGGTTGATAAATGGCGACACTATTTGTTTCCAACAAGAGTAAACGCTGTTTCATGGGACTGCTTACATGCTCATAATAATTCTTCCGTTGAAAAAAGTTCATGGAATTTGTCATACTAGCCAAATAAACAATTCTTCTTCGCGACGTTCCGGTTTCCAAGACAATTTCCTGCCTTTTCCTCGGTTCGTAAGAGCTGCAATTTGCGCTTGGACAGAATTGTTAAGATGCCGACAGATTAAGTTTTCAGAATCCAGTGTAATTTATGTGTAGCGTCTGTTAGTTCTGGCGCTGTTCAAGCTACGAGTGCGGTTAAATGGTACAACAACACAGTGGTGTAGCCGAGCTTTGTGAGGGTTTTGCAACAAAATATTTGTAAGCCCTACTCATGGCGGTCTCTAGACTAGGCCGGAGCCTTAGATGTGGCAACGTGGCTTAGCTGTCAAATAGTGGCCCTATAGTTTCAGAATAATTATTACATTTTATATGTATTAGAGTTCATCTCGGTTAATAAATTAAGAAAAATACTGTTTAGAACTACTACTACTAATACCACTTACATCTGATGTCTGTTTCATCACAGTCGGACACCATAAAATAAAAATAAACGCAACCTGTTTCCTGCTGCCACTTCCACTTCCACTTAAATGAACACTCAATTTACTTTGTAAATTGTCACTTGAGCTAGAAAAATTCATTATTAGGTCACTGTGAAGCCATTCTTGCTGGTCTTGATTTCCCTTTCACTATCAAATCCTTTCGTAGGTATGCCCCAGGCCATGCCCAGATGAGTTCTATTAACTGTATTTTTCTGTGATATTTGGGAGGTCCAGAAAACATTATAGGTACCACATTGTGCTTTAAAATAGGTCTTATCCTTTGAAATGTTTGTCAATTATTGTCTTTATCCTTATAAATATAACCAGCCCTTCCGAGGAATACCTTTCACCCACTTCTGTTTATGTCCCTTATGGGACGCACAATTGCTAGTGCAACCTGGTACTAGCAGACAGCTCTTTCACGTTTATTAGCGATCATCAGTGCGCCATAGGTCGATTGACGGCGATAGAGAGCATCAGAATTTTCATGTTATCAGTAGTGTCCCACCGAAACTACTTTTTGCGGCCGAACCCTAAATCGAAACCGAATTTCGGCCTCTGTCTCAGTTTCGGCCGAAGCCGAAACCGAAACATCAATATAACGTCAGAAAATTTTTCGTGGATATAAAAATGAATAACGTTTCATCAGCATTATCACACCTTATTTCAAATAAATTATTTATACTTTTTGAAATAAGAAGTTAATCTGAACCAAATATCAACTATTTTATATTTATAATATATTTTGTATCTACTAAATAACATTCCAAACTTTGGTCAATCTTTATGACACTATTATCAATTAGCTGCCTTAAAACTAAATTTCTGAAGCAGCTACAGCTATTGTTGACGCTAATATTGTAATATTGTAAGCGAGAAACAATAATTTATCAACTATCTTTGAAAATAGCTTCCACAGTCTGAATAAATTTGACTAGTAGCATTATAAGTAGTTGTTCAGTGGAAACAGTCGTCGGTAAAGTAGACGTGAATTTTTAGGGGAACCTTTGTCAAAGACAGAAATGGTCTGAAATTTTAGTGAGAGTAATATCTGCGTTTCTTTGCAAGCTTGGCTCCGATAAGCACGCTTCTTAACTTGTAATAAGTTATTACCATCATCTACCCAGCAAAATGACACTTCTTCGCTTGAAGATTAGTGCTCCGAGGGCGTCCGATCGCAGCACCAAATCCATCGAATTTAGTTTCGGTTTCGGCCGTAGTTTCGGCTGGATGGCAGCCGAAACCGAAACTAAACCGAAACCCGTTTTTTGGCCGAAACTAGGCCGAAACTGAAACCGAATGTTCGGTCGGACACTAGTTATCAGACATGTGAGAGTAGGCGGCAGACTAGATCTACCTGTGCGCTATCTAGTACCTGGGGGTAACGGCAAACCAAAGAAAGTCGCTGCTAAACAGCAAACAACTAAGAAGTTGCACCAAGAGATGGAACGCAAAGGCGCATTCGCTTGACCTGACGAGATAGGCGCGCTTCTATGCCAACTGCATGTGAGAGTCGATATACGAGGATTGCTCTATATGTCCGTCAATCCACCAGTACGAAGTGTAAAATGTTTTGACAAAAAAGCCGAATGATGCCTTTGTTCAATGGGATGCTCAGTGGCTCTTCAATACAGATGTCCGGTGATCAATTCGTGAGTCAGAGACTCATTTTTTCTAATTACACAGGACGATATGGGAAAAATTCTTGTAAAATAACTTTTTGTGATAAATGATAAAAAACTCGTAGATACTAGCTATAGAATTTTTTTTTAAAAGCCTCAGCTTCAACAAACTCAGGTAGGGTTTTCCTATAACTAGATTTTTGATTTCAAATTTTGTGCGCCCATTCTTTCAAAAATTCAGAGACTGCAAGTTGAACGCCCGTCTACAGCGGCCGGGTAGTGGTACTATAGTCCTTAAGGGTCCTGGGTACACACAGTTATACATATGTATTTGCCATATTAAAACACGGATTCTCATTTCGAACAGAGCTCACTTGTTTTTCAAACTACATACACACTGTTTCAGCAAATGATAGTTACGACCTTAGTGAATGACATCTAACAGCAATTTCTTCAAACAAGTTTTTTGGTGTGCAAGAAAACACGCAATGCAAAATCATACATTCTTCAAATGTCTGTAATTTAACAACCAAACATGAGATAATAATAATAATAATAAACCGCCTTTATTGACAAAATAAAATAAAAATGTTTCAAAATTGTGGTTACTAAACTGATGGCAAAGTCTAGCAACGCTATTCCACTTAACCATCAGCGGTGATCACTCACCAAAGAAAAAACAAAGTATACCAATTAGTAATATCAACGAAAATAAGGTAGTACTATGCCAGGTACTAAGCAGAAGTGTACAAAATTAAAGTGCACAATTAACATGGTTAATGAAGCTATGTAGATTATAAGCGTAATCTACATTATAAGTGTTTGCTGGATATGAGTGTCAAGAGCGCCACTAAACTGACAACAAATCGCGAACGATAGCGAGCTACAGTGCTCAAAACTATTGATAATTTTCGTGTCGGCAATACTCTAGCTCCGACTTAATGCATTTTACGAGTTCACAACATGTCTGTTAAGACGTTGTGACTATGATGATGATGATGAGATTATAAGTGTAATATAATAATTATGTATCCAAAGGATTGCAGGGCGATGTCATCTATTCTGCCTACACATCAACAATTGTTTCAGTTTGTACTTAAACTTGTTGACATTATAAGCCCTAAATTCCTCTGGCAATGTGTTGTATAACTTAACGGCATTGAACAAGACACTTCTCTGAAACATAGCGGTTCTGTGCTGAGGCATGGTTAGTTTTGACTTGAATCTAACATTAACTGTGTGAACAAGTGAACGAGGTATAAATTTACTTATGAAAGGAGGAGGGTTAGAACTGTTTATGGACTTGTGGATAAATGTGCTTAAATGATGTGATCTTCTATTTTCCATTGTCATCCAATTACATTCATTTATCTTATGGGAAATATGCTCGTATTTTCTTATACCATAGACAAGCCTGCAGCAACTGTTTTGCACCCTCTGTATACTCATTTTATCGATTTGAGTGAGACAATTACCATAAATAAAGTCGCAATAATTGAAATGACTTAGAACCAGTGACTCACATAGCATTCTCTTCGTTTTGATGCTAAGGAAATGTCGGCTTTGGTAAATTGTTTTGAGAGACGCAAACGCCCTACTTATTAAATTACGTACGTGATGGGAGAAGCGTAAATCGGAGTCTATATGAAGGCCTAAATTTTTTGCGCAACTACTAACTTTCAGAGCTTTGTCATCTGTCTTTAATTTCATATTATTATTCAAGAAATTGACGTTATTTCTACTGCCAAAGAACATTGCCACGGATTTTGTAGGATTAAGCCTCAAATTGTGATTTTCAGAAGATATTTTTAGTTTTTCTAATTCTGTATTTATAACTGTCTCAGCTACACCCATGTTTTCAATATTAAAACTATAATAGAGCTGAGCATCAAAATAAGGCCAATACAGTGACAGTACGGATCGGAGAAAAATACTTTCTATTAAATTTATAAATAATTATAAATTAAAAATTCCCAAAATCCGGCGAAAATATGGCAACTTGAATTAAAAGCCGGCCGATGCGTGCCGGTACCGACGTATGTGCGATGCTGATCGGCGATTGCCGAGGCACCGTCGGCATTTTGCAAGTATCTATTTACATTAACCTTTCTTTTGCTCTAATAGGTGGGCAAGATGAAAATTTTCCTTCAGTAGTGTCTTCGCTCATGGCGTTCAGTAAAGAATAGAATTTAAAACGAGTCACCCACATTTTCCCCAAAAACTGCCCTTCTCTGACATACTCCATGAACCCACACCCGTCTACGCTTTCTAGATTTTTGAAAATCTTCTTCTTCCAGAACAATCGCCAACTCGTCACCGTCCAAAGATATACAGGATGTCCCACGACGATTAAGACAAGCTATAAATCGGAACTGGGCAGTAGTAGAGAATTATAATTTTGGGGATGTAAATTAGAGCAAATATAGTATCTTTTCTTATTATTGTGTTACCCAATGAGGTATCTGTTTTTCATCACGTACGTCCGATTCAAAAATTTTAATGGGGTACCCTGTATATTTCTGATTCTTTAGGTTCTTCCCGATGAAACAATTCCAACAAACTAGCACACTTGGGGTCTAAAATGATTAATTCAAGAGCTACAGGTACTTAAAGGATGGTAAAACTACCATTGATTATAACATGTATCCCTACATTATCCCTAAATTATTTTGGTAGTGTTTCATAATGGTAGTGGTACAGTCCTTTAAGTACCTGTAGCTCTTGAATTAATCACTTTAGACCCCAAGTATGCTGGTTTGTTGGAATTGCTTTATCGGGAGGAACAAAAAATGTCACAAATATGCAGGATGTCCCATATAATTTTTTGAATCGGACGTCGCGTGATCAAAAACAATTACCTCATTGGGTGACACAACAATGAGAAAAGATACTATATTTGCTCTAATTTACACCCCCAAAATTATAATTCGCTACTACTGCCCAGTTCCGATATATTGCTTGTCTTAATCGTCGTGCCTTACAATTCTTCCGTCGATTCCGATCGGATATGTGCGATACCCTAATGAAAAAACCGTACCGTATCGGCCGTTCCATCCGTCCCGTCCGTCCGATGCCGATTTATGTGCGCGTACCTTTAGTATACAAATTTGCGGTCGGCCAGACTGCAAGATGCAGTTCGTGTACGGCTGGTGTTAGGACCAAATAACCGCTCTTCCATATTTTTCGATTAAAACTACCGCCACTGCGACGCCGGCGCCGTTCCTGCGTTGAGAGCTCTCCTCATGTGACGGGGTGCGGTTTGGAGCGGTAATTGGATTTTTTGTCGACGCTAGAAAGATGATGGAAAGTAACTGATTACTCCTGCGGTTGAAGCTCAGCTGCGGTTTGCCGATAGCCTCTTTACTTTTTCCAACTCCCCAGTTAGATAATTAAAGTGCTCCGTCCGGTTAGTTTTTATGCCGCTTCCAGATCGCCAGTTTAGATTTCGACGTGTCGGTTTGTAGAATGTCATGTTTGTGGCTGTGAACAACAAACTTTTTAAAAGCCTCAGCTTCAATAAAATTAAGTAAGGTTTTCGTATAACTAGATTTTTTATTTAAAATTTTGTACCCTCACCCTTTCAAACATTCAGAGACTGAAGGGGCCTGGATATATGTACATACACATTACATATGTATTTGCAATGTCACTTGTTTTTCAAACTACATACACAATATTTGAGAAGGTGATAGTTAAGACCTTAGTGAATGACAAATATTTGCGATTTTCTCAAAAAAGAATTTTAGTGTGCAAAAAAACTCGCAATGCAAATCATACATTCTTCAAATGTCCGTAATTTAACAACCAAACACGACATCAAAAAAAGGCCAAAACACTGACAAAGCGCAAGCTCAACCTGCTTTTTGAACCATTACTGTAGGTTTAAAGGTAACGTCTGGAGCTTGGAAATGCAAAATCCACTTTTACGGTGACCTTTGGGCCTTACTTTTGGATCTTTTGACCTTACCTCTGGTTTTTTGGACTTATCTCCCCTCATCTTAGACACACACACACTGGAGAAAGGGAACAGGGGGCCATGCCTCTTCGCTAACACGGGAATATTTGCTTGCATTCTCAATTGCGCGCGCTATACCCTAGACTCTTAACGTAAACCCTCGTTGTAACGTCTATAGGGATGAGGATTTATAGACATTGCTCATTGATTAAGCATTATATTTATGTAATATATAATTTCTTACGTGTAAGGCCTATCCACATCTCCACGTCACGACGTCGTCAACGTGGAACGGTGCGGTATCATCTCACGGTGCGTCATAACCTCAGAGTAACAACTGAACATAGAGGTAGTAAACAAACCACTTCAGCATGGCGTGCTCAAAGCCATCATCTTTTGACACTTCAGACCCAAACATTGCCAACTAACCTGAAAATTCGTCCAATGCAACCCGTGTTACAAACACTACTCTGCCGATCTCGAAAAACTGTCAAACTGCACTCCAATATAGCACAGCAAGTCCGTAAATCTTCACTACAGTTACCAACAAATAGCGAATTCGATTTTACTGACCAAGCATAAAAGACGCACAAACAAAACAAACGTTTGACTATCGGAGGTTACCGTAAACAAATCGCAGGAAAATTACATAGGCGTTGCCAACTCCTCAAAATTTATGTAAGACAGAATTTGCGTTTATGATGAAAAAACATGCAGTAACGCAGTAGAGGTCAACATATCTATTGATTTTGCTGTAATCATTTCTGAACCATCAAAATACCGTCTTTTTTAACGTAGAATGGAATATTTCTGGGTACTGTACAATTAAGACGATAGTAAACAATTATGATTGCCGTATCTGGTTGTCGATATGACAACGTAAGAAAAGATGTTGGCCTATTAGAATCAGTTGTTTACTACCTCTATATTCAGTTGTTACTCTGAGGTCACAACGTACCAATTTACGTTTCCGTGTCCTAAAAATGCACCTAACGTCACCTCATTGTTCATGTCACGGAGCCTTGTGAAATTTCGATACACTCTTCACTAACGTACGTGAAAAATAGCAGCCTCGTTCTAGATATGAACCGCACAATACGTATCCTGCTTCTGCTATTATTACAAAGACGGGAAGAGAGGTTGAAAACAAATATGTGAAAAAACAAAGTCTCCTTAAACCATCCTTTATAAAGTGCTCGATTTTAGCGACTTAAACACGACTTAACTGCTTTTTGCATTTAATTATCGCATCATTGTGATCTGGTGTTGCCTTCTTATCGTGGTTATGAAAAATTTCGATTTTTTGGACGATGATATGGAGGTTGTGGATATCGGGGATTGTGGAATATGGAATTTCTAGAAGTATGGAATTCCTAGGCGTATTTACCACAGGCCAAATTACTTTGAGGAGCTAGATGAATTAAGCTTTTTCAGAAGGTTTAGGCTTAGGCAAAATTACTGTGGCATCTATATCTTGTTTGCATTTACTCATTTTTCTTTTTCTTGAAATATATATTCCAGTATACAAAAACGGCAAGGTTTAAGGTTAACTTCAATACTTTGAACTTCAACCTCAAATCCAACCCAACAAACCACAGAATTTAACAAGAAGTAATGTTGAACACGAACACAATACACAAAATAGGAGTGACAAAACACATTTTATTTATCGTATGGCTCAAAAACATGACAAAAGTAAATATAGATTAAAAGAAAAACTATTATAACCTATACTAAAATAAAATATATACAGCTACAAACTAAGATACATAGTCTTTAGTATTTACAGGTTGATGTCAAGTTCTTTCAACCACTTCAGCGCCAACGGTGTGGCTGTGAAGAACTCTTCTCGCGATCCCTGAAACGCACGCAGCTCACATTCGCTCGTAATATGGTTTATAGTTTGGCGGGGCGCGCCACAGTCACATAAGGGAGATTGCACATAGCCCCACTTGTAAAGGGAGTCGGCACATCTGCCGTGGCCTGTTCGGACTCTATTAAGTTTTACCCACTCTTTCCGGGGTAGTTCTGATCCTGGAAGTAAGGCTGCCCCCATAAATGCGCATCGCGAGTGGTGTTCCGCAAAATCTTCCCACTGGGAGCGCCATTGGTTCAAGGAGTCAAAGTTGTTGGTTTTAAACCCTTCTGCATCCCTTATTGGTGGTTGTCGGGATTTAAGTCTGTTTATTTGCAACGGGGGTATTGCTCGGTGGATGGGCAGTTTGTTGTTGGCCGTAATCTTGTTATACTCCCTTAGAAGGGCGTCAGTCCTTCGCAGCTGTGGTGGGGCTATTCCAGAGAGTACAGGCAGCCATTGAGTTGGGGTTGTCTTAACTGCGCCTGTAATAAGTCTCATAGTGTGATTTAGTTGGACGTCAATTAGTCTCGTATGATGGCTGTTAATCCAGACAGGCGCACAGTACTCAGCACACGAATAGACAAGAGCTAATGCACTGGTTCGTAGAGTTGGAGCAGTGGCACCCCACGTCGTTCCACACAGCTTTTGGATAATGTTGTTGCGTGTTCTGAGTTTTCCTGCAGTGTTTGCGAGATGTTTCTTATAGCAGAGGGTGCGATCTAACGTTACTCCAAGATATTTTGGGAAATGGTTATGCTTCAGGGGTTCGCCTGCAAAAAGCACCTGCAGTTCATATTTAGCTAGTTTGTTATTCAGGTGGAAGCAGGAAACTTCGGTTTTGTTGGGGCTCGGTACTAGTCTCCATTTCTTGAAGTAGTTGTTTAGAGCTAACAAGTCGTTAGAAAGAGTATGCTCAACGTTCTTGAAGCTCTTATCGGAAAAAGCTATGGCTATATCGTCCGCATAGCAAAACTTGTAACTGACTGTTTCTGGCATGTCAGATATATATAGATTGAAAAGTAAGGGGGCCAGTACTGAGCCTTGTGGAAGTCCGTTGTTCAATTTGCGCTGCCTGCTTGCTTTCTCGTTCAGGATTACTTGGAACTTTCTGTCGCATAACATGTTGTTTATGAGTCTTGTAGTGGTCTGACAGGGAATCACCTGCAGCAACTTATATAGGAGACCCTCCCTCCAGACCGTATCGTATGCGGCAGTGAGGTCAACAAACGCCACTCCCGTCTTCATGTTTTGCTGGTAGCCTGCCTCTATATGCGTTGTGAGGGACAGTACTTGATCACAACAACTGCGACCCGGTCTGAAACCAGCCTGGGTTATCGGGACCCGGTCTAAGATAGTCGCGCTCAATCGGTTGTAGACGGCTCTTTCTAGCAATTTATAGGAGCAACTGAGCAAGGCTATAGGTCTGTAGCTGGCGGGTTGATCGTTCGGTTTACCGGGCTTTAATATTGATATGACCTTCGTTCTTTTGAATTCCCGTGGGAGGTTTCCCGTATTAAGGAGGTTCGTGAAGAAGAGAGATAGCCACACTCTTGTTTGCTGACCTGCGTGAATGAGAAATTCCGGCAGGACGCCGTCGAAACCAGGAGCCCTTCCAGGCCTAACATCTGATATGGCATTATTAATGTCTTCGATCGAGAAGGGTCGGGAAAACGTTGTTTGGGTAGGAGCGTTCCTCCTCAGTAAAGTCAATCCCTTCTTCACGCGTTTTGTATGCTCTCTATCAGAAGGTGCTCTTGACGTTTCTACAATATGCGCAGCAATCTTGTCTGGAGTTATTCCCGACGGTGCCCGTGTGGATGGCGTGCTTGAGCCTAGTTTTCTAAGAAGGCTCCAGGCCTTTCGACTTGAGTGTTGGAAGTTCACTTCCGACGTAGTCTCCTCCCACTTACGTCTTCGTGAGCTGTCCAGGGCAGAGATGAGTTCGTCGGCAATATCTGGATTGTTGGTTTCCTGAAAGTCGCCGTATAGGAGTTCGCACCGCTCATCCCACCCAGGGATATATTCCTTCCTGTAACCCCTAGGAATGGTCCTTTTTGCAGCGCTCATCACTGCTCCAACGAAACGTTTGTAATTGTTTGATGTTGGCGGTATCCACTGTACCAGCCGGTCCAGCTCCCGTGAGTAGTTACACCAGTCCGCCTTTGCAAGATTCCATCGAGGCCGAGGGATGGATCGTATTAGGGGTATTTGGATTCCCACATCTAAGAAAACTGGCCTGTGTTGGCTGTGTGGGAAGGCCTGTGCGACTTTTCTGTTAGCTGGTATAGGGATCCCTTTCCGGTTGCAGCTCACAAAGCACAAATCAGGGTTACTTTCTGAGTTCCAGGCTGCTGATTTGAAAGTGCCTTTATCTTTGGCATCAAATACAAGAAAGATATCATTATCATCAGCCCAGTCAGCCAACCTTGTACCATTTTCGTCACAGTCGGGGTATCTCCACCGTTGGTGGTGGCTGTTAAAGTCTCCAATATATATAGCCGGATGCTGTTGTACTGGAAGTGGTTGTTCAGGCCACTCCGCTGCCGGTGGCTTATATACGTTTACAATTGTGACTTCTCCCACTTTTACTATTACGCTGTGTATGTTGTTATTTGTGTCATTGGAAATGAGTTGGGCATTGTCAATATTGTTGCGAATATAAGAGGCTACGCCGTAAGTATGGTGGTAAGTGGCTCCCAGTAATGTATAACCAGAAATGTGTCCCCGTCTGGTGAGTGATTCCTCGCTGTCGGCGTGAGTTTCTTGGATCGCTATGACATCAACCTTATTGTCCAAAAGTAGTTTGGAGATGCATTCGCTTTTAGCTTTGCTTATGCTCTCCACATTTAGCTGACAAATACGAATAAAACTACCGATATTTCTAGTCTGTAAGTTTTTAGCACTTATGTTCGTCATGTTTTAACCAGGAAATCTCAAAAAAAAAAGAGTCTGGTTGCCAGGTTCGCTCTAGCTCATTTAGCGTTACCCAGGGTGCACGTGTAGCTTCCTGCTACGGACGCGAACTAGTCTGCACCCCGACAAAACACAAAATAGGCGTGACAGAACCAGCGTTGCCACATATAACAAGTACTTAACTAAGCAAGGTTAGATTGACGTCCGTGCAAACGATTGGAACTTTAAGGTCGTCTTAAATGTTGAGGTTTCCTTTGTTAATCGTTCCTTAAGTGAAAGTTGGTGCAACTGGGCATAACTGGGCGAGTGCATCGTAACCAATAGAACTAGCCACAAGTCGGCGACGACGTTAGACGTGGCGTTCCACGGCGACGTTGCCGTACCGTTACTAGCACGTCGTGGCAACGGTACCCTGCAGCGACAACGCACCGTTCCACGTTGACGACGTCGTGACGTGGAGATGTGGACAGGCCCTTAGGCGATATCTTCAATCATGGCCGACTCTACACTAGGCCGGAGCCTTAGATGTGGCAACGTGGCTTAGCTGTCAAATAGTGGTCCGGTTACCGTAAATTGTTTTATAGTTTCAGAATAATAATTATTACATTTTATATGTATTAAGAGTTCATCTCGGTTGATAAATTAAGAAAAATACTTTTTATAACTACTACTACTAATACCACTTACATCTGATGTCTGGTTCATCGTAGTCATACACTACAAAATAAAAATAAACGCAACCTGTTTCCTGCTTCCACTTCCACTTAAATGAACACTCAATTTACTTTGCAAATTTTCACTTGAGCTAGAAAAATTCGCTATTAGGTCACTTTGAAGCCATTCGTGCTGGTCTTGATTCCCTTTCACTATCAAATCTTTTCGTAGGTATGCCCAGATGCATGCCCAGATGAGTTCTATTAACTGTATTTTTCTGTGATATTTAGCAGGTCCAGAAAACATTGTAGGTACCACATTGTGCTTTAAAATAGGTCTTATCCTTTGAAGTGTTTGTAAATTATTGTCTTTATTCATATAAATATAACCAGCTCTTACGAGGAATACCTTTCACCCACTTCTGTTTATGTCCTTTACTGGAAGCACAATTGCTGGTGCAACCTGGTACTACACACTTTGCAGGCATCTTTTTATCTTCATAGTTTCGTTTGTGCAGGCAAATAATTAGAAACACATTGAAAATCACCTTCCACTCTTCTTTTTTACTCTGGAAGGTTATGTTTAGTATGTCCTTTATTGGAAGCACAATTGCTCGTGCAACCTGGTACTACACACTTTGCAGGCATCTTTTTATCATTATAGTTTCGTTTGTGCAGGTAAATAATTAGAAACACATTAAAAATTACCTTCCACTCTTCTTTTTTACTCTGGAAGGTTATGTTTGATAGGAATTTCCTTTATTGGAAGCACAATTGCTAGTGCAACCTGGTACTACACACTTTGCAGGCATCTTTATCTATATAGTTTCGTTTGTGAAGGTAAATAATTAGAAACATATTAAAAATCACCTTCCAATATTATTTTTACTCTGGAAGAATTACACTAATGGCTCAGTGAGTAGAGTCGGCCATGCTTCAATAGGTCTAATAATACTGAAAACAATAGACATGTGCTTCGTAAACCTGGCGACAATGCTTTAGTGTTCCGACCAAAGATTTTGTAAATACACGTGTCCACCTAGGTTTATCGTCGGTATGCCGGACCCTATATTTTCCACAACAACTTTTTCGTATCTGTAGCACCTACATCATCGATATGGCGAATATACAAAGCTATATTTTCCTGTAATCCTGCGATAAATCGGTAAATGAAAATTTGCGAGATATACGATTTTAATCCACATTGACAGATTAATATGCAGCAGTTTGGATCAACCTCTATTTTGATTCATCGCTCCAGAATGGGAAGCAAAACACACGTGGATACAAAAAACGGGTATGTTATTGTTAGCAATTTTTCGTTCATTAGGGTTGAAAATGTCAGTTACAGAGAGTTGTACAACACGTTTGACCTCTGGGTCTTCGCGCTTCACTGGCCAATCAATAATAGCACGCTTTTTGTCTAAAAGGTTCTATCTGTATAGAAAATGAAAGGAGACTGTTTTTTAATTCAACTGTAGCAGCAGCAAATATTGTATATCCAGATTTAGTAGTTTGGAAATTGGAACGGCAGATCAAATTTAACCAAGATGACAATGGACAATAGTATCATGAATTTTTTTTGCCTGTTTATGATAGAGTATGGCATAAGAACCTTCCCATATTTTTCCGCGATTGTCTTGGGCACGGGAAAGCCGAGAAAATGAAGAAACTATTTGTATTTTTCTAGTCGCGTGACGTCACGGGACTATAGAGTAATAGCCAATCAGGAGACGGGTATGTGTGTCGTGTTACGGTTCTAACTCAAGTCCCAGTATTCAATGAATACCGTTATGCGATCCCCTACACATGCTGAAAAATACGTAGTTTGATATATACGGCCAGTGGAGCCAACAAATTCACATAGGTTAGAAGGAGCAAACAAGAACTATGTTTGTTTGCACAGTCCTAAAGGGCCCCACAGACATCGTTCTTTTTCGTCAGGTTTGCACGACGTGCCAACCGATCACACTCATTTCGGTCCGTGTGTGCCGAAAAACCGTCGTGTTGACCGTCGTTCCAAAAAATCTGACCGAGCTTGATTTTACTCGTCGGTTTCGAACGCCATCGTGCAACTCGGTACATGTGTGGTCGTTCATCGTGCAATCACGACGGGATATTGCAGTGTCGTTCTGGTTTTAGGTATAATTTGTCCTCAAGCTTGGGGGATATCGCAACTGAAAATTTCAAATCCTCGTAGCTTCTACCCGTAGCAAGGAATCTCTATGTAGCTGTCAGACGTTCATGAGGGGAAATACTTTGTCTCATCCAAGTATCCCGTTTTTTTATTAGAGGTGCTACTGAATTAAGTAACTCTAAGTATGTTTCTTCATCAATCCTCTAATAATTGTACCAATCCCCTAGTTCCAGACGCAATTCTTCTAAGAGATTTATATGGGAGAATTGGCCTCTTTTTAAAAGCCACTGTTTCACCCATTTAGAACGTTTTTTCTTGCTGTATTTCACTTTAGTAGCTAAAGCACGTCGTGCAAACCTGACGAAAAAGAACGATGTCTGTGGGGCCCTTAAAAGAAATGATCCAGCGGCAGCTTTGTGAAGGTCGCACAGTGGCTGCGATATGGTGTCAAATTTCATCTTACCATTGAAATGAGGCTGTTTTTTTTAATGTAGACTTTCCTAATGTTGATGAGAAAAAATGTCTATGCTGGTCCGTGACCTAAGATTTTGAGAGCCTGCGTAAGTGGCAAAAGAGGGGACCCGATGAATAGCGTCTGCCTTTGATAGTGGGGCAGTAGCAGCTTTGTGCGCGGTTAGCGCTTGGGTGGGTGACTGAATTGCACTGGGCGCATGGGCATTCAGTTTGAACCCCGTGAAAATTGCGTCAATACCGCGATTTGGAAATTGACGAGGCAACAACGTACTGCTGTTGTATGGCGCGCATCGCACCGATTGGATAAGTTTAAATTATTTTTTTTTAATTTAAAATGGAATTACTAGTAAACAAAACGATGCAGAGAGTAACGAAATGCAACAGTACACCCATTTTTGTATACACTAAGAGGTTACAATGATTTAATCATTGTTTTCAAACCCATGATACCAGTCTCCATAAAAAAATTCATGAAACTAGTCCATTATGCATGAGCATCTTAGAAAATCAGACTAATAATAGTAACAATATTGTTTATTGCCCAACACGCAACTCCAACAAGAAACTCACTATTATGAGATTACCTAGGATAGACTAATAAAAAGTAAAAAATGGTTTAGGTGAACTAAAATTAAGGTAACAAAATGTCATCCAAGCTCAATAAATTTTTTGTGTCACGTAATAATTCTCACAAGACTCTCGTTGAGAATAGACAAAGGGTAATATCACAAGCATCAGAGAGAGATTTAATTATTTTGTGGGTTGCTTAATAGAAGGTGGAATGTTGGAGAGAATAAATTAAATTTTGTTTCTTTGATAATTACTTAATTATCCCCAGCTTGATTACTACTTCCTCAAATTGGGGTCATGCCTACATTTGCTAACGGAAGTAGTCATGTGCAGTTGCAAAGTCAGTTAAACAGAAAATGGAGAATTCAGAGAGGAATGGTACAGAGCCAGTGTAATTAAATGATTAACTTCGGGGAAGGCATTTGTATTAGGTAGTTCTTCAAATAAAGGGTTTTTTAACGAGATTGCATCTCTGGAAAGTCAGCTATTTCAAACGCATTTTATCTATTACGGATGAAACTTCAGGAATTAAAACTAAATACCATTTTGTAAGCGAAAGTGGACTATCTTCGAAGTTACATTCCAGCTTAGGAGACACTAAGAAATATCAAACATTTATATTAAAATAATGTAATATTAGGACACGACATAACATCACTAAAGCTACCAAAATGTCGGTGGTTCAGGCTATTGTGTTCTCCATACTTTTGTATACCTCGGAAACTTGGACTGTTAAAAAGGCAAATCGAGCTCGCATAGATGCTTTTGAAGTATGGACGTGGAGGAGAATGCTGAAAGTTCCTTATACCGCCCATCGAACTAACGTTTCCATTCTGGAAGTGTTCGGTAATCCAAAGAGACTATCCTCCATTATGTCGACGAGAATGCTTACATTCTTCGGACATATTCACAGAAGCGATAATATGGAGAAATTTGTATTTGAGGGTCATGCCCCGAGTGGGCGGCGCCGTGGCCGTTCCCCTATACGCTGGGTGGATACGATGAAACAAATGCTGGGTATGAGTATCAAGAGCGCCACTGAACTGACAGTAAATCGTAAACGATGACGAGTTACAGTTCTCAAAACTATTGATGATATTCGTGTCGGCAATACTCTAGCTCCGACTTAATGCATCCTACAAGTTCACAACATGTCTGTTAAGATATTGTAACTATGATAATGCTGATGATTAGGACACGAAATGGTATGCGGTATATACAATGCCTCATGAAAACAAGAAAAGAAAATATTAATTTAGTATACATGATCTTGGAATTTGTCAAGACTCATGTCGTTTTTCTTTCTGTCGCAAAGGGATTCAATTCTTCCTAACATAACCTTTTCATAGCAGCCGCGGTACTGTGGTATTAAGACATTAGTCTGCTTATTTATTAAAAAAATTACAATATATCCATTTTACGAGGGTTGCTCTATATCTCCGTCAATCCACCAGTACGCAGACAGCTGTTTTATGCTTATTAGTGATCATCAGTGCGCCATAGGTCGATTGAGTTTTTAGGCCGGCGTCGTTTAGCCAGTAATACTTCCAGTATTTTAGGAAGTCGCCGAAGTGAAATAGCTTCTAAAGATGCCATCCACTCGTGGTGGCGAAACGTCAAGCTTTATCGCTAAAGGACGCCGGCCTAAAAACCCAAGAACCACATATTCATCTTTCATGTCTACATACATACATGTGAAGCATGTGATAGCAGGCGACAGAAAGGTTCTCCCGGTGCGCCATCTGGTACCCGAAGGTAACGGCAAACCAAATAAAATCGCTGCTAAACAGCAGCAGACTTCTTGGTGGGACGTCACGGCGCGTCCGCTTGGCCACCAGAGAGCGCAGCTTCTATATGCTGCTGCATATGAAAGCCGATATACGAGGGTTGCTGCATATGAAAGCCGATATACGAGGGTTGCTCTATATCGGCTTTCATATGCAGCAGCATATAGAAGCTGCGCTCTCTGGTGGCCAAGCGGACACGTCGTGGCGTCCCACCAAGAAGTCTGCTGCTGTTTAGCAGCGATTTTCTTTGGGTTGCCGTTACCTTCGGGTACCAGATGGCGCACCGGCAGAACCTTTCTGTCGCCTGCTACATCCATTTTATTCTTCTTCAAGTTCTATCTCCTAACTGAGATTGGATATTATCATGGCAATTCTCACTTTGTTTGCAGCTGTTTTAAGTAGTTGATTTGATGCCATCCCAGACCAATCCCTAAAGTTTTTCAGCCAAGGGATTGGCTGCTCTTACCCTTGATATATTCTTCCATAATGTTTTGTGGTACAATGTATTTGGGTCCCTTTACAACACGACCAAATTAAATTTGACTAAGATAAACTGAACATGACTAGCGCACTAATTGACAGGTACAATATCTGATCGATGGGACAAAAATCTGAGCGAAAAAACAAACCGACTGGATACATCTTGAAGCACAAGCTTAGATTTATTTACCTTTTTGATTCTGTATCTTGCTTATTTTTCTATTTTCGGACAAAAATTATCTGAGGAAGTTGTTTATTTCAACGACTTCTATATCTTCTTCTTATGACGCCGTCTCCAAACGAAGGTTGGCGACCCAATTGGCAATAATTGTTTTCGACACTGCAGCTCTAAAAATTTCAGTGGACGTCCTTCCAAACCACCTCCGTAGGTCCTTCAGCCATGAGTTCTGGCGTCGTCCAACTGATCTTTTTCCTTGGACTTTCCCCTCGATAATCAGGCGAAGGATCTCATATTTTTCGCCTCATGATGTGCCCGATGTACTGGAGCTTTCTTTCTTTAATAGTTCTCATCAACTCTCGTGATTTTCCCATTGTATTTAGGACGTCGATGTTTGTCCGTCTTTCCATCCATGAGATACGCAATATTCTACGGTAGAGATACATTTCGAAAGCGTCTATGCGTCTCTCCATTTCTGGATTACAAGTCCAACTTTCACATCCATAAGTAAGGACAGGGAAAACATAACAACGAAGAAGTCGCGTGCGAAGCTGAAGAGAAAGTCCGCGGTTGACGAAAAGGTGTCTCATGCCAATGGAAGTTTTACGAGCTTCTTCGATTCGAGATTTGATCTCTATTTTCGGGTCACTTTGGTCGTTCACCATGGCTCCTAAATACCGAAACGAATGCACTTGTTCGACAGGTTGGTTGTTAATGCGTATTACAGCCTCCACTGCTTGCTTAGAAAACAAAAAACTTCTATATACAGTTTGAAAATAGTATCAACTTAGGACTCACCTTGTATCTCTTGCTATCACCCAGGATAGGAATCACTTCAAGAACGTCGGTTGTGCCCCATTGTATATCAGCGGTCGATCTGACTGTAAAATTCAGCTAAAATCAACGAACAAATTATGCTTTGCCATGTTTTACTGACATAGTCAAAAACTGTGATTAAAGTTTTAATTGAGTTGTCTGGAAGTTTTTAGCGCACTACTACAAGAAGTAAGGGGCTTCGTTATACACGATTCACCCATCGCCTTAAATAGGTCCCTGTCCCTGTGCATCCTTAATGAGGTTTTTTTGTTTAGTGTGCTTATTAACGTCAAGATTTGAACATTTTTTAACCTTTATTATTTAAATGCGTCGCTCCCTGTAGGGAGAATTGTTATGAAACTTGTATAGCTGATACTGGTACTGTTTACCCCAAAATATTTTTCTTTCCAATTACTATTAATTAACATCTTATTTTGTTTATTACTTTATCGTGCAAGATTTGCACAGTGTTTGGTTTATGCATTCTGATATGCTTATGTTGAAGCAACAGGGATAATATTTTACACCCGAATAATGTTTTGTTCTTCAAATACAGTATACTTTATTATAACTAGCAGAATTGTTAAGCGAACGATACATTATACTAGTGTTTGTTCCACGCTCCATACGGCACGAAGCAGCTTAGGCTTAGTTCAGATGACGCGCGTACGACGCCACTAGACGCAGAGAATCTCAATACGCCCGTCGGTCAGCGGCGACGTGCATATTAAAATACTAGACGTTCCCATTGCCTGTTCAGTTGGCACGCGTCTTTTCTAGCGTTCAGTCGACATACCTGGTGTTTCTTTCCAAAAATGCCAAAAATGTATTTCTCACGTATGCTATTGAAATGAAAACGGAAGAATTCAACACTGATGTTTTTATTGATGAATTTGAGAAGAGGTTCGTGATTTTGTAGGATAGGATACAGTGTAAAGTATAAACTTGTAGAAAGTCTATTCCTTAAAATTGGGTAAACCCAGTGTGTCCTTTCCCTCCTACGTGGTTTCCTTCTTCTATATGCTAGCCAAACACAAACAGCTTCTCCTACATCCATTCTCTTTAACAGCAACAAATAAACTGACTCTCGATTGCCTAGTCTCACTCTGTACAAAAGTTGTACGAAGTCCTACGCGTGTCATCTGAACACAGACGCAACAAACGTGCGCCACGTCGACGCGTGTCATACGCGCGTCATCTGAACTAAGCTTAAGACACTCATGTGCGTAACGGGTTGACGTCAAGCTATTCAGTGACGTGTTTTCTAGTTTTTGCATGTATTTTCGGGACAATTATCATAAAATTTGGTGAGACAAGGGTGTTACGTGTGTAAAATGGAAGCAGTAAAAGGTGAAAGTAGAAAACTATACCTTCATATGTAGATGATGTTGTTTCCTAGTCATTGGCGTGGTGGTAGCATTTTCCGTTCACAAAAGTTAACGTTCAACCCCTATTAAATTAAAAAAAAACGTACTCACATAGGATGCCAGGGTATTTACTTGAGATACTGAAGTATTTGGAACTTACATTATTGATTCTTACAGATCTAAGCTATTTTTCTAAATCACTCAAAATCGCAAATTTATATTTTTTACCTTAAAACTTTGCCTATCATATGTCGCTCATATTGTCAAAAATGCACCTTTTTCTATAATTTACAACTTGCGTCTGTTTTCATAATTGATTGCACTTTTTCAAAGTAGGATAAATTCAAGGGAAAATCGCAGTATTTGGAAGTATATCTAAGTGAAGTATTTTTGAGAGAATAACAATGATATGTTTCATATTAGGCAATATTTTGTTGTTATTTATAAAGCAAAAACCGATTATTTACTATTGCGTAAGAAAACGTAACAAATGTTGCCTCGCTCGGAATTTAACTACTGCAAACTAGGCAATGATATTCCCAATTCATCCCATAAAAAATGATGGAGCTGTGGGCTGCACTTTAATATACGATCGGCACTAAGTCAGTTTTATTACTCGATTTTCCTATGTCGCTAACGATTAGTTATTGCATTATAAAATAGACATTTCATTTGCTTCGAACCTGCAAAGCCACAGGTGTAGGCCACAAATTCAAGTTACGAAACGCTGCTTCGTCTTTTAAGCGATACTCTACTCTTGATATATTGCCGAAACTAGAAAGCTCGACTGTTATAACTTATTTTGAAGTTGTGCAGCTCAAAAGTGGGCCAACTGTGTGGATTTGTTGAAATTATTTTATTGAGAGGAACACAGAAAGGCACAAATATGCAGGGTCTACCATTAATAATTTTGAATCGGACGTACGTGAGCAAAAGCAAACACATCATTGGGTAACACAATGTAAGAAAAGATACAACATTTGCTCTAATTTACATCCCCCAAGTTATAATTCTCTACTACTGCCCAGTTCCAATATATTGCTTGTCATAGTCATCGTGGGACATCCTGTGTATTATAAATTATAGGTTCTTTCCTTTTACATCTGCACTAACTCAAATCATTTAAAACTGAGACGGCTCAGCTCGGTTGGAAATCTCATAGCTCAGATGAGTTAAAGGAACGTGTTTGTTAAATGTTATTCCTCGAAATTTTGTGATATGCTATATGGTCGATCCTTTGCATAACCTAGATTTTTACGTTTTTGGAAGAGATCGTCGCTCACCATATTATAGGGCTGTTCCAAATTACGGTTCTATCACCGTCCCTGAACTGATTTCATCATGCCCCGCCCATTTTACAGTTCTAAAAACGGTGATTGGTTGGTCCGCCAGCGTACCAACCAATCATCGATTCTAGAATCACAAAATGGGCGGGGCATGATGAAATCCGTTCTGGGACGCTGATAGAACCGTAATTTGGAACAGCTTTACTATCGACTAACCATACACCACAAAATCCGCCTGAAATTCAAACTTACAAAAAATCCTAACCTCATTTATTTGACATCTGAATGATCTGAGACAACTGATCTACCTTCTGAACTAGTGCAGATGGGCTTAATAGTAGAAGATCCTTATATAAGACGACGTTTACCGGACTGGTTAATGGATGAAAGGCATTTTATATTAAATTTAATATGTTAAAAAACGTAACGCGATTGGGTTGGCTGAAAAATTTCAGTTCAGGATATGATTAATTAAATATTGAAAAATTAATTTTTTTTTTAAATTTCACTGGTTTGGTTAATGGACAAATCACATACCAATCGAAAGTGTGAAGCCCATAGAATATGCAAAGGTTAGGTTGGCTACGTTTTTCCCGTCCCAACTATAGGATAGGCAGGTATAAACAGGTAAATCATTAATAGTAATTTGCTCCGGTGTGGTTAATGCATGAAACTTATATCAAAATAAAGATAATTTTATTGCAAACAGGTCGATATAGGGTTGTCTGCAAAAAATCAGTCTGGAATTCCGGTTGTCGAATTTTAAGAATCAAAATATTGCTGCCAGTGAATACGTGCGCCAGAGAGGTCCGAGCGAACTATCCCGTGTATTAACAAAGGACGCAGCATAGCAACTGCGTGTAGCTCGGCCATTGAATGAAAGAGAGTGCGCATGTCATGTGTCCGTAAAATTGAAATGATTTATTTGAATAAAACATAATCAAAGATGTATAAATTTATGAATCGTCCATGTCATTATTTCACAATTAAAAAAGTTTAAAAGATGTATTCACTAAGATAGTTTTGAAGGTTAAATTATTATTCACTTACCATATTCTCACCAAGAAAGTTACTAAACTCTTCATTATGTTTTTTACCCAAAGCAGTCACTTTTTTGTAGCACTTGGTATGATAATCTACAAAATCGAGTGATGCATTGGTTAACTCAACGCCACTGTATTTCAAATTTTTCTTTTTACGAAAATTTAATTTCAACGAACAGTTTTTGTACGTTTCATTGTTAAAATCAATAACATCATCGTCCGAATTGCATAGAAAACACTTTTTCGCCATTTTTTTTATCACAATTCAATGTTTATAAATAACAACAATCATGACACACACGTGACATGCGCTCTTCCATTCAATGGCCGAGCTACACGCAGCTGCTATGCTGCGTTCTTAGTTAATACACGGGATAGTTCGCTCGGACCTCTCTGGCGCACGTATTCATTGCAGCAATATTTTGATCTTTGAAATTCGACAACCGGAATTCCAGACTGATTTTTCGCAGGCAACCCTATATCGACCTGTTTGCATTAAAATTATCTTTATTTTGATATAAGTTTCATGCATTTACCACACTGGTGCAAATTACTATTATTGACTTACCTGTTTATACCTGCCTACCTTATAGTTGGGACGGGAAAAACATAGCCAACCTAACGTTTGCATATTCTATGCGCTTCATACTTTTGATTGGTATGTGATTTGTCTATTAACCAAACCAGTGGAAAGTTTGAAAATTTTTTTTTTAATATTTAATTAATCATATCCTGGACTGAAATTTTTCAGCCAACCCACTCGCGGTATGTTTTTTAACATATTATATTTGATACAAAATGCTTTTCATCCATTAACCAGTTCGGTGAAGGTCGTCTTATATTCAGATCTTAGACTATAAGTGGGGGGTAAAATATCTCACTTTAGACTCAGATTCAGAAAACAAAAGGAACGTACATTGAAATAAGTCATGACGTCACAAGTGAAAATTATCAGATAAAGCATGCAAAAGGAAATCACCTTATTATTCCATGGAGCAGTTTGCCTTCCGCGTCTGAGGTAGCCTCCATTGAAAGCTGAATGAAGTTACTCCGAATTAAAAAATTTCTCGGTCCATTTTTTTATTGAACGATTTTTCTACCAGTGAATGGAACTCAATTTCAGCCGGGAGCGATGAAGCTGAATATTTCATTTCCAATTTATTCGGACTATTTTATTTTGCGCGACCGAAACGAAACCTCACCAGAGAGCGTTTACCAATAATTGGGTTTCGCGGAAAAGTGACTCTTGAAATATGAATATTGTATGTTGTGAGCGTTATAGTATAGTGTGTAGATGATCTTAGCATCTGAAGAATTACTTTCTTATGCACTACCAGCTAAATTATAGCATCTCCTCAGCATCATGTCTAAGGTTATGGAGACTGTCATTAACACACAGCTCCTGAAATACCTGGACAACAGTAACATCATAAGGTAACATCACAGGTCTACAGGTGACCTCCTTGCCTACGTCACTCACTTGTGGAACAAAGCAATAGACAATCATGGCGAATCCCGTGTTGTTGCTCTTGATATATCGAAAGCTTTCGACAGAGTATGGCATGACGGACTTCTGGTCAAGCTTGCTGCTTATGGACTACCACCTGGCCTGCGCCAGTGGCTGAATAGCTTTTTGAACGACCGATCTCTGTTTGTTGTAGTCGAGGGCTGTTCATCAGACGTATTTTCAATAAACGCCGGTGTTCCTCAGAGATCTGTCCTATCCCCTACACTGTTTCTGCTGTACATCAACGAGCTGCTGGAAATAACATCCAATCCAATCTGCAGCTTCGCAGATGACAGTACATTAGTGTCGTGCATGGAACCAGGCAAGCCACTATCATCCCAGGAGACGGTACGTCGCAGCATGCGTCACAGATCAACGCAGATATCAAAACAATTGTCGAGTGGGGATTAGCAAATAAAGTACAGTTCAACGTACAAAAAACTCAGGCAACAACACTTACAAAGAAGTCTCACGATGGCTTATCAACCGTGGAAATGGAGGGTCACCCCATAGTCGAATCACCTTCCGTCAAGCTTTTGGGAATCAACATCAACAATAATATGTCCTGGCACGACCACGTCGTCAGCATTGCTAAAACGGCATCCCAGAAGCTTGGAGTTTTGTTCCGCTGTAGGAAGTTGTATACACCAGAGCAACTGCTGCTGCTCTACAAGGGGCAGATCCGACCATCGCTGGAGTATTGCTCCCATGTGTGGGGATGCGCTTCGAAGCACTCTCTAAAGCTTCTGGACACTATCCAGAAAAGAGCGATTAGACTAATCGATACGCCTAGCCTCACAAAGGACCTCCACAGCCTGGAACATCGAAGGAGGGTGGCTGACCTATCCCTATTTTACAGATTCTATCACGGAAGATGTTCGAGTGAGCTCTCTCAGATAATAACACCACAGGCCGTCCGAATCAGGAAAACTAGAGAAGCTCTGTGAGGTCATCCTTACCAGGTCGAGGTCCTTACTCCCCGAACCAGTCTCCTCCAGCATTCCTTCTTTTGGAGAACTTCAACGCTGTGGAATCAGCTGCCGGGGAATTTGTTTCCCGCCGGCTACAATCTGCAGCGTTTCAAATCTAATGTGAACCGATACTTATCCTCTCGTAGAGCTTCTACAGCGCCATAGGCTTTTTTCAGCCTTTGCGGGAGGCCGACCATAAAAAAAAATCTTAGGTTAGGAAGGAGTACATCATTATAGCAGTGCCAAAAAATCTCCGTAAGACCAGGAACTTTAATATTATTTGAACCATTTTATGAATTGTACTGGAATTTTGGCCTCATGCTCTGTACTAGAATATCACAATTTTAGTGCAATATAAGAATTCTAGATTGATTTTTAGAAATGCTATCGTAAAAGCTATTGCAAAATCATGTTTTGTTAATTTTTTAGGTGCTTTGCAATTTTCTAGGCTCTTTAAAATGTAAAAACCCCAGTTTATGGTTTAAGTCTCAAGGTATCTTCATAGTTTAAAAGACTTGAAATTCAACATTCCGTACTGGTAATCCCTTTAATGCAAAATCTGTCATTTTTACATTTTATTTGTGTATAACTTTTATTTGGCCAAAAATGTCACGCATCAAACAGTTAGGCTTTGTATCAGTAGGCAAATATGACCCAAAAAATTATCAGACTGAATGAGTGTCCCCTGCCATGCCTTTTCTTTGCTTATTTCCCTTGAGTATCTCCTACTAAGGTCGTCTGAGTTTCTGAATATTTAACTGAACCTTGTACGTATATTTCTACAGTTCTTTACTGGAAGAACTCGTTGCCATGAATTGCATATTGCTGCCTTATAGTTTCAGTCGAGACAATACTGGTTTCATGCAGCATGATACAAAAGTATGTTGGTGTCTGCCAAACTACAGCTTCATTGAAAAGTAGCATTGCAGATACAACAAACCTTAGTATGATGAATCAGTTGATAACAAAATTACTTTAATCAATTGTAGCTATGAGGCATAAAGACCTTTTAGCTCTCACTGACTCCCTAAAGTCACACAAGAGAGCTTATGCAGATTCCCTATCTGCCTGTCCGTCCGTCTGTCCGTATACAAAAGATGGCCAAACCTACAGGTGCTAGAGAAAAACTAAATACAGATTCGGAATCACCATGAAAAAACTAGTCCGGGATAAATCCGGTTTTGTCAATATCGCTTCCGGTTTAAAAGAATTGAATTAAACTACGACAGGTAATTGACGACGTATTATGTACGGTGTATTCATAAGCCTGAAGCACAGGCAACGTGGCCGAGCCGTTAAGACGCTAGGAACCAGTTCGAAAGGGCGTGGGTTCAAATCTCACTACGGTCAACAACCTTTTTTTCTTTTTCTTAATAGATGATTTCAAAGCCCCCACTCTCCACGGTGTACCGCTGACCCTAACACGGGAGGTCAAGTACCTGGGGGTGTTAATTGATAATAAACTCACATGGGCACAGCATATCGACTATGTGTATAAAAAGTCTATAGCTACCATATGGCAGTTGCGTCGGGTAGTCGGTGGAACCTGGGGCCTCAAACCCAAGGTCCTAAACTGGCTATATACGGCAGTAGTCACATCTAGGATCCAGTATGGCTTCTAGGTCTGGTGGCCGAGCGTAGAGAAGGTCTCTGTTAGGCTCAAGCTCGCAAAGATTTAGAGGCTTGCAGCAATGAGCGTAACAGGTGCCACGAGGACAACACCCGCTGCTGCCCTGGAGGTACTCTTGGGCTTGCCGCCTATACACCTCTGGATAAAAAGAGAGGCGATGTCGGCCTGCCTGAGAATGCGTGACGGGGGAACGTGGGTAGCACGAGAACCATTGGTTGGCTACACCAGAATAGAGCGATTCGCGGAGAGTTATATCCCGATATCGTCATTCAGGGTGGAAAAAGCCAAAGACATCTTAAATTTAGATAAGGGATTCTCACTAGTCATCCCGGAAAGAGACGACTGGATGAGAGGGAAAGTCAAGTTTCAGCCCAATAGTCTGGCATGCTTCACTGACGGATCGCTCTCAAAGGAGTCAGGGCCTGGGGGAGCGGGCTTCTGTCTGGAAGGTAAAGAAGTGTGGCGGAGCTTCGCGCTGGGAACCTGCACGACTGTCTTCCAGGTGGAAGTGTATGCGATATTGATGGCGGCATACTCGGCGGAAGTCGAACAGTGTTCTGAACGTAGCATATATATATGCTCTGACAGCCAATCAGCTCTGAAAGCCGTAGAAGCTCCGAGGGCCAGATCAGCTCTGGCTCAAGAATGCTCTGCCGCCCTTCAGAAGTTAGCAAGCCATAAGAAGGTGACCCTGCTGTGGGTCCTCGGACATATATTGGTATACCGGGTAACGAGAGAGAGAACCGATTAGCTAGGATAGGGGCCAGCAGCCACTGCATCGGCCCAGAACCTATGCTGGGAATCAGTAGACGCCAGGACAATGTGGCCCTGGACAACTGGGCCTACAGGGAACTGGCGAAAGCCTGATTAGAGAGAGACGACTGCAGCCAAAAGATTCATAGCAGGCCGAACGCTATGGCTTTTGAATAAAGGCAGAGAGACGCTCAACCTTCTGGTGGGGGTTCTTACTGGCCACTGCCGGCTGAATAGACATTCGTCACTTATGAGAGTGATAGGAGACCCCATTTGCTCCAGATGCTGGGAGGAGGACGACACAGCGTTCCACTTCCTGAGCAGATGTGCAGTTTATCGTAACCTTAGGGTTTAGATATTCGACACGACGGAGTTTGGGGAGGAGCCACTATATTCAGCGAAATGGTCGGACATACTGACTTTCGTCAGGACGTCTGGTAGGTTCGACAAGGAGCTTTCTAGGGTGTAGAATTTTTGTGTTTTCAATGATTGGTTCAGTGGGGTTGGCAAAAAGGGCCAAAGGTGGCCTACTTTCCTGGCTTCGCCTCCCCATCACTACTACTACCTACTACTTTTTTTGTTTAAGATTAAATGTCAAATTTGTTGACAACTAGTCCGGGAAAAATCCGGTTTTGTCAACGTAATAAAAAAATTAAATTTCTATACCAACAAATTCCACAGTTAGAGCACCATTTGAATTTGCTCAAGTAAATTCTTTCCTGCTTTTTTATTTTGTACAAAGGAAAAAAGGGCTCAGTGCAACAACTGCATAAACTTAGTATCCTTATTAGATCGATAAAGCAAGTCGTATTCTGGACAATATAGCAGCAACCTCCGCATTCTAAGCTGCAAACTTGAACAGCAATTACCTTGGAGCACGTATACCTTCGCTGCAAAGCACACTGTTAGCGAATACATCTCCTGTTCCCTTTTTCCTTTGGCTGTTCACCTTAGTTTTATTTCTTGTGGCTGCCTATACAAGAATTTCCCGTAAGGTGTCTGTTCTTTGTGTAGGAATGACAGTAAATGCGCTGGCTAAATTGGTCAGAGGCAACACAGTATCCTCATTATTTGACGTAGTTTCAAGTGATTTTGTAGTGAAGTTGTTTCGTCAGTTCAAAAAGGGTCCGGGAGTCTAATCTCTACTATTCTATTGTAAAGCATTATTGTTATTTAAATTTGTATATATTATGTTAGGTGTTTCGAAAGAATTCAAAGAGACCCTCTGCTGTCTATGAAGTTTTCGTTTTATGAGGTTTTCATTGATATGGTATTTACATTTATCTGAACAGTATGCTGGATATATGACATTAGTATTATTTATGTCTCCTTATCACGGCTCTGTAATCAGAATTGCTGTGGGACCTTCCAGACTTTAGTAAGGCACCCCAAGAATTATGTTTCTATTTTTTGAATTCGTCAGAATTTTATTAAAGACCTAAGTGTGATAGTCAATGATGGGCAATAATACAGAAATTCGTACAGGGTATTCGGGCAACAGTATTTTCTTGATATGGTCATTCTACTCTTTATTTAAACATCATAGATTTAAACGCTATAGTAGAAGAGCTTCTGTAGGCTCCAAAAGAACTTCAATGCAATAAACACGAAATGTATTTAAACGCGTAGTTTGAAAATTCCTAGCACTTTAGAGTATCATCTTGACTAAGCTCACAAGTAATCGATATCTCCAATACAGAGCTTGGAAAGCCATAAAAAATTAGTTTGATATTTTTTATCACTATACTGTACATTTGCACTGCATTTAAGTATCAGCTTAAAAACATACTACTAACCTGTCTATACTAGATGCCGTCCAGAGAAGGACAATTCGACTAATTGGCGACTCAGACTTAACGCACCACTTCCAGCTACTTTCTCATCGCCGTGTTGTTGATGACCTCTCAATCTTCTACCGATGTTCAAACGCTCATACCAGCGCACCTATCAGATGCACCCGGGCAACCGCTGCATCTCATCCTAAGGCGGTCATTCTTCATGTATCAAGAACCGAGCGGTACAATCGCACTTTATTCCGAGGATGTCCAAGGCTTGGAATGGACTGCCAGGAGATGTATTTATTGGGCCTGCGGGTATTAGCCCACTTAAATCCCGCGTTAACAAACTTCCCCTAACATAACCCTTTCACAGCAGCCGTGGTACTCTGGTATTTAGAGTCTATCTACGCGGTCTGCTTAGTTATATAAAAAAACAATGCATAGGAATACTTTTGTAGTTTTGTAATGAATTACTGATGAAGATTAAATGTTTGATGCTGAATTATGGCATCTTAGGTTGGGGAGGAGTGCATCAAACTCATTTGAAGAGTATCAGTTCCTTGCAGAAATGTGTTTTGAAGGTTATTTATTATAAAGAGCCCACTTACCCCTCAAATAATTTATTTAAACAATCCCAGAAATTTGGTATCCGACAACTATACAGCTATAACATATTGAATTTCGTCCACGAACATAAAAATTACATCAACTTCATTAGCCATGAACATAATACACGAACCAAGAATAGGACCTTAAGACCTCCTATATTTAAGTCAATAGGCCAAAAAAGTTTAATATATCTATGTTGCTGCAAATACGATTTACTTTCTGCTTCACTGAAATCCTTAAAATCTCATATTGTATACAAAAAAAAAGTCAAAAATGGGATAATGGACACACCCAGAGATATTTTTTCAAATGTTTTTAACACGATTTTGAACTGACACACTTACAAGTTTTTAATATAGTTACTATTAGTTTTAATATACGTATTGTAAAATATATGTATGTATTATAACCCACGCACGAGGTCAGCACCTTCTGTGGGTCAAACAATTTATTTGCCCTGTATTGTTGGTGAATAAATTATTATTATTATTATATTGTTTGAATGAATGAACGCAGGGTATTTATTCAAAGTGGTATCATTATCATGATGCCCTAATTTGATTATAATCCAGGTTGTTTTTCCCAAAGCTAAGTGGATTTGTACTTCTGTACTGTGATTGCGATAATTCGAGGTTTTGAGGTAATTTCTGATGTTTACACTGCTTCGATCTATGTCACTTAATATGACTGGTCTATTTGTTCATCTGCCATAACTCTTTTCGAGTCAACCTCAGTAACCGCGGTACCTAGTTTGTTGCAAATTTGGATGGCATATCTATAGCGTATCATAGTGCTAGCTAAATATTTGAAAGTCGGTCCATGAACGGCGGAGTACTTAGCAAAAAATTAAAAGTCCCAGAACTGTTATAGACCTCTTCTATATGTATCCTAAGAGTAACAGACCGCATTCCTTCTTTTTTGAGGAGGTGATGAAACTAGGGTTGTGAGGGTCAATTTCCCATTATCATAGAAAAACCATCCTAATAATATTCTGTAATTTACATAATTCCCGCAACATAGATGAGAGGACTATAATACTAGGGAACACGAAAATTTGCCGGTTAGGTATAATATGTGTTTTGTGTCTGTTCTAATGTATCAATACCAATGAAATCGTTTGTTTATCGGTCTGACTGATATTTTGGGTTCAATTTCATATGAGGTCCTAGTAGGTGAATTTTTTAACACTATGATAATCGGTTCCGAGAGTTCCTAGTAAAGAAAAGATAACCGCATTTTGCTTCGAATGGAGGCATTTTGTTTATCGAGTTTGCTGGTAAACGATTTGGTTAGGCCGCAACATAATTACATACTTTTGATGTTGTAACTGCAAAACGTTTTGCATGAGGTCAGCAACTTTGGGGACGCGTGCTCGAAATAGTTGATGACCACGTGTATACATGCTGAATACACTGTAATTGCCAGCGCTTACATGACGTGGTTATCGACCTTCCACAGAAAGATACAATTTTCAGGCAATCAACTGGCCAACTAGGCGAAAATAGGACAGTAGTTATAATTATTGGCATTATTGTAAAATCTGCAAGCTCTTATTTGAGGAGCAGACCTTCTAATTGCGTTTTCTCCATTATTACAAATTTCCAGGAGAGGCAAAATATCAGCTCACAAAAACCAAATCATAGAGAAAATAATGATATAGGGGAATATGAATAGCTTCACTTTAAAATACTTAACTACTTACATGCAGCAATCATACCTCCAAATAGTAGAGGTGCGCAGGCAGTGTGTTGTATCGAAAGGAGGTTTTAACATAATGTTTATATAAGAAGCATTACAAGTAAAAGTAACAAACAACTACCGCTGCCAACTTCCAAAATCAGTGACATAAAGCATTAATAAAACTGCATTAACCGTTGAAGGCATTTCGTAGAGACCGTACTTCAAGCTTCGTGCAAGTTTTAGAGGCACTTCCAAGTTTTGCCACGAGGCAGTCAAAAGCTCCTCATGTAGCTTAGCGCGGGATAAAAACTTCTCAGAAATAATGTCGACGAAGTGCAAGGAATACATAATTGCAGAGGTGTATTAAGACATTATCATGACTTATGTCGGGTTTTTTTTATAGCGGGACTGAGTGGCACATACCGGGTGGAACAGTTGTAGGAACACATCAAATGGTACTACAAAATCAAGATGAGTCATTTGTTGCCAACACCCAGTACCAACACACTAAGCAAGTGACATGTATTGACAATATCTTCTTCTTCTTCTTTACTTCAGGTTTTAGGCACTTTACCTGTTACGATATCCATCTTTTTCTTGGCTTTCCGATATCTCTTCTTTCAGAGCATTGCTAAAATCTCGCTCTAGCTGGAATCCTATTTTATAATGATAATAATAATAATGGTCTTTATTGGAAGTATACATGATATGTGTACATACCCCAAAAGGCGGAGTTCGCAATGAATGCGTTTTTCAACTCCACCCTTGAACAATAAAATAAATGAAAATAAAAATACAAGTCACTTAACAGTAATCACATGAGTGAAAAAAACTATGATTGAGTACATTAAGGACAGTAAATGCAGATTTAGTACAAAAGGCACAAAAAGAAATTGAATCACTAAGTTAGGAGAAAAATACGGAGTAAGAAAAAAAACAATAAACATTTAAGAGCAGTATGCAGAAATTACAAAATCCATTGCATATTTCTTGAATGGAATTAATTGTAGACATTTTGTTTTTGATGGGAGTTGATTATATAATTTATAAGTACGATAAGAAAAAGAATGTTCAAACTGAGAGGTATGATGGTAGGGAGGGCTGATTTTGTTCTTACCCCTAATATGAAGATCATGGGACTGAGCTCTTAGTTTAACTTTATCAGCTAAATATTGCGATTCATTAGTTGTCATAATTTTATGGTATTGTATCAGACAGTGAAGTATGTATTCTCCTCTTGAAACACCACAAATAAGACGTGCACACGAATCTTGCATTAGCTGTATCCGATTAGAATCGGATTTAGTGATACAAGAGTGATATAGTATCTACGTCACAGTAATTAAACGCCGAGAGAACTAGAGAGTCACATAGTATGCGTTTCCATTTATAGCTCAATATTTTTCTTTGTCCATAAATCAGCTTTAGCTTTGGAAATGACGATCTAATTTTACTTGAAATATGTCCATGAAAACGAAGGTCGACTTCAATTTCAACACCAAGATTTCTGACACTTTCAACCCATGGTATTGGCTTGCCATCTAGTTTTATGCTAAAGCCATTAGTAATATTATTCCTAAACTTTTCCCTACCAAACAAAATGGCTTTTGATTTTTTAGGATTTAAAACTAGATAGTGACTTCTTGAGACTATGTTGAGATATCTCAAGTCATCGTTAATTTGATGTATCGCATTGTTGATGTTATCTGTTTTAAATGACAAATAAATTTGCGTGTCGTCTGCGTATGCATGTATTGAGCAGGTGTTTTCTTGCATTCGTTCTATGTTCTTTCCATTTAGTTTTATTTTCTTTTATTTTATCGTTTACATCGAAGATGTTTAATTCCGCTCATATATCTCTATAATCTGTCTAATTTTGTGCAACCTATCACTTTTCTCAGAAATTTCATTTCTTGCGTTTGTATCCTATTTTCTTCTTTTTTTTTTTGTTGTTGTCCCTGCATCACTACCGTATAAGAGTGTTGGAATGGCTATCGTCTTGTAAAATTTCATTCCAGTAGCGTTCCTTGTTTAATTTTTTATTGCTCTGCTAATAGTTCCGCAAATATTCGAGGTTTTATTAACTTTTTGCTCTATATCTTTGCGTCTGTCATAAATATATCGCAGCCTAAGTATTTGGCGATATATTATACAAAAGATTCAAATGTATGTGGATCATAACGGTCGAACGAAAGACAATTTGGTGGACATGTGCAGCGAGTATACTGGAACCTCTAAAGTAACAATGTATAGGATACTAAAAGAAGAGAAGTCATTAGGAGAGATTCAAAAACTGAAAAAATAGTCGGTGATAAAAAAAAAATTGATGATGAAGCCAGATAACGTATTTAAGTTATATGTAAGTAATATTTTGTTGGACAACAGATTTAGCGTTAGTGAAATCATGAACAGCGGAACGTTAAAAGAAGCTTCCCGAACAATAGCATATAGGTACCTATGTGTTTTTGAATCTAGTTAGTACCTGCCTTGTCAAATATGATATTCCTGATGTACTAAAAGTAAATACAGTGGTGCCATATTCAAAAGTTGCAGACACAATCAATTTCTGAGTTTTGTTCAATTAATTGATTATCACTAATCGAAAAGGTCGTTAAAAAGCAGTCTGTGAATAAGTTACCACTTCTAGGGCAATGAGGCAACTATCAACCGAGAAACTCAGTTTCTTGGAACACGTCGAACAGGCAACATGAACTTTTGAGGATGCCGACCACTCGTGTTGACGAAACGTCAAACAGCGAAGCGCGTCGACGCCAGGGCGGCGGAGCGGGTCGACGCCGGCCGAACAACCCAAGAACACATTTCAAACACAACTTTGATATATCCCGTTTGGGTTAGACACCCTGTATACAAGTCGTTATTAAAATGCATTCCAACTCAGCCTTGGAAAATTATACGATCATACGCTATTAAAAAAAAACGTTGTAGCGCAGAACCAAATCGAAGGGCTTCAGATATGTTATTGGTTCCGTAATTCGGATAGAAAAGACCGATTGAACAGTTTTTCATATGATTAGGTCTGAAAAAAAGCCAATCGATACCAGAAATACATGAAATATTCCACAATTTTTTATGAAAGTGCAACAGAGCGGACGAGAGTACGAATATAACGAGGAAAATGAGCGATATCGAAGCTAGACACCCAGAAGCGAAATGAGGGTGTTCGACATAAGTGGAGGAATTCATGAAAGACGAGATATGCATAATACATAACCGCATTTGATGGTGTAACACACGTAAACTAAGCTGGTTTTGCAGTGCTCTACATAGAAATAATTAGGATATTGCGGCGTCGTCGTCGAAGTTGGAATATCTTATGAATATCTTGTTCACCCGCCCCACGATTTTCTTGTATAAACTCTCGACTCGCAGTTATGAGGGTTCATTAGTCCCCATTATGTGTGCCGTGACATTGTCAGCTTCTATTTCAGTTCGAAATAATAATTTCGCGGAGCTACCACCGGCGCTGACTCAAGATCTTATACGTGATTAATCAACGTCTCGTCTACATGGTGTCCTAAGATCATTCGTTGAGGAAAAAAATGAAGTCAAGCTGATTGACTCAGTACTTCCCACACACTTCGGTGATGCCAGTTTATTATTTTTCCGGGTTGAGTCGAATTGTCCCCGCGGTAGAGAATGTCGTTTTCTTGTGGGCCGAATTCTCTCCCCGGTGGGGTCGACTTGTCTCCCTTACCAGATTCCAGGTGAATTTGCGGTTAACTAGTTATACAAGTCGCCAAAAGGTCTGGAGCAGGTTTACTTTTTTCAAAAAGTTGATATAGTTTCGCCAAAAAAGCCTCTGTTCGAGACTTTTTGACGACCTGTATACACATATTTTTTTCACACATTGGGGTGGGTTGATAGATAGATAATGAGAAACAAATTATTGCGTAATTTATTTGCATTATATGGCATGTTGACAATTTTAGTATTATTTCAATCTAAACTGCATACATACAACTATTCTATTTCCTATTACATGCTCTAAAATGATATGAAATTGCTTTTACAAAATCTATATCTTTGAAATTTGGTTTGTTTTTAGTACTTCAATATTTTTATTTACAAAATTTTGTCTGTGTAATACACTACCATCATAATTTTAATTATATTATCACAGCTTCTCATTTTTACATAACTGTCTATTTGAAAATTTAATAATACATTTAAAAACTGATTAATATTTGGATGAGGTGAATAAAATGATTGGTTATATTTGGCCTGAAACGATTCGCAGCCATTTGTTGTTCTTAATAAAGAAGATGAATGTTCAGCCCATACATGAGGAGGGAATTTTGAATTGTTATCGATATAATTTTCTACTAAAGTGAAGCTATAGTCTGAGATCCCCTTGCAGCCAAATCATCGCCAGCCCTCCGCCCCCAAAAATTGTGTTATAATAATAATAATACATTTATTTCCGAGAGGTTACTCCTAATAACAGGAAATGCTAAACAATGCCAAGATAATAAGACCTACAAGTTGTTACATACACAGACAGAATTAAACAAAAAACACAAAGTGTAAATAGGCGACTTCTTCATAACATTCGTATTACAAGTGGTACAATAAAAAGCTGCTTGTTGTCTGCTTCCTAACCTAGGTATATTAAAATTGATTTTACTCAGCAAATAAGCACAGTCTACTGAGTTGTGCAGAATATTGTACAAAAATGATAAGCTAGAAATTTCACGTCTGATAAGCAAAGAGTCTATGCCAAAAAGAGACAATAAGTTGTTGTGGTTATATCCTCTCTCATTGTAAATACCACTAGACTTTAAAAAAAAAAATACTTCAGCGCTTTGCGTTGCACGCTCTCAATAAGATCTATCGAGTCTTTGTACATAGGAGACCAAATTAAGGTTGCATACTCTAACTTACTTCTGACAAAGGCAAAGTACAAAATTTTCAAGATTTCAACGTTTCAGAAGGATTTCCAGTTTCTAATACAGAATCCTAACAATTTCGAAGCCGAAGATGCAATATGATAGACCTGATCATTCAAAGTTAGTCTTTGGTCAAAAATTATACCAAGATCTTTGAAATTTGGAGGTCTTCCAAGCTCTATACCATTAATGTTATAATTGAAGGTAATTTTTAATTCAATAAATTTTTTCATTTATTTATCCTATTAAAAATTCTAAATCATTACAAAAAAAACTACTCTATACAATTGAAAATGATAACAAATTTATTTTATTAGTTTTCCTGGTGTACGATACTATCTTACATTTGGCTACATTGAGATCTAAATAATTTTTGGTACACCGTGCATAGACCACAACCAAATTTTCTTGTAAAAGACGGCAATCCTCAGTTGACTTAATATTCGTTATGCCGATAAGTATTTCATTTACGTGTCAATGGACAGCCTATTAGTTTTACAACTCCCACCCTCCAAACACCCCAGTTTCACCTACATCGAAAAAAAGTAGTGAACTAATCAGGGGACCCCTAACACGCCTAGGAACGAAGTTTGATCTGCTTTGTATCTATAGTTTTTTTGTTATTGCAGCGCCACCACTGACAGGAAAACTATAGGCATTTTCCATTCTCGCCAAGGTAATAATACTGTGTCAAAATTTCATAAAACTCAATTCGACAGTTTCCACGTTACACAATACAGAACCATCTAAAGCGATACTCGTATGTATCTACATAACAAAATTCTGTCTCTTGGTTTCTGCATAGTAGGGAAGGTTTGTTGTAAGGGACCTAAAAAAGTGTATTATTATGGCGCTAGGTCTTTCTTTCACAGCCAATGGACAGTCTATTATGAATACAACAAATCTTATAAGAAAATGGTAAAACTCGATACCCACAAGACGTTCTATAATAAGATGTGCCTAAGTAAGCAAAAACTTTTGATGATTAGCTGGGTTCTGGCAAGGACTCACTTGACACTCATTCAATCATGTACCGGTCCACACTGGAGGAAACTTAACCGGCCTAAATCAGATTTCGTCAATTGCAAAAGTAGCTGGGAAAAAGCTTGAGCATCTATTTAGAGTGAAAGTACTCCTCGCTGTCTGATCTCTTCGTACAGCGCCATCAAGATAAGAGCTAGTCTGTGGCATTACCCACATAACTGGCGAGCTCCTGCAACTACTACCCTATCTATACTTGATGCAGTCCAAAGAAAAGCACTTCGCCTAATGGATGACGCTGCTTTGACGCGCCAACTTTGGCGGGCGATTTGTGACCTATTACTGCTTTACTGGTACCCTAGCAAAGACATGTTCAAAGCTTATGTTCATACAGTTTCCCAAATGTAACCACACCATAGCCGCCTTAGTACTCTGGTCTTTAGGCGTCACCTTCATAGCTGCTATTTGAGAGCAAAAACAATAATTGACAGGTGTTTCCCTTAAGCTGGAACTAGTAGTTCTTAAGGGACCTGGGTACTCACAGCTATACATAAATATATTCGCCATGTAAAACACGGATTTTCGTTTAGAGCAGAACTCACTTGTTTCTCAAACTACATATACAGTATTTCAGAAGGTGATAGATAAGACCTTAATAAATGACATCTAAGAGCAACTTTTTCAGAAAGACACGCAATGAAAAATCATACATTATTCAAATGTCCGTAATTTAACAACCAAACACAATATCAAAAAAAAAGGCCAACACAGTGAAAAAGCGCGAACTTTCTTCTTCAATTTGCTTTTTGAATCATTACTGTAAGTATAAAGGTAACGTCAGGAGCGTGGAAATGCGAAATTCATTTTTATGGTGACCGTTGGACATGTTAGACATAAACGCTGGAAAAGAGGAACAGGCGGCCACACCTCCTCTCTAATACGGGAATACGTATTTTCCTGGATTCTTAATTCGCTATGCCCTAGACCCTTAAGGGGCCTGGATACACACATTTATACATATGTATTTGCCATGCAAAACACGGACTCACAATTTCTCGCATAACTCACTCTATTTTCAAACTACACATATAATATTTCAGAAGGCGATAGTTAAGACCTTAATGAATACAACTATTTTTGATTTTCTCGAAAAAGTTTTTTTATGTGCAAAAAAACTCGCAATGCAAAATCATACATTCTATAAATGCCTGTAATTTAACCAAACACGATAAAAAAGACTAAATAGTAGCACAAGCGCAAGCTTTCTTCTTCAATTTGCTCTTTGAGTCATTTCTGTAAGTTCATTTTCATGGTGACCTTTGGACCTTACCCTTGGACCTTTTGACCTTACCTTTGGATTTTTGGACTTATCTCTCCTCATCCGAGCCATATATACTGGAGAAAGGGAACAGGCGGCTACGCCTTCTGGTTAACACGGGAATACGTGTCTTCTCGGATTCTCAATTTCGCGCGCTGTACCCTAGACTCTTAATGGTTGACAGAAATCGAATCCGGTGACCGTCAGAAATAAAATGCTTCTACGAAGAGCAGACTTCATTACATTACAACTACAATAATATTGTGCTAGTGCCACGTTTACATCAATTATTATAATTTAGTAGATTTGCTATTGACCTGGCAACCATGTCATTAATAAGGGGTGCTTCTCAGCATATATACAGGGTGAGCTTACTCCACTCCACTCCTATACTCCACTACTATAAAAGATAGTGAAAAAGTTGTTTATAGAAGATGCAGCTAAGGACACGCTCCTTTCTCTGAAAATATTTAAATTTATGTAGCGTGATGCACAACTAAGTGGTGATGCAAACAAACATTTTTTTATAAATGCATATTATCCCACTCTTTCAGTAACGATCCATGTTCCAAGTCAAGTGTGGAGGGAACTGTTTATACTTGAAACCTCGAAAAACATTAAAACTGACATAACTCCATGGAAATTTCTTTTTACAGATCAACCTACCAACCTGAGTTACTACGAGTAGTCTCGCAGGTGAGTGATGTCATGATACTTGTTTTAAAGTTCTACCCTAATATCTATTATGGAATAAAATTAGATTATTTTTAGTACTGTTTTTTTCTATAGCTTCCTGCTGAAGTTCAGCGGGTCCTATTGGTTTAGGGGTTTTTTATACTAAGTTATTCGTTATGAGATAAATATTTGTCGCCTACACGGGTCCCTAGTCAGTCCATCAATTAAGTCAAACAAAAAAACACAGATTCTCAAAACTCTTGAAATTTATTTAAGGAACGATATTAAATAATCTTTTTCGCATGAAATTTACCTAATAGCTGTGATTGAGTAATGTCCGCAGAGAAGCGCAGTTTTTGGGGAATATATATATTTATTTCCAGACTTAACGAATGACGAAAACAGTTCCTCAATTACTTCAGAATGACGCGTTTCAAATTGAACGGTTTTTCTCATGAATAACCAATGTCAAAAACCAAGAATTTTCAGGAGGCACAAAAACATTTATAAGCCCTGTGACATTGGTTGTTTTTACACATAACTGTAATTAATGCAGTGGTATTGGAAAATGATTTACTTTCAAATTCAATAACAATGATCAAATACAATGCATTTTACTCCGCTGCTGTAGAAGAGGTTCTTCGAATTTTGGGTTAAAGTACTGCAAGAGGTTTTTTACTCAAAGAGCCGACGTTTCGGCCTTTTATTTTTGACCCCAAGGGATGTTATTCTTTGTCGCTGTAGGAGGTGTGCTTGATAGGTAAGGATGTATGCTTTACATTTTATTGTTATTTTAACATTTTAATCACATAGAATGGGAAATTGTAATGTTTTTTGTATTTTTATAGTGTTATGCAACTTGCCAATTGTTAAATGTACCAGTTTTCTCTAAATTTTTATAATTTATAATGTTTTTGCCGTGTTGTGTTTTATAAGAATTGGCCAAATCCTTTAAATTTTAGTTGAGAATTTTATGTACAACATTTTTTTTTAATTTGCACGTCTTCATATGAATTTTAGCCCTGAAGAAGGCGTAAAATAAACGCTAAACGTCGACTCTTTCAGTAAAAAACCTCTTGCAGTGCTTCATCCCAAAATCCAAAAAACCTCTTCTACAAAACTAAACTAGGATAAGAATTACTTTCTACTGCTTTACTTCACTCGCATCTATCGCTGAAACTGCGGTCCAACGTTCTCTACTAATAATAGCAGCAGAACCGAAGCTAACTACAGAGTTTACTGGCACAAACTACCAATGTCTAATGATTTTGGCTGTTCTTGATACAAGCGACAGTGACAATGGCTGTTTTTGCTAATCACTGTAACTTTGGGCTCACTTTATCCATGGACGTTGGTAGTTTATGCCTTAATAATACTTTCGGCTGGTACATATGACATTTCTATTAACACTAGCGCTAATATGTAAAATTTGTTAAAATATGACATTGGTTGTTTTTGATAAAAACCCTTCAGTTCTATTTTTTACTGGAGGCCATAAGAGAAGCCATTACTGAAGGAAAATGTCCATTTCGCCCACCTATTAGAGCAAAAGAAAGGTTGATGATATGCTTAATGTTACTAGATACTTGCAAAATGCCGACGGTGCCTCGGCAATGTCCTATCAGCATCGCACATACGTCGGCATCGGCATGCATCGGCTGGCTTTTACTTCTAGTTGCTATATCCTCGCCGGATTTTGAAAATTTGATGCCTACCGTCCGTACATAATATGTGCTGGTCCATTCAATTTAATAGAAACTATTTTTTTCCGATCCGTACCGTCCGTCCGATGCCGATTTATGTGCGCGTACCTTTAATCTACTTTGGGATAGCGTCATATCGGCAGGAAGCTTATAAATCTCTCCCTAAAGTCCCCTAGTCCTCCATTGATCGGAGGAGACAAAGGAGATGATAATATCTAATGTATCAATCCAAGCACGTTCGAGGAACACCACAGCAGATCGTCTTCCTTCAGAAAAGATTCTTACTATAGGGTGACGATCCCGGAAAAGGTCGGTTATTTCCACATAACTTCCTCCATGAGAAGTGCTAAATTATACGATATAAGCACCGACTGATATAAGGTAGGTGTACCAAATATTGCCACCTTAAGGGTAGTTGCCTAATACAGGATGAGTTTTTAGTACCGGCTCGGTCGATAACTCCACTATTGCAAAAGATAGCGAAAAAAGTTGTATATAAAAGTTGTAGCCACGGATATGCTCCTTACTAAGAAAAAATTTAGATTTATACAGGGTGATCCATAACTACGTGGTGATGCAAACAAGCATTTTTTTTAAATGAGACATCCTATATATTATTCCATATTCAAATTCTACTAATGATTTCCGTTCTTCCAATATATGGTATTGTTACATTATACAGGGTATTTAAAAAGTTATGACCATTTCTATATTCAAATCGTGGTCAAATGAACGTAATGCATATCAAAAAGTAATGAATCAAACATTATTTTTTTTACACGAAAAGATTAAAAATATCCTCTAATTTTAAAATCGGCTACAAAAGAAGCCCGTGACGCATATTCGTATACAGGGTGATGTAGAATACAAAATCCAGAATTTCTCTTTTTTTTTAAATGTAACACACAATATTTTATTATCCCAAAGAATTGCTTTTAATGTTCCCTTTCATCTTTGTATAACACTTGTTGTACCTACGTCCATCAGTTTCTGAGATATTTCGATTTTTCGGTAAATTTAAAATATAGCTTCTACTTGTGTACTGAAGTTCATTTATTTTGAGGAGGTACTATCGAATTTGTTTTTTTTTCAACAAACAACTTAATTATAAGGTCATGATAGTATTTGATGGAGCCAAAACCCTAAATCATAGAGATAATAAAGTCAGGTATGCTGAGGAAACAATTTAGTAGGCGTGAATGCATAATTATCAAGCAGATTTATTAGGTAGGCCTTGAAAAATTGACAGTTTTCATAACCTGCTCAATAATTCCGTACCGTGTGAAAAACCAGCTTTAAAAATTGATTTTTCCATTGAGGGTATTTAGGAGAATCTTTGAGATATTGTCTACTTGCCTCTAGAATATATCAACTATGAACAGCAATATCCGGAACGGAGGCACTCTAAATCTAATGCGTTTGAAATATTGAAGAAGCGTTTTATTTGGACTGTGTCGTTTAATATTTCATAGCCTACCTGATACATCTGCTTGATAATTATGCATGACGTCTATAAAACTGTTTCTTTGACACTTGACCTATATTATCTCGTTAATTCAGTACTTTGACTTGATCAAGTACCATTATGGCCTTATATTTTAGTTGTTTGTTAAGCAAAAATTAAATTTGTTAGTATTTTCTAAAAATAAATAAATTTTAGTAAACAAATAGAAGATATATTTAAAATTTGTAGAAAAATCGAAATATCTCAGAAACTAATGAATGCAGCCATAACTAGTGCTATACAAACATGAAAGAGCATATTAAAAGCATTTCTTTGGTATAATAAAATATTGGGGGTTACATTTAAAAAAAGAGAGAAAATCTAGATTTTGCATTCTACATCACCCTGTACACGAATATGCGTTACGGGCTTTTTTTGTAGCCGATTTTAACACTATACTTGTGTATAAAAATGATTTTTGATTCATTACTTTTTGATATACAGTACGTACATTTGACCGCGATTTGGATATAAAAATGGTCATAACTTTTGAAGTACCTTGTATAATGTAACAATATCCTATATTGGAAGAACGAAAATCATTAGTAGAATTTAAATATTGAATAATATATAGGGTATCTCATTTAAAAAAATGCATGTTTGCATCACCACGCAGTTATGGATCACCCTGTATAAATTTGAATATTTTCTGAGCAAGGAGCGTATCCGTGGCTACAACTCTTATATACAACTTTTTTTGCTATCTTTTACAGTAGTAGAGTTATTGATCGAGCCGATACTAAAAACTCACCCTGTATAGTTCATGTTTTTCACTATAAAAGAAATAAAAATGTGAATATACATTAAGGAACTTATTGTCTATAACATAAGTTACAGATACGTTAATAAAATGACCACAAACGCATTTATTGTAGTTCTTTGTGAGGACTCGCATGACAATATTAGGCTCACTAGTGTTACTATTATTGCCATTACGTAACTGATAAAAACTGCTAGAAAGACAAACAGCATAATAGAAAATGAACAAATGAAGACGTAAAGCTCACACAATCTCCATTGGAGATAGAGAGTTGGAACAAATGCGTAAGTACTCCTAATATTGCCACCATTGCTCCGAATACTGCCTGTGGCTATATGCTATACCATTGTATGACAATATTAGGAACAAGTAGCATAGTGGAATATTTTCCCTTTTTAGTTAAGAAAACTTATAGCACCAGCAACACAATCTATGAAACATCACCTATACACATGTACCTATCTGCATTAATATAGGAATTCAAAGAATAGTCAGACATAATTGCACACATGCCACTTAGTGTCGATATTCTTATAGGAGAGAGGTAGCGCAACTCTTGTCGCACATTTATGGCAGATGCCTAATCTGAACTCTAGCCAAACACGTTGTATGAAGTATCATATCCTTCACAATTGGCGTTCATTGTTGCTATTTGACATGCAACGCCTGGATAATATGCCCTCTTTGGGGTGGCATTAGGATGTATGGCAATTTGTGGCACACCTACCTTACTTTGAACATTTCGAATAAAGTAGTTCAGAGATACTTCCGCAGAAACAGTTTTGATTACAATCAACTAAACATCTGATAAATATAAGAAATGAGTTTGGATAACATTTGCATGTGTGTGCATCTTCACCCTTATAACTCCCAACCTCCAAATTTACTATAAATTCGAAAAACAAGCATTGACGTGGAGGTACTTGCCGTTAACTATATCCGAGGCCTCGGAGAGGTCTTCTTTCAGCAAGTTAATGCGTGTTCTCATATTGCTAGGGTGTCAATGAGGTTCCTACAGAAAGCGGAAGTCAGAGTTCTCCCCTGGCCACTACGATCACCCGGTTTATCACCAATTGTAATAGGATGGGATTAGACAGGTCGCGATTTTCAAGAAAATAAAATCGTTATAATCCGTGTCACTGCAGCAATCCTAAAACTGATTGAGACATATCAGTTTGTCTGTATAAAAATCCACCTAACACCTATTTTCAAGTACCTTCTGGCACTGGAAACCCAGTGGTTTATGAACGTATGAATCAGTAAAGCATCTTTCTAAATGAGGGGACTAGAATCAAAACCCGCTAACTCCACTTTTTGTCCTAATTTACCTTTTGCATGTCCCCGGTAGTTAATTTTCATTGGAGGCGAAAAACAAATGTATTTGGAAGCAAATTCCGCTAAATCCCTTTTAAAAGTATACGGAATATAGCAGTTAATTTTAAAACCCGGTAAGTCCATTAGAGTAGTGAAATCAGAACACGCTATCTCCACCTCAGCCAATGGTCGTTGAAGCAATCCGCGCATGCGTGGTTGAGAGCTGTCTCTGTCTAAAAGTGTTTACTGTACTGCTGCTCCTCAACGTATTTCGTTGGTTTTTCTAGACTGAATAACTGTATAAAAAATGGAAGAATATGCTAGAAACGTCTCAATGTGCATCCCTTACTCTATCAATCTAATGTTTTTTTGTAGATCTTTTGTTTAAATGTTTATCAGAATATCAGTTTGTTGTTTCAAAAGTTGCTAATAAAAAGTACAAAATTATATCCCGTTTTTAGATTCTGCCTCAATAAATATTAAAATAATCGAACTGTTGATTATTCCCGAGAATAAACATAGCACGAAAATCCGCATATTCATCATGCTTCTCTTCAAAACGCGCTATGTCCAAACTTTTTCTTGAAAATCCGCTATCTCCATTAAAAAAAGTTAAATAACAGTCAAATCCACTGACACTTAGGTCAATCCTAATCGTTAATATGCTACATAGAGCTTACATAAAGCACAAAACCCAGTAACACTAAAATAAATTGACTTACACGTTCTTCTTATTTCCTGAGAGATCCAAGATTTTGGAGATAGCGGATTCTGATTCTAGACCCCTCAAATATTAATCGCCATGAGCTTTTACAAGATCAATTTACCATTGAACTGCCTTTTTAAAGTACTGGTACTGTCATGATAAGATACAGGACAACGCTACAAAAGCTTAATGACAGTCGAAACCATGAATTTCTATGTTCATCGTCACTCTTAGCATCAGTTAGTTTTATCTGAAGTATAAAGAAGTGAAAAGAAGTTTTTGTAAAAATGTAGGTATTCAAATTTCATACAACCAGCGTACAGCTGCTCTAGTTATAGAGAAGTTAAATTTCCTCCACATATCTAGATATACAAAGATGTAGGACACTGATATTTGACAACAACCAAGCATCAGAAAAACGCCAGAAAAGAAAGTAGCCTTAAAATCGGCCACCTTATCATCCATGAAGCGTCAGCGTCTTAAAGCTACCTCATAAACCCGATCGTAATTTTTTCGGAGGGGCCCATTTATGTGCCACAACTTCTTATCAGGAAGCAAGGGATGTGTTGTGTTAGATAATTTGCTCGCCTAACTACACCCCAGCTCCCTTAATGGAGATAAGGAAAAATATAGGCAATATTACATGGAAATGGCTCGTAAAGGTTTCTTAATGAGTCATTTTAGAAATATTTATAAATGATTCTTATAATGTTTTAACGTTACCATTCAAGCGCTGATGTAGATCAGAGTAGATGACTGAAATAGCACTGAGCTTGTGGTGCGATTTTTCCAGTTTTATGGAAAATCAAATGGTGTAGCAATTCTCACCTTTTGGAGATACATTTTCTGAGCCTACGAGCGTTCGGCTGTTCAAGTTGCGCGTCCAAATGTTTTTTTTTTCGAAAAGGCTTCTTTATTTCTCATAACCGTTAAATTACAAAAATTAATCCTCTAAACCAGGGGTTCCCAACCTGTGCGCCGCGGCGCCCTGGTGCGCCGTAGAAATTAAGGAGGGGCACCGTGAGTCGATCCTCTAAGTCTAAAGCACAAATATTTATGGGTGCCTAAAAAACGACAGTACCTATTCTGGCGCTCGCCACACTTTGAAACTACTGGAGAAGATTACAACGTTCAGGAAGGAACTACAAGTTTGAATAAAAAAGACGAATGAAGGCGGAGGTCAAGATTACTTTTCACATTGGAATAGATATGCGGGATCCAACGAACTGGTTGTCTCACAAGACCTGATGACCCTTTTCACGGAACACTTATGGAAGCTCACTGAATGGTTTTCGAAATACTTTGTAGATGATGATTTCGAAAAATATGCGTGGATCCAAGATCCCTTTCATACGCAAACTCCGCCAGAATTTTCCAAATCCGATTTGGTGGAGTTTTGATTATCGATTCAAAATGAATATCCAAACCTAACTTCAAAAGCTTTAAGAAATTTTATTCCGTTCGCAACGTCATATTTATATGAAGCTGGATATTCAGCCGTAGCTGTAATCAAGAACAAATATCGCTGGAGGATCAACGAGGAGCAAGAAATGAGAGTCGCAGTGTCGAATTTTATTCCCCGTTTTTAAAAACTATGCGGAGATCACCAAGTCCAGTCGTTACATTCATTTGACTATCGTATTTTATTTTTGTTTTTCAAATGTCTGTAAAATGTCTTTCCTTGTTTTCTGTTTCAATTCTGAATTCTTACCAATATAATAAAATAAACTTCATTTCCTATTGAGGAAGTTTTTATTTTTGTGTCTACTATTATTGTAGATACCTATTTGTTTCGACAGTATCTATTTAAAATAGCTGTCTAAGGTCGGGCGCCGTGACAAAATGCTAAACCTGAAAGTGCGCCGCGGGTTGAAAAAGATTGGGAACCTCTACTCTAAACAGTGCAACAAGCCTTGGCCTCGAGAATATTTAAAATTTCATATCTAGGTCGGACACTTAGAAAGAATGGCATATACATTAAATTAATAACTATACCCAAATACATTTTAACCTATTTGGCAAACCTTCTATGCAACTAAATTACACCCAATATTGATAAAATTCAGCAGACACTCACCAATCAATTTAACAACTATCAACTCATTATGATAAGGCAACAGCGCTGTACATGATGTTAGCAAACACGTCGAAGACATATCAGAACTTGAGCTAGGTAAATCAATTTCTGTAGGTGGCTAACGTGAAAGCTGAACTTTAACGTCGGCTAAGTTGCTTATACTTGGAAGTTGACCTAACTGGATTCAAAACTTCAGGATCCAATAAGATACTGAAAGCTGCCTGGAATGTCCTGGACATGTGAATGAAAGTGAAGCTGTTCGAAAATTTCGCGAGTGTACAGTCCAACGACGTGTTTGGCAAGGATGTGTCCTGTCCCCGCTGTTGTTTGACGTATACTCCAAAAAACAATAATAATAATAATAATAACAACAATAAATCCTAAATTTCGATCCGTAATAGTTCCGGTGTTGACTTGGCACAGCCCGTCAACATCTGTTGCTACCGCATCATGCGAGAGAAACGTGAAAAGTCAGGATAATAATAATAATAATTCATTTATTATTTGTTAAATGGCATATACAAATATTCCATAACAAAATGAACATCAAGAAAATCGGTAAACAGAATGAAAAATTTAAAATAATATGTAGATACCAAAAACAGTCATTAATTAAAGAATTCTTCCAGACTGTAAGAACTTTTTTCTATAAGAAAATCTTTCATTTTTTGCTTGAAACTAGCAACAGTATGTGCTGTTTGGATGCTGTCATCAAGTTTGTTGAAAATCTTACAGCCCATGTAAATATAAGATTTTTGGTATGCTGCAGTACAATGTTTCAGGGGAATAAGCGACTTTTTAGATCTAGTAGAATAAGCATGATCATCTTTAAGACTAAGAAAATCGGATTTGTTTTTATATATACATAGATTGCCAACTCATACATGTAAATACTAGGTACTGTTAGAATATTCAGACCCTTGAAATCATTTCTACAAGACTGACGCCAATGAAGGTTTTCGATGATGTTTATAGCATATTTTTGCAGTAAAAACGCTCTATCAATAGATGAGCTACATCCCCAGCTCAAAATACCATATCGCACATGACAACTAAAGCTAGAATGATAGAGAGTGATTCTACAGGGTGTCCAGCTAGTGTGTAATTTCTTCGATATCTCGCAAGGTATACCTGATAGAAGAAAATGTCAAATACAAAAGTTATTTGGCTACTCAAGACGCATATTATAAAAATATTTTGAAATATACAGGGTGTTGCGGAAAAGCAGGATAGTGATCAAATTAATTTTTTTATATGGAACTACACCTTTTTTTGAAATTCTTCTAGTTTCCATCATTGATCTCTATTTGCCAAGTTATAATTTATTTTTTATTAATTTCCGGATTTGCAAGGTCGCAAGTAATACGTCCAAATTGACATATTTCTTTAACTTTTCTCAATAATATTACACACCGAGCTAGTTGAATATTAAGTCGATATTATTTTGGACGTTATTAGCAATTTCTATCTACAGGGTGTTTTTAGCAAAATTTTAAAGTACGGCTACTTGAAGGTCATTTTACTTTACTTTTTTAAATGTAATACCCTATATTTATTATTTTAAATCGAAATACCTACTAATACCCCATCTCGCCTTGTAATATTTTTTCGCGTTTGCGGCGTTTCCAAGTTATAATTTATTTCTCAAAATTTTTAAACAGATATCCTCGATTTTAATTTATTTTAAATAGAATCCTCTACTTATTTTAATTGCAATGAATTGCACATGTCCAACTCAGTAGGATCTCACAATTTCAAAATTTTGTTTCTAATAATTTGCGACATTACCAAGCTATAAATTATTTTTCCAAATTTTTAAACATATATCCAGTCTTTAATTAATTTTAAATAGAATCATCTACTTATTTTTATTGCAGTAAATTGCGCATGTCGAATTTAGTGAGATCTCACAATTTCAAAACGTTGTTTCTATTAATTTCTGAGATACGGCAACACCGCTTTTTCAGTAAACGGTACCGGAACGCTTAAATATCTCCAAAACTGCCACAACTGGAGCGGTAAAATTCAATATTTGGGGGTTTTTGAACAAGTATTCGGTATTTAATATGAGGGCTTACTTTGCCGACCATTTTATTGCCTTATTATATATTATTTCAGTTTTAAGAGAGAGATCTGTGATACTAGAACCGGTCACAAAAATATTGGTATCGTCTGCATAGGACACAACTTTACACTCAAAAGTGGAATTAGACAAAAATTTATTTAAATCATTTGCATATATCAAAAACAGGAATGGTCCCAAGATTTATCCCTGTGGCAAATGAAATATGAAAAAGGTAAAGAGGTTTAATATGAAAAAGAACTTGGGGTGAAAATCAACGGTGAAGTGAATTTGATAAATTCCGTTACTGCAATTTTTTCAAAAAAGTGTTTAGTGTGCAAAAAACTCGCTATCCAAAATCGTACATTCTTCAAACGTCTTTAAATATGATACCAAAAAAGGCCAAAACAATGACAAAGCGCAAGCTTTCTTCTTTAATTTGCTTTTCGAGTCATTACTGTAAGCTTAAAAGTAACTTCAGGAACTTGGAAATGTGAAATTCATATTTGCACCGTTTGACCTTACTACTGGATTTTTGGACTTATCTCCCCTTATCTTAGACAGACGCAGTGGTCACGCCTCCTCGCTAACACGAGAATACGTATTTTCTCGGATTCTCAATTACGCGCGCTATATCCCAGACCCTTAAGCTATACACCACTGTGACTTGCCATAATTTATTATTTATATATGTACAAATATAGTTGAATAAATTAACTCTACTCCACTCAGGAAATAGTGTAATCTAAAGCAGTCCTAAGGCTCTCGCGACCATGGGCCGGTGAACTGCTCTTGGGGTTTGGGCTGTTCCACGTAGCATAGATTCTCATGGTGTAGAACCAGTGGCGGCTCGTGCCAACTTAGAGAGGTGTGCCAAAATTTCAAACCGATTTTAACTGAGTCTTTATGTACGACTTACCAAGCATCGATAAACTGAAAACATTATTCATATGCACTTTAGATTTTTCATGGGCCTTCATTCTCTCCTATGTATGAATAAGATCATCTGTGCCTTTTTTCGCCCAAGTGTCATCGCCTCCAAATAGAACACACACAAAACCAAACAGTTTGTTAACTTCTTCACAGTCACTTATCCAATTCTTTTTATCATAACTAATTTTATTAAATTTACGACAACGCGATTTCTGTCCACTACCAATAAGTTTTTCAATTTTTAAATAAAGTGGACGTCCTAATTCCTTAATCTGTAGCTTTTGTTCTAGCGGAAGATTACTAATACTAAATGAGTTTATTAATGCGCCAATTTTATTCATTTTTGCTCCAACGATATGTTTTAATTAAACACAAAAGAGATACCGATCCGAAAACAACGCACAGCTCACTCAAACTAATAAGATCTAAATTTCAAAGCTTTAACAAGAAAAGCCGACATCAGCATCAGACATAAACAAATCGAAACTGCTGAAACGAAACAAAAATAGTGAACCATGAATGAAAATAATGTGCCTGGCACTATTTGCTTGGGATTTTCGTATTTAAAATCTATCTAAACGTTCAGCACAGCGTTATCTCTGTCACTCATAAGCGTTTGTGATAAGATTTATCTCACTCTGTTTGTGCCTTATAAGAAATGACACGGTAGGCTGTTGCCATCTCGCCGTCATGTCGCGTCGTCAGCTCTCATCGTGCTGGTGCCACCGAACCTGCCACGATGCCACGTGTTGCCTGGTGCAAGCATCTGTGCGCTGAGACGCTATTGTCATTTCATATAAAACAAAAAAAGTCGTTGGAAACTAACATAGAATAAGAAACGTTTAAGGAATAGATAAATATCTTTTTGTCGAAAATTAAGGTCGTGCCATGGCAGTGTGGCACGACTTTACCAGCCGCCATTGTGTAGAACACAAAAAATGTCCAAAAAGCTTACTGTAACAAAATCGGCGAAATATTCGAATACAATAAATAAAAATAAATAAATAAAATATAAGAGAGGTATGCTGATATTAGTGAAATGGCAAAACTAATAAACTCCTACGAATTTTCTAGGTAAGGCACAAGTTATTGGACTTCAGATATAGCACTGCTAATAAACACCAAGCTTCTAATTCCACGAAATATCTCAATGTAGGCTGTGGTGCAATAAGCAATAAATCTAACACCACGTTCCACAAACCTCGCCTTAAATCGCCAGACCTACGGCGTAGTTACGTGGTTTTCTGAGTTACCCTACCTAATGTTATTTACTTGTTTTAACAGGGTCGATCGATAACTTCACGGTGATTAGCGAGTATGGAGGAATTTGGCTAATATAACAGGAAGATTGAATATACATAGTTGGTAAGCCGTACATTGTTATACCTTTGAGCCTCGGGATACTGTAGACTAATAGGCAAGGGTGTCATATTCAATAGGAGCTTTAGTATGGAGGCATAATTTATGCATCATCATCATAGTCACAATGTCTTAACAGACATGTTGTGAACTAGTAAAATGCATTAAGTCGGAGCTAGAGTATTGCCGACCCGAATAATATCAATAGTTTTGAGAACTGTAGGTCGCTATCGTTCGCGATTTACTGTCAGTTTCAGTGACGCTCTTGATACTCATATCCAGCAATTGTTTCGTCGTATCCACCCAGCGTGTGGGGGAACGGCCACGGCACCGCCCACTCGGGGCATGACCCGAACTACAAGTTTCTCCATATTATCGCTTCTGTGTGTATGTCCGAAGAATATAAGCATTCTCGTCGACACAATGGAGGATAGCCTCTTTGGATTACCGAGCTCATCCGGTATGGAAACGTTAATTCGATGGGCGGTATAAGGACCTCTCAACATTCTCCTCTACGTCCACGTTTCAAAACCATCTATGCGAGCTCGATCTGCCTTTTCGATCATGCCCGTGTGGTGGCCGGTTAGAATATCTCCCATCGTATATCCTGCGTGTCGTAAAAGGCGACTAAAAGGAACACCGAACTACTGTCGGTATAAGCAGTACCCTCTTCTCAACCAACAGCTTTGGGTGGACGACTTGAGAAGAGTCAGGACACCTTCTTGTCCTTGGGGTGAGAAATTGCCCCTAAAGGCGGATGAATCAGTAGATACCATCTGTTCAACGGCATGAGGATGCAGAAAACAAATGGGACACTACTGCATTAAAGATCTTAAAGACATCCCAAGAGAAACTCGTAAAATGTGTAAATGCATTTTACGAGTTCACAGCATGTCTGTTAAGACATTGTGACTATGATGATGATCTACGATCATAACCTTGGTCTTGTTGTAGTGAATACCAAGACCATACGATGCTTAAAAGGGCTGCTAGTCCTTCCTGAGAAGCAGAAATAAGAGTTGTCAGCAAATCTTGAGTTGGATATTTTGGTTCCGCCAATAGTTGTACCGCCGCTCTAGTTGTCCAATACCTGTCTCGTCACAAATTCAGGATGAATGTTGATAATGTACACTATGCATGTGTTTACATATTTTTGAGTCACAACTTACGCAATCAGGTTACTGCTAAATATTGATCGCCGTATGAGGGGGTTGTTGAAGTTCAGTTTAGTTGTGACTCATTTAAGTGTCTTCTATAGTTTCACAATGATTCAATATTGGTCGACTCAATATTTCCAACATAAACTCGGAAACTACGAGCAATAAAAAGTTTAAATAAAATGTGGATCAAAGATAATTGCTTTATTGTAAAGGCTGATCTGATGGAGGTGGACAAATAATAATAATGGCTGCGAGGGACACAATCATGTTTTAGGCAAGCAATGAACCCAACAGAAACAACTACTCTCAGTACAAGAACACCCACAAGCATTGAATTCCACTATTGGCTCGAGTTTTCCTTTGGTAGGATTGTGATATCCTTCCTTGTGACCCCCTCTTATCATGCCAGATGTTTTAAACATAAAAACAACTTCAACAACAAAGAAGAAATATACAAGCTCAACAGAATATTGATACCCGCACTAATAGGCGCAAAAGCTCTAAAATTCACAAGAGAACCACAGGGATCGGCGGTGCACAGCGCAGCGGAACACACCACACAGGTAACAGCTTATGAGGATGTCAACCAACCGTGTTGGCGAAACGTCAAGCAGCAAAGCGCGCTGACGCCAAGACATCAAAGCCTGTCGATGTCGGTCGAGCAGCCCGAGAACAAACGGTTCATGCGTGCCCTCCCATCAATGCTTTTACTGTTTCTCTTATTTCAATCTCTTCTCTAGAAATCCTCTCAAATGTTTACGGCTTTTGGGTACCCAGATTGATAGCTATAGAAGGTTCTAAGGATCTATAATAACTAAGGATCCGTGGTATGTATTTCTTGTTCAATACATCTTTCAGTTAACAATTTTACACGATAGAGGGTTTCCAGCCAAATGCTTCTTCTTCTTCTGCTTCTTCGACTTCTTCTTCTTATTCTTCTTTTTTTCTTCTTATTCTTCTTTTTTCTTCTTCTTCCTCTGTTTCTTGTTCAATACATCTTTCAGTTATCAATTTTACACGATAGTTTCCAGCCAAATGCTTCTTCTTCTTATTCTTCTTTTTTCTTCTTGTTCCTCTTCTTCTCCTTCTTCTCCTTCTTCTTCTTCTGTCCTTATGGTTTCTGCGCGTTTGCGCAATCAACCAGCCCAATAAAGCTACTGGTCCTGACCAAATTCCAGCCATTGTCTTTAAACGCTGTGCCGCTGAGCTTGCACCTATTCTTTGCAAGCTCTTCAAACTTTCGTATCTACGAGGCGTGTTTCCCGCGTCGTGGAAGACTGGCTGCGTACAACCCATCCCTAAGAAAGGCAAAAAAACTGATCCCACCAATTATAGACCTGTGGCTCTTCTCAGCATCATGTCTAAAGTTATGGAGACTGTCATTAACACACAGCTCCTGAAATACCTGGACAACAATAACATCATAAATGATCGCCAGTATGGCTTCCGTAAGCACAGGTCTACAGGTGACCTCCTTGCCTACGTCACCCATTTGTGGAACAGAGCAATAGACAATCATGGAGAATCCCGTGTTGTTGCACTTGATATATCGAAAGCTTTCGACAGAGTATAGCATGACGGACTTCTGGTCAAAGCTTGCTGCTTATGGACTACCACATGGCCCGCGCCAGTGGCTGAATAGCCGTTTGTTGTAGTCGAGGGCTGTTCATCAGACGTTTTTCCAATAAACGCCGGTGTTCCTCTGGGATCTGTCCCCCACACTGTTTCTGCTGTACATCAACGAGCTGCTGGAAATAACATCCAATCCAACCTACAGCTTCACAGATGACAGTACATTAGTGTCGTGCATGGAACCAGGCAAGCCACTATCATCCCAGGAGACGGTACGTCGGCGACAGCAGCATGCCTCACAGATCAACGCAGATATCAAAACAATTGTCGATTGGGGATTAGCAAATAAAGTGCAGTTCAACGTACAAAAAACTCAGGCAACAACACTTACAAAGAAGTCTCACAATGGCTTACCAACCGTGGAAATGGAGGGTCACCCCATAGTCGAATCACCTTCCGTCAAGCTTTTGGGAATCAACATCAACAATGGCACAACCACGTCGTCAGTATTGCTAAAACGGCATCCCAGAAGCTTGGAGTTTTGTACCGCTGTAGGAAGTTGTATACACCAGGGCAACTGCTGCTGCTCTACAAGGCACAGATCCGACCATCGCTGGAGTATTGCTCCCATGTGTGGGGATGCGCACCGAAGCTTCTGGACACTATCCAGAAAAGAGCGATTAGACTAATCGCTACGCCTAACCTCACAAAGGACCTCCACAGCCTGGAACATCGAAGGAGGGTGGCTGAACTATCCCTGCTTTACAGATTATATCACGGAAGATGTTCGAGTGAGCTCTCTCAGAACACTAGAGGAGCTCTGCGAGCTCATCCGTACCAGGTCGAGGTCCTTACTTCCCGAACCAGTCTCCTCCAGCATTCCTTCTTTTGGAGAACTTCGACGCAGTGGAATCAGCTGCCGGGGAATTTGTTTCCCGACGGCTACAACCTGCAGCGTTTCAAATCTAACGTGAACCGATACTTGTCCTCTCGCAGCGCTTCTACAGCGCCATAGGCTTTCAGCCTTTGCGGGAGGCTGACCATAAAAAAAAATTAGGTGAACCAAATAAATGCTGTAGTTCAATACTTTACTCACCAGATATTTTTCAGATAATTAAGGAAGACACTTCGTTCAGCTAAATTATTTCTAATTATTCGCCCCTTCATCTATACGGATCCTTGTATCATTTTTCATTCACGAAGCGTACTGTTTCCCTGCCAAAAAATTAATGCTCGAGAGATTCCATCTCCTTCGTGTACCCTTTCAAAGATAATTGGATTTTGTTTTATGAATCTCCTGACCTAGAACACAAGAGCTGCTTTAGGAAAGGTTAGTAGATTGAACCCGGAATAGAAATGCCATTTTAATAAATCCTCTGTTATGATAATAAAGTTGTATAGAAGCTACACTAAGCCAGGGCGTTTCTAGTGCTATTTTTACATTACACTTCTATTTCTATAGTTTTGAGGTGATTATTTCAACTAAACTGCTTTTGTCGCTCATGGCTACTATAGTATTTGAGTGTTGGACTCTCAAGGAATGTAAAGCAGTGTGATAATGTGTGAAAATTTAGGGTGTGATAAGGTTACAGGAAGAATTTGTGAGAAGTACAGGGTGTCCCATTTTGGGCACTTTTACGGGGTATCTCCGTTATTTTTGAAGACAGAGAGTTGCGGTTTTCGTGACACTGTGCTAATTTTTTGTAAAAGTAAAGATGCTGTTAACAAAATTATCATGGCCCTCTTGGTTTTTGAGATACAGGGTGAAATCAAAAACTATCGATTTTGGGACCACCCTCCTATCTCGGTTGTCTTTTATCTTTTTTTTTTCTTTTTTTTTTTTTTGTTTAGCAGCATCGCCTACTGTGGTCATTAGCTGCGTAGTAGTTGATCGGATATTAATCAGTCATACATCTCAGACTTGATTTAATGGTTACTGAGATTGGTGTTGATGTAAGTAGTGTAACACTTGTTTAAATTTTCCAATATAGTCCTATGACTTTCAGGTATAGAAGGACGGTACTGTAATTCTGCGACAGAGTCAGACATTGTTTCAGGTCGTTGGGGATACCAAGCTGTTCACGTTGTGCACTATATTGTTGACATTCAAGAAGAATATGGCAGACTGTAATGGCAGTGTTGCATGTTTCACACATGGGGGGATCTTGACCAAGAAGAAGGTACGCATGTGTTAGGGCAGTATGTCCTATTCTCAGACGCTGTAAGCGTACCCTTTCATTGCGGGACAGTTGGGGTATTAGGAGTCCAGCGTCCAATTCTGGGTTTCAGCCTACGTAGCTGGGTGTCCGTTCCCTCCCACAGGCTCTGCCATTTTCTTTTCATTACAGTATTAATCAGTAGTTTCTGTTCTGATACCTTGATGCAGTCTATATCGGTGGAAGTCATGGACGCAGCACGGCGAGCGGCTTCATCAGCTCTTTCATTGCCTTCTATGCCGACATGTCCTGGGACCCAAATGAAGACGATCGATTTCCCAGAACCTATAAGTAATTTTAACGTAGCCAGTATCATTTGATTAAGTGGGTCATGACTGCTCCTGTTTTTTAAATTTAATAATGCAGTTATCTTATTGAAAAGTTTAAAAAAGGTATTATAGAATTTTTTCTGTAGAATCCAGCGGTGTAGTTTGATTTTTCTTGCACTATCCATTTTTCAGTCATGAAGCAAACATATATTTTTTAAATGGAAGAACCGAGGTACACAAAACTACCTCACAACGGCCTATTGACTTTATTTCTCGATGATTGTCATGCTCTCTATCTACGATAATAACCTTGGTCTTGTTATAGTTAATACCAAGACCATATGCTGCACTGTGTTGCTCTAAAATGTTCAATAGAGCTACTAGTTCTTCCTGAGAAGCAGCAATAAGGGTTGTATCGTCAGCAAATCTTAAGTTAGTTATTTAGCCAATAGTTAAACCGCCATTCCAGTTGTCCAGTACCTGTCTCATCACAAATTCAGAGTAAATGTTAAATAACATCGGAGATAATACGCATCCCTGTCGAACTCCTTTTCTGGTTGCTGTTTAACCAGACAGGTTACCATCAATTCTGCTGAGCTAGACTCATAGAATTGCTGTATGAGAAATACTAAGTGGTAAGGAACTCCCATGGAGATAAGGATTTCCCACAGTTTAGGCCACTTTACGTTATCAAACGCCTTAGAATAGTCCACAAAGTAGATAAAAATAATACTCTCTGGCTTTTTCAATAATCTGTCTTAAGTTTAAGATTTGTTCACGCGTACCGCGTCCTTTTACAAAACCTGCCCGCGCCTGAGAAATTTGCCAGTCAATAAAACCCTCCAAACGAGACTGTAAAATATATAGTAGAACCTTGCTTGTATGAGAGATTAACGAAAGTAGGCGATAATTGTCTGGATTTGTTGGAGATCCTTTTTTATGAAGTAGAACAAAAATGGATGTGCACCATTCATCTGGCCAAACACCGGAGGACCAGACCTTCTTACAAATATTATATAAAAGAGAGATGCCGTCTTCACCCAAGCATTTTAATGTTTCGGCAGCAATAGCATCAATGCCTGTAGCTCTATTAGTTTTTAACTTGTTGAGGGCATGTTCCACTTCAGACAAAAGAATATCAGGTTCATATTCAAAATTCAATGAGAGGGCCTGAGGGCCACCCTCATGGCACAGGTTTACGCAGTAATTTTGCCATACCTCAATAACCTCATGCAAGTTGGTAATTAGCTATCCCTCGGGATTTTTAACAGCCCAAAGTTTGGGTTTAACATCCCGACTGAGGCATTTGACCTTAAAAACATCTCTTTCGGATGATTAGTATTGGCATGCATCTCTATTTACTGGCACAATTGCTGTATATAAGAGTTCTTATCTCTTCGGCATAGTCTCTAAATCTCGCGTGAGAGCTGTATATATGCGTTTTGCTCTGTATTTGAATCAAGACCTGAGATCTTAAGGCTTCTACGTGCCTCAATAACTCTGTCGTACAATACGCGAAAATAAAATCGCAATCAAAATGGATTTTGTCGATAGAATTGCATCAGTTTGTTTATCTAGGTATGATTTTCCACCGAATAGCACGGAGAAAAAAATGCATCTTGTCTGTCTTACTATTCATGAAGGGCAAGTATTTACCTGCAAGTGTTACCTAACGAATGTCCCAGAAGAAATCAGAAACAACTGAAAATATTGATGTATCAATAGTACAGGTATTTAGACGTGTGATTCATGAAACGTTGAACTAGCTAATATATTATCACATGTGGTTCAACTGTCCTGTTGTTAAAATAAATTTCCGCTGGTGTGTGTGGGGCAATAAAAGGGATACAAAGACAGCTTACTTTTTCACAAAGGCTAGGATTATCCATCTTATATCAACTCTCCATCCTTTCTGTGAGCCCGCATAAAAAACACATCGCCTAAATTTACTTTTGCTTTCCACGCCAGATCCCTTTTCTCACCAGAAAAAATGAGGCGAGTAAAAAGATAAACGACTAGCATCGCCATACGCTCCTCTGTTGAGAGTTCTTGAAGAATTTCATACATTCCTATAAAAACAAGTATGGTTGTGACAGATATGCCGAGATTCTAGGAAATGGGCCATTTTATTTATGTTTTATTTCAATGCAATCCAAAACCTCATCAATCTTCATATTTCTTAAGTGTTAGGTTAGACTAAATTGAAAATATGACGGTCGTGCTGGGTGGAACTTCCTTGAAGTCAGTAGGTTTCAGATGGGTGTATCCATGGCCGACTCTACACTAGGCCGGAGCCTTAGATGTGGCAACGTGGCCTAGCTGTCAAATAGTGGTCCGGTTACCGTAAATTGTTTTATAGTTTCAGAATGATAATTATTACATTTTATATGTAGGTATTGAGAGTTCATCTCGGTTGATAAATTAAGAAAAATACTTTTTAGAACTACTACTACTAATACCACTTACATCTGATGGTACATCGTAGTCAAACACTACAGAATAAAAATAAACGCAACCTGTTTCCTGCTGCCACTTCCACTTTCACTTAAATGAACACTCAATTTACTTTGTAAATTTTCACTTGAGCTAGAAAAAATCACTATTAGGTCACTTTGAAGCCATTCTTCCTGCTCTTGATTCTCCTTCACTATCAAATCCTTTCATAGGTGTGCCCAGATGTGTTCTATTAGAACTGTATCTTTCTGTGATACTTCGGAGGTCCAGAAAACATTGTAGGTACCACATTGTGCTTCAAAATAGGTCCTATCCTTGGAAATGTTTGTAAATTATTGTCTTTACTCTTATAAATATAACCAGCCCTTACGTTGAATACCTTTCACCACTTATGTTTATGTCCTTTATTGGAAGCTAGTGCAACCTGGTACTACACACTTTGCAGGCATCTTTTTATCTTTATAGTTTCGTTTGTGCAGGTAAATAATTAGAAACACATTAAAAATCACCTTCCAATCCTTTTTTTACTCTGAAAGGTTATGTTTGGTATGTCCTTTATTGGAAGGACAATTACTAGTGCAACCTGGTACTACACACTTTGCAGGCATTTTCTATCTTTATAGTTTCGATTGTGCGGGTAAATAATTAGAAACACATTAAAAATCACCTTCCAATCCTCTTTTTACTCTGCAAGGTTATGTTTGGTATGTCCTTTATTGGAAGCACAATTGCTAGTGCAGCCTGGTACTACACACTTTGCAGGCATCTTTTTATCTCTATAGTTTCATTTGTGCAGGTAAATAATCAGAAACACATTAAGAATCACCTTCCAATCTTATTTTTTACTCTGGAAGAATTACACTAATGACAAACGCTCGGCCGACTATTCAGTGTTGCCATATTTCAATGCTCCGGCCTAATGAGTAGAGTCGGCCTTAGTGTATCCGAAAGTCTGAAACCTAGCTCTTTCCAGTACTGGACAGGAGCACAATATGTTTTCCAGGCGACACTGTCCTCTCAACAGACCAATCAGGATGCGCAGAACATTTCTGCTCCATTCTATATGGACTGGTCTCTAGTCAGGCTCCTCATCCTCGGGAGGATGGTGAGGGGCTGACCACAGGGGAATGGTATGAACGCCTTCGAGTGTGGTAGCCCTGGTGTAACTCCGCAGTGCAGGAATGCTTTCCTCTCTGCCCAATCTGAAATAGTTTTTCTGACAATACTCATCACACTCCTCGCAGATGTATCTGGTCCTGTCAACACAGATTCAGTTGCTTCTCTTACGAGTGTGTCGGTCAATACATTGCCTTCCACCTTGCTATGATCTGGAATACAAACCAAAGTTACTTTGTTCCATATTGCAGGTTTTTTGGGGAGATTACGGGTCATTTTGTCCAGTTCCATGACTACCAACTTTATGGCTGTCATTTTTACCTGGAAGACTGTAGTATACTTCCAAAGATTTACGTGTCTCAAGTCTCAAGTGAAACAATACAAAAAATCTGTCTGCAATTTGTATTATTTTATGCAGTTTTCCCAATAGTCCTTCTAAGTCAAAATCTGTGTTCTTTGGTTTTAGAGCATCAGATGCAATCAAATAGTCGGCTACATGACAAAACATGACTAATCACCTCAAAATGAAAGCAGCTAAATAAGCGAAAAGGCACAAAACATTAAATCATTTTAAGGGTCTAGGGTATAGCGCGCGAAATTGAGATTCCGAGGTAAGACGTATTTCCGTGTTAGCGAGGAGGCGTGGCCCCCTGTTCTCTTTGTCCAGTGTGTGTCTAAAATGAGGGAAGATAAGTCCAAAAATCCAAAGGTAAGGTCTAAAGGTCACTATAAACATGAGTTTCGCATTTTCAAGCTCCTGACGTTACCTTTAAACTTACAGTAATGATTCAAAAAGCAAATTGAAGAAGAAGGTTTGCGCTTGTACAAGATTAAGCCCTTTTTTGATATCGTGTTTGGTTGTTAAATTACAGACATTTATAGAATGTATGATTCTGCACTGCGAGTTTTTTTGCACATTAAAAAACTTTTTTGAGAAAATCGAAAATAGTTTTCATTCATTAAGGTCTTAACTATCGCCTTCTGAAATATTAAATATGTAGTTTGAAAATAAAGTGAGTTGTGCGGGAAATTTTGAGTCCGTGTTTTACATGGCAAATACATACGTATGAAGGTGTCTATCCAGGCCCCTTAAGGTTCCGTCATCTAGTTTTGAAACATCACAAGGAGTGGTAGCAGTACTGCTTCTTTCTTGAAGTCTGGAAATGTCAAACATGTACATGCTTCGTAAGCTAAAAGAAGAATATGGAAAATGGGGGCTTACGATAAATATGTCTAAGACAGAATATCTGAAAACAGGAGATAATACTGTTGGTGACATGCAAGTGGATGGTGATACTGTGAAAGGCTGCCGCAGTTTTAAATTCTTGGGAGCGACTCTTTCGTCGAAAGGCAGGAGTATGAAGGACATAAATAATAAAATTGGACAAGGCAAACGAGCCATAAAACAACTGAACAGCATCTTGTGGAACGGCAACATATCTCGCAGAACAAAACATATAATAATATATCACTCCATTATTGAAAGTATCACAACTTATGGTGCAGAGCTGTGGGAACTCACTAAAAGACAAAAAGACCGATTATTGGTCGTCGAAATGGATTTCTGGAGGAGCAGTTGTGGTATCTCACAGCTGGATCATGTTCGAAATGACAGAATCAGAGAAATCATGAATGTTGAAAGTACAATCCTCGAAACCATAGAAAGGAAGCGTCTGATCTGGTTTGGTCATTTACAGCGTATGCCAAGCACAAGATGGCCAAAACGAATATGGCAATGGACTCCAAATCAAAGAAGAAAGCGTGGGAGACCTCCAAGATGTTGGAAAGATGACGTAATGGATGCAATGGCGGCAAGAGATCTCAATGAAGGAGACTGGCACGACCGCAAACTCGCATATGTATAAATTCTTTCCTACTTCTTTTTCTTAGTGTTGAATTTTGCTTGCTTTATATAAAGGCTGGCATTCAAAGAGCATCTTAGAGAAATATCCTTAGCAAGTTCGGTAATGCTAACGCCAAAGTTATTACGAAAATAGCAGTCGGCTTGACTGAGCATCCTGAAAAAACTGGTCGCGTTCCGACGAATAGCAGTAATTCGTTTTACTTCGGGCCAATTTAATTTGAGAGCTCCCAGGAACGGTTTGTGTAGACGAGCCCGGCTGAAAATTGGAAGGAATGAATCCGTTTGGCACGCACCGGCAATACGGATCAGCCTTACTAGTTCCAGCCATTAGGCTTTAGCGGACGTATCGTCTACTTTTTTACTAATAGGAAGGCTTTTGCTGTCCTTGTTGGATATTTCGTAAAAAAGGCTCTTCGGATTTTGGGATAAAAATAATGCAGAGGTTTTTTACTCAAAAAGCCGATGTTTCGGCGTTTATTGTACGACTTCTTCAGGGCTAAAATCTCGTATGAAGGTGAACATATACAGGGTTATTCACGTTATTCGACACGGAGCATTATGGCTAAAGTATTTGATAAAAAAGAAAATAATAATTTCGAATTGATAGAGACCCATAAAGGCTACATTTTAAAAATATTTTCATGTTATACAGGGCGTCCGAAAAATACGAAATGTATCAAAGTTATGTTTTTTTTAAATGGAACACCTCGAATATTATTGCATATTCAGATTCCTTGGTGAATTCTAGTGTGACTTTATGTATCATACATGGGACCTAAAGCGAACCGTTTAGGTGTAAATCACCATTTTCGGTATAAGTAGATATCAGAAAAAAATTGAATAAAGTCACACTAGAATTCACCAGAGAATCTGAATATGCAATAATATACGGGGTGTTCCATTTAAACAAAACATAACTTTGATACATTTCGTGTTTTTGGGACACCCTGTATAACATGAAAATATTTTTAAAATGTAGCCTTTATGGGTCTCTATCCATTCGAAATTATTATTTTCTTTTTTATCAAATACTTTAGCCATAATGCTCCGTGTCGAATAACGTGAATAACCCTGTATAGATAATGAGATAAATTGGAAAACGCTGAGTATTAGCTTTACGAATTCAACTTTAGAAACAAATTTGGGAAATTCGCATAAAACTCACAATTAGCATTTGAAAGATTTGAGCAGTTTTTGCAAATCTGCAAAACAATCAAACTGAAAACAAGTACATTGAACATTGATCAGTTGCATAAAATTTCTTCAAAATTAAAACAGAACAACTTTTCATTCAATCTCAATAATACTTAAAATAACAATCAAAATAAAAAGTAAAGCGTACATCCTTACCTTTCGAGCACACCCCTATTATAGCACCAAAGTATAACGGTCACGGTGCTACCCACTCGGGGCATAACCTTGAACTACAAGTTTCTCCATATTATCGCTTCTCTGAATATGTCCGAAGAATGTAAGCATTCTCGTCGGCACAATGGAGTAGCGATGGGACATCGAAAGAAAACATCGATGTTGGACATCGATATCAACATCGACGGTCTGCCATCGATGACTACGATATATCGTATTTAAAACATCGATGTTTGAACATCGCAAAAACATCGATATATTCGGGTATTGGTGTTCTTCGATTTAAATGTTAGAAATAAATAATGATATGAATTTGACTACTAAGTATTTCAAATTTTACAGCATAGTAAACAGCAAATGATAAAGACCAGAAACTAGATAAACTAATAAATTTTATTAAACTTTAAAAAGGAAGTAAAAATAAGTTTTGGTTGTCTATTTCCTTTTTCAAATTGCTTTGCAACTTTAGCGGATTTGAGAAGATGAAATCAACCAATGTCAAATGTCATCTCAAATCAATTTGAAATAGGACAAACAAAAAACAATTCACATAGAAAACTCTATTGTGAGGATGTGAGCCGAGGTTTTTATCAACTTGCCAAATCTAGTAGCTTGTGATTATACCCCATAAATTCGTAGTGACGTCAATCAGTCACCATCGCATCGGTGCTGTTTTGGTACAGAATAGTAGCAACTAGTTCACTGAAAGGAAGTAGAATGCACACCTCTACAAAGAAACCCAAATCGCCTTCAATTGGTATTTTAAATCATGGGGCAAAACCGAAGACCAGAAAACTGCAGACTCGCTAAATTTACTTTTTTGTATATTTTCAATTTCTAATTGAAAATTTTAAGAAAATATCGATGCAAATTTTTGAAAACATCGATGTTTTCATCGATGGTTCAAGTTAACAACATCGATGGTAAAAACATCGATCATCGGACGCAAAACATAATACTATAATCATAATCATAATTATCGCCCACCCCTACAATGGAGGATAGTCTATTTAAATTACCAAGCTCATCTAGTATGGAAACGTAAGTTCGATGGGCGGTATAAGGAACTCTCAGCATTTCCCTCCACGTCCATACTTCAAAAGCATCTATGCGAGCTCGATCTGCCTTTTTAACAGTCCATGCTTCGAGGCATACAAAAATATGGAGAGCACAAGAGACTGAACCAGCGACATTTTGGTAGCTTTAGTGATGTTATGATGCCGTTGAATACACCGTCGAATGTCATTTTCACAGCTACCCGGATTGTCGATCAAAGAACCAAGGTACACAAAACTTTGAACTACTTCACAACGGCCTACTAACTTTATTTCTCGATGACTACCGTGCTCTCTATCTATGATCATAACCTTGGTCTTGTTGTGGTTAATACCAAGACCATGTGCTGCACTAATGCAACCTTTAAATAATTGCGAAAAAAATAGTTTTGTTATAAATCTTACATATATATGATCTTTACAATTATCAGCAAAAGTATCATTATTACCAAAAACTCAATTATATTTTTTGTACTCAGTAATTTTTGTTGACCTATATAGGGTGTTTTCATTGCCCACCATATGCAATAAATACGAAATTCTTTAGACAGGATCAATATCTCATCCAAGCAACCGCTTGAGACATAAAAATGAGGAAGGGACCTGTTCAACCTACAGCTCCAATAAAATCGATCGATGTATACGCCTTCACAATTCCGAGGTAACAATTTCTTTAGTCATTCTGGTGTGCAGGTTTCTAATCTACCATCTAATTGGGTCGACCCAATACTCTTGAGATTGCCGTTGGTGATATACTACGCTCGGAAAAACTAGATTAGGTCCAAAGAGACCTCGAGTAATAGTTCCGGATTGGATACAGCAAGTTATAAAGGGTCATTTAACCTCATTTTAACCCTTACCTCGCACTTTGCTTATCCGTTTCAAGAAAGTGTTGTAGGCGAGGGTTTGACATATTGTACCATCAGATAAACTGATCAGATTTCCTACCACTCATGATGAAGTTTCTTTACTGGAAACAAAATATTGAACATTTTGAATTCCGTTAGACTTTTAGCATCTGGAAAAAAATTTAGTTTTACATTTAAAAAGTCTTTCATCCATTTCTTAACTCTACAGGGTGGGCCAATAGTGGGTGGACGGAAGATTGTGGGCTTACTAAAAATTTTTTCAAAAATCCGTCACTTGATTATGGTAGGGACCCTTGAGGGCTATAACGTAAAAATACTTTCACTTAAATTTTGACGTTTGTACAGGGTGATTCATATCAAATTTACATTTTTTTGAATGGAACCCTCTATATATTATTACACATTTGGATTCCTTGGTCAATTGTAGTGTGACTTTATGTATCATACATGGAACTTTAAATGCACCGTTTAGGCGCAAATCACCATTTTTGGTATAAGTAGGTATCAGAAAAAAATTGAATATCGCAGCGATTGTAAAACTTAGAAGGCCGTGACTTTGCGGTACGACTGAGCATGAAATGCGTCACCTCAGGTCAGACGCCCAAATTTGAATTCTTCTTGTACTTGCAAAAATCAGTAGATTAATTAAGGAAACTTCAATCACAGATAACTTGATTTTTTCAGATAGGAATGCCTATTTTTGTTTAAAGAATCAAATGTAAAATTTGATTACCTTTCCAACGATATATCATACTCGATATCAATCTTTTTTAGTTTTCATTTTATTTCAAATTTCCCGTCAAAACGGTGTTTTTCGATTTTCCTGCGTGCAAGCGACCTAGCAGGCCATGAAAAATAAACAAAAGCCCGTTAATATGGAAGAAACCAACTAACTTAGTAGAAAGATGCAAACTAACTAGAGTACCCTGTATTAGTTGAAGCATTCTTATTTGCCTTATGTAAGGTTTATTGAGACTTTGTTCACAAATAGTTGACTGATCAAATAAATCGTATGACATCAGTTCTCTACAATCGCCGATAATTGTGCAAAAAGGAACGATTATATTTGGCATCTCAATCTGTGTTTAGATTTTTTCAATTTTTGTAATAGAATCATGAATATTAATATTAATGGGGAAATACTGATTTTCGCGCTTGTAAATGTTTCCTTGTTTATAATCTAAAATTAACATATGACAGAATGTTTCTTAATGATAGCCACTTAATTAGATTTTACCAGTCTAAAGCCTAATTCAGATGCAAACGACATCCAAGGATACGACCGTACCAACCTGTTTCTATTGGTTGAAATATTCAAAATGACGTAAAATCAAAATATATCAACCAATAGGAAAAGTTTCGTACCGTAGCGTCGTACCGTCGGATGTCGTGTGCTTAAGCTTGATTCACAGCATAACAAACAACCAGCACAATAATTCAAGTTGGAGGTAATTGCACGCGCATCCCCCTTTTGGATGATTTTTTGTAGGGATACTAACGATATTTCGATACCTCTGCACTAACATCGAGTATTTTTGTCATCGATACTTTTTCAGGCATTCCAAGCTGGTATCGATACTTTTGTATCGGTATCGAAAATAATATAATTATTGAGGGGTATAATCAGTTGCACAAAATGCTCTGTACAAACCAAACGCGACTATTTGGCTAAGAAATATCGAGTTGGTACCGGTATCCATATTTTCATTTTCGCATCTCTACCCAAACTTCACAGCCGTAAAATCATCCACAAATCCTCCCAAGGTCAAATTTTGTGGGATCAATTTTATATAGAAAATCCTCAGAGATATTATGCTGATTGTTTACTATGCTGTGCTTAATTCGTATGGGATTTGCAATACAAGCTTTTGAGAAAACAGAAGATCGGCCATTGACATCCTGTTTGACATTTTTCTGCGATTGCACTGCGGCACAATTTTCTATAGATACTATCACAGCATAGTAAACAACCAGCATAGTATCTCTGAGGATTTCCCATATAAAAATGGTTCCCACAGAATTTGACCTTGGGATGATTTTACGGATGTGAAGTTTGGGTAGAGATGCGAAAATGAAAATATCGATACTGGTACCAACTCGATATTTTTCAGCCAAATAGGCGCGTTTGGTTCGTACAGAACATATTGTATAACTGATTATACCCCTCAATAATTATATAATTATTTTCGATACCAGCTTGGAATGCCTCAAAACGTATCGATGACAAAAATACTAGATATTAGTGCAGAAGTATCGAAGTATCGTTAGCATCCGTACAAAAAATCATCCAAAAGGGGGGATGCGCGTGTAATTACCGCCAACCTGAGTTATTGTGCTTGTGTTTACTATGCTGTGGATACTATCTTTTATCCACTTTTAAACCAGTGTGCCAAACTAGTCTGTCCTAGGCTAAGCTAGCATATTCAATGATGCATATGATAAACCAGATTAGCGTAGGACAGTCTACATTTTGAGGTCGGGTAGTATTTTAACAAGTGCAATAAATGGTGGAGGTACGTTGCAAGTCCCATACTACAAAAAAGAGCGCATTCACCATAAATTAAAATTGGTGGTCTACACGTTTACTACCGCTAACACCGCTTCGCCTTCTATAATTATTTTGACACTGTCACATCAATCTGCAAAGGGTCAGAGGCAGAAGACATGTCACTTAAGTTCGTTGTCTCAGTAACTTAGATGCATTTAAGCAGATAGTTTCTATAGCTCACGGCTGTACCGTTTTCTATTTGCCAAAACTGCTAAAGCCTGAACGATAAATTTCAACACGGGGGTCTTTAAACACGCCGAATTTAAAAATGGTAACAGTAATGGTCCCAGATTTACTAATTTTACGTTAAACGTTATAATTTTTTTATTTGACAAGGCCCCATTTATTTCTCTTTTCATTGAATCCAGTTATATTTTTCAAATAAACAGTTGATTGTTGTTAGAAGTTAATTAAAAATTGATGTTTTGCTTGTGGGTAAGTATGTAGGGCAATGAAACATTAAAAAAATTATGTTTTAAAGAATTAATTACAAAATCTCAAGTGCTCCGTTTTTCGCGCGGAGGAGTGTATGAAAAATAATTCGCGCTGTTTCTTTATAGATTATACAGGGTGCCCCACGACTATTAAGACAAGCAATATATCGGAACTGGGCAATAGTAGAGAATTATAATTTTGGAGGCATAAGTTAGAGCAAATATAGTATCTTTCCTTAATGTTATATTATACATATATTGTTATATTATATATATTGTCGAGATCGGAGTTTATTCTGTGTTCAGCTACAGCCCAGTCACTACCAGAAAACGAATGCTTCAGCTGTGTACAGCATACGTATGAGTCTTGCAATATTCAGTGAACTTATAAAATTGAGTTGTATGAACTGTAAAAAGCAACGGCCCTAATATTGATCCCTGAAGAACACCACTAACTACATCCCTAGCATTAGATATTTTACTATTCAGTCGTACACATTGTTTTCTGTTATACAGGGTGTCCCACGACGATTAAGACAAGCAATATATCGGAACTGGGCAGTAGTAGCGAATTATAATTTTGGGGGTATAAATTAGAGCAAACATAGTATATTTTCTTATTATTGTGTCACCTAATGAGGTATTTGTTTTTGAACACGTGACGTCCGATTCCAAAATTTTAATGGGGCGCCTTGTATGTTTATGATTTTTTGTGTTCCCCCGATAAAACAATTCCAACAAACTAACACACTTGGGGTCTAAATTGATTCGTTCAAGAGCTACAGGTACTTAAACGACTGTACCACTATCATTATGAAACACTACCAAAGTAATTTAACTGTAGGGGTACATGTTATAATCAATGGTAGTGGTACCATCCTTTAAGGAAATGTAGCTCTTGAATTAATCACTTTAGACCCCAATTGTGCTAGTTTGTTGGAATTTTTTTATCGGGAGGAATAAAAAAAGTCACACATATACAGTGTGTCCCATTAAAAATTTTGTACCGGACTTCGCGTGATCGAAAAAATACCTCATTGGGTGACACAGTAATAAGAAAAGATACCATATTCGCTCTCATTTAAACCTCCAAAATTACAATTCTCTGCTACTGCCCAGTTCCGATATACAGGGTGTCCAGTTAGTGGGTAATTCTTCGATATCTCGCAAAGTATACCTGATAGGAGAAAATCTCAATTACAAAAGTTATTTGGTTACTTGAGACGCATATTCTAAAAATATTTTGAAATATATAGGGTGTTGCGGGAAAGTAGGCTGGTGACCAACTTAATTTTTTTATATGGAACTATAACTTTTTTTTAAATTCTTTTAGTTTCCATCATTGATCTTCATTCAACTCTGACATATTTGTGGGATAGGTTGCAACGTTGCCAAGTCATAATTTATTTTCCGGATTTGCAAGGCCGCAAGGAGTACGTCCAAATTGATATATTCCTTTAACTTTTCTCAACAATACTACATAACGGGTTACTTGAATATTAAGTGAATATTATTTTGGATGTTACCAGCAATTTGTATCACATTAAGTTATAAATTATTTTTCCAAATTTTTAAGTTAGTATCCCTGATTTTAATTTATTTTAAATAGAATCCTCTACTTATTGTAAAATAATTTATAACATGGCAACGCCGCAAACGCGAAAAAAAATTACAAGACGAGATAGGGTATTAGTAGATATTTCGATTTAAAATAAAACATACAGGGTGTTACACTTAAAAAAAAACAAAGTAAAATGACCTTGAAGTTGCCGTAATTTAAAATTCTGCCAAAAATACCCTGTAGATACAAATTGCCGGTAACGTCCAAAATAATATCCACTTAACATTCGGGTAATCCGCTGTATAATATTATTGAGAAAAGTTAAAGGAATATATCAGTTTGGACGTATTACTTGCGACTTTGCAAATCCGGAAATTAATATGAAATAAATTATAACTTGGCAACGTCGCAACTGATCTCAAAAATATTTCAAAGTTGGATAGAGATCAATGATGGAAACTAGAACAATTTAAAAAAAAGTTATAGTTCCATATAAAAAAATCAAGTTGATCACTATTCTACTTTCCCGCAACATCTTGTATATTTAAAAATATTTTTAGAATATGCGTCTTAAGTACCCAAATAACTTTTGTATTTGACATTTTCTTGTATCAGGTATACCTTGCGAGATATCGAAGAATTACGTACTAACTGGAGACCCTGTATTGCTTGTCTTAATAGTCCTGGGACACTCTGTAGATATACACCTGTTGTACAGTAGTTTAACTTGGTGGTAGTAGATGAAACTTTTTTCCCGAAAAATGTCAGACTGTCCACATTAAACTGACTTGAACTCAAATGTATTTTCTCATATCCAATAGTTCGTCGAACTTCAAGAACAGAATACTTGGACAACGTACCGCTTTCGTGCTTGAGGCTCTCAAAGCTTCTTTGAATTTATTGAAAACTTTATCTAAAGTCTAATCAATCTCTTTACAACCGGGTCATATTTCAGAATATACCGAAGTTCGACATGAATGCGGGCTTCATCGATCAGCTACGTAGCTGGCTGCTCACAGGCGGCCATGACAGTGTCTAATAATCTGTGAAATTACCCACCAATTCCTGAGAAAAATAGCAAGAGATTGTAGGAAAGAAAGATGAAAGTCTAGCATGGCCCGTGACGTGGGAAATTGATTTTTTTAAGATCGATGTTCCTTCAGATTTAGTAAAGGATGCTGATCGAGATTTTCTTTCTAAGAGGCGGCAATTTGGTTTTCTATTGAGATGAAACCTCGCATTACAAATCCACTCGCAGTTTTGAGTCTCAGTTTTTTTTGACGGAAATAAAAAGTTTCAGATATCTCGGGGCGGCGGCTGTGCCTAAAAAAATCTAAAAATCCTTATTTGGCCAGCTATTAAGATGAAACCTCTCATTTCGAATAATACCAAGGTGCTGATTACAAATCCTGTCGCAGCTTTGGGTCTTAGTCTCGCTTGATGAAAACAAAAAATTTCAGATCTCTCTGTGCGGCGGGTGTACCTAAAAAAATCGAAAATCTTTATTTGGCTTTCTATTGAGATCAAATCTCGCATTTCGGATAATTTCGATGTGCTGATTACAAATCCAGTCGCAGTTTCAAGTCACAGCCTCGTCTGACGAAAATAAAAAAAAAATCAGATCTCTCAGGGCGGCGGGTATACCTAAAAAAATAGAAAACCTTTATTTGGCTTTCTATTAAGATAAAACCTCGCATTTCGGATAATTTCGAGGTACTGATTACAAATCCAGTCACAGTTTCAGGTCATAGTCCCGTCTGATGAAAATAAAAAAATTCAGATATCTTGGGGCGGCGGGTATACCTAAAAAAATAAAAAACCTGTATTTGGCTTCCTATCAAGAGGAAACCTCAGATTGCGGATAATTTTGAGGTGCTGATCACAAATCCAGTCGCAGCTTTGGGTCTCAGTCTCGTTTGATGAAAGTGAAAAATTTCAGGTCTCTCTGGGCGGCGGGTGTACCTAAAAAAATCGAAAATCTTTATTTGGCCTTCTATTAAGATGAAACCTCGCATTTCGGATATTTTCTAGGTGATGATTAAAAATCCAGTCGCAGTTTCGAGTCTCAGTCTCGTCTTACGAGAATAAAAAGTTTCAGATCTCTCGGGCGGCGGGTGTACCTAAAAAAATCGAAAATCTTTATTTGGCTTCCTATTAAGATGACACCTCGTAGTCGGGATAATTTCGAGGTGCTAATTATAGATCCAGTCGCAGTTTTGGGTCTCAGTCTCGTTTGACGAAAATAAAAAAAATCAGATCTCTCGGGGCGGCGGGTGTACCTAAAAAAATCGAAAACCTTTTTGGCCTTCTATTAAGATGAAACCTCGTATTTTGGATATTTTCTAGGTGATGATTACAAATCCAGTCGCAGCGTTGGGCCTCAGTCTCGTTTGTTGAAAATAAAAAAATTCAGATTTCTCTGGGCGGCGGGTGTACCTAAAAAGCCCAAAATTCTTATTTGGTCTTCTATTAAGATGAATCCCCGCATTTCGGATAATTCTAAGGTGATGATTACAAATCCAGTCGCAGTTTCAAGTCGCGGCCTCATCTGACGAAAATAAAAGAAATCAGATCTCTCGGGGCGGCAGGTGTACCTAAAAAAATCCAAAATCTTTATTTGGCCTTCTATTGAGATGTAACGTCGCATTTCGGATAATTCTAAGGTGCTAATTACAAATATAGTCGCAGCTTTGAGCCTTAGTCTCCTTTGACGAAAATAAAAATTTCAGATCTCTAAAAAAAAAATCGATAACCTTTATGTGTATTTCTATTAAGATGAAACACCGCATTTTGGATAATTCTAAGGTGCTGATGACAAATCCAGTAGCAGCTTTGGGCCTCAGTCTCGTTTGGCGCAAATAAAAAATTTCAGATTTCCTTGGGCGGCGGGTGTACCTAAAACATTCAAAATTCTTATTTGACCTTCTATTAAGATGAAACCTCGCATTTCGGATAACTCCAAGGTGCTGATGACAAATCCAGTCACAGCGTTGAGCCTCAGTCTCGTTTGATGGAAATAAAAAAATTCAGATCTCTCTGGGCGGCGGGGCGGGTGTACCTAAAAAAATCGAAAACTTTTATTTGTCTTCCTATTAAGATGAAACACCGCATTTCGGATAATTTCGAGGTGCGGATTACAAATCCAGTCGCAGTTTCAAGTTGCGGCCTCGTCTGACGAAAATAAAAAAAAATCACATCTCTCGGGGCGGCGGTGTACCTAAAAAAATCGAAAATCTTTATTTGGCTTCCTATTAAGATGACACATCGTAGTGCGGATAATTTCGAGGTGCTAATTATAGATCCAGTCGCAGTTTTGGGTCTCAGTCTCGTTTGACGAAAATAAAAAATTCAGATATCTCGGGACGGCGGGTGTACCTAAAAAAATCGAAAACCTTTATTTGGCTTCCTATTAAGATGACACCTCGTATTTCGGATAATTTCGAGGTGCTAATGATTATAAATCCGGTCGCAGCTTTGGGTCTCAGTCTCGTTTGACGAAAATAAAAAAATTCAGATCTCTCGGGGCGGCGGGTGTAGCTAAAAAATTTGAAAACCTTTATTAGGCTTTTTATTAAGATGAAATCTCGCATTTCAGACAATTTTGACGTGATGATTACAAATCCAGTCGCAGTTTCGAGTCTCAAGCTCGATTCACAAAAATAAAAAATTTCAGATATATCGGGGCGGCGGGTGTAGCTAGAAAAATCGAAAATCTTTATTTGGCTTTCTATTAAGATGAAACTTCGCATTTCGGATAATTCTAAGGTGCTGATTACAAATCCAGTCGTAGCTTTGGGCCTCAGTCTCGTTTGACGAAAACAAAAAATTTCAGATTTCTCGGGGCGGCGGGTGTACCTAAAAAAATCGAAAATCTTTATTTGGCTTCCTATTAAGATGAAACCTCGTATTTCGGATGATTTCGAGGTGCTAATCATAAATCCGGTCGCAGTTTTGGGTCTCAGTCTCGTTTGACGAAAATAAAATATATCTGATCCCTAGGGGCGGCGGGTGTACCTAAAAAAATCGAAAACCTTTATTCGGCTCTCTATTAGGTGAAAAAACCTTGTTTGCATCGATCAGGAGAACCAACGAGAACTTCCGCGTTGACTAATGTTTACAGAGCTCTAAAAACTAAACGTTCCTCTTTTGGCTATAAAAAAAGTGTGCACGGAATTGTATACGTAATGCAGTACTCTGAGTTCACGCAAAGCACTTCATAATGGAGGAAATGCTAGAATTTACGTGTTTACCTACAATAAAAACGAAAACTCAAAATAGTGGTATGAGCAATTTAAACTTATATGGCGTTTAATATGGGAGTGGGTTTTTAATTAGAACAGGGCCGGCGTGGCACTTGTCGACGCATTTTAAGAATAGAATAGAATATATTTATTGTCCTTTGACACATATAGTGTATAAGGTTTGTCAAAATTAGGCTACTAATATACAAATACAATATACAACAAACATAATTTATTACCAGCAAACAACAAAATCACATACATTATAATAACACTTATCAACCAGGAAAGATTTCAATTGACTTTTAAGCTGACACAATGTAAAGCTTTTCTTGATATAATCTGGAAGTTTGTTTAGAATTCTTGGTCCTAAAATATTTGGCGACCTACTACCCAGTTTATACTTAGCAAATGGCACGTGAATATCGTTTACTTGTCTGGTCTCCCTATTATGAACATCTTTGTTTAAAATAAACTCATTTCTTTTGATAAATGTATATACTCCCAATTCATATATGTAAAGAGATGGCTGTGTAAGTATTTTAAGCTTTTTAAAAATCTCACTACAACTGTACAAACTGGAAACTCCAGTCATGCGTCGAATTACCCTTTTCTGGCTTATAAAAACCTTTTCTATATTAGAAGAGCAGCCCCAAAAACTGATACAGTACCTGAGTCGAGATTCGATTTGTGCATTATATAAAGTAGTTAGCTGGTCTTCTTTAAGAACTGTTCTTAGATTTTTAAATGCAAACGACATAGAATTAAGTTTGGCACTCACATAGTCACAATGGTCTTTAAAATTCAAATTTTGATCTAAGTGCAAGCCTAAAAATGGGGCCTGGGTATACACATTTACATACATGTATTTACACGGATACGCATTTCCAACAGAACTCACTTTTTTTTAAACTGTATACATAATATTTCAGAAGGCCTTAAAGAATGACAACTATTTGTGATTTTCTCAAAAAAGGTTTTTTATTGTACATTCTTCTTATGTCTGTAATTTAACAACCAAACACGATATCAAAAAAAAGCCAAAACAGTAACAAAGCACAAGCTTTCTGATTTAATCTGCTTTTTGAGTCATTACTGTAGGCTTAAAGGTAACGTCAGGAGCTTGGAAATGCGAAATTCATCTTTGTGGTGACCTTTGTACCCTATCTTTGGATCTTTTCACTTTACTTTTGGATTTTTTGACGTATCTTCCCTCATCTTAGACACACACACTGGAGAAAAGGAACTGGCGGTCATGCCTCCTCGCTAACACGGCAATACGTATTTTCTTGGATTCTCAATTTCGCGCGCTATATCCTAGACCCTTAAGCCTCTACACGTTGACATTTTCATCTGCGGAGTTTACTGTTGGTATACTTTTAACGTACATGTTGCCAGCTATGTATTTTTCTACCACTGGTCTCTCCATAAGAATCAAATTTCCAACACGATCCGGCAAAAGTGGGTATATATGACTGTTGTGGTTATAATATATACTTTCTGAAGCGGTTTATTTTTTCGTTTTTAATTTTAATGTGTTTTGTCAAATTGTTAGTACCGTTTGTTTTCCATTTTGACATTGTTCTATTCATTCTACGAAGTGATGACACATAACATTTAAGCATAGAAACATCACCGAAATTATACATATTTTCTGATTTTACCGTATCCTAGGATCTTATTACCAAATATTCGATACCAGCGGTCAGGATACAAAATGGAAAAACAGAATTTTGAAAAAAAAATGCGTAAGGGTAACCCTGCCTTTAGACCAAACAGGCTACTATTACTATACACGTTCTATTGCGGCAGTAATTCCTACGCTAGCTTATTCTATATCCTCATGTGACTAGAAAAAAGTCTGCAGTTCTTATTGTTTCGCATATCTACAAGGTAAAATGGAATCCGGATCCCAGTGATTTTGATCTAATAAATACCTGGAGAATAGGCAGAGAGAACAGCATCATCATCATCCAATGACGGGTACTGAAGTTACTGTACTCTAACCGATTCAAAGCTAGTTGAAACTTTAGTGTTGTCCAGCTTAAACTATGCCCTCAATGTGTACTATCCTTGCTTCGATTCAGTATTAGAGTAGACTGCAGAGAATGCAGAATAACTGCTGCAGATTCGTGGTTTGGTGTTTGGAAATATTAAAATATATTTTCCACTTGATGGGAAAAAAATTAAAATCATTTAGAATCATACAAAAATTATGATTAATCGTCCGGGGTCAAACTCCCAGGGTAATCCACTATATGGCCCGTTTCGTTTAAAATAAAAAGGAATCTATATTGTGCATTCTTGCTTACCCTGTATATGAATAGGTATCGTCAATTTTTCTTACAGCCGACATCAAACCTAGAGGATATTTTTTTCGCCTGTAAAAAAATAGTGTTTGATACATAGCCTTTTGATATAGAGTACGTTCATGTAAGAGCGAATTAATACAAAAAGGGTCATATAAAATATATTGTATAAACCCCCTAATAGAATCCGAATAAGGTGTAATATATAGGGTGTCCCGTAAGAACAATGATGCTTGTATCATCACGTTGTTATAAATCGCCCATTATAGATCAATCATACTTTTTGAGCAAGAAGCATATCCTTGCCTACAATTTTTGGGCGCAAGGATATGCTATACATTTCTTGTTTACTTCTACAGTAATAAAGTTGTAGACCGATCCGGTACTAAAAACGTCCCCTGTATATTTACTCAAATTTATCTCAGGGAACAACAAATCTCCTTGAACCAGTCTCCTCAAACATTCCTTCTTTTGGAGAACTTCGACGCTGTGGAATGAGCTATCGGAGAATTTGTTTCCCGACGGCTACAACCTGCAGCGTTTCAAATCTAACATGCACCGATACTTATCCTCTCACAGCATTTCTACAGCGCCATAGGGTTTTAGCCTTTGCGGGAGGCTGACCATAAAAAAAAATAAAAAAGGTCTCTAAGCTCAATTGAGGCGTTTCTCGGAAAAACCTCATAAGTCATTTTTTGCCAAAATTTAGATAATGGCATCATCGCATTTCTAACATCCATATACATGAATAGAAATAATTATTTCTCGATAAAATTTTATAGGTTCCGTACTATTTACAGGGGAACATTGAGTTGTTCTTCTAAAAACATCATAAGTCCATATTCTTTCACCTAAGAATAAGAAAGGCATTTGTGCATATAAATTGTCATGCAAACTTGATAACATAACAGTACAACACAGCACCTTACACTGCTGGTAACTTTGTCTTCGACAACGAGGTGGACAACGATGATAATATAGTAGTGTAGTGGTTGCAAAGACTGAGTGGTAGATATCGGGTCTATTGGTTAGCCAGAGTTGATTGTTTCAGTTGGTCGGTTTTTGTGTTAGGTATAGTTGTTCACTATCTCTCTTTCTTTGTTTTTTGTATCGGAATTTATTTTATTTTCATGCTGTTTGTATTGAGGACACTAATTTGTCAACCTTTTCTCTCAAGAACCTCATATGTCCATGTATTTTTTGTGTTTTTTTCATATGTGTTTCACAATAAAATAATGACTGCTTATGGACGATGTGTCTTATACACTTTTACTTCTACCAGGTTTGGCAATAAATCAATCTGATCAAAGTTTTACATGCTGGGTAGTTTTTCTCATTTTCCCAAATATGTTGGTTTTGGACTAATGACATTTTTCTGATAAACGCCTCAATTATTTAGTGACCTACTGGATACTATCCAGGAAACAGATGGTTGGTTTAGGTCAGGAAAAAAGGGGAGTCTCTCTCGGCTAAACAGTAAAAGAGACTCCCTCTTTTCTTGGCCTAAATCCAACCATCTGCACAGAAAAAAATACTGTTACGTTTCCAATTAATTGTTAGCATTTGGATGTTTTTCCATCACCTTAAATGTATTTACAGTTGTTTCAAATCCATGTCATTGAAAGAATTCAATCCTTATATTCGAAATAATCACAGGTACGCCAATAAATTAAAATAATTTTATATTCGTTATAACGATATGTATAATCCTTCTAGTATCAGTATTGACATATAATGCAATTAAAACATCCTTTGGTTTTCGAAATTTACCCTATGCTTCATTTGAACAAAGCATACAATCTATTCAATGTACAAAAATTATTACTGCAACAGCAGTTCGTGATAATTCATCTGATAAAAATTAATTTTGTTTTAATGGCCCTTGTCGTTCGCTGAACTATAGTCAGTATTCGGCGGGACTGATGTCCCGATTCAAGGAAGGCAAGAATAGAGAACAGGGGGATGATCTCAGTGCTACTATCGCCGCGAACTTGTCACCATGGACGAAGTTGTTCCGTTGTGTTGTTTTGGAGTTAGCCGTGTTGTGTCATCTCGTGGTTTTGCGTATTTCATCAGCAAGATTTAAATGTGTCCAGTTATATATTAAATGTAGGACCTGCTGAGAAATTGGGACACCCACATTTCAATGTAGGTACCTATTTAGATTAGTCAGACAGTTATGTTTCAGGTAATAATGCAACAACTGGTGCAGGCTTATGTCTAATTATTATGTCATGCTCCTTATAACTTCACACAAAATCACACCATTAAACATCCAAACGAATCAATCAATCAGCTGAAAAGGAAGTAGTTTAGAATCAATTACCAAACACAGATTCGATTCAACGACAGACTGCGATTGAATCATTCATTGGAATACAATGACATCTTGTAGTTGAATCGACAATACGTAATAATTCGCTACCAACTATACACTTCCCATTGGAGAAAACGTCACTGTATTTGAGGAATGCTGAGTGTAACGTCCCATTGAATCCAAGCGTAAGTCTTTGACAAAACGACAGATTTTTCTGTGTGTGTTTCCTGGATAAAAATCTCTAATAATCCAATTTTCCATAGCTAACGGCTACGACTAACACGTGTGCGCCGACCCTGTAGCTCTATCCAGCATACCCAAATTTAATATGGGACTGTGCGAGGCCTTACGCGGATTTAATGAATTTCCTGGTGGAATAACTTTTTTCTGGGTATATTAAAACGTTACGACGGCGTTGACAATGTCGTATATTAAACTTGATTTAATGGAGTTCCATGCATATAGGAAACTTTTATTAAGGCGAATGCGCTGCAAGCCATGGAAAGCTCGCGATGCCGTCTGACATAGCTGTATGAGCGTTTATTTGAATGAATGTGTTTAGCGACTTCAACAATTCGTGTATATTGTTTTATTTGTAACAACCGGAAATAGGCATATCCTGACTTCTCGAGGATGTTTTTCAGCGACTGAAACAGCTTTTACCATCACATAATCATCCTCATCATGATAGTCACAATGTCTTAGCAGACATGTTGTGAACTCGTAAAATGCATTAAGTCGGAGCTAGAGTATTGCCGACACGAATATTATCAATAGTTTGAGAACTGTAGCTCGCCATCGTTCGCGATTTACCGTCAGTTCAGTGGCGCTCTTGATACTCATATCCAGCAACTGTTTCGTCGTATCCACCCAGCGTGTAGGGGGACGGCCACGGCGCCGCCCACTCGGGGCATGGCCCTGAACTACAAGTTTCTCCATATTATCGCTTCTGTATCTGTGAATATGTCCGAAGAATGTAAGCATTCTCGTCGGCACAATGGAGGATAGTCTCTTTGGATTGCCAAGCTCATCCAGTATGTTAGTTCGACCATCACATAGTAGAGGTTTATTAGGGATAATCCATCTAGTACCTATAAAATAGAAAATATATAGTCAGTGTATGAAGTATGCTTATAAGTGTATAAATAAAAAAATTACAAACTAAACTGCTGCCAGTCGACTAGATGTCTCTGGATGAGTGAAATACATGGTTCGCAGGGAGATACGGGGGAGTGGTGGGTGTCGGCGGAGTCGACACCTTGTCGTCGGCGCTGTGTCACCTCCACCACGGGGCACTGTGGTATAGTTGGTAAACGCGTCGGCCTAGAATGCCTGAGACACTGGTTCAAATTCAGCCGTTACCCTTCAGTTTTCTGATTTTTCTGTGAACCAAATGGTTTACAAGTTCGAAATTATGTTTTATCTCAGGTAGGGAAGCATTCGAATAAGGCTGAAAAGTACAGGGTGGGGCATAGGAATTGAATGGTTTTGAAATAATCACAAAATTGTTAGTTTTTACTCTAAAAAAATTATTGGTAGTAGAACATAGCTGACAATAAACCATTTTGAAATATCTAAGTGCAAAAATTTCATCTGGCATATCATGCAGCCATTCACGAATATTGCACTCTACTGTTTCTAGCATGTCTCTGTTGATTTTTGATATCCACACCTCTTCTTTGCACTTCAGGTATGAAAAGGGTATTCACCATATGAACGTAATGTTCAGATGTTACTGTAGCGGTGACCCTCCAAAAAAATATGGGCCAATGATGCCATGCCATATGCCACAAGTTGTTCTAGTGTCTACCACTCCATGATGGCAAGTGGCAAGTAAGAAGGTGAAATGGTTTGAGTCAAGGATTGGATGGTAATAAACCGCGCGCTCCTTCCTTTTCTAATATATGAGTACTTCTTAAACCAAAAACACTTGGTTTCTATGCCCCATCCTGTATATATATATAGTTTCTTTACAGTGCAATGAACTGATAAAACAATTTTTTCGGTTTCAGAATAACTCACCCACCTCAATTTTGCCACCTCTAAAAAAATAGTGAAAACGATCAGAAAGTTTGGGCTGTTTTTATATTTTTAGTTTTTTATTATTGGTGCGTCAACACTGAGAGGATTTCTAAAAACCATACACATCATCATGGTAGTAATACTGTCTAAATAATTTTATAAAAATTAATTCAAAAATTACCAGGTTACACAATGCAGAATTATCTAAAGCAATACTCGTATGTATACATCAGAAAATTGCCAGATGTCCCTTGGTTTCTGCAATATGCAGGGCAATATTAGGATAGACCTATAAAAGTGTCTCGTTCCGCGAGGTCTTTGTTTCACAAGTCAATGGACAACCCATTATGAATACAAAAAATGTTTGAGCTATAAACCCCCCACTCCCTAGGTACGCCAATTCTATTTTTACCATAAAAAATGATCAGGAACCCCTAAAACGCCTAAATACGTGTCATTAGTAGTATGTCTTGTAATTTATGAATTGCTTTAAAAACCATGCATATCTATGGATTTCGAATAGCAAAGAATACAAAAATAAAAATGTAAGGCATCTGATTATAAGTGGACTTATATGCCAATAGATCGCCTACTTAAAGTAGTTTTAGATTAAAACTGTGATTTAGATTCGCCATTTAGTTTTTAAAGATTATTCTGTGTGACTTTGTATTTATTATTATTATTAGTTTGCACAACAGGCCATGAAGGCCTAGGGCAGAAATGACTCTAGTCTGATCTTATACCGCAAAAATTTATATAACTTAAGATTGTTTCTGTATACTTTCACCACCTATTTTTGACTATATCCTGCACTCTACCACGCCACTTACTTCTGTCTGCCATCTTCTCTTTCCAGTGTTTAATATTAATTTTCTTTAAATCATCTTCTGCCTGCTTCAGCCATCTCTCTCTTGGTCTACCCTTCTTTTTTTTTCCTATTGATCTCCTGTTGAGAACTAGTTTTGCCATTTTAATCCCATTTAGCCTCTCCACACGTCCTAGTCACCTTATTCCCTCTAATTTTTTCTTCTTCGTCTTTGGTCATAGTCCATGTCTCACAAGCATATGTCGCTGCTGTATAAATTCTCTCTTTGGTCTTTCTGGATACATATCTGAATTTCATAAGATTTTTCAGGGCTCTACACTTCTGGTTTCCTTTGACGATCCTTGCCTGTATTTCTTTCTTCACCTGTCCCTTTTGCTCTATGATTACCTCTAGGTACATAAATTCTGTAGTCCTTTCAAAAGTATATCCCATGTTGTTGGCCGTAAAAGTTAGGTTCGGCTGATTATCTGTAGTTTTTTCCATTTGTCCTATGACCATATATTTTGTCTCACTTTGATTTACTCCCATCCCAAAAATCCTTGCTCCTGCAGCTATCCTTGCCATAATTTTCTCTAGTTCCTTCTTTGTTTTACTTCCCACACCGATAGGTGTTATGATGTCTACATAACGAAATTCTACGTCACTCATTTCCGTCTGTCTGTCGGTCTTTCTGTCTGTTTGTTGGCGTTTTTCTAACGTCGTAATCTCGGTAACCGCTACACAGATTGTGATGAAAGTGTTCTGATAATTTTGGAAATCGTTGTAAGGGGGGTGCAGTAATTAGCAAGAAACGAAAAATCTCAAATATTCCTCAAACTTCGTTTTCAGGCGTTTTAGGGGTTCCTCATCGTTTTCTACTTTTTTGGATGGGGGTGAATTTGGGGTGGTTCGAGGATGAGGGGTTGTAAAGCTCAAAAATTTGTTGTATTTATAATGGGCTGTCCAATGACCTGTGAATGAAAGACCTAGCGGAAAAATGCACTTTTTTAGGTCCTTCCGAACATGGGCTTGCTTATAATAGAAACCAAGGGACTTGGTGATGTATATATCCGAGTGCTGTTTTAGATCTATATTGCGTAACGCGAAAATTATCGAATTGATTTCAACGAAATTTTGACCCAGCATTACTACCACGGCGAGAATGGAAAACACGTGTGTTTTGGAAAAATCGTGGTTGTGGCGGCGCAGCAATAATAAAAGAATTATAAATATAATAATAGCTCAAACTTTGTTTTTAGGCGTTTCTTGATCATTTTTTACTTTTTTCGGATGAGGGTGAAATTGGGGAGGTTAGGAGTTCGGGGGGGTTGTAAAACTCAAAAATGTATTCCATTCATAATAGGCTGTCCATTCACCTATGAAAGAAAGACCTAGCGGCATAATAGACGTTTGTTAGGACCATCCGAACATTGACTTGGCTATTATAGAAATCAAGGGACTTAGAATTGTCTGACGTATACATACGAGTATTGCTTTAGATCGTTCTCAATTTAGTAACATGAAAATTATGGAATTGATTTTAATGAAATTTACACATAGTATTATAATCGCAGCGAGGATGAAAAATGCGTATGGTTTCCAAAAATCGTGTCAGTGGCGGCGCAGCAATAATAAAAAAACCCAAAATATAGAAATAGCTTAAACTTCGTTTTTAAGCGATTTGGGGGTTTCTGATTGTTCCGTTTCGTCTAGTTCAAACTGAATTGTCTCATTTTAGTTCCTACGGAGAGATTTAGGAAACTATTTACTATACTGCATTCGCTGAAGAAAAGGAGTAAAAAATTATTTCAGACCCATATTTTGGGGCTTTACTCGGATAAACCGAACTTAATTTTTCTGTTTTTAATAGCACAACTGCTCTTGGTATGCAGTTTTGTAGACAGTCTGCATATAACCCTTGACCATACAGTAAAAATGTACATATATTGCGCATGGTTACTCCGTTTGTTTGGCGGATAAGGTATAGTTTTTGTATTGGATGTTGTTTGACGACAGGCGGACGATGATTTGGTTGCAACTGTTATGTGTGGGAAGTACTGAGTCAATCAACTTGACTCCATTTCTTGCTACTAGTGTTAAGTCATCTGCATATATTGGTGTTCGTTATTAAATATGGTTCCATTTGTCTGTGACCTTGTATTTCCGAATGACAATTTTAAATCAGCCAGTATGCCAGATATTTCTTTATTCACAACTGTAATCTTGTCCCTCCAACAACGTTCGCAAATACGAAAGACTGCAGCCCAGCACAAAGCCAGACGGCCGGCGCAGTTGTTGGCAAGAGTTCCACACGCGTATTCCCTAGGGATGAATGTGTGAATTATTAACGAGATAGCAGTGGCCGGATAACCCGTTTTCCCTCTTTGGCATCGCCTATGGCGGAGGTTTCGTTCAGCCGCGACTGGAAAATTTCCAAACTTTTCGACCCTTCGTTCGACGAAGCTTGTGCTCCATGCAGATTTATTTATTAGTAACCCAGTTTCCTTCTATCGACAATCTCGACCGCTAAACTTCCTAATCTGAAAGCCTGTTAGGTTATTCTAGCTACCAATAGCTAAGTCGGAAGGTCGTTCACTTGCTCAGTAGTTGGTTGTTTTTTTTTCGGCAGAGTTTGGAGTTTTGTTCAGCTGTAGGAAGTTGTATACACCAGAGCAACTGCTGCTGCTCTACAAGGCACAGATCCAACCATCGCTGGAGTATTGCTCCCATGTGTGGGGATGCGCTCCCAAACACTCTCTAAAGCTTCTGGACACTATCCAGAAAAGAGCAATTAGATTAATCGATACGCCTAACCTCACAAAGGACCTTCACAGCCTGGAACATCGAAGGAGGGTGGCTGACCTGTCCCTGTTCTACAGATTCTATCACGTAAGATGTTCGAGTGAGCTCTCCCAGATAATAACACCATAGGCCGTCCAAACCAGGAACACTAGAGAGGCTCTGCGAGCTCATCCATACCAGGTCAAGGTCCTTACTCCCCGAACCGGTCTCCTCCAGCATTCCTTCTTTTGGAGAACTTCGAAGCTGTGGAATAAGCTGCCGGGGATTTTTTCCCGACGGCTACAACCTGCAGCGTTTCAAATATAACGTGAACCGACACCTATCCTCTCGCAGCGCTTCTACAGCGCCATAGGGTTTCAGCCTTTGTGGGAGGGCGACCATAAAAAAAAAGAGGAAGCACGTGATGGTCTTCTGCATGTCTGTGACGGTGTTGTTATTGCACCCATCGCTCTTTGCGGCAACTGAGATCCCTACCTAAGGTGATGTCCTGGCTCTATACTACAATCGTTAGACCATCCTTATTGTATGGATCACTGGTGTGGTGGCCATATGTGAGGATAGGAACAATCAAGGCAAAGCTAAATAAAATTCAACACTTGGCTTGTGTTAGTATAACAAATGCAGTACGCACGACTCCGTTGAGATACTGCAAGTGGGTGCAAGGGTGTCTGAGTTCTGATTGTGGGGTCAAAGCAGTTGGTCCTCTGTGAATCCTAACAGGAGACACTCTGCCATCCTCTGGGAACTGCAGAGGGATGACTCTATTCTACATTTGAGGAGTGATATAATTTCTCTTACATATCGCTTCGACTGCAAATTTACGGTGTAGCATCCTACAAGGGAAGAGTGGGGGCCAAGCGACAGGCGGCCTTTTGAGGGGAGAGGGCCAGTCTGGTAAACGGACGGCTCACTTACCGACAAAGGCTCCGGTTCTGGGGTCAATGGGCCAGAAACAAGGCTCTACCTCTCTCTTGGGCGATACACCACGGTATTCCAAGCAGAGATATATGCGATTTCAGCGTATGTCTTTCATATTTACGAAATTCAGGGGTCAAGCAGGCGGATCACCATCTGCTCTGACAGTCAGGCAGCACTAAAAGCATTAAGTGCTTGTAGGTTTACACCAAGGCTCGTTCTTCAATGCAGAAGAGTCTTGGATGACATTTAGGCAACACATCTGGTGACACTTAGGTGGGTGCAAAGTCATGCTGGAGTTGGTGGCAGTGAAATGACGGACGCCTTCGCAAGGCGAGGATCGAGGAATAACTTCCTGGGTCCTGAGCCGGCTTTGGGGCTGGCAGGAGGTACCATGAGAAGGAAAACAGAGGTGTGGTTGCAAAATCAGCATCTTATCAGATGGAGGGGAATCTTGGACATCTCCGTCAAGCTAGAGAACTTATTTTAAGACCTCTGGCTAAAGTGGGGCGGTTCTGTCTCTCACTGAATAGAAGCCGACTAAGGTTACTTGTCGGCCTGCTATCCGGCCATAACACCTTTAAATGTCATATTTATGTGATGGGGGTGGCAAGTGATCCGACGTGTAAACGCTGTAGCGAGGAGGAAGAATCCTTGGCACACACATTCTATGTCGCTGTGAAGCCCTTGGGTATCACAGGCAGACCATACTCGGTTCGAGCGTTCTTGAACCTGAGGATATAAGATGGACAGGATACAAGGCCACTCTCACCTTTGCGATGAGGGCTGGACTTGGGAACTAGGGTAAGAGCAGGTGCAGAAGGACCCGTTGGTAGGCCCATGCACTAATGGTTCTGGCCACCAGAAAGCCTCTATTCCTGTTTTATTCATTCATTCATTCATTCATTTGAGGGTCCTACCCAGGTATTTCGCTTCTCTGGAAACTTCTACATCTTGTCAAAGAGAAATGCTGCCCTTCTGAGCGTTACATTTCTTTGTTTCGTGAACGGTACCCTCATGGTCTTCGAGAAATTCACAAACAGTGAGACCTTAACGCTACCTTTCTCACTCGCTCTGTAATGGTACTCTTTTTTAGCAAAGAAAGTAAATTTTGACGAACTTAGCTCCCATGCAGTGTTATACCAGATCGAGGTACAGGCTTACGTATAGTGTGAGACCGGATATACGCGAAACGCTGAGCTGCGTCATGATGTATTTTTTAATTTAGTTATGGAAACCATGTTATTAAGGGTCTAGGGTATAGCGCGCGAAATTGGGAATCCAAGAAAATACGTATTCTCGTGTTAGCTAGGAGGCGAGGCCGCCTGTTCCCTTTTTCCAGTGTGTGTCACTATAAAAATGATTTTCGCATTTCGTTGCTCCTAACGTTACTTTACTTACAGTAATGATTCAAAAAGCAGATTGAAAAAGAAAGCTTGCGCTTTGCCACTGAGGTGACTTTCCTTTATACCTTGTTTGATTGTGAAATTACAGACATTTGAAGAATGTATGATGATGAATTGCATTTTTTTGCACATTAAAAACCTTTTTTGAAAAAATTGTTCCTAGATGTCATTCACTAAGATCTTAACTATCACCTTCTAAAAGACTGTGTATGTAGTTTGTAAAGAGGGAACTACCCATAAATGGACATAAATCATAAATAATATGCATTATGCCGATGACACTGTCGTAGTGACCGATAGATTGGAGGATCTACAAACGGTCATACAAATCTATACAACAGTATGTTTGTAAAAGTTATGATCTCAACTTGAATTTAAAGAAAACCAAATTTATGGTCTTTACAAAAAATAACAACGTAATCGGCAGTATTAGAATAGATAACGCGTCAATAGAGCGAGTATGAAGATACAGATACTTGGGAACTTGGCTAACCGAAACTGCTGAGCAATATCAGGAAATAAGATCTCGAGTAAAGAGTGCAAGAACTGCACTTGTAAAACTAAAGAGAGTTATCTGCGGCAGAGATACAAACCTGAAACTTAGACTACGAATGTTGATGCTTTGTCTTTTTGACTGTGCTATATGATGCCGAGGCTTGGATGCTTAGGAAGGCAGAAATTGATAGACGGGAGGCTTTCGAAAGATGGTATTACAGAAGAATGCTGAGGATCTCTTGGACTGATGGGGTCTTAAATGTGCAACTACGGCAGAGAGTCAAAAAATAGGAAAAAATAATTAACGCCCTCATAACAAAGACACTAGAGTACCTTGGTCATGTTATAAGAGGACCTAAATTCACTCTATTACAGAACATTATGGAAGGAAAGATCAAGGGCAAGAGAAGCCAAGGAAGAAGAAGAAGAACCTCTTGGCTGAAAACCTTGAGGGATTGGTTTGGAATGACATCAAATCAACTATTTACAACCGCGACAAAAAAAGTTTAAATTGCCATGATAATATCCAACCTCCACTAGAGATGGATAACTATGTGGACCGAGGCCCCCTTAGGTGTATTGTAACTACAAATGGTTCACCCATTGTAGCTTTCTACTATTTATATTCAAGATTTTACCTTCAGAGCGAACAGAAATTGGATGGTGCCTTCCCCATTGGAATCATTTATCTCAAAGCTACTTTCAGATTTACGGTTGTGCTCAATCTTAAAAGGGAAGTTACTCCATCCAACTTCATCCTTATTAAGCGTCTCAGCTTTTATATACCGACCAAGAGAATAATGCTAGCACACCCCAACTGGGCAATACAATTCTGTTTGAATGAAGCCGGCGATCAAAAGAAAGAGTCTTTCGTTCTCCTTAACTGGCCTTATTCCACGAGGCTCGCTGAACGAAAAAAAAAACTGACTTCACCCCTTACGTTTGCAGTTAATACATCAATTACAACACCTTTGTGGAACCTACTGAACGCTGTTTAATAATCAACTAAAGTTTTCAATATGTTCGTGGAAACGTACTGTGTTCTTGAACTTAGACACTCATAGTTTAATGCAAAAAAATCGTATTCCCTTGTTAGCGAGGAGGCGTGGCTGCCTGTTCCCTTTCTCCAGCGTGTGTGTCTAAGATGAGGGGAGACAATTATCCAAAGGTAAGGTCAAAGTGTCCAAAGGTGAGGTCAAAACGTCACCATAAAAATGAATTTCGCATTTCCAAGCTCCTGACGTTAGCTTTAAACTTCCAGTAATGCTTCAAAAAACAAACTGAAGAAGAAAGCTTGCGCTTTGTCATTGTGGTGGCCTTGTTTGATATCGTGTTTGGCTGTTAAATTACAGACATTTAAAGAATGTATGTAGTAAACGGAATTCCCATAAACAACATCCGGTATGCAGATGACACTGCCATAATAACAGATAATGCAGGTGATCTCCAAATCCTACTAAATCGAGTCACTGAGGCGAGTAGAAATCTAGGCCTTAAAATTAATATTGGTAAAGCAAAGTTTATGGTGATCAGTAGAAACAACACAACAAACACCCAGATACAAATAAACGGAAAAAATATTGAAAGAGTTTCACAGTTTAAATATCTAGGATGCATCGTCAATGAAACATGGAATCTAGACCAAGAAATAAAGTGCAGAAGAGAATAAGCACGAATAACCTTTCTGAAACTTAAAAAATTTTTCACTGACAAAAACTTAAACTTCAGCCTCAGATACAAAATGGTAAAATGTTATGTCTGGTCAGTTCTGCTCCACGGAATGGACGCGTGGACATTGAAAGCAACCACAATCAACAAAATTGAAGCTCTCGAGATGTGGATCTTAAGACGGATGCTAAAAATACCCTGGGTAGACCATGTAACAAATGAAGTTCTCCGAAGAGCTGAACTAACAGACCGACAGCTCTTCGACACAATTAAAAAAAGAAAAATAGCCTACCTGGGACACGTAATACGGAGACAACGTTATCAGTTACAACGCCTGGTACTTCAAGGTAAAATCGAAAGAGCAAAAGGAGGAATAGGAAGAAAAAAACAATCCTGGCTCAGAAACATTCGGCAGTGGACAGGAATGAGAAGCCTCGGAGAGATACAAAATGCAGCTGTGAATAGAGAAATTTGATAGGAAGAGGATGGACGCCTACGCAGGAATCTGCATGGCACTCTAAGAAGAAGAAAGGATGTATGATGTTGAATTGCGTGTTTTTTCCACAGTAAAGAACTTTTTAAGAAAAAATCGCTCTTAGATGTCGTTCGTTAAGGTCTTCTCAAATACTGTGTATGTAGTTTGAAAAACAAGTGAGTGTCTGCCCAGGTCCTTTAAGCCATTGCACTAATGCAGACAGATACCTGAAAGTCCAAAAGGCAGCTCATGATATTTTTCTGTGCGGAATTTTAGTACCAAAGGAACTATTTTATGGAACGGGTGGCATAATAATAGAACAAAAAGGATTCAAGAGTAAAAGCTGCCCTTTTTTCTATATTTTACTTGAATGGTCTTTACTTCATAAAATAGCCATTACCGCACACTTTACGTCAGGCTTTTTACTTCCCACACCGATAGGTAAGGGGAGTATTGTGATCGCGAAAATTTTCGATTTTGAGATAATACTCTTTTTGCGCGTTTTATGATGTGTACATAACGAAAATCCACGTCACTCATTTCCGTCGGTCTGTCTGCCTGTCTGTCTGTCAATCTGTCTGTCGCGTTTTTCTACCCTCGTAATCTCAGTAACCGCTACATGGATTGCGATGAAATTTGGGTAGCGTTATGCTGTGGGGTCGTAGTAGAAAATGTTCCTATAATTTTGAAAATATTAGCAAAAAACGAAAAATTTCAAATATGCCTCAAACTTCGTTTTCAGGCGTTTTAGGAGTTCCTGATCATTTTATACTTTTTCTTGGGTGGGGGTGAATTTGGAGTGGTTGGGGAGTGGGGGGTTGTAACACTGAAAAATTTGTTGTATTCATAATGGGATATGTGAATGAAATACCTAGCAACATGATACACCTTTTTAGGTCCATCCGAACGTTGCATGCTTATTATAGAACCCACGGAACATAGAATTTGTGATGTATACATTCGAGTATTGTTTTAGATTGTCCGATATCGCGTAACGCGAAAATTCAATTGATTTTAATGAAATTTTAACGTAGTATGACTCGCAAGGCGAGGATGGAAAACGCGTATGTTTTGGAAAAATCGGGTCAGTGGCGGCGCGACGATAATAAAAAACTAAAAATATAAAAACAGCTCCAACTTCGTTTTTAGGCGTTTTAGGGGTTTCTGATCACTTTCTACGTTTTTTTGGGTGAGGGTGAATTTGGGGTAGTTGGAGGGTGGGGGGTTGTGAAACTGAAAAATTTGTTGTACTCATAATGGGTCGTCCATTGATTTTGAATGAAAAACCTAGCAGCATAATACACTTTTTACGTACATCCGAACATTGCCTTGCTTATTATAAAAACCAAGGGCGTCAGAATTTGTGATGTATACATACGAGTATTGTTTTAGATCGTACTATACTGTGTAACACGAAAATTATTGAATAAATTTTAATGAAACTTTGACACAGTGTTGCTACCGCAGCGAGGATGGAAAACGCGTATGTTTTGGAAAAATGGTGTCAGTGGCGGCGTAGCAATAATAAAAAAACTGAAAATATGAAAACAGCTAAAACTTTGTTTTTAGGGGTTTTACGCGTTCCTGATCATTTTTAATTTTTTTTGGGTGGGGTGAAATCGAGGCTGTTGGGGGAGGGGGGTAGTAAAACTGAAAAATTTGTTGTATTCATAATAGTCCGTCTATTTTTTTATTTTGTTCTATGTATATTGCGTAAAACGAAAGTTATTGAATTGATCTTAATAAAATTTTGACACAGAATTTATTACCGCTGCGAGAATGGAAATCGACTCTGTTTTTGAAAAACCGTATCAGTGGCAGCGCAGCAATAATCAAAAAGGCCAAAAACATAAAATCAGCCCAAGCTTCATTTCTAGACAGGTTGGTGGCTTTTGATCGTTTCGCATCGTCCAGTTCAAGCATGCAGAAAAAATCTGTGGCGCCCTAGTTCCTAAGGAGGGAGACGCAAGAAACTATTTACGAGGGTTTTTGTGTTGGATGTTGTTTTTGCGGGCGGATGGGCGATCATTTAGTTGCAAGGGGATTTTAGACTATAGCTTCATGCAATGGGAAATAATATAATGGTATCATCATTATGTGTGGGAAGTACTGAGTCAACCAACTTGACTCGATTTTTTAAATGTATTACTGAACTCCAAAGTGCGTGTTGGAGGAATAACACGATCAGGTCCGCCATCAGCAGTGATATTTCCTGACAAATCCACGAGCCGGGGATTTCGAACTAGTAGAGAAACTCCGTAACTGTCACGTTTCAGGCATTATAACTGTAAACAAACATCCAGATTGACATGCAAATGATGATCGATATCAATATTTATTTATGATTTGGCGCGGCTACCTCAGCGGAAAAACTGTTGTGCAGACACCAGGAGGGAAAAATAACAGATAGGGAGCCGATTACGGGGCGTGCAATATTTTGTTCTACCTGAAGAGTGTTCAATTGTAGTGCGTAGAATAAAAATCTCTTAAGGGGCCTGGGTACTCACATCTATATGGGGTAAAGTCGGGTAAATTGTACCTTGTACCAGATTGCGCACTTTATCAAATATCTCGCTATTGACTTGATTTGCATTCAACAAAACTGCAAATTAGAGTTACTTAACATATTCCTATCAAATTGCATAATAGAAAAAGTACATAAAGACTGACAGTTTGACATAATAAATGTTTTTTTAAATATGTTGCAAACGGTGTTGCTACCCAACTGGTTCGTTAAATTGTACCACCCGGTTCGGTAAATTGTACCATGGCAAAATGCATTAGATGATCGTTGTTCATAGAACAACAGAATTATAGTACAATACATTGCAATGAATTAAACTTTTTATTTGTAAAAAAACACATAAATCACAAATTAGGAACACATTGGGTTATATAAAATATTGTCGTAGCAAATAACTAATACTCAATGCTTATTTAACTCAAACACAAATATAGTCCAATCGACTGGGAAACGAAGCACAGCTTTCATGCACCCAATTTGCACAACATTTCCAGTTTTATAGCTTCTTATTGCTGCCTTCATATCTTGCTCTGTCCATTGGCAGTATTTTTTACACTTACGACGAGGCATGACTGAAAAAAATACTGGAATTTGGTAAATTGTACCGGTACGATTTAACAAACTAGGTGGTGGTCCAAATTAGCAAACCGATTTATTGACACAAATTGGTTTATTTCTTTTAAAGAAGTGAGGTTAGGGTAAATATAAACCACCTAAACTATTTCCAAATGTCCAATAATTACGACGAACGCCACCCCAACTATCAAAAACTGATCATTCGGATACAAAGGCTTATCTAAGGTTGTATAATACTTACTGCGTAATGTCGCTTTTCAGAAAAACACAAATTTTAAGTTTCACGAGAGACCGCCGTTTACGCGTCCTGGTAACTAATATTTTGACAACAAGAGGTATCAAAAGAGCAAATTAGATGACGCTAGAGGCTTACAATTTAATAAATATTTCACTTTACCCTATATGTATTTGCTATGTTGAAACACGGATTTCCATTTCGAACAGAACTTGCTTGTTTTTCAAACTACTTAGACGGTATTTCAGAAGGTGATACTTAAAACCTTAATGAATGTCATCTAAGAGCAATGTTTTCAAAAAAGTTTTTTGTGTACAAAAAAAAACACGCAATGCAAAATCATACATTCTTCAAATCTCTGTAATTAACAACAAAGCACGATATCAAAAAAGGCCAAAACAGTATCAAAGCACAAGGTTTCTTCTTCAACTTGCTTTTTGAATCATTACCGGAAGTTCAAAGGTAACGTCAGGAGCTTGAAAATGCGATATTCATCTTTATGGTGACCTCTTAGCCTTACCGTGTTAGCGAGAAGGTGTGGCCGCCTGTTCCCTTTCTCCAGTGTGTGTGATGATAGGTCCAAAATCCAAAGGTAAGGTCAAAAGGTCCAAAGGTAAGTTCCAAAGGTTACCATAAAAATAAATTTCGCATTTCCAAGCTCCTGACGTTACCTTTAAACTTATAGTAATGACTCAAAGAGCAAATTGAAGAAGAAAGCTTGCGTTTGTGCAATAATTTAGCCTCTTTTTGCTATCGTGTTTGGTTGTTAAATTACAGGCATTTATAGAATGTATGATTTTTCATTGCGAGTTTTTTTGCACATTGAAAAACTTTTTTGAGAAAATCGAAAATAGCTGTCATTCAGTAGGGTCTTAGCTATCGCTTTCTGAAATATTATATATGTAGTTTGAAAATATAGTGAGTTATACGAGAAGCTGTGAGTCCGTGTTTTACATGGCAAATACGTATGTATAAATGTGCATATCCAGGCCACTTAATGGAGGAAAATATTCTTTAAGATTGGTCTCCAGTGCTAAGACATGTTCTTTGATTGTAGCTGAAGTATCGTGTGGCAAAGTACTCATATTATACTCTTTTTGTAATTCAGTTAACTCACTCAGTAAATGCTGTGTAGTTGCAATGTAGTTGCAGTGCTGCGACCCGGATATTTTTTTTTTTGGCGACCCGGTACCGGGTCATGACCCATCGGACGGGAAACGCTGTCCTAGACCTTTAAACAAAATACATAATACTATTGGCATCCTATATCCCAAGTGCCAACAACTATACCCGTCAGCCTATTCGGCTCTGATAAATAATAATTTTGCACTAAAGTGTACTCAAATCTGCCATGCAGTGGCTCGGCGGTTGGCCTGTGGATGTCGGTCGGCAGAGCCGTATTCAAAATAGCAGTCAAAAAGTCCATAGTATCGGATGTGGAGTAGCATTTATATATGATATTTTCCATTATAGCTGTATTAATGTATTTTAGATTTTATATAATATTATGCTTACCTTAGGAACCTTCATTTTGGCGGTAAAGTTGAGGAAGGGTCAATACTTCAGCTACATTTTTCCATCTATTCCGAGTGTTTTTTTGCCTAAAATTGGGCGTCATTATCGTCATTCACCTCTTTCAGGACTTTGTCAATAGTCAGAAATTCATATCGGAAAAAGAACTGATGCACCTTTCTCCTAATTGCACTTTCATCGCCATGGTCCACAAGGTCAATGCAACGTTTGCGATTCTGATTAGTTAAAGGTGTATCAAAGGAGTGTCTGGTTCTGTATTCTCGCACCACTTTATAGACACTCCGTTTGCAGATACCTATTTTGAGTGCAACCTCTTCCACAATATCGTCAGCAGCAGTTGCTAATGATTTTTTGTGGGTTTCGTATTTATATACGTTTAACCTCCTTAAGCTTCACGCCAAAATGGCTCTTCTTTGACCTTCCTTGGTGGACTCTAATCCTGACTTGTAGCCACATCCATGGATTCATCTGCAGTGTCTGTACTACTAGACATCCTTCAATATCGCCTTTTAGTTATCAGGGAATAATACAAACACCACTAATAACTATTAAAACAACAGTACAACATAGATAACACTAAAATTCGTAAAAAAACACGGCAGGTATGCGATGGTAAAAGCACGATGAACGACGCGTCGTATACAATGACAAACACACGGAGCAACTGAATAAAATACAACCCAGACGGGCGACAGAGCGGCAAGCCTTCAAGGTGTTTATTGCCTTTCGGCCAATCGCAATGAATGACGCCTTACTTGGGCGGCGTGCGCGGTATCCTATTTGTTTACAATCTTCTGCACCTTGGATTTGAATATGGGACAGGCTGTGTAAAACGACGATACCAATTTTCTCCATTTTTGACAATTTACAATAGTACGCTGTGTGAAATGACGCATGCCATCAGCTCTCTCACCATAAAGTACGGAAAGGTGGTATAAAGCGTGGGTATGACAGAGAGTAGTTTTTTTGCAGAGCGTGTGAGCACATGCATCGATTTCATTTTCCTGGAAAATCATAGAAATCCAGTCCGTTTGAGTGAAAATGGATCTTCCGTATGAGTGACGTTGAAAAATATCCTTTCTGTTATAACGGTTGAACTAATCTGAAATCAAAATGAGCCAGAATTATACTGATATTTGGTTTATGTTTTCACCTTATTATTATTCGTTTGCACAACAGGCCATGAAGGCCTAGTTCAGAAATGAGTACAGTTGTATGTATGTATGTATGTATGTATGTATGTATGTATTTCTGAGTATATTCTGCGCTATTTCATGCCACCTATTTCTGTCTGCCGCCTTCTCTTTCCAGTGTTTAATATTAATTTTCTTTGAATCATCTTCTGCCTGCTTCAGCCATCTCTCCCGTGGTCTATCCTTTCTTTTTTCCTATTGGTCTCCGGTTGAGACTTAGTTTTTGCATTCTCGTTCCATTCAACCTCTCCACATGTCCTAGCCACCTTATTCTCTGTGCTGTGATGGCTGTTATAATAGATATATTGACAATCCAGGAAAATACGTATTTCCGTGTTAGCGAGGAGGCGTGACAGCCTGTTCACTTTCTCCAGTGTGTGTGTTTAAGATGTGGGGAGATAAGTCCAAAAATCCAAAGCTAAGGTCAAAAGGTCCAAACGTCACCATAAAAATGAATTTCGCATTTCCAAGCTCCTTATGTTACCTTTAAACTTACGGTAATGATTTAGAAAGCAGATTGAAGAAAAAAGCTTACGCTTTGTCACCCATTTGGACTTTTTTTGATATCGGATTTGGTTGTTAAATTATTACAGATATTCGAAGAATGTAGGATTTTGCATTGCGAGCTTTTTGCACTTTGAGACACTTTTTGAGAAAACTGCAAACAGTTGTCATTCACTTAGGCCTTTTAGCCGTCACCTTCTGAAACACTGTGTACCTAGTTTGAAAAACAAGTGAATCCATGTTTTAACATGGCAAATACGTATGTATAACTGTATAAATATTATTATTTTCATATATCATACTCTAGAGTATAATCTAGCTGAGTACTCTTCATATATTAGAAAGGTTATAGTTTAGTAGAAATATCATAAGGTCAAAAATATAAGGAATAGACTGTCAATAGCGTACCTGATTTTGCTCAGAACCTCACAAATCTAACGTGGCTCCTTGCTTCTCACAAAGACCGATATTTGTATACAATCCCGTATATTGGGAATAGTAGGTGTATATGAAATATGATACATCTACGTGGATGCACTCGCTGCGAAGTGGAGAGATCTATCAACAGATACTTCATTGCTTGAGTGATATATAGGTAGCTGTGATATTACATTTCGCGCAACATCTGCTACTATACAGACAGTTGTTCTTGGCACCTAGGTAGCAAAAGAATAGAGATTGATTTAGTTTCACTTCTGTTTCAGTTGGCCTTGAAAATTTGTTCAAAAGAGTTTCAGGACTTATAATTATTGTTAATTATATTTACATAGTGTCACCCCAAGGAAGAGAGTATAAAAAGCTAGGAAAGAAGTTACTTGAGTAAATTCAAATGGCGCTCATCACTGTGGAATTTGTTGGTATAAAAATTTAGTTTTTTTATTATATTGACAAAACTGGATTTTCCCAGACTAGTAATTAACAAATTTAGCATTTCATCTTAAAGAAAAGAAAAAAGTTGTTTTACGCGGTGAGATTCGAACTCACGCCCTTTCGGACTGGTGCCTAGCGTCTTAGCCGCGCGGCCATACTACCTGTGCATCAGGAATATCAATACACCGTACATAATATGTCGTCAGTTATCTGTCGTAATTTAGTTCAATTTTTACTTCCCACACCGGTAGGTGAGGGGAGTATTGTGATCGCGAAAATTTTCGATTTTGAGATAATACGCTTTTTGGGCGTTTCATGATGTCTACATAACGAAAATCCACGTCTGTCTATCTGTTTGTCGATCTGTCTGTCTGTTGGCGTCCTTCTAACGCCGTAATCTCAGTAACCGCTGCATGGATTGTGATGAAATTTGGGCAGCGATATGTTGTGTTGTCGTAGTAGGTAATATTCTGATAATTTTGGAAATCGTTGTACGGGGGGTGGAGTAATTAGCAAAAATCGAAAAATTTCAAATATTCCTCAAACTTTGTTTTTAGGCGTTTTAGGGGTTCCTGATCATTTTCTATTTTTTTGGGTGAGGGCGAATTTGGGGTGGTTGGAGGGTGAGGGGTTATAAAACTGAAACATTTGTTGTATTCATAATGGGCTGTCCGATGACCTGTGAATGAAAGCCTAGCGGCATAATACAATTTTTGAGATCCATCCTAACACTGCCTTACTTATAATAGAAACCAAGGGACTCACTGTGATTTATACATCCGAGTGTTGTTTTAGATCGTTCTTTATTGCGCAACGTGAAAATTATCGAATGGATTTTAATGAAATTTTGACACAGTATTACTGCCATGGCGAGGACAGAAAACGCGTATGTTTTGGCAAAATCGACTCACTGACGGCGCAGCAATAATAAAAAAACTAAAAATGTAAAAATAGCTCAAACTTTTTTTTAGGCGTTTTAGGGGTTCCTGATCAATTTTTACTTTTTCTTGGGTGGGGGTGGAACTGGGGAGGTTAGAGGGTGGGGGGCTGTAAAACTAAAAAATTTATTCCATTCATAATAGTGTCCACTGATCTGTGAAAGAAAGACCTAGCGGCATAATATACATTTATTAGGTCCATCCGAACATTGCCTTGGCTATTACAGAAATCAAGGGACTTGGTATTGCGATCGTTCTGTACTTAGTAATATGGAAATTATGGAATCAATTTTAATGAAATTCAGACACAGTGTTATTACCGCGGCAAGGATAAAAAATGCGTATGGTTTTCAAAAATCGTGTTAATGGCGGTGCAGCAATAATAAAAAAACTAAAAATATAAAAATAGCTCAAACTACGTTTTAAATCAATTTGGGGGTTCCTGATGGTTTCGTTTCGTCCACTTGAAGCTGAATTGTGTCGTTTTAATTCCTATGGAAAGATTCAGGAAACTATTTACTAGTTTTTGTGTTCGATGTTTTTTGACGACAGGCGGGCGATGATTTGGTTACAACTATTATGTGTGGGAAGTACTGAGTCAACCAACTTGACTCCATTTTTTTTAAACCGGAAGTGATATTGACAAAGCCGGATTTTTCTTGGACCAGCTTTTTCATGCTGATTCCTAATCTGTATTTAGTTTTTTTACAGCACCTATTGTTTTGGCTATATTCCGTATGCGGACAGACGGACGGACGGACAGGCAGAGACTCTGCATAAGCTCCCTTCAGTGACCGAAAAAGGGTGTTTCAGTAGCATGAGATGATTTAAATTGCCCATCATAGTTGATACTATGACCGTAAATATGACAGATCGCAAGTTGGCAAACAGAGCCTAGTAAAAAGCGCTTTACGGAAACTATGACTGGGTTAATTCTGATCTTGACGTCTAGAAATAGGTCCAGGATCAATTTATTCTTGTGTGGAATGTGATCGCGATCGGTATAATCAAATCAGTAGCCACTTTTCTTGATCATCACTTCACTGATCCTTGAACAGCTGATACCGATCGAACTGGATCGAGACTAGTTTTTTTCGTAAAGGCCTAAAGTAGACCATTACATTATAAAACAACGCATCTGTGATTATGATCCTTGATGTTTGAGTGCCACCATTGTAAAACGCCTATTAAAATTCGATCGACAGAATATTCCTTTTTCATACACTGTGAAAAGAATAATCGAAAACTGCTAAAGTACTGGTTGTAGTGATGTGAAACAGGTCGCTCCCAAGAAGCCATCAGAAAAGTACGAGAGACTCCGACCCTTCCTTCCAAGAAATTACACATCTATTCTTCAGCGTATCGTTAATAAGGTTTTGCATCTAACGTTAGATGAAAAGTTTCAAGGGTTATACTTTAAAATCATTCTGTTCGCAAAATCAGCATTCATATTTGTTGGCTCCAGGGTCCAATTGCTGAGCTCACTTCGCTGTGAATGGTTTGTTGCCAAAAATGTTTGAATCGGTTGGACCTTGAAAAGCCATAAAACAAAAGCACATTTATTTTCCATCATCATATATCATAACATGTACCAAAACTTTATAGTGACAAGGCTAGATGGAGTGAAAAATTTGACAACAAAAAATAATGTCATGAATGAGGTCTTAGAAATCAGAGTTTTTTTATGGTCAGCCTCCCACAAAGACTGAAAGCCTATGGCGCTGTAGAAGCGCTGCGAGAGTATAAGTGCTGGTTCACGTCAGATTTGAAACGCTGCAGGTCGTAGCCGTCGGAAAACAAATTCCCCGGCTGCTGATTCCACAGCGTCGAGGTTCTCCAAAAGAAAGAATGCTGGAGGAGATTGGTTCGGGGAGTAAGGACATCGACCTGGTAAGGATGAGCTCACAGAGCTCCTCTAGTGTTCCTGGTTCGGACGGCCTGTCGTATTATTATCTGGGAGAGCTCACTCGAACATTTTCCGTGATATAATCTGTAAAACAGGGATAGGTCAGCCACCCTCCTTCGATGTTCCAGGCTGTGGAGGTCCTTTGTGAGGTTAGGCGTATCGGTTAATCTAATTGCTCTTTTCAGAAGCTTTAGATAGTGCTTTGGAGAACATCCCCACACATGGGAGCAATACTCCAGCGATGGTCGGATCTGTGCCTTGTAGAGCAGCAGCAGTTGCTCTGGTGTATACAACTTCCTACAGCGGAACAAAACTCCAAGCTTCTGGGATGCCGTTTTAGCAATACTGACGACGTGGTCGTGCCAGGACATGTTGTTGTTGATGTTGATTTCCAAAAGCTTGACGAAAGGTGATTCGACTATGGAGTGACCCCCATTTCCACGGTTGGTAAGCCAACGTGAGACTTCTTTGTAAGTATTGTTGCCTGTATCTTGAACTGTACTTTATTTACTAATCCCCCTTCATAGGAGAACACTAAAGTTCCATGGAAAGGCCTTGAAAACAATGCTTTCATTTAAGAGTTTTCGCAAGGCTTGTGCTAATGTCTCAATAAAGTGCCCTACATAATTTATGTGGAACAAGCACGTTTTCCAGGGATCTGCAGTGCATGCCGGGATGAACGACGATTACTTCTTTTAAAGCCGGTCATGACTCCCTGGTTACTGCGAGGTAGATTTCATAACGCCACATCCCACACATGGGAGCAATACTCCAGCGATGGTCGGACCTGTGCCTTGTAGAGCAGCAGCAGTTGCTCTGGTGTATACAACTTCCTACAGCGGAACAAAACTCCAAGCTGCTGGGATGCCGTTCTAGCAATACTGATGACGTGGTCGTGCCAGGACATGTTATTGTTGATGTTGATCCCCAGCTTGACAGAAGGTGATTCGCCTATGGGGTGACCCCCATTTCCACGGTTGGTAAGCCAACGTGAGACTTCTTTGTAAGTGTTGTTGCCTGAGTTTTCTGTATGTTGAACTGTACTTTATTTACTAATCCCCCTCCCTAGGACAACACTCAAATTCCATGGAAAAGCCTTGAAAACAATGCTTCCGTTTAAGAGTTTTCGCAAGGCTTGTACTAATGTCTCAATGTCTCCACATAATTTATGTGGAACAAGCACGTTTTACAGGGATCTGCAGTGCATGCTGGGATGAATGACGATTACTTCTTCTAAAGCCGGTCATGACTCCCTGGTTACCGCGAGGTATATCTCATAACGCCATACGTGTCGTTAAAATTCATAGAGGTGCCCGTATGAAGGTCTTTCAAGTGAATGCGGTGTTTTCCACAGTGTTTGCATGCTTTTCTAGAACTATATCTTACTACACAGGGTGGTAATGACAATTCGCAGATATTCGAATAGAATTTGAAACCCATCATGCCGTGATTCTCGCCCATATAGCGGCACAGGATGACACTGACTTCAACCATTGATTAAGGTATTAACTTTAATCAATGCTTCAACGCTAAAAGACAAGTGCCAAAGTATTTGATTTAGGCACTTGCCACCAGAAAGAAGCCTCCCTCCTTACTTTATTTAATCTAGGAGATCTGCAGTTAAGGGTCCAGGGTATAGTGCGCGAAATTTAGAATTCAAGAAAAGACGTATTCCCGTGTTAGCGAGGAGGCGTGGCCGCCTGTTCCCTTTCTTCAGTGTGTGTGTCTAAGATGAGGGGAGATAAGTCCAAAAATCCAAAGGTAAGGTCAAAGGGTCCCAAGGTAAGGTCCAAAGGTTACCATAAAAATGAATTTCGCATTTCAAAGCTTCTGACGTTACCTTACTTACAGTAATGACTCAAAGAGCAAATTGAGCTTGTGCAACTATTTAGCCTTTTTTGATATCGTGTTTGGTTGTTAAATTACAGGCATTTATAGAATGTATGATTTTGCATTGCGAGTTTTTTTGCACATTAAAAAACTTTTTTGAGAAAATCGAAAAAGTTGTCATTCACTAAGGTCTCAACTATCGCCTTCTGAAATATTATATATGTAGTTTGAAAATAGAGTGAGTTATGCGAGAAATTGTGAGGCCGTGTTTTACATGGAAAATACGTATGTATAAATGTGTGTATCGAGGCCCCTTAAGCGTTGATGCCATAATCCATAATATCTGTTGTTTACTAAGCGATGAAGCACAAGGTAGTTCATGAGCTCTTGTTTGACGCATTTCTCCAAAACTTTTTTGATCACAGGAAGCAGACCTATAAGTCTTGGTACCGTTTTTTGGTACCAGCTGAACACTAGTTGACCAATCTTTTGGGCAAATGCGGAAAGAGGAGAGTAAGTAAGGGAGCAAACTCCGATGCACGCTTCTTCACAACAGTGGCCAGTGGCTGAATAGTTTTATGATATCTGTTTGTTGTAGTCGAGAACTGTTCATCAGAAGTATTTTCAATAAACGCCGTTCCTCAGGGATCTGTCCTATCCTCAACACTGTTTCTGCTGTACATCAACGAGCTGCTGGAAATAACATCCAATCCAATCTACAGCTTCGCAGATGACAGTATATTAGTGTCGTGCATGGAACCAGGCAATCCACTATCATCCCAGAAGACGGTACGTCGGCGACAGCAGCATGCCTCACAGATCAACGCAGATATCAAAACAATTGTCGAGTGGAAATTAGCAAATGAGGTACAGATCAACGTACAAAAAACTCAGGCAACAACACTTACAAAGAAGTCTCACGATGGCTTACCAACCGTGGAAATGGAGGGTCACCCCATAGTCGAATCACCTTCTGTTAAGCTCTTGGGAATCATCATCAATAATAACATGTCCTGGCATGACCACGTCGTCAGTATTGCTAAGACGGCATTGCAGAAGCTTGGAGTTTTGTTCCGCTGTAAGAAGTTGTATACACCAGAGCAACTGCTGCTGCTCTACAAGGCACAGATCCGACCGTCGCTGCAGTATTGCTCCCATGTGTGACTCCGAAGCACTCTCTAAGGCTTCTGGACACTATCTAGAAGAGAGCAATTAGATTAATTAATACGCCTAACCTCACAAAGGACCTCCACAGCCTGGAACATCGAAAGAGGGTGGCTGACCATCTGTTTTACAGATTCTATCACGGAAGATGTTCGAGTGAGCTCTCCCAGATAATAGCACCACATGTCGTCCGAACCACGAACACTAGAGAAGCTCTGCTAGCTCATCCTTACCAGGTCGAGGCCCTTTATCCCCGAACCAATCTCCCCCAGCATTCCCTCTTTTGGAGAACTTCGACGTTGTGGAGTCAGCTGCCGGGGAATTTGTTTCCTGACGGCTACAACCTGCAGCGTTTCAAATTTAACGTGAACCGACACTTATCCTCTCGCAGCGCTTCTACAGCGCCATAGGCTTTCAGCCTTTGCGGGAGGCCGACCATAAACAAAAAACAACAACAGGGATCACATCAGGACCCTTGGTTTTTGACGTTTTCTGGCTCACAGCTATCAAGGTCTCTTGGTATCGATGGTAGATGGACACTTGGAGGGACATTTATAGTAGAATTTGCTGTAAATGTCTTTGCTAGTACTTTGATTTTGTCCTTGAAAGCTGTTGCGACTGTTATTTCTGCACATGTGACAGGAAGGAAGCTACTCCAACTTTCTGTTTTGTTGCGGCATGTTGTTGATTTTTTACATGTAGAACGACTTCGTTGTATTTGTTTCTGGACCAGCATGTTTGTTTTTAACTGCGGGGTTCAGTGAACAAACTCGGTGAGCCAGAACTTTTTGACGATTAAATGGATCACAAAACCTGTCAAAGCAGACGTTATATCCTGGCTTCGATGTTCTGATTGTATGCAGAATGTACGCTTCCATGCCGACATGAATAACCTCTATGATTTCCGAGCAGACATTTAATACATCATGTTTCGCAAAGCGGCTGAAAAAAAGTTTATTATTCAATATTCAATCACTATTGGAAAATAGAGCTCATCACTATTTTGTACGATTCCATGCCGTAATGGCCGTGGAAAAAAGTATTTCTATTATTTAAACTGGAATTGCATATAGCTTATACAAATAGAATAAAATATAAAAAACCTTTCTCCGTTTGGTCATGACCATCGCAAAAAATGTATGTACTTTATGGGGCGATCGATTTTAGCCGATGCATTTGTAGCGTCATTACGGGACCAGCTGGAATTGTGGATTATGAATGTACACAATAGGTGCTGCGTACATTAATATCCTTCTGTGAAAGTGGGAGGGTATAAAAATAAAACAACGGACAACCAATATCGACCGACTTCCATGGTCGTTAATGTAGCTGATAATAAGGATACCATATTTTGTCTCCCAAGTAACAGAATCAAACGAGGGTATTCTCGAACCGAAGAAATAATATTAGTTATTTTTCCTCATCAATTAATTCGTGAGGGTGAGAAGCCAGTTACGTTTACCAATCGTAATATCATTAAGATGCAAACGTAAGCTCGCTGTTGACTGCCTGTGACATGAGAAAGCTAAGAGCCCGCGCACACAGACGGCGGTCAGGAGTTCTGGGTTCCGCGTTCAGAGTTCTGCATTCTTTGTAATTTATGGACTACTTGGTAACGAAGCCAAGGTTTACGGAATACATATAAGTTGGATCACTCTCCGTCGGTACTTTGAAGAACTCACATGAAAGCGATGCCGCGGCCGCACGCGCCAGTTAGTTTTTGCGTTGGTTTTTTCTCAAGTACGAGGGTCTTTTAGCGGGGACTTGCTAACGCCTGGGTTGTACGTATATACGAGGGTCATTGAAAAACTATGTATTGACGGCCGATTTAGACATACAAATACAAATATAACGTTTATTTTGCTAATGAACTAAGTTACATGAATCTCAAATGATTTCACATATTGTAGCTAATTCGTAGATAAGTAAAAACTGATGGTTCAAAGGTGCTGTAGTATTTTTACCTTAATCTTCTGTTTATTTGGCTTATTTTTGATCACAGTTAATAAATTTTATGGTATAGTATATACGAATTCGTAAGTACAATTTTAAAAGATAATCATGTGGAAATGCTTTGCATGGGTGTGTATAAATTATTTTTCACATTTTGCTTTTCACTGTCATTCCAATTGCTACTGTAGAAACTCAATTGTTAAAGTTATCAATTAAAATATTTTCGAGCTTTAAAATATAATTTACAATGTCCCTGGGTGGTATGGTAAGATCAGCGCATAAATATTTTGCCTCACTATACGCTTTTAGCGTGATACAATCGTTTTGGTACCTGTAGCTCTTGAACTAATCACTTTAGACCACACATGTGCTAATTTGTTGGAATTGTTTTATCGAGAGGAACACAGGCACAAATATACAGGGTGTCCCATTAATTATTTTGAATCGAATGTCACGTGACCAAAAACAAATACCTCATTGGGTAGTACAATGACAAAAAGAGACACAACATCTGCTCTAATTTACACGCCCAAAATTATAGTTCTCTACTACTGCCCAGTTCCGACATATTTCTTGTCTTAATCGTCGTGGGATACCCTGTATTTATATCCCCTACATTTCAAAGTTTACCACAAAATAAGGATGGATCTGATTGTCATTCTCCATCCGTTAATAAATTTAAATTGATTGGTAATATCTTTTCTCGCGAAATTGATTACTCTCGAACTTCTAAAAAGATTATCCATTTCCTGCAAACAAATCCGAGATAACAAAGTCCGATATTTTTGAGACACTGTATACACTTCGCGTTAAACACGTTCAACCTCTACTTTGCGCCACCCCGTATCTCCCGGCTGACGTCGGTACACCGCTACCGGTGGACCGGGGAGACGGAGTAAGGGGCAGGCCGTTTTGATATTTTTGCGGAGTGATCCAACTTATATGTATTCCGTAAACTTTGAGGAAGCACACTGTCGGCAGTCAAACCATAGCGGTCACTGAGAACTCTTGCGTTCCGGAGTTCTAATCACAGAAAGACAAAGAAATCCGTCATGTCGGAAACAGAAAAATGAATTGAATTGGTTCGAGAAAGACGTTTTTTATATGGTTTAAGTGATAGTCATTATAAAAATCGTGATAATGATTATGAAAATCGTAAAAATACTGCCAATCACTCTTTTGCAGGAACAGCCTTTCTCCAGTTGGTATCTTGTTTTTCTATGTGATGTTTTACTAAAATGTACAATCCAGTGAAGCCATTTATTGACATACGAAAATATATAAAAAATCATTCATCTTCAAGCAATTCAGCAAATAGCGTATGAAATTCCCCTTGATATTCTCGATTGCTGTTAGTTGGGTGCACCCATATTGTTTCATTTTTCTCTTGGATGCCTGCAGGTTCAACAAAAGCAATGCTTCTTCTTCGTCGGTAGATGAGCTGTCTGAGTACATTTTTTATGAACAATATTAGGAACAAAACTGGAACGTTCGTAACTGACCGCCGCCTGTGTGCTCTCAGAACCCCAAACCATGAACTCAAAATTCTGAACGCAGGACTCGGAACCCTTGACGTCTGCGCTGGCTCTAACGCACGGTGAATCAGCAGCAGAAGAATAAAAAAAAATGATAAGAAGGTACTTACTATTCGTCGCATGAGTCTTATAGACACGGTTCCAAGTTCATGCCGCGATGCGAGGCTGAAAAGCTATTGTATTTCTTCTTCAATTTGGACTATTCGAGGTTTTATAGGTCTTCTAGCGTATCCACCGTGATGTGGATACAAACACCCTGTGCCTCTAACTCTTTGCACGAGATTGACAAATCGACGGAGCGTAGGGTAAATACGGTCAGGGAAACGATCAGCATACACTCGCGAAGCCTGAGAGGCATTTAGACATTCATGGTACACTAAAATCATGTCAATACGTTCATTATAGTTATTACAGTTCATCATTTTTGTTGTCCTTAAAGTCCGACGTAGCACGTCAACAATTCGGGAGACCTCAAACGCGCGATACTACGGATATCAGTTCTCATCCGCCCATAGTCTGCGTTTTTTGCCTCTGTTTTGATTTAATCGCACGGGGCTGGAATTAGGAATAAGGATCTCATTAAAGGTAAATATCGTGATATCGTTTATATAGTGCTGGGAAAAAAGGCCCAACTTATGAAACACCTTGTAGTTTCAACTAGCGAAACCCCCTGTATTTTACATTACATTAAACATGTAACACACAGCAAGATTTGAACGGAATGCTTTCTTAAGGAATGGGAGAGACGTATTTTTAGAAACTAACGCCCTACAAGCAAGCTCTCTGTTGTCTCAAAATTATTTGAACAGATTTTTTATAATGTGTAGTTGGGTTAGACTAGATTTACTTCAGTAAGATTAAGAAGAAGGGGTTTCAATAACACAGCCTGCTGAAGTGGGTACAAATAATATGAAGATCTAGTAACCTTAAACGTGTATTGCTGATAAAACGCTTGTTTAACTAAGTTAAATGTGGAGACAATTTTTCCACCTTACCCAAAGTGGGCTGAAGGATATCACAGTTCTTGTTTGGAACCTGTTCTAAATCGCATTAGGCACAATGTCCCTAACAAAATTGAAGCAATCGTTACAAAAGGCTTTTATAGATCGTCAACTGCTATCCCTCTCTTTACACATAATAAAAAAATGAAGTCAAGTTGATTGACTCAGTACTACCCACACATTACGCTGATACCAGTTTATTATTTTCCTATAGCATGAAGCTTTAGTCTAAGATACCTTGTAACCAAATAATCGCCATATTTTTAGTTTTTTTATTGTTTCTGCGCCGCCACTGGCACGATTTATAAAAACCATACGCATTTTCCATCCTCGCCACGGTAGTAATACTGTGTCAAAATTTCATTAAAATCAATTGAACAGTTTCGTCGTTACATAATACAGAACGATCTAAAGCAATACTCGTATGTATACAGCGGAAAAAATTCTGTCCTTTAGTTTCTGTAATAGGCAATAGGCAATGTTCGGATAGACCTAAAAAAGTTATTTATGTCGCTAGGTCTTTCTTAACAGGTCAGTGGGTAGTCTATTATGAATACAACAAATTTTTCAATTTTACAACCCCCCACCCCTCAACCACCCCAATTTCACCCCGCCCAAAAAAAAGTAGAAAATGATCAGGGACCCCTAAAACGCCTAAAAACGAAGTTTCAGCAATATTTAATTTTTTTGTTTTTTGCTAATTACTCCGCCGCCTATGCACCGATTTTCAAAATTATAGGAACATTACCTACTACGACCCCACAGCATACCGCTGCCCAAATTTCATCACAATCCATGCAGCGGTTACCGAGATTACGAAGGTAGAAAAACGCGACAGACAGACCGACGGAATTGAGTGACGTGGATTTTCGTTATGTAAACATCATAAAACGCCCAAAAAGCGTATTATCTCAAAATCGAAAATTTTCGCGATCACAATACTCCCCTCACCTATCGGTGTGGGAAGTAAAAGCAATAAATGCAGTAAACAAACTATTTGGATTCATATATTACATGCCATATAAACTTTTCAAAAGTTCAGAGGCTATATGACTTCCTTGTACCATATCTTCATACACGCTAAATCCATGTTAGCCCCTGTTGTTTTAGATCCGTTGTACTATTATAATTTTTCATGCTATTTGGACGCATTTTGGGCTCTCAAACCAAGATACTACAAAATAATGCCCAAAAAAGACTACTTGCCAACAGGATTCGAACCGGAAACTTCCGGAATTCTCCTCCAACGCTCTGCCAGCTGAGCCACGGCGGTCATGGCAACCCAGCCTGCAAAGCTTTTATGTCGACTGCGTGCGACATAAAGCATCTATTATTATTACGTTAGTCACGCTTAAAAACTTCAATTAAATCGATACCATAAAAAAAGGGTCTTCTTGCCGAAAGAGGAAATAACGTTTAACATAATTTGTACATCATGAAGTGTCACAGCACTCATAATATATGTTATATGGTCCTTTGATAGATACCCTATTGTTAGCGACATTGTTGCAATAGACGTAATTTGATCTATCATAATGGTTCTTTATTTGCAACAGTGTTGCAGACGCAGTCAGCATAGAGAACGACTTCCCAAGTAAACAGGCTCTCACAGCATCTCTTTGTTTAGCTAAGGTGCTCTAGAGGACACAGATGCTGAGTTAGCATTTAAAAACTATAAAAGCCGTATCTTCCATAACACCCATGTTCATAACCCGGCTAGACTCCGTCATGTTAGTATTTAAGAAACGTTTGTAACTTTGTAAACTTTTGTAACATTTTGAAGACGCAAGTGGCATCAATAAAGTAACATCTTTTAAAAAAGCAATTTTATTTGTTACCAACGTAACATATATCATTGGATGTTTTTCACGATCGCCACAGAGGTAAAGAATTATAAAAAAGTTCGAGAATCTAAACCGGCTTTATACTTTAATTTCGGGGAATTGTGCTAATACCGGGATATTTGCATTCCTTTTAGCCAATTCAGAATTCTTCAAGCATTATCCCGGATTTCTTAAAGTGCAGCAAGCTAAATTACTGCTGACAAGAGACATTACATTACTTTCGTGTATCCAGTGGCGTTGCCACAAACATAGGGTGAATAAAGACCACAGGTCTTTACGGAAACTATGATCGGGTTAACCCGACCATATTGATCACTGATCCTGACGTTCGGAAAGTGTTCTAGGATCAGTCATAAATATATGGTCAGTTCTCTCTTGTACGGTAAGTGATCCCGATTGGGTTATACAGATTTGTAGCTTTTTTCCTAACCATTTGTTTTTTATTCTTAAACCAAGTTGTTACGGTCTAAACAAATTCAGACCCCTTGAGTCCATGACTTAAACGTTTTTGTGGACAACTTTTTAAATATTAAGCGGATAATAATCTTACCTGATTCATTGTGTAGGTTGCATATTTCTAAATATCTACAAATAAGGTTCTAAGACTGAAGTACTGCAGACCACTTTATTGAATTGTAACGTACAATACTTCTTATTTAAGCGTACTACATCTTATATTCTGTTGCACCTGTCGAGCTTCTTCGTCCCAGTCAGCGACCATCTATTGAATGTGTGACTGTGTTGACTTCACCTGAAATAGTAAACAACATATAGTAACCTTAATTATACGGGATTTTACATACACCATAGCAGTCTAAGCTATATCTTGTCCTTGTCTTCAAAATTAGAAACCATTTGATTCAGACTTCGCAATGTTTACAATTTGTTGCTATTTGACAATCTGACAGATAAGAATGAGGTTGGGTAATGGGTACATGAAACATTAATATTTCTATGTACAGTTGAAGGAAAGCTAACAGAGTTTGGCTACTTGTCAACTGTCTGGAGAAGGAAGTGATGAGTTTGTGATCACTCCTCTCCAACTTCTTTTCCTGATAAGGTCAGACGACCACGCTTTCTGCGGATTTTTGGAAAAGAAAAAAAGTAGCAGAATCGACGATTTGGCCATTGCATGGCTTTGCTTTACCACATTGGTGGGATCTAGCTAAATCTGAAAGGTTCTCTACGAGGGAAATCTCCATAAGGCCACTCAACATCCAAGGTGGGTACCCTAACCTCAACACAGTTCATTCTAACAGCTTTACTGCTTACCTGCTTCTAATGCTTGACTTTGTTTGCAGGCCTTTTCCTTTTTTCTCTTCTTTTCCTTTCTTTGCCATTTCCTTCTTATGCTTGAGTCCAACTACTGCTTCTGCTTCTTCTATAACGCTGCATGGCTGCTATATAGCTATCGCTTTCACCTGCCTGGTAGCCACCTAGCTGCAGGACTGGGTCTAAGGACGACTCGTCTGTTTGCATGACTGCTTGAGCTATGCTAATAGACGTTTGACCATTGGGACTTCCACGCAAGTAGGACGCAACAGATAAAGGTGGGATAGTTAGCGTTAAGTTTCATAGATATTAAGTGCTGCAAGACTTTAGTCAGAGAACACCTGTAAGAAAGGTACGTTCATTAGTTATTTGTATAGTAGCATCGTAAGCTACTAACCATTTGTATTTGAATCCACCTCTTCAGGGTGAATGTAGCTTCGCACCCCAAGGTCATAAGTATTCTCTAAATACTGAATTTATATATTGCCCATATCTCTTGTATATTCTAACGATGGCGTAACACATGGTGTAATAGCACTAAATTAAAGTTAAGAACCACACCCTGAGTTGTTTTATTTTGGGGGGGGGGGGTACAAGAAACCACCCAACGTTTCCTCCTATCTATGGCATAGAGACCCTCCCCCCTGCGTAACAAGTATTTCATTGTTCGATATCTGTTTAATCCATTAAATCGTAAATCCCACTTGACAGTTGTTTGACAGATAACTGATCGATCCGGATCCAGAATACTGTTCCCGCAAAGGCCTCATATATTTCCAGTCTTCGTCTTTAATTTACAATAAAGAACTACGGTACCAAAGACTCAATTCTGCTTTCATAGATTTTATGAATTATTTTTTTTAAATGATCTACTCAAAACGGCAGGGCTGAGATTAATTTCAATGACTGTAGAGATAAAACTGTGGGTCCAACTTTTTTACTTGATTTGTTATTGTTTTAAGCCGATTTTAAAAATCATTTTTCACTTTTTAGTCCGACGTTCTTCAAAAGTGTGCTTTTATTTTTTAAAACTATATTTACTATTCTTATTTTGCTGATTTACTGGAGGCAAGTGACTTGCATTCATATAGATGATCTATCGCATGCTAGTAGAATCCTGAATCGCTTAATACGGATTTGTGGTACTGGCCAGACTTCCAAAAAAAGGAGCACACTGCATGTTTTCAATCTAAAGTCGGACTTAATGCCATGATTCTAAAATTACATTAAAAATAAGTAAATACGAATGATAGTACTGCTATTAGTAATACGGCCATATGAAAATCCTGTAAAGCATAATTATCATTATTAGTTTGCACAACAGGCCATGAAGGCCTAGGGCAGAAATGAGTACAGTCTGATCTTATACCGCTCAAACTAATATAACTTAGAATTGTCTTTCGGTAATTTAACCACCTATTTCTGACTATATCCTGGACTATTCCACGCCACCTATTTTTGTCTTCTCTTCCCAATGTTTAATATTAATTTTCTCTAAATCATCTTCTGCCTTTTTCAGCCATCTCTCCCTTGGCCTACCCTTCGTTTTTCTTCCTATTGGTCTCCGGTTGAGAACTAGTTTTGCCATTCTCGTCCCATTCAGCCTCTCCACATGTCCCAGCCACCTTATTCTCTGCGCTCTGATGACTGCTATAATATTGGGGTTCTCATACATGTCTTCCAGTTCCTGATTTGCTCTTCTCCTCCATCCCTCGTTTGTCCTTACGCCTCCATAAATAGCTCTCAACATTTTTCTTTCCCATCTCATAATTTTTTCTTCCTCCTCTTTGTTCACCGTCCACGTCTCACAAGCATATGTCGCTGTTGGTCTTATAACAGTTGTATAAATTCTCTCTTTGGTCTTTCTGGATACATATTTGGATTTCATAAGATTTTTCAGGGCTCCTTTGATGGTCCTTGCGTGTATTTCTTGTTTCTCCTGTCCCTTTTGCTCTATGATTACCTCTATAGGTACATAAACTCGGTAGTTCTTTCAAAAACATATTTCATGTTGTTGGTTGTAAAAGTTAGGTTCGGTTGATCATCGGAAGTTTTTTCCATTTGTCCCATGACCATATATTTTGTCTTACTTTGATTTATCTCCATCCCAAATCTCCTTGCTTCCGCAGCTATCCTGGCCGTAATTTTCTCTAGTTCTTTCTTTGTTTTTGCTACTAGTGCTGTCACATGCATATGCTATACATTGGTGTTCGTTATTAAATATGGTTCCATTTGTCTTGATTTTGCCTTTTCTAATTATTGCTAAAGATAGATAGATAGATAGATAGATAGATAGATAGTTTATTGACCGTCTTATACAATATTAGCATTTACAGTCACAATTTCATAAGTCAGGTACGTGCAGCAGTTAGAAAATTGATATATTCTTGTACAGTATAAAAGCTATGAGTTAACAAGAACTGTTTTATCCATTTTTTGAAGGAGTAGATAGACATAGATTGAAATGAAATATCATTGAAGTGATTAATCAAATAATTATACAAACTAACATCCAATTTATTGATTTGAGTCATTCGAAGTCGAGACCATGGAGCAACAATATTGTTAGAAAATCTAGTATCATACGGATGGACCTGAGAATACCGAGTAAACATATCTGCGTTACGATGGACTTGTATCAGTGTCTCCATAATATATAAACAAGCTAAAGGGAGTATTCCTAAATCTTTAAAATGCCCTCTACATGAAGTTCCATAAGGCGCATCGACTAAAATTCGAATTGCATACTTTTGCATTACAAATACTTTATTACTCGAAGATGAGTTGCCCCAAAGTACGATTCCATATGAAATATTACTATGTATTAAGGAGTAGTAAACAGTTTTCAACGTAATATTATCGACACAAGATTTAAGTTGCCTCAGTGCAAATATTTGTGATGACAGCTTAGCACAGATGTAGTCAGCATGAGATGACCAAGTTAATGAACTGTCTAAAATAATTCCCAGTAGTTTGACTGGATCACATTCATCTGCCCGTTTATTTGAGCTGAATTTAATTTTTTGAGTTTTCCTCTCATTTAGTTTAAGATGGTTTGCATCGAACCATTTTTTCACTTGTGCTAAGCTTTCCTCGCCGACTGTGTTGCCCCTAGATAAAACTGTCGTATCATCGGCAAACAGAAAGCATTTATCTGAAATAGATGATGGATGATGGAAGATCATTCACATAAACTAAAAATAGAAGTGGTCCCAGCACCGACCCTTGCGTTATGAAAATATGGTCAAGCCCTATCCGGTAAATGGACTAGTATCTGGTATTTCTGGTTGCATATGATAGAGTACGTCATAAAAAGCATCTCATTTTTTTCCCCGATTTTTTTGGGCACAGGAAAGCCGTGAAAATGAGGGAAATTTTTGAATTCTCCTAGGGCAGTGACGTCACTGCCCTATAGGCGAACAGCCAATCAAAAGACAGATATGTGTGCTGTGTTGCCGCATTCTGATGGCGCGCGGAGCTGTACGCGGGCTGGCTCATCTATCTTGTCTTCTGTTCCCGTCTGATATGTTTTGTGGTTTTAATGTCCCGTGATCCGAAATTCCAGGGCTATTCCAAATTACGGTTCTATCACCGTCCTAGAACTGTTTTCATCATGCCCCACCCATTTTGTGATTCTAGAATCGATGATTGGTTGGTATGCTGGTGGACCAACCAATCATCGTTTTGAGAACTGTAAAATGGGCGGGGCATGATGAAAACAGTTCTAGGACGGTGATAGAACCATAATTTGGAACAGCCCTTCCGAAAGCTAAGTTAAGGTTCCTGATCCGTCAATCCTGTCAATCAATCGTCATTCGGTCATTGTCATTTCCAAATTCCATTGGGCTTTGGCTGTAATTTTCAACAATCTTAAAGTTATTATTATTTGTTTGCGTTTATTTGTACAGGATATCCTTTTATTCCATTTTACTAGGTTTCAAGTTATTTTATCATAACATAACCAACAAGTATGGGTAAAATCGATAGTGGGTTCACAAACGCCGATTCAGATAACCTGCCGAAAGTTGATATGGCTATGATGAACGACTTTTATGTGGATAATATGCAGTTCTTCAATACGAAGATGAGAAATGTGAAAGCTAAGAAGTGAGTTTCAAATTATTTATAACACTTTGGATAGCAAATAACATGTTTATGTGAAATGTAAATGTTTTGCGAGTCGGAGCTGTTCTTGGCAACAATGCACTGCTGATAATTCGCGCGGTTGGCACTGATTGGCTGAATTTGAATTCCTTTCTTTAAACTTTAGAATGGAATTACTAAAAAACAAAATGATGTAGAAAGTAACGAAATGCAGCAGAACGTTTATTTGTGTATGCACTAAGCGGCCATAATAATTAAATCATTGTTCTTAACCTTGTGATACTAGTCCATTTGTTACCGCCACTGGCCTGCAAAGATTTGTTTGTTTTCTCTTTCTATGAACTTTCTTGTTGACGAGTGCAGTTTCTTTGCAGCTGGGGCCGGCAGCGATCGAGGTTTCTTCTAATTCGAGTAACCCATTTCGGTGCTTCTCGGACTGCTGGATTGCACATTGTTAAATTTAATTATGGAGATGGAAACGTTATGCTTCTGTACAAACATACCAGGAAATAAGTGATTAAATTTTAGAGCCTTTACTTCCTTCCTGATACGTGAGGGTAGCATAGTGATTGCGAGAATTTTCGACTTTGAGATAATTCGCTTTTTGTGCATTTTATGACAGCTACATACTTATTCCCGCCGGCCTGCCTATCTGTCGGTTGGCGTTTTTCTAGTCTCGTAGTCCGTAACTAACTTTTTTTTTATGGTCGGCCTCCCGCAAAGGCTGAAAGCCTATGGCGCTGTAGAAGCGCTGCGAGAGGATAAGTATCGGTTCACGTTAGATTTGACACGCTGTAGGTTGTAGCCGTCGGGAAACAAATTCCCCGGCAGCTGATTTCACAGCGTCGAAGTTCTCCAAAAGAAGGAATGCTGGAGGAGACTAGTTCGGGGAGTAAGGACCTCGACCTGGTAAGGATGAGCTCGCAGAGCTTCTCTAGTGTTCCTAGTTCGGACGGCCTGTGGTGTTATTATCTGAGAGAGCTCACTCGAACATCTTCCGTGATAGAATCTGTAAAACAGGGATAGGTCAGCCACCCTCTTTCGATGTTCCAGGCTGTGGAGGTCCTTTGTGAGGTTAGGCATATCGATTAGTCTAATCGCTCTTTCCTGGATAGTATCCAGAAGCTTTAGAGAGTGCTTCGGAGCGCATCCCCACACATGGGAGCAACACTCCAGCGATGGTCGGATCTGTGCCTTGTAGAGCAGCTGGTGTATACAACTTCCTACAGCGGAACAAAACTCCAAGCTTCTGGGATGCCGTTTTAGCAATACTGACGACGTGGTTGTGCCAGGACATGTTATTGTTGATGTTGATCCCCGAAAGCTTGACGGAAAGTGATTCGACAATGGGGTGACCCTCCATTTCCACGGTTGGTAAGCCATCGTGAGACTTGTTTGTAACTGTAACGGCTACACGGTTTGTGACGAAATTTGAGTAGATGACAAATTTCATCACAATCCATGAAGCAGTTACTGAGATTACGATGCTAAAAAAGAGCGCCAACAGACCAGAAGACTGTAGAATGAAAACTATGTTAACCTAGTTCCTAGGGAGAGATTATTGTAATAAATTGTTTTTGTATCCTCGACTGCACCTTACAAAAAAAACAAATTAGAAAATGATGAATGAATATGTCATCAGAACGCTTGAATCCAAGAAATGTGATACTCTAGGAAGATCCATATTGGTCCATTTTTCTTAGGTAACGGATACCGCCGTTATAGATTTAAAGTAATTGAGGTTTAGAATTAAGGAAGTACTTCTTTTTGTGATAAATGGAAAGATGATATATAAGTTTTATAACAAAACTGTTTTTGTTTCCTTTTTTTTCGCAATAATTCAAAAGTTATATCAAAATAAAAATGGGTTTTTGAATCGAGTACCGAAAACTCGCCGACGGCTCCCGAACCCGTGTGACACCACCATGGCGGTAAGGATGCTCCTTTCACCAACGACGTCCTACTCCGATACTAGATTCGAGATTCCCAGCCAATCGCGAAAATACGTACTGCTAAACTGGTAACCAGTGTATATTTGTTGCACCACAGTCGATGAATGAAGTTTGCAGATCGAGGCGAAGTCTACGATCAAAATAAATATGTTTTTGAATGTTTAAAGTTGAAGTCAGATTACAGATTCCAGTAAGTACCTCGGTAAGTACCTAACCAAATATGTTTCGTTGAAAAGATCTTCTCAGTTGAAGGACGGCCCAGTGGTTAGAGAGTTCGCTAGTGGATCTCAGGGTCTTTGGATCGAAACCCAGGCCTTCCAACTTTTTTTTTGGTTTTTTTATCAAAAATGTTATTGATACGCTTTTTGCACTTGTTACGCAAATTTTTTCTACGATCAACATAAATTTGTGTTTGAATCAAATTTTGTTAGATATATTACTTGCACTGCACAGTAAGAAAACTAAGTACAGGAGGCGATGGACAACCCAAAAAATCAGTGGAAATGAGGTTTGTCCGTCAAAATCAATCGTCATTAATTTTTTTTAAATACAGTCAGTCAGTCTACAGTCAACCGCTGACGGATACATACGTGTTACTCTCGCAAATCGCAAATCGATAGCTAATAAAGTAATAATAAAACGGAGTGTGTTAAACATCGTTAATGAAACTGTTGATGTGATTTTAATCACAATCATTGAAACTATGTGCTGAAGTGTGTTTTGCATGTTTGATAAGTGATGATAAAACCTAAGTAACGTAAATATAAATATACATAAAAACGGAAGTGAAGAATTTCTATATATATAGACCAGTCATTTTGGAGACAGAACGATGAGCGGAAATCAGGTTTCAAATAATGAACTCTTAGAAGCCATACAGGTAATGGGAAACAATATCATGAAGGAGTTAACTTCAAAAATTGAAAAAGAGAACCAGAAAATCATAGAAAAGTTTGAGAGTTGTGTTGATAAAATTAAAAAACTTGAAATAGAGTGTAACCATCTGCAAAAACAGTGTGCTGATTTTGATAGATACACGAGGAAAAACAACGTAATGTTATTTGGGCTTACAGTACCAACTGATTATGACCAACTCTTGCCACAAATCCTAGAACAACTCAACAAATCATTGGAGCTAACGCTTGTAGAAGGTGACATAAATAACATCACAAAATTTAAGGTGAACGATAAATGGGCCCTTAAGCTTGAATTTGTATCTTACCTAAAGAAAAAAAGTCTTTTGAAGAATGTGAGCAAATTGAAGGGTACCACTATTTACATTAGTGAAGATTTGAGCTACAATGACCGTCAGGTACGCAAACAACTGTACTCTCATTTGAAGGCCGCACGAGCAAAAAAAATGTATGCTAAAATAGTAGGAGATCGTCTACAAATAAACAATGATCTTTACAATCTAGAAGACCTGGAAAATGGAGCTCAGTCAGCAAACCAATCACTAATTGAACCTAACCAGTTACACCGACATCATAGTGCTCCTGCTACTCCTACCCCTACTGTAAGTCAAACGTTTTTTGAGGACAGTATCAGTAACTTTGCAATAAAAACACCAAAGAAACCTGAATATGCAAGTGAAGAAATTGAAGATACAGACAATTCGACGGAAGATAAAAACGTGGAAACTCCTAAACTTGAAGGAACTGAAACTATCAAAGAAAAATGTGAAGAAAAAGAAAAGCCAATCAAGAAGAAATTACCTGAAGATACACGAAGCAAGGAAAAAATGAAGATCACACTATGCAACTCGACCTCTAGTGACAAAGGTGTGAACAGAGTGACGCGGCAGACATGTAAATAGGTATTTATGTTGAGTAAATTATATATTATTATTTTATCTGTTATGTTCTACTTCACTTCTTCTCTTATGGAATATGTAGTGTCTATTTTATTGGCCAAGTACCGTACTGGAAAGGTCTACTCGGATATCTTTTTTCTCTCATTTGTATATATTTTCTTTGTCTAGCTTTTATCATCAGTTACCACTGAATATTTTTGAGTATAAAATTTTAGATTATTTTGTTTGTGCTGAAAACTCTCTACTATAGTGTTGTGTAGTCTTTGTCTTTTGTTGATAAGTATTTATTGTATTCTTAATCTAAACATAATGGAAAGCTATGTCAAAAATTTTGACCTACTGGAAATCGACACTGAAACAGTATATAATTTTGAACAATGTAATGAGGTATTCAAAATAAATAGTCAAAATAGCAACTTTACAATAGTACATAGTAACATTAGAAGCGCACAGAGAAATTTTGATGAATTCGAGATAAATTTAAGTCAATTCAAAAGCTTACCAGATTGTGTTGTTTTGACTGAAACCCACAAAATTGAAAATACTGACCTATTTTGTTTGGAAAATTACAATAGTATTTATAGTGGATCTAACCTGAATAAGAACGACGGAACTCTCGTATTTATTAAAAGTAATATAACATATACGTATAATATAATAACATTAAATGGCACGACATTTATAGTTATCGAATTTGACTGTAATAATGAAAAGTTTGTTCTTTATGCAACCTACAGGTCACCTTCCTTGAAAGCCGAGCAATTCATAACTGATCTACAATATATTCTCAGCAACCATAAAAAAGATAAAAAATATGAATTGTTCTTAGGGGACATAAACATAGACATCACTAAACGAAATGAAACCAGCGCTGATTATTTGAACACTTTATACAGCTTTGGATTTGTCTCAATGATAAATTGTCCTACCAGAGTGCAAGGAACATCAAAATCCTGTCTAGACCACATGTTCATGAAAGCGGCAGATTACAAACTCTCATTGCCCATAGTAATAGAGTCAAATATCACAGATCATTATACGACTTGCTTGCAAATAAATTTTCAAAAAAAATTTAACAATAGTAGTCAAAATAAAAAGCCAAATAACAAATATTTCTCATATATTAATTATAAAATGCTGAAACATGAATTGCAACATGAAAGCTGGGACTTCATATTTAATAACGGTGAAACACCAAATATCGAAAATTTAACATCCACGTTTGTTAATGTCATAATAAACAAAATTAGGTCGTGCACTAGATACAGGAAAATCCCGCACCATAAGATAAAAAGGAAAAGATGGATCACAGATGCCATAATAAACTCGGTGAATAAAAAAAATTACTTATATCTCCAAACCAAAGCAAAGCCCCTCAACTTAGAACTAAAAATAGAATATGAAACATATAAAAAAAGATTAAAAGAAATTATTGAAGTAAGGAAAAGGGATTACTATAAAGACATCATAGCCTGTAATAGTCAAGATAGCAGAAACTTATGGAAGCTTATAAAAGAAATAAAGGGTTCAGATTGTAACAAAGATTCAATAAGTAAAATTAGGCTGGATGATGACAAAATTATAACTGATAATGAGGAAATTGCAAATATATTCAATCAACACTTTTTTAATTTTGGACAACAACTGGCAGATAAAATTAAACTACATCCTCAGCACAAAGTAAACAAAAAAGTACAAGTGAACTCTCTCTATATAACGGATACTAATGAGGAAGAAATAGAAAAAATTATTTGTGACTTAAAAAACAGAAAGGCAACGGGAACTGATAATATTAAAGCAGAAACCATAAAATTTATGTCCAAATTCATAAGTGCTCCCTTAGCTTGCATTATAAATCTTTGTTTCAGAACAGGTACAGTTCCATCTCAATTCAAAACATCAATAGTGAAACCTATTTTTAAAAAAGGCAACAACCTCAACATGTCAAATTACAGACCAATATCTCTAATAACCAGCTTTACAAAAATTTTTGAGAAAATAATCAAGAACAGACTGGATAGCTTTATTAGAAAATATAAAATAATAAATGAGGCGCAGTATGGCTTCCAAGAAAATCGATCGACAGAAGAGGCCATTGCAAATTTAATAACTTGCATCTATAGAAACATGGACCAGAAATTACCATCCCTAGCTATTTTTCTCGACTTAGCAAAAGCTTTTGATACGGTTTCCTTTCCTATATTACTGAAGTCACTAGAGGATATTGGTGTAAGAGGCACATCTCTTACTCTGTTTAGTAATTATCTTTATGGAAGAGTACAACGTGTTGAGGTTAATGGCGCTGTTAGCACATCACTTACGCCAAAATATGGAGTCCCTCAAGGAACGATTTTAGGTCCTATACTATTTTTGGTATATGTCAATGATTTGCTCTGTACAGATTCAACAGCGAAAATAATATCGTTCGCTGACGATACAGTCCTATATTATGGAGATACTGATTGGGAGAGTCTGAAGGTAAAAGTAGAACATGATTTTTCAGTTTTAAAAAAACATATAGATAACAAATTGCTATCCATAAATTTTGATAAGACAATATTTGTGCCTTTCCATATATATAAAAATAGTGGACCAATCTACAACACTTTAAATGTAAATGATAATGATAACATAATATCTATCAAATCTTGCCAATCAGTAAAGCACCTGGGAATCTACATTGACAGCCAACTACGATGGGATTTTCATTTGGATTTCATAATGAAAAAATGGCGTTCAATTATATACCTATTTTATACTGTCAAAAAAGTATTGGATTACCGCGATTTAAGGATATTATATCAAGCTATTGTAGAGCCTCATATTTCATATGGCATTGTCAGCTGGGGAGGTGTTCTAAAAATGCATGTTAACCCTCTACAAATACTACAAAAACGGTTTTTTAAAATTATTCTCAATAAACCGCCGTTGTATCCCACTGACATGCTTTACAAGGAATGCTGTCTTATGAATGTAAGGAAACTTTATTTCTATAAATGCTGCATCTACCTGTACAGAAATAAACTGCTTCTTACATATCTGAACCATGATTATGCCACTAGGAATTCTCAATGTAACTACATTACCAGTTTTATGTGCAGATCCGTAGGTCAAAGAAGTTTGACATTTTTAGGGATAAAACTTTATAATTTATTACCAAACAGCATAAAGCTTCTAAACTCACAGGCACTTTTCAAAAATAGGTTAAAAAAGTATGTGATGAATTTTGACTACAACAGATTACTCCAAATTGTAGAGTGATAAATGATATAGGTTTTTCCATTGTGTATATTTTAAAACTTTTTTTTTTGTGTTGTACTGGATGGATAAGTGTATGTGATAATTATGTGTATAGATTTGTGTTAGAGTATTTAAAGAACTTGGATGGGATCTTGTATATATATATTTCTTTAGTACTTATTTTTTGTAGTACCCATACTCCAAAAGCGTATGTTTTCACTACTTTATTTCATTACTTTAGTTTTTTTTATATTTATTTATTTATACATTCATATAACCACGTACAGTGTTATGCACTCTGTGGATTTTTCCCGTTTATTTGCAGCAAAGATGTCTTTTTCTCTGCTTCTGTAGACTATTTATGTAACTTTTTTTGTCTTTGCCTAATAAACATTATTATTATTATTATTAATAGTTGGTTAATAAAACAAAATCCCTTCATCCATTCAATTCATTCGTTTTCAAGTTTTTTAATGTAAAAAAAGTAACAAAAACTTGTAATCACATTCTGTTTATCACTTGGTATTATTATTTAACTTTGGGCAATGAAGCTTAACAATATTAAATTTTCATAAAAATTTAACAAGCACTGGCAGTGCAAGTAATATGTCTAACAAAATTTGATTTAAACACATTTTTATGTTGATCGTAGAAAAAATGTGCGTAACAAGTGCAAAAAGCATATCAATAACATTTTTGATAAAAAATAGAAAAAAGTTGGAAAGCCTGGGTTTCAATCAGAAGACCCTGAGATCCACTACCGGACTCTCTAACCACTGGGCTATCCTTCGATTGAGGAGATCTTTTCAACGAAACATATGATTAGGTACTTACTTACTGGAATCTGTAATCTGACTTCAACTTCAAACATTCAAAAACATATTTATTTCGATCGTAGACTTCGTCTTGAGCTGCAAGCTTCATTCATTACCTTTGTTGCAACAGATATACACTAGTTACCAGTTTAGCAGTACGTATTTTCGCGATTGGCTGGAAATCTAGAATCTAGTATCGGAGTAGGACGTCGTTGGTCAAAGGAGCATCCTTACCGCCATGGTGACGTCACACGGGTTCGGGAGCAGTCGGCGTGTTTTCGGTACTCGATTCAAAAAGCCATTTTTATATCGATATAACTTTTGAATTATTGCGAAAAAAAGAAAACAAAAACCGTTTTGTTATAAAACTTATACATATATGATCTTTTCATTTATGACAAAAAAAAATTATTCAGAACCTCAATTGACGAACTCCTTGTTAACTATTTGTTTAGAGACTAGACTAAAACAGAACAGATATCGTTCCTACTTGCTTGCTAATATTATGAAAACGTAATACATTTTATACCAAATTGATCATGATCTACATAATTCTACAGCCTTCAGGAAAGTTTGAATTAAATAACTTTTATGAAGCGTGTCTTCCAAAGTAGTGTTTATCGCCATATTAATATTCCACTACATGCGATGTAGAGTTATCCTTTACCTCAAAAGGGTACACGTATGACTCTCACAGCTAACACTAAGTATACCATTGGCAAATGGTATCTCTCCATCTCACTATAAACTTCCTGACATTTTTTTATGCAAAACTACTTGGCAACCGCTTCAGGTTGACCGAAAGAATATGGGAAGTTCTCGGGGGCATATACATAATCTAATGCAGCACATCCGAGTATCTGAAAAAAAAACGAGGGACGGATTGCCAGAAGGAAGTTTCAAACTTGCTGGTTATATCAAAATTCCGTATATTGATTTGAATGGAGAAAGTTCTGACACTTGGAAGAAGTTCGAACAGGGGCCTTTTTGGGTTGTTACGTTGTACAGGAACTTTACAATTTATCTCGCTAGGCGCATTCTCAATAAAGTTTTTCCAATAAACTTTTATTATATCTTTGCGTTTTCCTTATTCTCTCACAACTCACGCACTTGAAGTTACACCAAATATTATTAGAAATGGGACATAAGTCTCATGTTCTTTATAAACAGGAATACGATCTGCTTCACTTAAGATTGTTATATAACCTTGGCAGTTATACTCATTTATGGTTTTAACCAAAGACGTTGTTTTAACCATACACCATCTCTTTAGGACTTACACCTTGCAGATATGAACTGAACAGTCAACAAAAATATCTGATGATGGTCATTAGCCTCGTGTTCTGTGTAGGATTTGTTACTGTTACCCGGCGCCACTCTGGGAACAGCACTGTTAATTAGAAGCCAACAGTGAAGGCTTAGGTGGGAATTCTTCGCTGAAATTTTTTTATCGATATTTATTTTTGATTGAAAGAACCAGAAATAAATTTCCGCCTCTAACGAGAATCGAACCCGGGACCTTCCGGTCACGAGCCCTCGACTCTAATCACTGAGTCAACCTACGCCCTACAGATGCATATTATTTAAATAACGCTTCCAGTCCGAAGAAGTAACGTGAACAATAAAGAAAATATATATTTGTAAATATTTAAAAACCTAGGAAAAGAAGAAGTCAACTTAACGATTTTGATCAGTTAATGACGTTGCAAAATCACCAAAAAAGGACCTCAACTGTTCAACAATGAATATCAGCTTTGTTTTATCCGAAACTGTCAAAACTACTGACAAAGAAAATTGATTACTTAGTAAAACGCTTCATATAACCGTTTTACACTTCAGATAAACCAGTTAGTAGTAGTTATTGATATTTTATTAAAAAAATAATCACTTGATTCATATAATATTTAATTTAAGCATAGTCTTACAGTATATAGGCACACTTCAATATACTACCATTGCTAGCTACATTCACGAAAATGTTTAGTCTGTCAAAACAATCTCATCAGACATCTAAGCATAATAGATACAAAGACAATACTTTTAATTGCTTTAGATGCCTGTATATCAGTGGAAACGTTACATCAGATTCTAGAAGCTTTTTCTTTATGACAGTTTCAAACATATCGAGATCATCTTACTAGGTTGGAGATTGGGACAAAATGCTTGCATAGACACAAAAGATGTCTCCGTTGTCTTTGAACGATGGTGAGGCTGCATTGGTTGTCATCATGAGCCATTGAATGTTCCATCCAGGTGAATAATGTGATTTCCGTCCTATTCAAAATGTGCCCAAGGATATTAGAATCCTTGTTTGGAACAAAAAGTTGTTTCAACAAAATATATTTGGTTAGGGTACTTCATTCTGGAATTTGTGATCTAACTTCAAACATTAAAAAACATATATATTTCGATCGTAGACTTCGTCTCGAGCTTCAAACTTTATTCATCGTCTACCGTGCAACAAATATACACTAATTACGTAAGCAGCTATGTTACACTTAGCTAGAAATCTCTATAGGAGAAAATAATGATTTTCTTTCTTGAAACAAGAAGCTTTGTACTCGGATCCAGCAGCACGACAATATATTATAGTTTATCCTTTTTGCGACTCATTGTAAATACTATCAGTATACGGAATGCCATCAAATAATTGCCTTTGAGTAAAAACTAACATTATGATGTAACACGAGCTTGGTTTTGTTAGGGAGCTGTCGGAGTGTCTTCGGTACTGGATTAAAAAATCAATCCTTATTTTGAAGTAATTTTTAAATTATTGCGAAAAGAAAAATATTTTTGTTAAAAAATTGTTTTTCTTCAAAAGCCCAATTCATGGTTAGGATCAATAGGAAGAAAACAATGCAATCAGTAATTGAACTTTTTCACCGACGTAGATGATGGATTATATAAATGACGCCTGTTGATTCTGCAGCGAGGAGCATGCCTGGAGTGAGACATATTGTCTTTGAAGGAATCCGCAACTGACGCTGAGATATACAGAAATGTTTACCTCCCGCTGGCTTGCGGACTTCATATATTATTTAAGCATTACAAAAGAATAATGAAAGTGGCTCATAACTCAGTGAATTTGAAGATCAAACTCGCAGCAAAAATCTTGCAACTTTTATTTTGGACACCTAGTAACTCTACTTGTCTTAGCAGCGGCATATCTTAAGCGATCGCGAAGCAAATCACACTACTGTTTAGAGAAATCTCAGCGCTATATTCGCGTTTAAACCGTAATTTCATCGAGAACATAAAGGTGGAGAAAAAAGCATCCAAAAAAGCGTTCCTTTAATTAGGTTGAGCAGTTTATATTTCCACAAAATCAAAATACCATTCCTTGTAGTGTTTAAATTTAAGACCTGTAACGAATCAAACCAAAAAAGCTGAAAACGGGCATTGAAAGGCAAAAACTTGAAGTCTAATCAGACTGGCTTAAAGTTAGCGAACTGGTAATGTAATCTATCAAAGTTTTCCTATCACAAATTCCGTATTTCGAATGGCTTTAATGCCGCTCAATCAATACAAAATTATATTAGTCTAGAGTGGGAAGTTTTTTTTCATTAGGCTGGGTATTGCAGTCGTGTATAATGAAGTTCATTATTAGTTTTCTCCACGCAAATAAACCCAGGTCTCTGACGATGACGTTTCTATAATAACATTCATAATTCCTTGTTGTTCCTTATATTACTTTGAAAGTAGATAATTGCTGTTTACCCAAAACCATTTGTTGAAAAAACGCTGATTGATCTTTGGGTAGCAATATAAAGAAAGTTGTTTTCCCACAGACACTACCGCTCAAAAGTATACAGACAGTGCATTTTTACCCAACCGTGTAAAGACTTTAGTCTTTTGAGCCATGATAAATAGTTCGCAATATCCTTAAATGTTAACAGTATCAAGAACTTTACTAAAAAATGAAGTAAAGTTGATTGACTCAGTACTTCCCACACATTACGGTGATACCAGATTATTACTTTCCCATAGCGTGAAGCTTCAGTCTGAGATCCCCTTGCAACCAAATCATCGCCTGCCACCCCCCCCCCTCAAATTATGTTATACCACTAGGTCTTTCCTTCGCAGGTCAATTATCAATACTACAAACTTTGCGGTTTTACAACCCCCCTCCCCCAACCACCCGAATTTCACCCCCCCTCAAAAAAAAAGATACAAAATGATCAGGCACCCCTAAAACATCTAAAAATGAAGTTTGAGCTGTTTTTAATCTTTTTAGTTTTTTGATTATTGCAACCATGCGCGTTTACCATCCTTGCCACGGTAAAAATACTGGGTCAAAATTTCATTAGAATCAGTTAAATAGTTTTCACGTCACAAAACACAAAACGATTTACAGCAATAAATACCCGTATCAGTGGACAGCCTATTATGAAATTTTTCAGTTTTTCAGCCTCCCACCCCCCAACCACCCCAATTTCACCCCTACCCAAAAAAACGAAAAAATGATCAGGAACCTCTAAAAGGCTTAAAAACGAGAGCTGTTTTTATGTTTTTAGTTTCTTTATTATTTCTGCGCCGGCAATCTGGCAAGATTTACAAAAATTATACGCATTTTCCATCCTCGCCGCGGTAGTAATACTGTATCCAAATTTCACCAAAATCAATTCAACAGTGTCCTCGTTACACAATACAGAACGATCTAAAGCAATAGTCGTATGTTTACACTAGGAAAAATTCTAAGTTCTTTCGCTCCTGTAATAGGTAAGGCAATGTTCGGATGGACTTAAGAACGTTATTTATGTCGCTAGGTCTTCCTTCACAGGTCAGTGGACAGTCTATTATGAAAGCAACAAATTTTTAAATTTTACACCCCCCTAGCCCCCAACCACACCAAATTTCACCCCACCCAAAAAAAAGTAGAAAATGGTCAGAAATACCTAAAACGCCTAAAAGCGAAGTTTGAGGAACATTTGAAATTTTTTGTTTTTTGCTAATTACTCCGCTACTCATGCTCCGATTTTCAAAATTATGGCAGCATTACCTACTACGACCCCACAGCATTTTGCTGCTTAAATTCCATCACAATCCATGCAGCGGTTACTGAGACTACGTGGTTAGAAAAACGCGTACAGACAGACAGACAGACCGACAGACCACCTATCGGTGTGGGAAGTATAATTGAAGTTAAACTTAGATTTTGATAAAATTTTGGCTTACTGAAAATGTTCTTCTTTTGGTCTTATTATTATTTATGATGATACGATTTTTATGTCACAACTCCACGGACATATAGGGAATATAATTTTGTTATAAATCCTTTCTGTAAACGATTCTGAAAGCTTTCCTAAACAGCACGCTTTAAGCTTTATATTTAGCTTTGCAAACTTTGAGTTCTTGGATGAACTACAAATTTAGCCTCGTTTCCTCCCTTTGGAAACGTTCCAGTTTGCTGCAGTCATTCATTACGTGCGGCACAAGTTCAGATATTTTATTTTCAACTAACCCGTTCGATATTTTAGTGTAATCTAGGTGAATGTGCGCGTCGTTGATTCTTGTATAATCTGAGGAAGTTTCGAATGTCAAAACAAAATTAAAGTAGTATGTAGTACACAATGTTTACACATGTAGAACAATTATGGGAATATCTTAATGAATTCATCACCCTGTCTCTTGAAAAATAAATAACTGGAAGCTTGATTCTCATTGCTAGAATAATTTCGCTGTTGTCTTGCTTTGTCTAAAGTTATCAAGTTTTTGCTATCTTTGATTTTGTATACAGGATGAACCAAAACTCGCGACCACAATGTTCTCTATTATTTTAAATGAAACACCCTGTACTTTATTTCATCGTCAGTAAGTTCGTACAAAACACTTTCACTCTGATTAATCATTCCTCACGTCTAAACGTAACAGTTATGGAACTATTTCGTTTTGAAGTAGTAAAAAAAAAGTATGGAAGGACTCAAAGGACGGGATTGAAAGAACTAAAAAGAAGTCGTATCAGGATATCAATTAAACGTTTGTAGCTTTCGCTAGAAAAATCTTCGTTCTATAAGACAGGAGTCAGTCACTTTTGCATGCTTAGCCAAAATCTATTTTCTCGTTTTTGATACGCTTACACATAAACCTTTTTGTAATAACTAATATAGTCTTGTTGAAGATTCTGTTGTTTTACTTTCAGACAATTTTTGTAATTGATATGTGCCTTTCAATTTGTAATTGCCAATTGTAATAGCCAATTGATACCGAAACAAAACTAAAATACTAATTTCAATTATTTAACAAATATAACAGCCATAGAATCTATGGTCAGTTCTAACAAAAACCAGAACTTGGCAAAAATATTCTTTTACTACTTCAAATCAAAACAACTCCATAGCTGTTAGATTTAGGTATGGGGAATGCTTATAAATGTGGAAACATATTGCAAAAACTTTCTGACGATGCTATAAAATACAGGGCGCTCCGTTTAAAACAACAAAGAAAATTATAGTCATGAGTTTTGGTTCACACGGTACACAAAATCAAAGGTAGCAGAAAATTGATAATTTCAGACAAAACTATACACCCAGGAAATTAGCTGAGCATTGAGAATTAAGCCTCCAGTTATTGATTTCTTACGATAATGGGTGAGGAATTCGTTAACATTTTCACACCGGAAATCCCATGTATATCCACATAAAACCCTATATTTGCTTAATAGGAAGAATGAGCAAAATTCAAATTCGGGATAATATATAGGATGTCCCATTTGAATAAACACAGCTTTGGTATGCCGGTACCTTATCAATAACCCTGTATACTGAATAGTTTCAAAATGTAGCTCTTAACTTCACCTACAACTTTGGCAAGTTTTTTTTGTATCTCTCATAAAACACTGGAGTATAGGTATTTATTCTTATTGAAACTTCCTATTTTTAATGGTTTGGCGCTCTTAAGTGTCTATCGTGCTATTCCAGTTGCTCCAGGATATTATTCTGATCAATGGATGAAGAATAAATATTCATAACGTCATCATAGTTACAATGTCTTAACAGACATGTTGTGAACTCCTAAAATACATAATTTACTCATTTTACCAGTTTCTCTTGGAATATCTTTAAGATCTTTAATGCAGTAGATCCCGATTTGCTTTCTGCATCCTCATGCTGTTGACTAGATGGTATCTACTGGTTTATCCGCCTTTAGGGGCAATTTCTCACCCCAAGGACAAGAAGAAGGAGTCCTGACTATTTTCAACTCTTCCATCCAAAGCTGTTGGTTGAGAAGAGGTTACTGCTTATACCGACAGTAGTTCGGTTCCTTTTAGTCGCCTTTTACGACACGTAGGATATACGATGGGAGATATTCTAACCCGCCCCCACACGGGGTAACATGGCATAACATTATTAAATTGTGCATTAATGTCCTATATAACAAATATGCCCCATACAATTTATCGGGTAACGAATGGTCACCGCTTACTGGACCGATGATTCAGTAATAACCTTTTTTTCCAAAATTATTTGTAATTCCTTAAGTGATCCAAATCTTTTGCTCTCCAGTGTATTAGATTCCTTTTCTGCAAATTCTGAAAAAGGTGGCGTAACAGTTCTGTACCTCAGGATAAAAGAATTATTAAGTTACAAAACGAACATTTTACAGCAGATGGTCTAGAAGTTCCAAACCTCACATTAGCATATTTCTCTCGATTTGACTTGAATAATGTGGAATACTTATCTTACTATTTGAAGCAGGATATAATTAGGACTTCAAATGCATACCATAGATCTGTCAGGGAAGTACACTTCAGGCATAACTTTTTTTAATTCTGAATTTTGGACTTGAAATTATTCTTCTTCTGCTAAGTCAGCTGCTTGTACTTAAGATACTGCTGAAAGGGACTTGATATGTGTATTGTATACGATGTATAAATACCATCGAACATATAGACCTAGTATAAGTACTTTTGTTCACGAATGTTTTTGGTGGGGGGCTGGACTTGATACATAATCGGAGTCTGCAGTGTAATATGCTTTTCATCTGAAAGTAGTCAGGAATTGATACTGTCCTCAGAGTAATAACTGAACATAGAGGTAGTAAACAAACCACTTCAGCATGGCGTGCTCAAAGCCATCATCCTTTGACACTTCAGCCTCCAAACATTGCCAACTAACCTGAAAATTCTTCCAATGCAACTCATGTTACAAACACTGCTCTGCACTGTCCCATCTCGAAAAACTGTTAAACTACACTCGAATACAGCACAGCAAGTCCGTAAAGCTTCACTACAGTTACCAACAAATAGCGAATTCGGTTTTACTGCCTATAAGCATAAAAGACGCACAAACAAAACAAACGTCTGACAGTCGGGGTTTACCGCAAACAAATCGCAGGAAAATTATATAGGCGTTGCCAGCTCCTCAAAATTTATGTAAGACAAAATTTGCGTTTATGATGAAGAAACATGCAGTAACGCAGTAGAGGTCAACATATCTATTGATTTTATTGTAATCATTCCCGAACCATCAAAATACCGTCTTTTGGAGGTAGTAAACAATTATGATTGCCGTAACTGGTGGTCAATGTGACAACGTAAGAAAAGATGTTGGCCTATTAGAATTAGTTGTTTACTACCTCTATGTTCAGTTGCTACTCTGAGATATTGTCTGAAAAACCTTATCTCTCGGATGGAGATCGCTGACCCTTCTTCTTTTCGGTCAAAATGTTCAGAGCTTTTTCGGGATGCCTCCATAACAGATATGTCAAGTTCAAATGATATGTGGCTATCATTAAAAAATGTGCTTTTACAGGCTGCCCAGATAAGCCAACCAAAGGGTAGCACTCAACCAAGACAACAATGGACTAGTAGCCACACACTGTCTGTTATTGAGGCACGTAAAAGTCTTAAGATTTCAGGTCTGGATTCAGATACAGAGCAAAACACATATAGACAGCTCTCACGCGAGATTCAAAGATTACGACGGAAAGATAAGAACTCTTATCTAAAAATAATAAAGCTACAGGCATTGATGCTATTTCTGCTGAAGCATTGAAATGCTTGGGTGACGACGGCATCGCCCTTTTACATAATATTTGTAAGAGTGTCTGGTCGTCCGGTGTTTGGCCAGATGAATGGTGCACATCAATTTTTGTTCCACTTCATAAAAAGGATCTCCAACAAATCCAGACAATTATCGCCTACTTTCGTTAATCTCTCATGCAAGTAAGGTTCTACTGTATATTTTACAATCTCTTTTGGAGGGTTTTATTGGCTGGCAAATTTCTCAGACGCAGGCAGGTTTCGTGAAAGCACGCGGTACGCGTGAACAGATCTTAAACTTAAGACAAATTATTGAAAAAGCCAGAGAGCATTATTTTCCTGTTTTTATCTGCTTTGTGGACTATTCTAAGGCGTTTGATAACGTAAAGTGGCCTAAACTGTGGGAAATCCTCATCTCTAGGGGAGTTCCCTATCACCTAGTGTTTCTCATACACCAACTCTATGAGTCTAATTCGGCTCGCGTAAGAATTGATGGTAACCTGTCTAGTCAAACTGCAACCAGAAAAGGAGTTCGTCAGGGATGTGTATTATCTTCGATGTTGTTTAACATTTACTCTGAATTTGTGATGAGACAGGTATTAGACAACTGGAATGGCGGTGTAACTATTGGCGGAAGCAAAATATCCAACTTAAGATATGCTGACGATACAACCCTTATTGCAGCTTCTCAGGAAGAACTAGTAGCTCTATTAAACATCTTAGAACAACGTAGTGCAGAGTATGGTCTTGGTATTAACTACAATAAGACCAAGGTTATGATCGTAGATAGAGAGCATGATAATTATCGAGAAATAAAGTCAATAGGCCGTTGTGAAGTAGTTCAAAGTTTTATATACCTCGGTTCTTTGATCGATAATTTGGGTAGCTGTGAAAATGAGATTCGACGGCGCATTCAACAGGCACGTGTGGCCATGACAAAGCTTCCTAAAATATGGCGTGACCATAACATCACTAAAGCTACAAAAATGTCGCTGGTTCAGTCTCTTGTGTTCTCCATATTTTTGTATGCCTCGGAAATTTGGACTGTTAAAAAGGCAGATCGAGCTCGCATAGACGCTTTTGAAATGTGGACATGGAGGAGAATGCTGAGAGTTCCTTATACCGCCCATCGAACTAACGTCTCCATACTGGATGAGGTCGGTAATCCAAAGAGACTATCCTCCATTGTGTCGACGAGAATGCTTACATTCTTCGGACATATACGCAGAAGCGATAATATGGAGAAACTTGTAGTTCAGGGTCATGCCCCGAGTGGGCGGCGCCGTAACCGTCCCCCTACACGCTGGGTGGATACGACGAAACAGTTGCTGGATATGAGTGTCAAGAGCGCCACTAAACTGACAACAAATCGCGAACGATGGCGAGCTACAGTTCTCAAAACTATTGATAATATCCGTGTCGGCAATACTCTAGCTCCGACTTAATGCATTTTACGAGTTCACAACATGTCTGTTAAGATATTGTGACTATGATGATGTTGCTAGCATCGATGGGACTTCGTACGGTATGGCATTTAACAGAGGACTTCGTACATGACACTTTTGATGAAACTAGGATTTGTTATTTTTGGACTTGATACTCTTTTATTCTGAGGTACAGAGTTGATCAATAGGTAACCCACGATGCTAATGACATTCAATTAGTAAACAAACCGTCAGCAAAATATTGATTGAACCAGGTCCACAGTTGAGAATCCAAAGAGCATGTCGATTTGCGGATACGGGAGGTGCATCTCATTCCACTCAAATTCAAATGAACAAGAGAGCAATCGTAGCGTGCTCTAAAGACAATAACTGTCGCTTTGACCCCGTTAATGCTGGGGCAATGGGGCAGAATAAACGGTGGCGGGTTCGAAGGCATACACCGATAAATTGGCAGTCAGTTATCGCATAATATTTCGCCTTGGATCTACGTAATGGATTTCGAAAGGCCAGTAGCGTCACCTCGTAAGGATCCACAGTATATCCAATATACTGTGTAAGGATCTTAGATTGTCAAACAATAGCTGGCCATAGACACCAACGAATTCGAATAGGTTAGAAGAAGCAAAGCAACCAGGCATGTGAGTGTTCCCATGACCGCTAGTGCTATTATTTACCATTGTTTACAAACACGATGTTATTGTTTAGAGAAGTTGACAGAAATCCGATGGATTTAAAGAGCTTCTATTATGCAGACAAATGTTAAAAAATACACTGGAAACGATCACCCTGAACAAACCGCAACTCGGTCAGTCCTTTATCTGAGGGGTCATACAAAAGGGTGGTGATTGGGTCGTGGCTTGGGATGTCCGTTGATGCGACGTTGTCACGTTTTTCCAGAAATATTGGCTAGACTTAATTTTAGTGGAAACCGAAATGGGAGTCAGATTGGTGGAATGGACCCCACTCCCAGACCGACGAAACGCTCCGCTCAAAAACTACGGTATTTTTATGTTTCAGTATTTAACCCAACTTAACCTGACGGTTTGAATTTTTGAAGTTAAAATGGGTTTATTGGGGTTTAGTGAAGTGTTGCTCAGCTCAGCTCAACGACAACGTGAGAAAAAGTAACGCCCATGCTCTAACACGCACATGTATATTGGCAAGACCTAGTTGTTATTATTTATTGTGGACTCAAACACGATGTTCTTTTTTTACAGAAATCCGCAAGATTTAAATTTTGTGGAATTGCTTAAAACAGTCTTTTATCATTTATGCACTGTTAAAACCCAAAATTCACTGCAAACTATAACAATAAATCCGAAACGATCAACCAAAAGTACCAAAACAACGTTGCTATTCATGTTGCTCCATTATTCATAGGCGTATTTTTAGGGTTATTTACCTGCTAGCATAGGTACCTAGTATGTTCATGCTTAGCTTTTTGCTCGTGTGTTTGTCTTATCGATCAGTTATTCTACCTGGCAATTATTGCGCTAGTTACTTCCAGTTTTTTTTTCTTTTTTGAAATTTCTCTTTGTATTACAACAAAAGTTTTACAATATATTTTAACATACAATTCTCTAAGACAGTGTTTTAAACACTGGTATCCAGAATATACACATTGCGCCTAAAAACTAACAATGTATAGACTTACAATAGCGACAGTTATTACATATTAGCTCTGGGATTATTCAAGCCTTTGGTGGTACTGACATTGAACTGATATATATCATTTTGTATCCTGGTATTGTATTCATGTACTGTATTATTAAAATGTATTAGCGTATTACATTTTTGATTTTTAGTTATAACTTTGTGTATATATTTACATTGCTCCAGTTCCAGAAGTTTATCCAAATCCAAGATACCTAATTCCTCATATAAGTCATGTGTATGTGTAAACCAGTTTAAATTAAATAAAACCTTTAATATCTTATTTTGCGTTGTCTTTATTCTTCTGAAATTGACTTTTCCGCATGTACTCCATACAGGAAGAAGGTATCTGAGATGTGAAGAAATGTATGCTTTATATATATCGAGTTTGACTTTACGCGTAAATAATGATCTGTTTTTATACAGGGTACCAGTCATTGAAATTAACTTTTTTGTCGCGTGGTTAATATGTTCAGTTATCATAGTTAATTTTAAATTGCTAAATCCTAAAAGTTGTTTCATGATTATGTACTTCTTTTAGGATGTACCAATTCAAAATTAACAAATATAAACAAAGAGTGACTGCACTATCAGGTACAATGCCTAATCGATTTGACAAAAATCCGAACAACTTACTTACTTTTTCTGAATCTGTATCTCGCTTATTTTTCAGTTTTCGGAAAAAAAGTTATATGAAAAAGTTGTTTACTTTAATGACTTCTATATACAGTTGAAAAAGAAGTATCACCCTGTATAGTAACAAAAATTGATCAGTATCTTCCGTTGGAGCAAAAGTCTATTTTGTGATCTTCCTCAACCGCTCTTTTCAACTCTACTATTACCGCAATGACTGCAACATATATATTGTAAGTTGGTCACAGCCAACGAAAATACAATAGCTTCACCAGGAGACGATCTGGCAACATGGCCAAATAATCCTTTGCTGTTTGCGTCCGATCGTCTACCTGCCTAATTGCTTGCTACGAGCATCAAGCTGCTTGATAAACACAACGATAAACACAATACTTATAATATGCTTCAGATAGTAGGTTAGAAAAAAACCCTTGTTTACTTCTTCTACCTATTCGAATTCGTTGATAGACACAGAGATCGATCTACCTGTTTGGAACGGCGCGGTTCAAACTGGCGGATTTATCTTTCTGTTAGTGGAGTTTGCCACACGCCAGATCTAACCAGGACAGCCTCGTGTATCAGTCCATACCGTCGGAAAAAACCGTTGCCGTCCACTAACACGTGGTTTTGATTCAGCGCAACACCTGGCCAGTTTTGTGATAGCAGTTTGTTTTTTTATTGGATATGATGCCGTAAAGAGAGTGTCGTTTTACAGAAAACATTTCAAACTAAATTTATAGAAATATGTAGAGAGCATCCGCCTTTGTAGAAAATAGAAAATGGAGTCAAGTTGATTGACTCAATACTTCCCACACATAATAATAATACAATTTTCTTGTTTTCCCATTGCATGAAGCTATAGTCTGAAATCCCCTTGCAACCAAGTCATCGCCCAACCGCCCGCAAAAAACATCCAACACAAAATCTCTCGTAAATAGTTTCTTGCGCCTCCCTCCATAGGAACTAGGACGCCACAGTTTTTATTCTGCATGCTTCAACTGGACAATGCGAAACGACCAGGAGCCTCCAACCGTCTAAAAACAAAGTTTGAGCTGTTTTTATATTTTTAGTTTTTTTATTATTACTGCGCCGCCACTGACACGATTATTCCAAAACATACACGTTTTCCATGCTAGCAGTGGTAGTAATACTGTGTCAAAATTTCATTAAAATCAATTCAATAGTTTTCCTGTCACGTAATATAGAACGACCTAAAACAATACTCTTATGTATACATGACAAACTCTAAGTCCCTTGGTTTCTGTAATGAGCAAGACAATGTTCGAATGGACCTAAAAAAGTGTATTATGCTGCAAGGTTTTTCATTCACAGGTCAATGGACAGCCCATTATGAATATAACAATTTTTTCAGTTTTACAACCCCCGCCCCCCCAACCACCTCCGCCCAAAAAAAAAGTAGAAAATAACCAGGAACTCCTAAAACACCTAAAAACGAAGTTTGAGGAATATTTAATTTTTTCTTGTTTTTTGCTAATTACTCCGCCGCCAATGCACCAATTTTCAAAATTTTAGCACCATTAACTACTACGACCCCACGGCATATCGGTGCCCAAATTTCATCATAATCCATGCAGCGGTTACTGAGGTTACGAGGGTAGAAAGACACGACAGACAGACAGACCGACGGAAATGAGTGACGTGGGTTTTCGTAATGTAGACATCATAAAACGTCTAAAAAGCGCATTATCTCAAAATCAAAAATTTTCCCTTCTTCTTTGTATATTCCTTACTTTTACTTCCCTCACCTATCGGTGTGACACTTGGGGCTTACCTTTCTTAACCCTTAACCTGGGAGGCGTCGTCTGTCAGACGAGGCGATACTAAAATGCTGCCATAAATGGAATACCGCTTCATGCACAACGTTGCCACTTCATCTAATCTAAGTATAACTAGATGGCATATAGTCGACATAACAACACCGGCGTTTGCTCAGAATGACATTAGTTATCGAGAGTCGATGAGGCGACGCGTCCAAGTTTACTCTTTTACTCTTATACCATGCAGAGCCAGGATTTTTTTATTTTCCTCTCAAATCCATCTGTATACAATGATATAGTAGCAAATAAATGAGTATAGTCTGAAAATTAGCTTTATTAAGTCAAAAAAGAATTTAACCCATTTTTCACCAGAAATATGCCTACGTCTATAAACACAGTAATTGTGTAAGCTACGTGGCTAACTCTGAAATTTTTAAATGCATTATCTAGTTATCATTATCATACAGCAATGCACACATAATATTACGAATGCAGTAAACCACCATTTTACAACAATATGATGCTGACAATGTGGACCGTCCCTGAGGCGACACCTTCGAGTATACGTGTCATTCCCAGACAGCACAATATATTCTAGGAACATTCTAAGAATGACCATTTTGGAACATTGTATCATTCCATGAAAGGTCAATGAATAAATAGATTATCTGATGAACATTCCAGGAATGTGAAAATGGGAATCCATAAGATCGGCATAGGTTATTCCCTCAGAATATTCTACGATTATTATTAAGATGTATGGAATATTGTAGGAAGATTCCTAGCAATTCTTTGAAGAATATATGTTGGAAAGAAACTAATACCTTTTATCACTTTATTTCATTTATTTGTAAGTCTTGTTGCCTGTCTAGGTACATAACGCGAGTATTGGAATGTGAAAATGGGAATCTATAAGATCGGCATAGGTTATTCCCTCAGAATATTCTACGATTATTATTAAGATGTATCAAATATTCTAGGAAGATTCCTAGCAATTCTTTGAAGAATATATGTTGGAAAGAAACTAATACCTTTTATCACTTTATTTCGTTTATTTGTAAGTCTTGTTGCCTGTCTAGGTACATAACGCGAGTACCTAGTATACATATATAACCTAGTATCCTACTTTCATACAGTGTATATATTAGAAATCACATTTCATTGCACGGAGTCGTCCTCTTGTATTATCCTGCAAAATAAAAAAAAACCGTTTTATTTTAAAGCATACGATGTACATTCAAATACACTTCATTAACTACAATGATAAATTTTGACCAAAATGTTGTCGTTGCATTTTAATCATTTTTAGTACCTGCGTTTAGAGCAAAAGTGGGTACCACGTAAGAAAATAAATACTGAAAATTTTTAGTCACAAATATAGCAAATGTGTTGTTAGTGGTTGTTATTATATATTAATTAGGGTACCTACGACAAGCAAGACTAGAAGATTAGACCCTGAACAAGAGAGTTGCTACCACATGGTGCTACAAAGTCGGTAATTTATAGAAACTCAACCTAGTCGCTCCTAGATGAAGTTATAAACTAAATAACAAGTGAAAATCAGGTTCCACAACACGGATCTAATTATCACAGGAGAAAAATGCACAAGCACAAGCAGGCACCATCGACCACCGCCACCGTAACGAATGAAGCTAACCTCAAAATTCTCAAACCTAACTTAACCTGTAACGGTGCCACGCCTTACGCCTACATTAAGAATCATACCAAAATGCCTATTCATAGATAATTCCTTAGATGTTAAGTTACGAATATTGTCAGAATATTTTTATCGTCACGTTCATGGAATGATCATGACGCAATATTCCTAGTACATCCTCATGGGACTGAGACCAATAAAAACATCCATAGAACATTCTGTTAATGTTCTGAATATTCTCAATCTATTTTGGATTAAATAAGAATAATCCAGGAATATATTGTGCTGTCTGGGTTCACGGTACGTCCGAGGTTAAGGGTTAATACCACAGCACAAACAGAATTTCCTTAACTACAATCCAAGCTGATGCTGTTTCACTCACCAGAAGTAGTATCCCTCATTTGCATGTTTATGCTATAGAGTCTAGCTGCGCAAACATGTTACGTGCATCCCACGCCAATCTGTAAGGTGCCCTAGCCTGTCTTGAACAACATGGCGTAGAGGCGTTACCTCTGAATGTAAACAAGCTCTATTTTATCCCGAAGGATACGATCTCGAAATTAAGGATTAATTTGTAGGGTTCAGCTCCGAGGCACCATCTTGTTTACAAAGCACATCCATTCTCACACCCCCGGAATTTATGTCCTTCATGCCACGGCGCTAAACATCATCTTAATTATGGGATTTAAATCAGGCGAGGGTGATACACTGAAGGGTATGGTTTGGATAGATGACGAACTATGAACTATTCCCAAATTAATCCAGGGTTTATGTAAAGTATGTGTAGCGTAGCCTCATTTACGGCCTATGAGGTTCTGATGCCAGAGGCGTATATACGCGTACTAATTTCAATATATGGAGGCTTACCCAGAGTATAAAATTCTGAAAAAAACATATTATTATGTTAATTGCAACAGTTTGGCTTCAGAAATGGTCTAGGTACAAGAAAGGCACTATTCGCTTTAAATGTAGTATCACAAAGATGTCTGGATATGAACCAAGATATTTATGCGTGTTTTATCATTTCATCTCTATGGCAGTTCCTTATCACTTAGTGTTTCTCATACAGCAACTCTACGAGTCTAATTCGGCTCGTGTAAGAATTGATGGTAACCTGTCTGGTCAAATAGCAACCAGAAAAGGAGTTCGTCAGGGATGTGTATTATCTCCGATGTTATTTAACATTTACTCTGAATTTGTGATGAGACAGGTATTAGACAACTGGAATGGCGGTATAACTATTGGCGGAAGCAAAATATCCAACCTAAGATTTCCTGACGATACATCTATTATGTCTGCCGTAAAACGCCTTCTGTACCCAGATGTTATTTTTTATTGTTGTAATTGTGTCTGCTACGTGGTCTGGACAGGAAAGGGTTCTTGTCTGCTATCTGACAGTCTAGCCCAATTTAAATTCGTTTCTATTTGTCTTGTTCGGGGTAACTGTATATCAATAGTTCCTCTGCCCTTTGTTTTCTGTCTATAGTATAGGAACATTCTGTGTTTCGCGAGCTCTGTGCATATGAAGATTTGGATGTTATAAATTTAAATTTGCAAGGTTGTCGATTTTGAAAATGCAGATGACAGAGATGTGATCTCACAGGCAGTAACAAGTTGAATGGCATTATCGAGGGTATTAATAAGTTTCTCCCTATCTTCTATAACACCAAAGTTTACTTCATACAACATATTTCTTTTATTACTGGTACTTCTTGCTAAAGTATGGCCTGTAACTCTGCAGTGGATCTGAGCAGTGGCGGTTCGTGGCTTAAGAGACCGGTGGAGCCAGAATATAAAAAAATAGCCTAAATTTATCGGCACCTTAAAAATATAATAGAACAACAGTAAAAACACTTACCGAAAATTTTATCTGTGTATAGAAACAAAATATACACTTTTAAATTGTGTGGTATGTAAAATCAAACAGTCTTTCCTTATTTTTTGCAAAAGTGCCAATAACTTGTTTGTTAAAATTGTCAATGTTATTTAAAAACTTTTTTTCGGCCGATAACATTCCAAGAGCACTGAGTTCTTGCATAGAGTTTCTTAGGAACGTCTTAATCCTTTTACTTCCCACACCGATAGGTGAGGGGAGTATTGTGATCGCATAAATTTTCGATTTTGAGATAATCCACTTTTTGGGCATTTCATGATGTCTACATAACGAAAATCCACGTCATTCATTTCCGTCGGTCTGTCTGTCTGTCTGTCTGTCGGTCTGTCTGTCGGTCTGTCGGTCTGTCGGTCTGTCGGTCTGTCTGTCTGTCTGTCGCATTTTTCTACCCTCGTAATCTCAGTAACCGCTGCATGCATTGTGATGAAATTTGGGTAGCGATATGCCGTGGGGTCCTAGTAGGTAATGCTGCTAACATTTTGAAAATCGGTGCATTGGCGGCGGAGTAATTAGCAAAAAACAAAAAAATTAGATATTCATCAAACTTTGTTTTTAGGCGTTTCAGGAGTTCCTGGTCATTTTCTACTTTTTTTGGGTGGGGGTGAATTTGGGGTGGTGGGGGGGTGGAGGGTTGTAAAACTGAAAAATTTGTTGTATTCATAATGGGCTGTACAATGACCTGTGAATGAATGACCTAGCGGCATAATTCACCTTTTTAGGTCCATCCAAACATTGCCTCGCTTATAATAGAAACCAAGGGACTTAGAATTTGTGATGTAGATATACATACATACGAGTATTGTTTTAGATCGTTGTATATTGCTCAACGTGAAAATGACTGAATGGATTTTAGCGAAATTTTGACACAGTATTACTACCGCGGCGAGGATGGAAAACGCGTAATTTTTGGAAAAATCGTGTCAGTGGCGGCACAGAAATAATAAAAAACCAAAAATATAAAAACAGCTCAAAATTTTGTTTTTAGGCATTTTAGGGGTTTCTGATCATTTTCTAATTTTTTTTGGGTAGGAGTGCATTTGGGGTGGTTGGGGGGTGGGGGGTTGTTAAACTGAAAAATTTGTTGTATTTTTTAGATTATATAAATTATTAGCCGTTTTTAGACAAGGCACGTATTGTAGTTACTCTACCACCAAACATCTTAGAGTGACTACTTGGACATGTCAAACGGAATATCTCCGAATTACAGCGCTACATGCGCACATAGGCGTGCTACAGGGTGGCGCGCTAAGAGTATTCATAATAGTGTGTCCATTGTCCTATGGAAAAAATACCTAGCGGCATATTCTTTTTTTAAGTTTTTCTGAACATTGGCTTGCCTATTACAGAAACCATGGGACTTTGAATTTTGTGATGTTTACATATACGAGTGTTGCTTAATTTCGTTCTATGTATATTGCGTGAAGCGAAAATGATTGAATTGATTTTAATGAAATTTCGACACAGGAATTACTATCGCTGTGAGAATGGAAAACACGTCAGTTTCTGGAAAATCGTGTCAGTGGCGGCGCAACAATAATCAAAAAACTAAAAATATAGAAACAGGTCATACTTCGTTTTTAGACGGTTTTTAGGCTCCTGAGCGTTTCGCATCGCATGCAGAATCAAAGCTGTGGCGTTCTAGTTCCTAAGGAGGGAGACGCAAGAAACTATTTACCAGAGTTTTTGTGTTGGGCGTTTTTTTGCGGGCAAATGGGCAATGATTTAGTCGCAAGGGGGGATTTCAGACTATAGCTCCATGCTATGGGAAAATAATAAACTGGTATCGTAATGTGTGGGAAGTACTGAGTCAATCAACAATTTTTTAGCATGGAAAAGAATCGTTCTGCTTCCGATGTGGACATTCTTCGTCCAGGTAGGATACACGGGAAACAAAAAATGCTTTTTTCTGATCACATCCACAAATTCAATTGTTTTTTGTATATATTTCGATTGAGCTTCCGCACTCGGCTTCTAACATTCGACGAACTTGACACATTTTGCGTTTTTTTAAATATCTAAATCGGGAAGCGGTCTTCCCAATTCCTTGATTTCAATTTTGTCCTCAATCAAGCATGTGGAAAACGGCTTTAAAAGAGAATTGCTAATACTACTCATTTTGGCAATAGCCCCTCACTTATTACGAGTCACCACTAAATGTTACTAAAATAACTTTCACGTTGGGGCGCGAAACAGACAGCAGAAATTAATCCGAATAAAACCAATCGACGACAACAAGATCTAGTCTTGGTGAGCCTGCAGTTACCTGGCTACTTTCCCTATTAAAATCGCTCTCTGCCCATATCGTTAATATGACCTCATTTAACCTTTTGGCTGGATGTTTTATAGCAGAATTAGAGCCGTTGTCTGTTTGGCTCTCACACCGCACGCCGTGCTTTCATAGCAATAGTTTGGGCGTGTTTGGCGAGATACTCGTATTAGGATAATATGTTGGATTTTTGTCAATGTTCAATTTTTGCTAAATAATTTAAAAAAATAGGATGCAATATTAAGGCGAGCTGCCACTAGATCTGAGAGGTAATTACAAGTCATGGCCTGTAGAGGGGATAATATATTTTTCTTACATTCTTAGAATTACTAAACATTCACCTGAAAAACAGCAATGCCTAAAGAAAATTAACTCGCTTGTCGTGTCTCCCCTTCGAGTGCAGAAGTAATCCTATTAAGTTATTGTCCTTAAATGTTATTGCTGAAGGTAAGGACTGCCAGACGTGACTCCATTCGATTAACTTTAGGAAGGGTGCGTAGGGTGGAATGGAAAAAGTGTCGTTTAGCTGTACCGTCCTGGTGACTTATTTGCAGGTTGATAAGTTAGGGGTAATAAAGGAATATACAAACCTCGGAGGAATATTTTGGTCAACCGTGCTGTACAGCTATCATACTTTAGTTGATTTTTTGCCTAACGTTGCGTCCATATTACTGAAGGTCAGACATAACTTCAGGCAGGTAATTGTATGCCCACAATGGGTGGAGGGAAGATTGTGAGCTTATTAAAGCAGATTTCAGAAACTTATCACTTGATCATGGTAAGGGCCTTTATATCGATAACGTTAAAATGGATTCACTTGAGTTTTGATGTTTATACAGGGGAATTCATATCAAACTTACATATTTTTAAATAGAACCCGATGGATATTGTTGCAAATTTGGATTCATTGACGGGTTTTAGTGTAATTTTATGCATAGGACCTTAGACAAACTGTTTAGATGTTAATTATCATGCTTGGTTGTAGATAGTAGATATAAAAAGATAATTGAGTATTGAATTGAATTGATTATAAAACTGAGAATGCGATGACTTTGCGATATGACTAAGCATGAAATGTGTCAGTTTAGGTTAGACGACCAAATTTGATTCTACTTGTCCTTGATAAATAAGTAGAAAATTAAGGAAATTTCAATCACAGGTAAATTGGTTTTTTTAAATAGCAATGCCAAATTTTTTTATAAAATCAAGTGTGAGACTTATAATCTTTCCAGCAATATACGATTGTCAATATCAAACTTTTCTAGTTCTTATTTTATTTCAAATTTTCAGTCAAACTAGCGTTTCCAATTTTTCCATCATATAAGCAACAAAGCAGGCCATTAAAAATAACCTAAAACTTGTTCAGATCGGAGGAGTCAACTCACTTAGCAGAAAAATGCAAATAATAATAAATCGTCTTTATTTCTTCAATCTACAATAGGCGAAGTTTAGCTCAGCTATTCTTACACTTAACCTAATGTAGACTAAACCAGAATTCCGTCACAGTACATTTATGGTAATTAAGTATAAAGAACATTTATTTACATTACAACCAAGTGATGTCTAAAATAATATAATTCAAACGAATAATAGAACCAGCAATAGTTGATTCCGATTAAACATCTAAAATTTCAACATTAAATAATTGAAAACGTCTTTCGGAAAACGTCTCCAAGGTAATTTTTTATAACTATCAGATAAGGAATTATAAGTTGCAACAGCGCTATGCGTAAAACTTCGGTTGAATAAAGCAGTTAGATGCAGTGGCATGGTAAGCGTTAGGTTATGTTTGATATCGACATTGTGAATATTGTGTCTAAAAATCAGTTTTTCACGAAGATACGACGGTTGTGATGTGTTGAGTAGCTTTTGAATAAAGATAAGGAGATTGTATTTAAATTTCTCATGCATTTTTAGCCAATTTAACTAGAAAACGAGGCAAGATTATAAAAATTCCTTACAATGCAATTATTGGAAAATTTCCAAAATCAGTAATCAGAATAAATTCTTATTGAATGCCATAAAAAGTTGTCATTCCGTCAAGTCCGTAGTAACGATACCTCTGACTGGAGCCCTTCAAATTCTTCAGTGCTTATTAGCAAAATCGCAGAAAATGAAAACCGAGATGCATTCTGTTTAAATTATAAAACATAATTTACTTGGCAGAAAAATACATTAAATAAACAGAACTACAACATGACATAACTAAAATTTTTAAAAAGTATTTCAATCGTTAATTACTTTCGACTTGACGGAAATCACTAAACTTTTAATACTATTAAACATGAAATTTCATTCTGAGGATAATTATTAGACTGTAGGTAACAATTTCAGGTAGCTCTCCTTTCGTTTCAAAATTTTTAATCGTGTTGGAAAATTGTTACGCTCGAGTAGATCTCAACAGCTAGTAGGCTGTGGAAAAAAAACACCTCTGTCATAGTCCAGCTTCTCATTGGCATTATAAAGCTTACTGCTGTTGTCTCCGGTTAGAGCTGATGTGTTGTATGGAATTTTTATAATCTTGTCTTGTTACTTTAATTCGTTTGTATCTTTCTGCTAAGTCAGTCAGTTTCTTCTACCTAAACGTGCTTTGTTTATTTTTCATAGCCAGCGAGGTTGCTTACACGTAGGAGAAACGGTTTGACTGAAAATTTGAAATAAAATGAAAACTAAAAAAATGGTTTTTGAGAATCCTATATTGTTAGAAAGGTTATTAAATCCTACATTTGATCCTATGAAAAAACTAGTTGTTGCCATTCGAAACTACTGTTCCTTCATGCGCCTTAAGATTTCAACGTTTTTGGCTCTATCTGCCCAAGAAACTATGAATATGTGTCTATAAATCCACACTCGACAGCCACAAGTCTTCTTAGATCAAATTTGTTCATTGTCTACGACTTCATCCTATAGAGAAGGGTTGAGAAAGCGTAATATCTGGCCAAACTGATCTTAAGTTTAACGTTCAGATCTCTAGAGCAGAATAGTCTCCGCATATTTGTGAATTCAGCTTGACCTATTCTAGATGTTATTTCTCGAGAGTATCCGCCAGTCTCGGTCAAAATAGTACCCAGGTCATTATTTATTCATTTATTTATTAATGAAAACTCCATTTTTACAATTATTTAAGACATTAAAGTTTACATAGTGGTAAAAAATCTAAAGGTATACCAATAACAAAAAATACTTGAACTAAGCAAATCACAGGTAACATGGAAATTTGTATAAGAGAGTCAACATTAGGAGAACGGTATGTCAAACTAACAATGTGCTTTTCACAGGCATTCAAGAACTTTAAATTAATACATGGTAATAGCTATAAAAAAAATTATGATTACCCAAAATCCAAAACATTAGGCAAAACATATTTGCTGACGATACTTTAACATACATATCGAATTACAAAATTGGACATTGCGTTGGAACTTCTAAACGATTATTTGAAGAAAATTATCAATTGGTTGAATGTAAATAAACATAAATTGAATACATTAAAACAAAATGTATAATAATAAACAAACATTAAAACGAAACACCAATTACTGTTTTGCTTAATAATGGCATAATTGAAGTAGTTACATTTTACAATAGAGACATGTATACTAGCAGTTATGCTGAATAAATCTATACTACTACTACTGCTACTAAAACAAGCGTAGAAATTAAATAAATAATAAATAAATAATAATTTATTGGTGCTAATATACATTAAAAAAATGTTTGCACATGTCAAAATAAAAGATAAACAAAGGAGGACAACAAATATAGAATCTGTACATACACATACAAATAAATCATATAAAAAAATATCTAACAATTTTACATTAAATCCTCAAAACTGTGGGTACAGAACTCATTAATGTCATAAAATGCTTTACCTGTCAGGTATTGTTTTATTAGGCGCTTTCCTTTTACCTGATTTATCTGATAAATCTCACTTGTGACGTCATGACTCAGTTCGATGTACGTTCCTTTTGTTTTCTGAAACTGAGACTAAAGTGAGATATTTTACCCCCACTTAAGCCCATCTGCACAAGCTCGAAAGGTAGATCACTTGTCTCATATCATTTAGATGTCAAATAAATGAGGTTAGGATTGTATATGAGGTTGAATTTCAGCAGGTTTTTCCGGTTTTATGGTGTATGGATAGTCGATAGTGTAAGGCGAGTGACGAAAAACGTAAAAAACTAGGTTATGGAAAGGATCGCCAGATAATAGAACCATAGCATATTACAAAATTTTGAGGAATGACATTTAACTGCACAAACACGTTCCTTTAACGCATCTGAGCATCTGAGGCTTCCAACTGAGCTGAGCCAACTCATTTTTAAGTGATCTGAGTAAGTGCAGATGTAAAAGGAAAGCACCTATTGTTTTTTTGAACATTATAAGGCTTATCAATCTACAGTGTTCAGGTAATAAATTAAAGAACTTTATGCCATGATAGTTAGTGCCGCATCTTGTCCTTAGCAGCAGTAAAATGGGGGACTAGTTGATCTCGACTTCTAGTTTGGTAGCTATGAGCATTTCCTTGTCTGTTATACTGGTCAAAGTGTTTTTTTACGTATAACAGACATTCCAATATATAGATGCTTGGAATAGTAATTGTAATTATCATGTGTTGAATAAAAGCTTGTTTACAGCAGTCACTATATTTGAGACCAGCAATAACTCTTCGTTTTGACGCGTTTTAGGGGTTCCTGATCATTTTCTACTTTTTTTTGGTAGGGGTGAAATGGTTGGTGGGTGGGGGGTTGTAAAATTGAAAAATTTGTTGCCTTCATAATGGACTGTCCACTGACCTGTGAAGGAAGACCTAGTGACATAAATAACTTTTTTAGGTTCATCCATGCCTTGCCTAGTACAGAAACCAAAGGACAGAATTTTTTGTGGTATAAACATACGAGTATTGTTTTAGATCGTTCTATACCATGCAACGAAGAAACTGTTGAATTGATTTTAATGAAATTTTGACACAGTATTACTACCATGGCGAGAATGGAAAATGCGTATCGTCTTTATAAATCGTGCCAGTGGCGACGCAGAAATAAAAAAAACTAGAAATATAGAAACAGCTCAAACTTCGTTTTTAAATTTCTTAGAGGTTCCTGACCATTTTCTAAGTTTTTTTGAGTGCGGGTGAAATTGGAGTAGTTGGGTGGTGGGGGGTTGAAAAACTGAAAAATTTGCTGTATTAATAATAGGCTGTCCACTGATGACCTGTGAAGGAAGACCTAGCGACAAAAATCAGCTTTTTAGGTCCATTTGAACGTTGCCTTGCCTATTACCGAAACTAAGGGACTTAGAATTTTCTGTATACATACGAGTATTTATTGCTTTAGATCGTTTTATATTTTGTAATGTGGAAACTATTAAGTTGATTCTAATGAAATTTTGACACATTATTATTACTGTGGTAAGGATGGAAAACGCGTATGCTTGTTAGAAATCGTGTTAGTGACAGCGTAGCAATAATCAAAAAAAAACTAAAAATATGAAAACAGCTCAAACTTCGTTTTTAGATGTTTAAGGGGTTCCTGACCGTTTTCTACCTTCTTTGGGTGGGGAAGAAATTGGGGCGATGGTTTGGTATCATCGTAATGTGTGGGAAGTACTGAGTCAATCAACTTGACTTCATTTTTTGATGTGATATGGAAATGAGTATTTATTAAAAGTGCCAACGTAACTACGGTCCTGAACCTACGTGCCCATTTCAGCAAATTTGAGGTAATTGTGTGGAAAACGCGCCTCCTCTCGGCATCTTCGCAATTTTATAGGACTTTTAATACGACGGAGTTAAGGCTAAAGAGATAATAGATGGCATCAAGAAAGTACCCTTAACCTCGCGAAGCGAATACCCGTGAACGTTTATGATAGATATAAAAGTGGCAAGACCGAGAAGAAAATGCTCTCTGCTGTCGTTAAGATGTCCCCTTTACAACAGCTACTCTTTGTTAGGTGATTTAGCTTAATTTTCATTCATTTCGTTCTAAAATGACATAAGCACCAAGAGTTAGCGAAAATGTTAAAAAAACTCATTTAAGCAAATGTTACGTTGAAATAATTGAATACCGCCTTGTGTGTCTAAAAATTGATATGAAGCCTGAACCGCTTCGTGTAGTGTATTTAGTTTGTCCATAATCTGAATTTTACACTGACTAGTAAAAAATTTAGGCCACTTGGGAAGTTACGAATAATTTTGGAAAAAATGTTAATTATAGGAATTAGGCCACTTAGGAAGTTACAAATAATTTTAGAAAAAATGTTAATTAGGTACTGGATCATCACACACGACGAACTGATTCTGTCGTATAATCTAAAATGTATCCATTCACATGTGTCCGAAATTTTTGTACGAAATTTTGTTACAAATTTGGAGAATTTGTATCTTCATAGTTGGTTACTAACTGTTATCTCTAAGGGTATGCACCCTATTAACTATATGCATGTATGTTGGGTTGCCTGCCTACGAGCAAGTTTTATGAAATATATGAATAGTAAATATTAGTGTTGAACTAAACCTATACATTGTTACCAAAATTGATGGCACCAAATGAGTACACACTGAACAAAAGTATTATTGTTAGGCGCCCCTCTCAACAAACACACTATAGGTTCGCAAATTGTACTAAGATCAGGGTATGGTTAAGCTGTGAATGAAAGTTTCTAATCAGTGCTCTAATCCTCCATCTAGTGCCCAAACCACTTAGATATCCGCATGGAGTTGGTGCCATCAATTGTGGTAACGAGGTATAGCGTACCTCTTAAAATACAAGCAAAACCCAAGGATTACAGTGGGTACCTATGTCAGTTGCCAAAGTCCTGTCAAAACCATTCAAATTTCTAAATAATATGTGATTTATGGTTGTTAGAAATAAAATCCAATCCACCAAATACCTCGATTCCTTACCATTATACCAATATTTCACACTGTTAGGTGCACGGTTGAATACAGTTAACCGATGGAGGATATCTTTGATGATTAATATGATTTGATGATCCAAGTATGTTTAAAGTTAAAGCACGTCTTTACCCATAAGCAATAGATAAATAGATTCGCGAATTCCCTAAGTTTTACTCAGCTGTGGACCAATAATTTCAAGCAACGGTTTAAAGGCATTACTTGGTATTTGTAAATAATTAATATATTTTTCTTTTTCTATGCCAGTTAGCTTCATCTCCTGCAACATATTATGGTACGCTCCTTACTTCTTCCTGTTTTTAAATATGTCTTGAACGTAAAATCTACGCTCTCTTCCTCTATTCTTCATTTTCATCCAAAAGAGGGACAAAAGTAAAATATTTATTGAATGCACGTATTGCACTCGCTGAATTACCATTTTCAAATACAAATTCATGGAGATTGTCAGGTGTCAAATTACATAGGACATCGGATAAAAAGTTAAAATATTTTCAACTTATCCGACCGCCGTATAAAAGTTAAAATCATGGGACATTTAGTTTGGCGCCAATCCATTTTGAATACTTCAACCAATAGCAGCAGTTTCGTACCGTCGTATCGTCGGATGTCGTGTGCATCTAAATTTAGCTTAAAAATGCTGTCGGGCAGATTTGTCATCTGTTAGTTGACGTCGATCAGACCGTGTTTTTTCGAGTTTTCATGGAATAACGTGAATTAATAAATCCAATTTATTCAACTGAATAAACGAGTATGATAATAATGAAAACAAGTATGCCCGCTAGCTTTTATTGGAAAACAAATGAATCGACGGCGACGTCTGTTTTACCGATGATTCAGTAACTAAATTTTTTCAGAATTATTTTTAGTTTCTAAAGTAACCTAAATTTTTTGAGACAAACTTATAGAAAATTCCACCACGGTGTATGGTGAGATATCGAACAGGTTTTTGAGACCTGATTTAAATTGTGTTAGACAGCTAGCCTTGAGAGTTACAGGCACAACGTTATACAATCTTCAGCCAGAACTTATAGGTGATTTCTTATAAAATGCATGACCGTATTTTGTGACCAAACTTCATTAGTCTCTAGTGAGGTTGTTGGGGTTAAAATTATTCATTTTATGAACATTTTTGGTTGCATGTATATAACACGGAAGCTAATACAAAAGAAGGTGAATAATCTATACTGTACAAATGTAGAGCGTTAAGACTCTTGGTACTCAAGATCAATATCTTTCTAGTGAGCCTTTCCTGGTATATAAGCACTCCCAAGGTATCAGGTCCCTCCATCACCTTCTTCTAGGTCTCTTTCCTTCGACCAATAGTATATCCCGTAACATGTAACCACCATTCCAGCAGCAATAGCAGCTATTTGGCCATTCATTTTATCAGGTATATGTCTTAAAAAAAATATTTGTCGGATCGTTTGGGAGAACCAAATCAAGAATTTTCAGACCCTCAGATCTTCAAGTTCACCCTAAAAATCTAAATTCTTTATATGGCTTCCTGTCAGGATGAAAACTCGTATCGTGTATAATTTGAAGGTGCCAATTTCAAATCAGACCGTTGTTTTGAGTTTCAGTTAGGTGAAGAAAATCAAAAATTTTCAGACCCTCAGATCTTCAAGTTCACCCTAAAAATATAAATTCTTTATTTGGCTTCCTGTCAGGATGAAAACTCGTAACGTGTATAATTTGAGGGTGTCAATTTAAAATCAGACCGTTGTTTTGAGTTCCAGCCTTAGGTAGAGAAAATCAAAAATTTTCAGACCCTCAGATCTTCAAGTTCACCCTAAAAATCTAAATTCTTTATTTGGCTCCCTGTCAGGATGAAAACTCGTATCGTGTATGATTCGAGGGTGCCAATTTCAAATCAGACCGTTGTTTTGAGTTTCAGCCTTAGGTGAAGAAAATCAAAAATTTTCATACCCTCAGATCTTCAACATCACCCTAAAAATCTAAAATCGTTATCTGGCTTCCTATAAGGACGAAAACTCGTATCGTGTATACTTTGAGGGTGCCAATTTCAAATCCGGCCATTGTTTTCAGTTCCAGCCTCAGGTAGAGAAAATCAAAAATTATCAGACCCTCAGATCTTCAAGTTCACCCTAAAAATCTAAAATCGTTATCTGGCTTCCTATGAGGACGAAAACTCGTATCGTGTATAGTTTGAGGGTATCAATTTTAAATCCGGCCGTTGTTTTTAGTTCCAGCCTTAGGTAGAGAAAATAAAAAATTTTCAGACCCTCAGATCTTCAAGTTCACCCTAAAAATCTAAATTATTTATTTGGCTCCCTGTCAGGATGAAAACTCGTATCGTGTATAATTTGAGGGTGCCAATTTCAAATCAGACCGTTGTTTTGAGTTCCAGCCTCACCTAGAGAAAATTATAAATTTTCAGGCCCTCAGATCTTCAAGTTCACCCTAAAAATCTAAAATCGTTATCTGGCCTCCTATAAGGACGAAAACTCGTATCGTGTATAGTTTGAGGGGTACCAATTTCAAATCCGGCCGTTGTTTTGAGTTCCAGCCTTAGGTAGAGAAAATAAAAAGCCAAAGTTCAATATGTCGAACATTCTATTCAACGAGGGCTGCTCTATATCGGCTTTAATATGCAGCGGCATATAGAAACCACGCTTCTCTAGTGGCTCAAATAGGACGCGCCGTGGCGTTCCACCAAGAAGTAGGCTGCTGTTTAGCAGCGACTTTCTTTGGTTGCCGTTACCTTCGGGTACTAGATGGCGCACCGGCAGAATTCTTTCTGTCTGCTCTCTCACATGATTCCATTCAACGTTGTGTCCAACGTTGGACGCACCGTGTGGGACCGGCTTTAAGGAGAACCATTAAGAACATCGCACTATACCAGAGATGCTGTCCATGCATTGTCCTGTCTGTAACAGCATCAACTGCTAAGACCACATTATGTGCTACCCAAATCAGTGCGACGGTTACTGAGATAACGCGAACAGAAGAACCTCAACGAACGAAACTCCTTGTAGCACGTACATACAATCAAAGCCCGACGCTTTCCTCCACTGCTACGTGATGAACAACAAAATAGGTTCTAAAACTAGGAAATGACATTTGCCAAGAGTGTGACTTGCAAACGTTTTGAATGCGTTTCCAAAATCGTTTCGAAACCTACCGTGGAAGCACCGGCAATCCGAAATTACAAAATGTTTTGAAAACAGTTTTGAAAGCCCGTGGAAACATAGTAACTAGTGGGGTCGACCTCGCGCCAACTGACGGTTCCAATGCAGTCATCTTCTGTGAGTACTGCTGTCGGACCAGAATTCCGGAGGCGCAGGTTCGAATCCCGCTGGCAGTCGGTTCTTTTTCCGGCATTTTCTGGTGGCACCTTGATTTGAGAGCCAATCATGCAGACAATAGCATGAAAAATTGTGTCATTGAAACTTTAAATCAAGCATATTATGATTATGTTGAAAACAAAACAGCGAATAGATCACCTATAAGAATTTCTTCATGGTCAGCGTCCTCCAAAAGCTGAAAGCCTATGGCGCTATAGAAGTGCTGCGAGAAGATGAATGTCTATGCATGTTAGATTTGAAACGCCTCAGGTTGTAGCCGTTGAACGCACCGTGTGGGACTGGCTCTAAGAAGAACCAAGCAGGGGACCCTCGTCCAACCATCCATCGCACTATACCAAAGATGCCGTCCATTGCTGCCTGTAACAGCATTACCTCCTGTCCTGTCAAAATTTCAGTTCTAATAATGTAGCAGAAAAAATGTGGAGATTTATGGGGAAAATTCATTACGACCAGTTTTGGGAGTCTGCAAACATCGCGTCTACCAGTATGAATGAAGGCAAGCACAGCAGATGAGTATGAAGAAAAGTAATCACGGGATGTATTCAACACCAAATCCAACGTGTATGTCACTTGGTTGATGGCCGTGCACAAGGTGATACCATACCTTCTACGGACGATAGCCTGTTATATTTTTGCTTTATATAAATACCTGTACATAGCAAAAATAAACTAAACTAAACTAAACTAAACTAAACTAAAACCATATTATGTACTACCCAAATCAGTGCAACGGTTACTGAGATAACGCGACTAGAAGAACCTCAACGAATGAAACTCCTTGTAGCACGTACACACAATCAAAGCCCGATGCTGCTTTTCCCTCCACTGCTACGTGCCGTCCCCTTTTGGTCCTTCGTCCTTTTCCAGTGGGCCCTGAAGTATATACAGACGGACGGACGTGGACTGGTTAAGGAAACGGGAATCGTTGTCATTTGTCTTGAACGAAATGAAAGTGGAAATAAACCTCACGATCCTCTTACCGTACAACGTAGATCTGAGCAGGACTGCCGGCCGTTGGGAATGTTAAACAAAAGAAGCATTGTTCGAGTTTTCTAGACGATGGTTTAGGAATACATTACTTATAGTGGATAAAATGTATTTTGCCACATTTTCTGTTCCTTTTGCTAGTCTGGATTTCTTCCAGAGATGTGAAAACCATGTACTTATTTTAAGCTATCTTAATGATGTGCTTTTATTCTTATTGAAGTACGTTTTACTACCCACGCTGATAGGTAAAGGGGTGTGTTTGCGGAAATTTTTGATTTTTGGGCGTTTTTTTTATAAATGAGTACCGCGGCTGCTGTGAAAGCGTCATGTTAGGGGAAGTTTGTTAACGCGAGAATTGGATGGGCCAATAACCGCAGGCCCAATAAATACATCTTCTGGCAGTCCATTCCAAGCCTTGGACACCCTGGGAATAAATGTGCGGTTGTACAGCTCAGTTCTTGATGTATGAATAATGACCGTCTTAGGATCAGATGCAACGGTCGCACGGGTACATCTGATAGGAGCAGTGAGCGGCGGAACGATAGAGGATAGCTCAGAGGAGCAGATTCCGTTGGAATATCGGTACGCCGCCGCCGGTGAGAAAGTGACTGAAGGTGGCGTGTTAAGGTCGGATCGCCATTAGTCGAATTGCCCTTCTCTGGACGGCATCTAGTATAGACAGGGTAGTAGGGGCAGCAGCTCCCCAGACATGAGAGCAATACTCCAGGCAAGGTCTTATCTGGGCTTTATATAGCGTGAGGAGGTTACATGGCGAGAAATACTTTCTGTCTCTAAATAGGTACCCAAGCTTTTGCAGTTGAAGCGACGTGTTCGTGCCAGATCAGATTTTATGTAATGTTGACTCCTAACAGCTTGAATGAGTGACTCCTTGGCAGAGCCTCGTTGTTCATTAGAACCTGGTGTTGGCTTGGGCACTTTTTGTTTGATAGCGTACAATACTGGGTCTTGGAGGCATTAAATTTAACCACATTCTTAAGCCCCCAAGCGTGCAATGGTATCGAGATCCTTTGAAAGTGAAGCTGCCACTGCCAGTCTTCTGCGTTCCAGCTCGGCCACAGAGATCGGTCTATTGCTCATGATGCCTGCATGTAGCGTACTGCCATCCGCAAAACTGTGGATTAGGTTTGTAGTGCTAAAGAGTAGATCATTAATATGAAGCAGAAACAATGTCGGAGCCAATACCGATCCCTGCGGAACCCCGGCATTGATGCTATGGAAAGAAGAGGAAAAGCCGTCTACCACGACAGAGATTTTCCGACCTGAGAGGAACTCTGCGAGCCAACCGCAGAGCTTAACAGGGAGCCCATAAGACAGGAGCTTGTTTAGGAGAGCTACATGCCACAGTTGAACGAATGCCTTTGAAATATCGAGAGCAATGCCAAATGACTGGATGAGTTTGCTCCACACATGTGTGATGTAAGCCAGGAGATCTCCAGTTGATCTTTGGTGTCGGAATCCATGTTGTCTGTTATTGACATCTACATAACGATAATACACGTCACTCATTTCAGTCGTTCTGTCTGTCAGTCTGTTGGCGTTTTTCTAGCCTCGTAATCTCAGCAACCGCTGCATTGATTGCGATGAAATTTGGGTAGCGATGTGTGTGGGTTCGTATTAGGTAATATTGCTATAATTTTAAAAATCGGTGCGTGGTGCGCCAAAAACAAAAAAAAATCAAATATCCTTGAGCTTGCGTTTTCAAGAAGAGCAAAGAGGTAGAAATGGAGGATATAGCTTGACAGTCGACTTGAATTAGGTAATTTTTGGATTTAGCCCAAGGGGTTTATTTTGGGTTTGATATCTAAAATGGCAAAAATTTAATTGTCTAAACAATTGCTCTATTTGATTTTGATCACAGTGCGAGCCACGGCCTTGTGTGCTTGCGAACTTGCTCGACTGTGCGATTCTGCTTGACTACAACGTCGTGTGTATGTATGTATCGTTGGAAACATGTCATGGGGCGTTAGTCATTGTACGCAATGTCCTGCTCTGCATAACCTGCGGGTGTCGCTTGTGCGTTTTGGCGAGGAAACACCAAGCCGCACATGCTTATGTAATTGCTGACCTAATAATCATCTTTGAAAGCCGAGTTTTATTCACTAGACTCAATTTTGAAGTTTTACTATTAACTACAACAAGACCAAGGTTATTATCGTAGATAGAGAGCATGACAATAATCGAGAAATAAGGTCAATAGGCCGTTGTGAGGTAGTTCAAAGTTTTGTGTGCCTCGGTTCTTTGATCGACAATTCAGGTAGCTGTGAGAATGAGATTCGACGGCCCATTCAACAGGCACGGGTGGCCATGACAAAGCTTACTGAAATATGGCGTGACCATAACATCACTAAAGCTACCAAAATGTCACTGGTTCAGTCTCTTGTGTTCTCCATATTTTTGTATGCCTCGGAAACTTGGACTGTTAAAAAGGCAGACCGAGCTCGTATAGATGCTTTTGAAATGTGGACGTGGAGGAGAATGCTGAGAATTTCTTATACCGCCCATCGAACTAATGTTTCCATACTGGTAATCCAAAGAGACTATCGTCCATTGTGTCGATGAGAATGCTTACATTCTTTGGACGTATTCACAGAAGCGATAAGGTGGAGAAACTTGTAGTTCAGGGTCACGCCCCGAGTGGACGGCGCCGTGGCCGTTCCCCTACACGCTGGGTGGATACGACGAAACAGTTGCTAGATATGAGTATCAAGAGCGCCACTGAACTGACAGTAAATCGCGACGATGGCGAGCTACAGTTTTCAAAACTATTGACAATATTCGTGTCGGCAATACTCTAGCTCCGACTTAATGTATTTTACGAGTTCACAACATGTCTGTTAAGACATTGTGACTATGATGATGATGACTTTCACATGTTTTACATGTGTGATAGACACGAACATTCTGATGCTCTCTATTTCCGTCAATCAACCTATGGCGCACTGATGATCGCTAATAAACGTGAAACACGTCTGTATACTGGTGGATTGACGGAGATATAGAGCAACCCTCGTATATCGACTCTCACATGCAGTTGGCATAGAAGCGCACCTATCTGGTTGGGTGAAGCGAATGCACCTTTGCGTTCCGCCAAGAAGTTTCCTGCTTTTTAGCAGTGCCTTTCTTTGGTTTGCCGTTACCTCCGGGTACCAGATGGCGCACAGGCACCTCTTTTCTGTCGCCTAATCTTACATAATAAGTGTTGTAACATGACAAGTTACCGGTTCTAACGCAGTTTATTTTGTTACAGAACGTTAGAATGGCCGCCGTTCACCAGCTATAGCATCAGCAGTCCGACAAGATGATGCTGCACCGCAGCGCGTCATCGCGCAGGCGCCGCGCGTCGCGCAGTGCCGCCTCCTCGCCCGCTAACGCCGCCTCCGGTCAGCCGCGGATCAGCGGCGCCGCCCCTGGGGGCAGCGGAAGCAGGTCGGCAGCCACCAGTCCGGGCCGGAGGGCTAGCATTGCCGTCAGTCCGGCCGCTGAACAGCCAGACAGGTAAGCTTATGCGTAACTTGATTACATATCAGGGTACTACCAGAAAATGTTGGAAAAAGAACCGACTTCCAACGGGATTCGAACCCGCGGCTCCGGAATTCCTGTTCGACGCTCCACCAGATGAGCCATGGCGGTCATGGAAACCCAGCCGGCGAAACGCTCATTAACTACGTTTCCACGGGCTTTCAAAACCTTGTCAAATCGTTATGAGTTTTCAAATATATTGTGGAGACGTCAATTGGATCTTCTTCTTCTTAGTCGCAGGGAAGTGGCGACCCCATCGGCCAGAGGTGATGGTACACCTTGCACCGACGACGGAGCATCATGTACTATTATCTCTGCAATCAGCCACAGGGGGGAGAAGTGCAGTCACTTAGCTTCGCCCCCACATCGGAATATTTCCGGGAAACTAGAAATAGGTTCCCGGAAATATGCTGCGCCTACCGGGTCCTCTTCTTCCGAAGACCTTTCCCTGAAGTATCAGCTGGAGCAGACCGTATCTCTTTTGGTTCCTCATTATGTGACCCAGGTATACCAATTTGCGTTTTTTAATAATGCCCACAAGTTCGGTCTCTTTTTGAAGCCTTTCTAAAGTTCTGTTGCTGGACACGTGGACAACCCAGGAAATTCTGAGAATTCGCCTATACAGGGTGGCCAATCGGGTGACGATAATAATTTTTTTTTAGATAGCCCGTACCGAGACCTATCCAAAACACCTCCATGTATGTGTACCGATTATTGATAGTTTTCGAGTTATGATTTTTTTTTGAAAACTTAGAGATTTTCCAGTTTTTCCAAGAAATCGTCAAAAACAAAAACAAGAATGCTTTATGGCTTTTATTTTTTTCTGCAATTATACTCAGTATTAAGCCGATTTTAATATCCAATAAAGAGAACCTGTACATCCGAACAATAATTAAGTACATTTTGGGGCCAAAGTTTGAAATCTCGGTTTTAGTCAGGAGACCAAAACCCTCAAAATCAGATTAAAAATACTTATGCCTGGTTTTGGAGCTTCAAGCTAATCTTAAAAACTTTTCAAGACATTGCACTTTCGAAATAATAACGAAAAAGTAGCACTTATGGGGACATTTTGCGCCGTACGTGAGTATTAAAGGTAAAAAGGTGATAATTCACGAATTCCCAAAATAATTAAAAAAACTATTATTTTGCTTTATTATGACAAATTAAAGAAGAAAAAACTCGTAACAACTAATAAGCCCGAAAATCATTGATGTTTTGATGACCTTTAGTAAAAAAACTAATACCCAAATTGTGATTTTTAAAGTGAACTTCTGCTAAATTAAGTAGTATTGAAAGTTAACAAAGGAAAGAAGTAATAAACAATAATCTGACTACCAATTTCATGGCAGAATTACCTGGGAAGCGATGTCGTAGCATACGCCATCCCTTTCTTTCAGAGTAGCTTTTTGCGAGCTCATGTCGGCGAAGCGCGGTTGTGTTAATCAATTTTCGGTAATAGGCAATGCAATGTTCGGATGGACCTAAAAAGGTGATTTATATCGCTAGGTCTTCCTTGACAGGTCAGTAGACAGCCTATCGTGAATACAACAAGTTTTTCAGTTCTTCAACCCCCCACCCCCCAAACACCCAAATTCCACCCCCACCCAGAAAAACGCAGAAAATGATCAAGAACCTCTAAAACGCCTAAAAACGAAGTTTGAGGAATATTTAAAATTTTTGTTTTAATTACTCTGCCGCCCATGTACCGATTTCCAAAATTATAGCAGCATTACCTACCAAGACCCCACAGCATATTGCTGCCCAAATTTCATCATAGTCCATGCAGCGGTTACTGAGATTACGAGGCTAGAAAAACGCGTACAGACAGACAGACCGACAGACAGACCGACAGACAGAACGACGAAAATGAGTGACGCGGATTTTCATTATGTAGACATTATAAACGCCCAAAAAACCTATTATCTCAAAATCGAAAATTTTCACGATCACAATCCTCCCCTCACCTATCGGTGTGGGGAGTAAAAGGGATGGCGTATGCCTCGATAACGCTTCACAGGTAATTCCGCCATGGAATTGAAAGTCAGATTGTTGTTTTATTATTCTTTTCTATTGTTAACTTTCCATACAACTTAATTTAGCAGAAGTTCAATAGTACACAGCAAAAAGCACAGGTATTAATTTTTTTTAATAAAAGTGATTAAAATATCAATGGTTATCATATTTGTTAATTGTTATGAGCTTTTTTTCTTTAATTTGTCATAATAAAGTAAAATAATAGTTTTTTAAATAATTTTGGAAATTCGTGAATTATCACCTTTTTACTTTTAACAGTCACGTACGGTGCAAAATGCCCCCATAAGTGCTATTTTTTCACTATTATTTCGAAAGTGCAATGCCTTGCAGAGTTTTTAAGATTAGACTGGAGCTCCAGAACCAGGCATAAGTATTTTTAATTTTATTTTGAAGGTTTTGGTCTCTTGACTGAAAACAGAGATTTCAAACTTTGGGCCCAAAATGTACTTAATTATTGTTCGTATGTACAGGTTCTCTTTATTGGATATTAAAACAGGCTTAATACTGAGTATAAATGCTGAAAAAAATAAAAGCCAAAAAGCACTCTTGTTTTTGTTTTTGATGATTTCTTGGAAAAACTGGAAAATCTCTAAGTTTTCAAAAAAAAATCATAACTCGAAAAATATCAATAATCGGTACACATACATGGGGATGTTTTGGATAGGCCTCGGTACGGGATATCTAAAAAAAATTTATTATCGTCACCCGATTGGCCACCCTGTATAGCCATATCTCAAAAGCCTCAATTTTCCTTGTGGACGCTTGCGTCAACATCCAGGGCACCATACAAGAGCACAAACCAGACATAGCATTTGAGTAGTCTTAATTTAGTTTGTAAATTAAGATCTCTATTCCTGAACAGGTTTCCCATTCTAACGAAGGTGGCTCTTGCTTTCTCTATGCGGCATTTTATTTCTGTAGAGTGATCAATTAGATGCGTTTCCAAAACGTTTCCTGTTCAAGGCCGATTCGCTAATTTTTGTGATCGTATCGAGATCCAAATATCGTGGAAACACCAGCTGTCACTACCAAAACGTTTTGAAATGAACTATGCACAGTGCGTAGCTGTCTAATGTCGCTATTATTAGTTTATTGAAGTTTATTCGAATTCGAAACTAAAGATTTATGATAAACAACAAGATAGGCTCTAAAACTAGAAAATGACATTTGCCAAGAGCGTCACTTGCAAACGTTTTCAATGCGTTTCCAAAATCGTTTCGAAACCTACCGTGGAAGCACCGGCAATCCGAAATTACAAAATGTTTTGAAAGCAGTTTTGAAAGCCTGTGGAAACATAGTAACTAGTGGCGTCGACCTCGCGCTAACGACCCCAATGCCGCCATCTTCTGGGAGTACTACCGTCGGACCAGAATTCCGGAGGCGTGGGTTCGAATACCGCCGGTAGTCGGTTCTTTTTCCGGCATTTTCTGGTGGCACCTTGATTAGATTGTTACGTTTTGAAACAATGAGTGTGGGAAGACGACTGCTTTATTTGTCGACATTCAGGAATGTACATAAAAACAATAAGTATACAAAGTCTCCATAACTGTATGTATATACTCAATTACAAAGTACATGACATAGCCAATCATGCAGAAAATAGCATGAAAAATTGTGTCATTGGTTACATATGTCATCCAAATTGGATGAGGAAGATGCTATTTTTAAGGCACACACAAAAAATAAATTCTTGGACGAAGAATATATACTTTCATTTAGGTATACCATATTTTTCTACATACGCAAAGCTGTAGTAATCTAAAACCAAGAATGCTTTATCTGTTATCATATAATGCAGAGTTACGTATATTAAGTAGATACTTTCAATTCAAAACTGGTAAAGCCATGAAAGTAAGAATACCGAAACTTTAAATCAAGCATATTATGATTATGTTGAAAACAAAACAGCCATAAGAATTTCTTTATGGTCAGTGTCCTTCAAAGGCTGAAAGCCTATGGCGCTGTAGAAGTGCTGCGAGAAGATGAATGTTTATGCGTGTCAGATTTGAAACGCTTCAGGTTGTAGCCGTTGTGAGACAAATTCCCCGGCAGCTCATTCCACAGCGTCGAAGCTCTTCAAAAGAGGAAAGGCTGGTGGAGACTGGTTCAGATAGTAGGGACCTCGACCTCGTAAGAATGAGCTTGCAGAGCCCCTCCAGTGTTCTTCGTTCGGCCTTTGGTGTTGTCATCTAGGAAGGCTCACCCGAACATCTTTCGTGATAGAATCTTTGAAAAAGGGACATGTCAGCCACCCTTCTTCGACGCTCTATGCTGTGGAGATCTTTTGTAAACTCAAACGTATCGATTAGTCTAGTTGCACTCTTCTGGATAGTGTCCAGAAGCTTAAGAGAGTGCTTCGCAGCGCATCCCCACAAATGAGAGCAATACTCCAACGTTGGTCCGATCTGTGCCATGTAAAGCAGCAGTATAGTTACTCTAGTGGAACACCGCCGTTTATTGAAAATACGTCTGATGAACAGCCTTCGACCACAACAAACAGAGACCGGCGTTCAAAAAACTATTCAGCCACTGGCGGAGGACAGATGGTAGTCCATAAGCAGCAAGCTAGCTTGACCAGAAGTCCCTCATGCCACATTATATCGAACGCTTTCGATATGTCAAGTGCAACAATACGGAATTCGCCATGATTTTCCAATATTTATTTCATTTTTCAATGTCATATTCAACTCTGAAATATGTTTCACTCTTGTCAAGGTTTCACTCATGTGTGTTAAAATATACAGCACATGTATCGTAATTTCATTATTTGGAATCAATAGATTCAAAATGTTATTAAAATAGATGAACAAATACATTATATCTGGAAATACGTATGGTGCGGTGGAACTGCTTCCTGTATGCGGTAGCTATATGTATACAGGGTATTCCAAAAGGGTGGTGTTAATTTCAGAAGTTTAGAGGGTGCGACTGGGAGAACATCTTAAACATATAGACCCCTAATTCGATATGAACTGTTTTGGCTATAGAGCCATTTTTTGTCATAACTCTTACCTGCTCAATCCTAAGATGGGTAACAATGTTGTCCACTGAAAGGCATGTCGACTAAAATTGATTTTCTAAACTCTCTATGATAAAAAAAAACATAGTCTGTTAACTTAACAACCTACTAATCTTCATTTTCTATCTCCGGAGACAAATGCAGACAGAATATGGCCGAAACAACGAGTTATTTTTCAAATTTCGTGAAGCAGCTTACAGTAATATTTATTAGTATAGAGGCAGAACTTCTGGGTACGCCATAATGTCTCTCTGCTAGGATCGTACCCACTTATAATGCGGTTGCCCTCATTTGTAAACTTTTCCACTATGCAGATTGGAATTGCGTTACTAGGACACAAACTTCGACAAACTTTAGGCTAAAAATATGCACCTAGCTTCAGATACTTGTTCATTGCGACTGTCTTTCTATTTCTGACGAATCGAGCTTTATCTGGTCAGCAAGCGCGCTTAAAGGAGAAACCTTAGTTCAGCGAAGAAGATTATGTTCACAGAGATAAATGGGTGATTGGTACAAGGATTCCCAATAGCTAATATCAAAGCTGGACAGAAAGAAAGAAAGAGCCCTGAAGTAGCTGCCAAACACGAAACCATGCTTAAGGTACCCCCAAATATTAAGTGACTCTTAAGTATCGACTATGAATACGGCCCTAAACCTCAAACCATCTCCATCGATCCTCATCCTACCACTCTTAAAACAATAGTGCCATACTAGGCAAATTCCAGATCATAAAATTGTTCTCCCTTACAGGTCTCGTGGGTCTCTGATGCCAGAAGCAAACAGGAGTCCCAGGCATTCGATTATCCCAGACATATCGCTGGACACCCAGATGAACTGCAGGGAAAGGAACCCAGCTGCTGAATCGCACAATAGGAGTCCAAGACCCAGCTTGGTACCCGATTTTGATAGGAGTCCTAGGAACAGGTAAGCCCATCTCACTTTCCAAGACTTGTTTTCGTTCTATATAATATAACACATTTTATTGTACTTCCTACGCTAATAGCCCCCCATGAATAAATCTCTTGACACAGTTTTGAATGAGGTCAGAAGTAGACATTTTTTGTCTTCGAAAGACCTTTCACTTCCCACACCGATAGGTGTAGATGTAGTCCTAACGTGATCGCGAAAATTTTCGATTTTGAGATAACACGCTTTTTGGCCGTTTTATGATATCTACATAACGCAAATCCGCATGACTCATTTCCGTCAATCTGTCGGTCTGTCGGTCTGACGGTCTATCTGTCGGTCTGTCTGTCGGTCGGTCTGTCTGTCGGTCGGTCTGTCTGTCGGTCGGTCTGTCTGTCGGTCGGTCTGTCTGTCGGTCGGTCTGTCTGTCGGTCGGTCTGTCTGTCGGTCGGTCTGTCTGTCGGTCGGTCTGTCTGTCGGTCGGTCTGTCTGTCGGTCGGTCTGTCTGTCGGTCGGTCTGTCTGTCGGTCGGTCTGTCTGTCGGTCGGTCTGTCTGTCGGTCGGTCTGTCTGTCGGTCGGTCTGTCTGTCGGTCGGTCTGTCTGTCGGTCTGTCTGTCTGTCGGTCTCGGTCTGTCTGTCGGTCTCTCTGTCGGTCTGTCTGTCGGTCGGTCTGTCTGTCGGTCTGTCAGTCTGTCGGTCTGTCTGTCGGCCTGTCTGTCTGTCGGTCTGTTGGCATTCTTCTAGCCTCGTAATCCCAGCAGCCGCTGCATGGATTTTGATGAAATTTGGGCAGCAATATGCTGTGCGGTCGTAGTAGGTAATGCTGCTATAATTTTGAAAATCGGTGCAGGGGCGGCGGAGTAATTAGCAAAAATCAAAAAAATTCAAACATTCCCCAAACTTCGTTTTTAGGCGTTTTAGGTGTTTCTGATTATTTTCTACACTTTTTGGTGGATGTGAAATTTGGGCTGGTTGTAAAATTGAAAAATTTGTTGTATTCGTAATAGACTGTCCACTGGCATGTGAAAGAAGACCTAGCGACTTAAATAAATTGCTAATTTCAGTTTTATTTTCGGATTTATTATGGCACTACTATTGTTTTCTTGGATGAGACTTGGGATGTGCATGAGAGAATCAGCAAAAAGTATGACTGTTTTCTATGCATAGTGAATCAATTCTTTTATTCAGGAGCTCAACTTCATTACTGTATAATACTGTATATTCACTTTGTATCACTATCTTCAGGATAATGATTATAGATACGACAAAACATATATCGCAAATATGGCAACTCTATCACTTGGGACATTTTCGTCTGGTTTTACTTGCACTTTGTATAAACTCAAAGCATCTCACTTTACTTTAAAGTATTTCTGATTTATCAAGTAAGCAATCCCCGTAAGACCATAAAAGCTTATCGCCTTCACACCCTGAAAGTCATTATGCTGAAAGCTTTCAACGGTAACGTCGAACAGATAAAATGTAAGCGTTTGTGTTCGGAAATATTTTCGGTGCACCCTAAAATCTACATTTTCGTGTTTTAGGAAATTAGGTCTCTTAGAGGAGTTCAGTTGTATCCTTGAACTAGTTGTTGCTTCTCAATTCCTGTACTAGTGAATTATTTAGAAGGCTGCCGAATGAGATTGTTTGAAGGAAAAGTGGTTTTATTTATTCATTTGTTGAAAGTTGGGTGAAGATCCCCTCTTTTCTTACTTGTTGTATTCAGAAATAAAAGTAGTATTCTATGGAATGATATTTTTTTTTTGAAAGCAAGGCAGAGGCGTATCATGGTTTTTATAGCAACAGTATACAACGATTGGCAGAGGTACATATGGGTAAAGCTACCATTTAAAAAAAATGAAGTCAAGTTGATTGACTCAGTAGCAAGAAACTATATAGTCTGAGATCCCCCTTGCAACCAAACCATCGCCAGCCCCCCCCCCCCCCCCAAATTATGTTATGCCTATGGGCCTTTCCTTCACATATCATTGGACAGCCTACTGTCAAAGAAACCAAAGTTTTCAATTTTACAACCCCCACCCCCCAACCACCCAGATTTCACCTACATCCAAAAAAAGTAGTAAAATGATCCGGGACTCCTAAAATGCCTAGAAACGAAGTTTGATCTGCTTTTGTATTTTAGTTTTATGGTTATTGCAGCGCCACCACTAACACGCTTTCCCACCTCCAACTACCCCAAATTTCACCCCCTCCAAGAAAAGCAGAAAATGATCAGGAACACCTAAAACGCCTAAAAACGAAGTTTGGGGAATATTTGAATTTTATCGTCTTTTGCTAATTACTCTACCGCCTATGCATCGGTTTTCAAAATTATGGCAGCATTACCTACTACGACATATTGTTACCCAAATTTCATCAAAATCGTGCAGCGGTTGCTGAGATTATGAGGCTCAGATCGACAGACAGACCGGCAGAGAGACCGACAGACAGACCGACGGAGCTGAGCGACGGGGATTTTTGTAATGTAGGTTGATACCTACGCCCAAAAACGCCCAAAAAGCGTGTTATCTCAAAACTGAAAATTTTCGCGATCACAATGTAACAATAAAAGCGCTGATTGGTGATGAGCCACCAACCAACATATTGCCCATAGCAACCAGCAGTTCAATCGGATTGTATGGGCAAGTGGGTGCTTGCGTGTGTGCGTGAGTCTAGCTAGCCGTCAAGAAATGAAAACAGGACAACAATGGTTTAATAAAGATTTATTTCAGTATATATGAATGCAGCGCATATGTATATTTCATCTAATTTTTTTAAAAACAAGAACTTAGCTTCGGAGGGAAGTCCAGGGAGTAGTTCTCGTGGTGCCCTTCCGAAGAGAAGGTGGTGCTCCAAAGAAGGTGTTACATCCGCACCCCAAAGAAGGGTGATGCCCCGGAGAAGTGGTAGTGTTCACATGGTGGAACCCCAAAGATGGCTGGCTTTCTTTAAAAGGAGTTTTGGTGGTGCCCCTCCAGAGAAGTGTGGTGCCCCTTCAAAGAAGGTGGTGCCCCTCCAAAGAAGTGTTCATGGAACCCTAAAGAAGGATGGTTCTCCTCGGTTACCACATAATTGTACAGACACATAATTGTCTTAGAGAGACATAACATAAGGTGTTTACTGTTCGAGTTCAGAGCTGAAAAAGGGAGAGGTATGTGTTTCGATGCAAAAGGAAACATTGGTAGAGAGCGAGAGCATACCCCCCACTCATTAGATTTTCCCAAAATTTATGCGCAGATTGTATAATATAATATTTCCAGCTGAAAGAAATAGAGATGGGAAGAGGAAGAAGCTAGAAGCGAACAGTTATGAAAACGTTACAACTATAATCAGGAAATAGTTGCTAAAAATGGAAGTCATAAACTATTTGTGTATGGTAAACAAAGTAAATAATATAAAAATAATTTTGAAAACGGGTGAACCGCTACAACAATACTCCCCCTACCTATCGGTGTGGAAGGTAAAACTTATTAGCTGATAAGGTCAAAACCTTCCAAATTCCTAGCCTTTTGTGCATGTAGCTAGAATAGTATAAATTCGTTCCAAAATTTCAAAATTTTTACGTATTTGTCACAGAAAATATCCATTACATATTTTTCCTACTACATATTTACATTTTATATGCTTTTTATTGGTCTAAAAAGCATGTTTCATGGTATCCCGATTTTTTTGTGTAAGCAATATGCAAAATACCCAATGAAGCTACCTGACCGACATTTTTTCTTCCAGTTTGGTACCGGATTCTCAAAGAAGTCCCAGAGGAAGTCTTGCCCCTAGCGAGTATTCCCGTAGCCCAAGAAATAGTTTAGTTCCCGACCAATACAGCAGGAGTCCTAGAAACAGCCTGGTGCCAGAACCTAATCGAACACCTAGGCATAGTTTGACACCTGACAATGGCGGAGTATACGGATCTAGGCTGAGTATAGCAGAGTACAGTCGGAGCCCTAGAAATAGCCTGCTACCCGACGGCTCAAGATCACCTAGGCAGACGCTCACCCCTTCAGAGAGCGCTACTTGGGGACCTGACGAAGGTAAGGGCTACATACTTTGTTTTACGAGGGCTGCTCCATACCTCCGTCAATCCACCAGTACGCAGACAGCTGTTTCACCCTTATTAGTGATCATCAGTGCTCCATAGGTCGATTGGCGGAGATAGAGAGCATTAGCAGGCGGACTCCGATAAATAGAAAAGTAATGTTATAGCGTGTTCGACTTACTGCACTGATTTTAACCACGATTGTACTACAGTGCACATTGAAAACTCGTCTGGTGCCCAGAAGTCCAATAAATCTGAACTGGTAAGTCGAACACATGATACTACGACTTTAGAAGGTATGCTCACGCGCATGATGTCTTCCGTCTCGCTTTCACCTGTGACGTCAGCGTGTGACAAACGGGGTTGGGTTTGTTTACTCGTTTAGTTACAGGTTATAGCCGAACATTTCCAGTTTATTTTCTTGATTTTACTCGTTTACCGTAGTAAAGTTTGATAAAACATTAATTATTGGCGATTCTGGAGTTTAACACATATTTGAACAATGATTTATTGTGTGGTTGTAGGGTGTAATAATAATAAAGTAAAAACTATTCGTCATACTACCGCTACTTGGGATGGTTTGGAAAATTTGGCGGGTTTCATTGCATTTAAGTTGAAAAATAAGGAGAAACTGGGTTATATCCCAGATTGCACAGATACTTTTCTCAGTTGGGCCAACCATTTAACAGAAGGTGGACTACAAAAACATACAGATGAGTTCTTGGCAAAATGTATTGAGCTCGGCCATAGATTTTCCAACTATAATGGAAACGCTTTGAACATTGAAAAAAACTAACTTGCGAATTTAAACAAATTATCAGAGAATGTATATGTGACTGATGAAGCAAAGATGAGCTTGTTTTCTAGATGCAAAATGTATTTCAGAATACGAATTCTTCATAGGGGAATTAGAGAGACCTCGAATATTAGAAAACTGAAATTCACTAACATTGTAAAATAGTATAAAGTAATAAGTATACAGGATCCTGCGACGGTGCATCCAGCTTTCGTAGCGCCTTTCCTATTTGGAATAAAATAAATGCTACATAAAATAAAAATGCGCTAAAAGACGGTTAGAGATTTACAGGCTGCAGAACGTATTTTGATATTTCATTTTCAGTTCATATAGAGGAAGGCTAGTTCTATATGCTCTTATTCACCCCTTTTTCAGTTCTTATTGTCTGTCCAAAATATATTTCCCCATAGACTCATATATACAGAATCGATACCTAACTACAACACCAGAGCGTAGCAAATAATGTGCCTTATACCCAGGCCATCAGAAATCATCACTACATGTGGATCAAACTTTTTAATTCAAACATATCATTAAACAGATACATCGTGTGAAAACATTTTGAAGAAATTGAGGAAAAACTTGTTATTACTAGGAATCTTTAGTATACGAGAATTCACCTGTGCTAGCTAAATACAATGCCCAGAAAGATATTGGATTGTTGTATTGTGACATGTTTTTATTTTATGTTTAACATATACCCGGTTGTGACATATATTTGAATAAATAAAAAATAAGAAAATTTGGTAATGTATTTTTCCACCAATCATTAGCAGAAAAAAGTCAATATTCATTCGCCATAAACATAATGCCATTATGCTTGTTCATGATTTTTAAAAACCTCTAAATGACAAAATCATGTTATTTATTTCTTGTCTACCTTTTATTAAGAGAATTATACAGTAAATACATTGCAAATTGGCTTGAAGAGCTGGTGACGCAACATCATAATTTATATATAAAAAATAAGAACGGTAATCAAAGGCTCCTGAATGGAGTATATAAAAATTCCACCCCCTACCCGAGAAATTTTCCCACAAAAAGATGGTTTCACTAGGCACTCCAATCAACCTCTTATATGAGATTTCAGAAAAATACGTCCAGACCGCTCTGGCTCTGTTCTTTTTCCACAATGTAAATTTTTTTTGAGTACATACATTCAAATTTTTGTATCTGAAATTCAGAACGCTCGGCACTACTGCAAACGGGTCAGGCGTCGATTAATATCCATTCTCTGTATAACTATTTCACCAATTTTTTATTCAGATACAAAGCAATATGTATCGTTTATATTATACTGCGCATGAGCTATTTTCATTTTGTATGAATATTAAATATCTAAGACAGATATAACAGGAAACGAAATAAAACTTTCAAAAATCAATGTTTTGGCGCCATGTGCTTGTACACTTTTGTCACACGGTGACGTCATGCGCAGACCGGTTCGAAATCTGTCCGCCAAGTGATCATATCTGTCAGTGTCGTAGTATCATGAGTCGAACATACACCAAATTTCAGTGCAATTCAAGTAACTGTTCTGTCAGCCAACTGATGACAGGTTGATGTCACTTTGCATCGCGAGAGCTCAATTTCATTCTGTGGTGGTTTTGGAATATGAATAGTTTGAATCCGCCTTATTCAATAATTTATTCTATTTATCGTCATAAAAACTAACAACATTTTGTGCAATATGGCTTTTGCACTAAAAAATGAATATCTATCTATATCGGTCAATACTTATGTATATCTTGTTGTATCTCTTCTTCCGTCAGTATATGAACAACATCTTCAACAAATATTCATATTTTTGGGACACCCGCAGCCGTTGTTCACAATTTAACTAGATATGCTTCAATTTCCTCATCATTGTAAGATGACGATATTCGCAGTTCTCCCAACTACACTTTCCGCACCTTTCATGCTACTTACTAACCCACTACCCAGTTCTTAATTCAAAAAATTATTTTCTCTGACAAATAAAATAGGTTATGATTAATATTTTAAACGTCAAAAATGCACTGAAATCTCCACGAGCTCAGAGAGTCCGTGGCGCTAATTTGCACTCAAGTGCAATTTAAGCGGATAGGTCGAAAACAAAAAACCACACTAGTTTTGCACTCAAATCTGAGCCGAACATAATTTTGACACTCAGTTCCTATGAGTACAGTGATAGGGCAATAAGTCGAAAACGCTATAAAACTGATGGAAAAGTTGGTACTCTGATGTAGTTTTCTATGATTCCCTCCTTCCCCGTAAGCCCTCCTTAGAAACGCTTCAAAACAAGAATTGGTTGCTATCGAATTCCATTTACCTACGTGGGTTAAAGTGAGTAATCCTAGTAGAGAGAGATGGCCCCTTCACTTTCTCGCCCGACATTAGCGCCTACCGCAAACAAACTTTGACGTACGTTCTTTTGGTGCTTTCCCGGGTTGATACTTAATCAACCTCTACCTATTTTTGTCAATGGACAATAAGGGTCAGTCAAGATCATTGGTGGATGGGGATAGACTATGTAGAGCGCCATCCGAAATAATAACTAACAAATTTAGCCACTCACAATAGACTCAATAGTCACAATAGAGCCAGAATTCAACACAAAATCAATTCAAGCAACGCATAAGAAATAATAATAATAGCCTTTATTGAAGTATACAGCTAGCTATATACTCCAAATGGTGGAGTTCACTACAATAGTGCTTTTCCACTCAACCATATAGCACATACTATACTTGAATTTAGTTAAAACAATTCCCCATGGCTTCTGGACCATTATTTCAGTATCGTACTCGCACTCTGGTATAACCCACCGCTAATCTTCGTCTGTTCCACTGTTGTTCACCTCTCAGGAATGTGCACTGGAAGCCAGGAAGTCCACAGCCGTCCGTTTACCTCAACGGTTCTGAATTCTTAGAATGATTTTCACGCAGCGAATTTCGACGTTTTCATAATTGAGAAAGCTTTTAGTATAGGTCATAATTATAAAATTTATGTCAAACTGTCTAAAGCTGTCATGATTTTTGAATAAGCAACAAAATATCCCTACGTATTTCCGAACTTTCACGAGCACAATTCTAAAATATAAACCGACTCATCAGAGTTCCTAAACTCGTTTATGTACAACGATATTAGAATCGAAATGAAGCGATTCTAATATTACTTTTCTTACTGTCGGAGTCCCTTGGTAGGATTTCCATGTCTACCAGACATGTAAAGCATGTGAGAGTAGGCGGCAGAAAAGATCTGCCTGTGCGTCATCTGGTACTCGAAGGTAACGGTAAACCAAAGAAAGTCGCTGCTAAACAGCAGCAGACTTCCTGGTGGAACTCAAAGGCCCGTTTGCTTGGCCTGACCAGAAAAGTGCGCTTGTATGCGAACGAGGGTTGCGTGACTTTACGAATAAGCTTGTATCTTAGACGAGGAAAGAGAGAGGACAGAACGCGTGACTGACATTTCTGTTACCAAATGGCACCAAAAATGTACCAAAACGTCATTAAATTTACCTATGATACGTGATTACTGGCTCCTTCCTGCTGCTGTGGCTTTTACAACCGTAAGCTGCACACCCTACCATTATGCACACCACAATATTTTACAACGATTGGTCTTAAAAATGCTAAATATCATAAAAAAATGTTTTGACGGGTGTCAAATAGCTATCCATTTTCGGTCACAGCTAATTCATATAGCATCAAACGGGCGTGCGGTATCCCCTCTCTTTCCTTATCTAAGGCTTGTATATAACACAATAATTTTGAAATGTAGGCCTTCGCTTTACCTACAACTTTTATTCGAAAGTATTTTTTGTATCTTCCATAATATGAGGTATTCAAGTTCGGAGTATAAATCAATCACTGTGTATATTTGTCTAAAACTTGGACAGGCGCATCCTCAATACCGGATACAAACACTGATTCTTTATTGATCTACCATTTAAATACTGAAATAGACATCGAGCTTCAATCTCATATAATAGGCACACAAGCAGAGAATCTGTAACTATGTATTGCCTATCCAAATAAGAACATAATGCTTTTCAAATATTTAGATTACCGCTTAACCAGAGTATTATTGCACCTGTAAGTATACGACGGCCTCTTTTTCTTCGCCAAAGAAGTATCTCTTAACCTTATCTCAACTAGAACTGAACTCAACTGAGCTGAACTCGCCATGCTACTCGTGGCGCCTTATATACACTTCATTGAACCATCTAGAGAATTCTATGACATTCTAGAATGTCCATCCGTCATTCGCGAAAACTCTAGACGATTTGATGACGTTTACACTTCAAACATCTAACCTAACACTTTGACTTTATATCATGCATGACAACTAATACACAATACACGAATACCATAATATACAGTATGTTACAATATTATGCCAGCAGCTGAGAAATAATGCTATATAAATGGCGTTGAATATACTAGAGTCGCGCAGCGATTTTAAATACGTTTACAAAATGGTTTACTATAAGATTTAAAAAAATGATATCATCGACTGTCAGTTTTTTTCACCTCTGTAATTTACGTATTTATAGATATGTTAGCAAATTTTGAAAACAGGACCACTGTAGCAAATAACTGTATACAATTAATAATGGTCAACCTCTTTATCAAATTTGGTTAGAGACAATCTTCTCAATAGAAGCAAACATAAAGAGATTTGAAGCTATCAAAATTACTGGTAAGAATCGCCATAGCTATACAGAGTGTTTCATAAGTTGGGATTTTTTTCATACAGCGGATAGTGCTCGCAAAAATGAGTATTTTTTCCCAGTAACATATAAACGAAATATTTAGAGAAAACAAGAAAACATTAAAGAAATCCTCAATTCTTCCCGTCCCTGGGTAATGGCTCACCATGTCATAATATCACAACAAACAAGGCAGCGCTAGCGGTGCCGATGCCGCTGAGAAAACACTAAAACAGGCAGTTCGTCATACGTCGCGTTGCTGTGGCATAGTGTACGAGAGTGCTTGATTGTTACATTTGACGATCGGACCTTAAAAACAACAACAATGGTGCATGCTTATAACAATAATGGTGGTAGTGGTGGACATGATTTTAATGTACAGTGAGTGTGACCAAAATACTGCTGCGGCTTCGCGAGTGTATGCCGATCGTTTTCCTAACCGTACTCACCCTGCACCTCGTCAATTTGTCGTGCTCGTGCAAAGAGCTAGAGACACAGGATGTCTGAATCCACATCATGGTGGATACGCTGGAAGACCTAGACAACCTCGTATGGTCCAAATTGAAGAAGACATCGTAGATCGGATTTTTATCTGTAAGACGCCTGCGACAGGACCGCACTTACAACTTCGTAGCAACCCAATAGTGAGTACTTGCTTGAATTTTTTTTAGTGTTTTGCTGCTGGTTCACCGTGCATTAGCTTTGCCGTTTCAAGGGCTGTTGCTTCTAAAGAGGAAAGTCCCAACTTTTAGAACACCCTGTATTGATGTCAATGGTGATTGGGCTACTAGAGATCAAAACTGTTGTTGTGATAGTAGAAGATCCGAATATAAGACGACCTTCACGCGAAGTTATAATTAATGAAAAAAATATTTATAACATTCATATATTTTGATTTTATGAATGTTACACATTTCATATATCTTTTATTACTTTATAGCTTAATAACTTAATTTAATATTAATAAATTATTAGTGCTCCAAAATATTGCCCAACTTTTACGAGTGTATCGCTATCCTTTTCAACTTTGTTACTGTTGGCAATAAAATTATCTTTATTTTGATATGAGTTTCATGCATTAACCACACGGTGCAAATTAATATTATTGATGTACCTGTTTATACATGCCTACCCTATAGTTGGGACGGGAAAAACGTAGCCAACCTAACGTTTGCATATTCTATGGGATTCATACTTTCGATTGGTATGTGATTTGTCTATTAGCCAAACCAGTGAAATGTTTTAAAAAAATTAATTTTTGAATATTTAATTAATCATATCCTGGACTGAAATTTTTCAGGCAACCCACTCGCGATATGCTTTTTAACATATTCAATTTAATATAAAATGCTTTTCATCCATTAACTAGTTCGGTGAAGGTCGTCTTATATTCGGATCTTAGACTATGAGCATAAAATGCACTGTTTAATAATCATTAAGCATCTTTCAATGAATGTTTGCATCACTATGATCGGGAAGACTCCTTCATTCCTTCATACTTTACATTTACAGGTTAATGATGGTAATATTACCATCCTATGATCATATCTAACTTTAACATTAACCAGTTCGTATCTGCAATCACTGTTCGAAAAATTAAGGACGACCATTAAGCGACCCTGTATACAAAACGTTTTTGACCAAACACTAAACGAAGGACATCCCGCAGTTTAGCATTAATGGCTTGCTATAAAAGGCCGCTTCTGTATGCTATCATACAAAAAGAGATAATCTTCGCCGCACTCACGATTTGCAAGTAAAATTAACAGAGTTTCAAGCTCTGCACGCGAAATCGGGAATCCAATTATAAAATGGAGTTGCGTATCAACTCAACCATCAAAGGTTAGTTCAAGGGCTTTCACGAGCGGTTTCATTATCTTTTCATACGGGTATGGTATGTCCTGCATTGAAAAGGCTCAACTCGTCGTTTTATGCCGTCAAATAAGTATCTCAACTGCGGCACCGTGTCGTTAAATGAATACTATCTGAGTTTAATCATGAGTACGCTCTTAGCTTTTATTCAAGACCTGTGCAGTACTTCCCAGATACACTACAATTTTTAATGCTCAATATCGTGTCTTTGACTCATTATACAGAGTGGTCGACTTTATAATGGCGTAACTTCAGGACATCATAGATAATGTGGGAGTAGACGGCGGAAAAGATCTGTCTGTGCGCCATCTGGTACTTGAAGGTAACGGCAAAGTTTACGGAATACATATAAGTTGGATCACTCCGCAAAAATATCAAAACGGCCTGCCCCTTGCCCCTTCACCCCGGTACACCGGTAGCAGTGTACCGACGTCAGCTGAGAGATACGGAGCGGCGCAAAGTAGAGGTTGAACGTGTTTAACGCGAAGTGTATACAGTGTCTCAAAAATATCGGATTTTGTTATCTCGGATTTGTTTGCAGGAAATGGATAACCTTTTTAGAAGCTTGAGAGTAATCAGTTTCGCGAGAAAAGATATTACCAATCAATTTAAATTTATTAACGGATGGAGAATGACAGTCAGATCCATCCTTATTTTGTCTAAACCTTGAAATGTAAGGGATACGAATACAGGGTATCCCACGACGATTAAGACAAGAAATATGTCGGAACTGGGCACATGTAAATTAGAGCAGATGTTGTGTCTTTTTTTGTCATTGTACTCCCCAATGAGGTATTTGTTTTTGGTCACGTGACATTCGATTCAAAATTATCAATGTTACACCCTGTATATTTGTGCCTGTGTTCCTTCCGATAAAACAATTCCAACAAACTAGCACACTTGGGGTCTAAAGTGACTAGTTCAAGAGCTACAGGCACTTAAAGGAGCGTATCACGCTAAAAGCGTACAATGAGACAAAATATTTCTTCGGTGGTCCTACCATACCACCTAGAGACATTGTAAATTATATTTTAGAGCTCGAAAATATTTTTATTGATAACTTTAATAGTTTAGTTTCTACAGTAGCAATTGGAATGACACTGAAAAGCAAAATGTCAAAAATAATTCATTCACATCCATGTAAAGCATTTCCACATGATTTCCTATCTTTTAAAATTGTACATACGAGTTATACCATAAAATGTATAAACTGTGATCTCAAAAATAAGCCAAATAAACAAAACATTAAGGTAGAAATACTACAGCACCTTTGAACCATCAGTTTTTACTTGTCTACGAAATAGCTGCAATATATGAAATCATTTGAGATTCATTAGTACTAGTTTTACTAGGCTTTATTTATGTTATTCATTTATGTAACTTAGTGTATGAGCAAAATAAATGTTATATTTGTATTTTATATGTCTAAATCGGCCATCAATACATAGTTCTTCAATGACCCTCGTATATATACGTACAACCCAGGCGTTAGCAAGTCCCCGCTAAAAGACCCTCGTACTTGAGCAAAAACCAACGCAAAACCTATCTGGCGTGTGCGGCCGCGGCATCGCTTTGATGTGAGATCTTCAAAGTGCGGACGGAGAGTGATCCAACTTATATGTATTCCGTAAATTTTGGTAACGGCAAACCAAAGAAAGTCGGTGCTAAATTGCAGCAAACTTCTTGGTGGAACGTAAAGGCGCGTTAGCTTGGCCTGACCAGAAGAGCGCGCTTCTATGCCAACTGTATATGAGAGTCGATATACGAGGGTTGCTCTATATTGCTGTATGCGTACTGGTGGATTGACGGAGCAACCCTCGTATATCATAGGAGATGTTAAAACAATGACAAACTCCTAGTACACTTATATCCGGGATAGCTTCGTTTTCAAGATACAGGGTGTTCAGGTTTTTTTAATCTGTTTATTTTAAATATTTCCTAAACCGTTACATAGAAGAATCTGAAATTTGGTACATAGGGTAAGCTAAGGATCCTCCATGATCTAAGGGGTATTATGATAAATTATAAACATCAGTGGTGGAAAAATGACCATACAATTAACGCTTACGTCACTGACTTTGCTGCAAATAACAATAACACTGTTCGATGGACTATGCCTTTCAAAATAAGGAAGTATTCTTGCATTTTTTTCTTACGATCGACTACTTTTGAGATATTTGTCGATTTCCTCAGATATTATTATGAATAACAAGGCATACAACTTCTAATCATACAAGTTTCTATGTTTATAGAATTTAATTGCAGTGAGAGTACATATGGACCAAAGAGCTTACGGTCGTAGATTGCCAGCCAAAGTAAATCAGCACACAAAAGTCCGACATTATTTATCTTAGCGGAAGTCCGATAGGCGAGCACTATTGACTGCAATAGTGTATATAACTACAGGGTGAGTTTTTAGTACCGGCTCGGTCGATAACACCACTACTATAGAAGATATCGAAAAAAGTTGTATACAAAAGTTGTAGCCACGGATATGCTCCTTGCTCAGAACATATTTTGATTTATACAGGGTGATCCATAACTACGTGGTGATGCAAACATGCATTTTTTTAAATGAGACACCCTATATATTATTCTATATTCAAATTCTACTGATGATTTCCGTTTTTCCAATATAAGGTACTGTTACATTATACAGGGTATTTCAAAAGTTATCGCCATTTTTATATCCAAATCGCTGTCAATTGAACGTACTGTATATCAAAAAATGGTGAATTAAAAATCTTTTTTTTCACACGGATGGATAAAAAATATCATCTAGTTTTAAGATCGCCTATAAAAAAGGCCCGCGACGCATATTGGTATACAGGGTGATGTATAATGCAAAATCTCGATTTTCTCTATTTTTTTAAATGTAACCCCCAATATTTTATTATACCAAAGAATTGCCTTTAATGTGCTCTTTCATCTTTGTATAGCACTTTTTATAGCTGAATTCATTAGTTTTTGAGATATTTCGATTTTTCTACAAATTTTAAATATACCTTTTATTTGTTTACTAAAATTTATCTATTTTGAGAAAATACTATCAAATTTTATTTTTGCTTAACAAACAACTAAAATATAAGGCTACTACTTGATTAAGTCAAAACACTGGATTAACGAGATAATGTAGGTCAAGTGTGCTGAGGAAACAATTTTATAGACGTCATGCATAATTATCAAGCAGATCTATCAGGTAGGCTATGAAATATTAAACGATACGGTCCAAATAAGATGATTCTTCAGTCTTTCAAACTCATTAGTTTTAGAGAGGCTCCGTTCTGGATATTGCTGTTCATAGTTGATATATTCTAGAGGCAACTAGGCAATTTCTCAAAGATTGTCCTAAATACCCTCAATGGAAAAATTATTTTTAAAGCACGTTTTTCACACAGTACGGAATTATTGAGCAGGTTATGAAAACCGTCAAATTTTCAAAGCATACCTGATAAATCTGCTTGATAATTATGCGTCACGCCTAGAAAATTGTTTCCCCGGCATACTTGACTTTATTATCTCGATGATTCAGGGTTCTGAGTTGATCAAATACCATCATGACCTTATAATTTAGTTGTTCGTTAAATAAAAAACAAATTCGATAGAACTTCCTCAAAATAAATAAATTTCAGTACAAAAATAGATGCTATATTTTAAATTTACCGAAAAAATCGAAATATCTCGGAAACTGATAGACATAGGTACAACAAGTGCTGTACGAAGATGAAAGAGCATATTAAAAGCAATTCTTTGGTATAATCAAATATTGGGGGTTAGATTTTAAAAAAGAGAGAAAATCGATATTTTGCATTCTATATCACCCTGAACACCAATATGCGTCGCGGGATTTTTTTATAGCCGGTCTTAAAACTAGATGATATTTTTCATCCATCTGTGTAAAAAAATGATTTTTGATTTATTATTTTTTGACATACAGTTCGTTCAATTGACAGCAAATTGGATATAAAAATGGCCATAACTTTTGAAATACCCTGTATAATATAACAGTACCCTATATTGGAGGAATGGAAATCATTGTTAGAATTTGAATATGGAATAATATATAGGGTGTCTCATTTAAAAAAATGCATGTTTGCATCACCACGTAGTTATAGATCACCCTGTATAAATCAAAACATTTTCTGAGCAAGGAGCATATCCGTGGCTACAACTTTTATATACAACTTTTTTTGCTATCTTCTACAGTAGTGGAGTTATCGACCGAGCCGCTACTAAAAACTCACCCTGTATATATATATGTATATATGCTAGTGTGTGGGCGGGTTAGAATATCTCCCATCGTATATCCTGCGTGTCGTAAAAGGCGACTAAAAGGAAGCGAACTACTGTCGGTATAAGCAGTAACCTCTTCTCAATCAACAGCTTTGGGTGGACGAGTTGAGAAGAGTCAGGACACCTTCTTGTCCTTGGGGTGAGAAATTGCCCCTAAAGGCGGATGAACCAGTAGATACTATCTGGTCAACGGCATGAGGATGCAGAAAACAAATGGGAAACTACTGCATTAAAGACTTTAAAGATATCCCAAGAGAAACTCGTAAAATGAGTAAATGCATTTTACGAGTTCACAACATGTCTGCTAAAACATTATGACTATCATAATGATTATGCTAATGTAATTCCACAATTGAAATCTGTTCATCAGCTAACGCATGTCAAATGCAAAACGCAAAACCTTCAGGTATCCCGCGTTGATCCTTCCGTCGCATTCAGCTGGCACCACCTCACTGCAATTGGTGAGGTGAGTGTCCACATGTTTTCTCAACTAAGTTGAAAAGTCAGTTTCTTCTATCCCTTATTCATACCCTTCATAATTAATAACAGCAATGACAAAACGTTTGCAAGCAAGAATAGTGACCTGGCGTAAAGCCCCTTCTTATTCAAAATGTCTGTAGGGAGGGTGTCCTTGATGAATACTGTCGATATCAAACTGTCATTCACTAACCGCCATCTCTATCTGTAATCCAATGATTCTGTTGATTCAATTCTGGTGGTGGTGCTGTGAATAATTTCCAGGTACTTTCTAGAGTTCTTCCATGAAATATGGGCTCCGTTCATGGATATCTCACAGTAGCAGCAGATTCGTTACCCTAAAGGCCAATATGATATGCCCTTCAAACAATATGCGAAAAACCGACATTATTTATTTTAGCACAAGTACAACAGGTGAAGACTGCCCACCGTCTGTTTGCAATAAATTGTACATTAAAGAACTGTAGCTCGATATGAATTATTGCACAGTTGCAGCCGTTTTCATTTATTTTGCCTGGATAATGTTTGATTAAATCTATTCATGACAGAATTAACAAGCTGCAACCAATGCTTCAGTTAAATTTAGTGTTTTGGAGGTTTAACTATCCCATATAACCATATTTTATATTTAAAACAATATAACAATATTGAATGTTGAAATATTCATCAAACCAGCTAAAACAACGTTGGAATAATTGATCGTTACAATGCCGCAATAAATAATAAATAAAATAAATCTGCAAACTGAAACTGGATTTTGGTTTTTGTTGAAAGCCAGGTGAAATACAATTAGCAGAATACGTTACTACATAAATTATGAAAAAAGTGGATGACAGACAAAATAGCATCAGATGAAATCTAATGTCGGCTACACACGTTCCGGCAGGCCTGTCAGTTCGAACTGAATGGTCCGCCCACGTCCGGTCGCCTGAGCGTGTGTATGGTCCGGTCTACCTGTCAGTTACGACTGATCAGGCGACCGGAGAAGAATCACATATATGTTCGTCCCTCCGTCCGGCCTGACGTCCGGTCGCCTGAGCGTGTGTATGGTCCGGTCTACTTGTCAGTTACGACTGATCAGGCGACCGGAGAAGAATCACATATATGTTCGTCCCTCCGTCCGGCCTGACGTCCGGTCGCCTGAGCGTGTGTATGGTCCGGTCTACTTGTCAGTTACGACTGATCAGGCGACCGGAGAAGAATCACATATATGTTCGTCCCTCCGTCCGGCCTGACGTCCGGTCGCCTGAGCGTGTGTATGGTCCGGTCTACCTGTCAGTTACGACTGATCAGGCGACCGGAGAAGAATCACATATATGTTCGTCCCTCCGTCCGGCCTGACGTCCGGTCGCCTGAGCGTGTGTATGGTCCGGTCTACCTGTCAGTTACGACTGATCAGGCGACCGGAGAAGAATCACATATATGTTCGTCCCTCCGTCCGGCCTGACGTCCGGTCGCCTGAGCGTGTGTATGGTCCGGTCTACTTGTCAGTTACGACTGATCAGGCGACCGGAGAAGAATCACATATATGTTCGTCCCTCCGTCCGGCCTGACGTCCGGTCGCCTGAGCGTGTGTATGGTCCGGTCTACCTGTCAGTTACGACTGATCAGGCGACCGGAGAAGAATCACATATATGTTCGTCCATCCGGCCGACCGGACGCACTACGATTGGTCCATTCAAAAAGAAAGGGACAGACAGCTGGTGTTTCCACGACATTTGGATCTCGATACGATCCCAAAAAATAGCGAATCGAACTTGAACAGGAAACGCTTTGAAAACGTATCCAATTGATGTTTCCACTATATAGTGAGTAATTCTTCGATTTCTCGCAATATATACCTAATAGAAGAAAATATCAAATACAAAAGTTATTTGGTTAAGACGAACATAAAAAACATAAAAATATTTTGAAGTATACAGGGTGTTGCGGGAAAGTAGGGTACTGATCAAATTGATTTTTTTATATATGGAACCATAACTTTTTTTAATCTTTCTAGTTTCAATCATCGATCTCTATTTAACCCTAAAATATTTTTGAGATTGGCTGCGATGTTGCCAAGTTATAATTTATTTTCTAATAATTTCCGGATTTGCAAGGTCGCAAGTAATACGTCCAAATTGATATATTTCTTGAACTTTTTTCAATAATATTATACAGCGCGTTACTTGAATATTAAGTGAATATTATTTTGGATGTTATCAGTAATGCGCATCTACAGGGTGTTTTTGGCAGAATTTTAAATTAAGGCAATTTGAAGGTCATTTTATTCTGTTTTTTTAAGTGTATGTTTTAAATGTTTTATTCTAAGTCGAAATATCTACTAATACCCTATCTCGCTTTGTAATATTTTTCTTCGCGTTTGCGACGTTGCCAAGTTATACATTATTTTACCAAATTTTCAAACAAATATCTATGATTTTTATTAATAGAACACACTGTATATTTTATTCAACATAGAAGTACTCCCTGGTAATGGTTTACGGCGTGAACAAGTTTTAACTGGTGTTCCTAAAGTAATAAAACCGTTTTCCTTACACATACCAGGTCAATAAAAGGTACACGAACGCTTAAATATCTCCAAAACTTGCTCAGCTGGAACGAGAAAATCTATATCTGTAGGTTTTCTAACATGCAGAATTCAAAAATTATAACAGCGTTGCCAGATTTACCACTTTTACGTTACACGTCATAATTTTGTTATTTTCGATAAAATCCTCTACTTATCTTTATTGCAATGACTTGCGCATGTCGAATTTAGTAGGATTTCATAACTTCAAAATTTTGTTTCTATTGATTACTGAGATACGGCAAAACCACTTTTTCAGTAAAAAGTACCGGAACGCTTGAATATCCAGAACTGCCACCGCTGAAGCGAAAATTATCAATATCGGAGATTTTCTTTACAGCAAAATTAAAAAATGCTAACATCAGTGTTGTTAGATTCACCACTTTTACGGTAGACTTCATAAATAGGGCATTTCATTCAAAGTAATGACGTGAAAGGTAAAATTGGAAAATCTGACAACGCCGATGTTAGCATTTTTGAATTCTGTATGTTCAAAAACCTCTAAGGCCGCTCCAGCTGTGGCAGTTTTGGAAATATTCAAGCGTTCCGGTACTGTTTACTGAAAAAGCGGTGTCGCCGTATCTCAGTAACTAATAGAAACAAAATTTTGAAATTGTGAGACTTTACTAAATTCGACATACGCAATTAATTGCAATAAAGATCAGTAGAGGATTCTATTGAAAATAACAAAATTATGACGAGTACCGTAAAAGTGGTAAAAGCTGGCAACGCTGCTGTTAGAATTTTTGAATTCTGCATGTTCAAAAACCTGCAGTTATGGATTTGCTCGTTCCGGCTGTGCCAGTTTTGAAGATATTTAAGCGTTCCTGTACCTTTTACTGACCTGGTATTCGAAATAGTAGTATGTGTGCAAGGAAAACGGTTTTATTATTTTAGGAACACCAGTTAAAACTTGTTGACGCTATAGACCATTACTATGGAGTACTTGTATGTTAACTAAATATACAGTGTGTTCTATTAATAAAAATCGGAGATATTTGTTTGAAAATTTGGAAAGTAATTTATAACTTGGCAACGTCGCAAACACGAAAAAAGTATTATAAGGTGAGATAGGCTATTAGTGAATATTTTGCTTTAAAATGAAACATACACTGTTACATTAAAAAAAACAAAGTAAAATCACCATCAAATTGCCGTAATTTAAAATTCTGCTAAAACCACCCTGTAGATGCACATTGCTGATGACATCCAAAATAATATTCACTTAATATTCAAGTAACTCGCTGTATAATAATATTGAGAAAAGGTGAAGGGATATATCAATTTGGACGTATTACTTGCGACCTTGCAAATCCGGAAATTAATAGAAAATAAATAATAACTTGGCAACGTCGCAACCGATCCCAAAAATATTTTAGGGTTAAATAGAAATAACTGATGGAAGCTAGAAGAATTTAAAAAAGTTATAGTTCTATATAAAAAAAACAAGTCGATCACTATCCAATACGTTCCCGCAACACCCTATATATTTCAAAATATTTTTGGGATATGCGTCTGAAGTAACCAAATAACCTTTGTGCTTGACATTTTCTTCTATCAGGTATACCTTGCCAGATATCGACAAATTACACACAAAATGTTTTAAAAGCGCGTGGAAATGTAGCAGCATTCACCTGAACGTGTGGAGGGGCGTCAGCCAATCAGAGGCGACCGGTCTTTAGGCGGCTTTGTCAGTTCGAACTGACAGGCCTGCCTGAACGTGTGGAGGCGAGGCGACCGGTCTTCAGGCAGACCGTTCAGTTTGAACTGACAGGCCTGCCGGAACGTGTGTAGCCGACATAATAGCCGTTCCGACTGAAATAAGAAAATTAATCACCTTCCTTAAAATAACTGGACTCTTTTTCAAACTGTAAGACCTCCGATAAACCAACGAACATACGCTCATTACCTAACATTATAAATCACTCAGTACAAAATAGTTGATAAAAGATATATGGCTAATGACCATGCAGTCGATGCCTTCTTTCCAATAAAAAAAAAGAGGTATTGTACATATTGAATTGCACATCCACCAAAAATACAAATACATGATGTAACTGAACTGCACATTCACCAATATTTAAAAATTGATACCAAAACCGTGAATCTACCTCGATAACATGTTGGAAAGCAGAGAGTTAGACATCCATGTATAATATCTAGGGCTGTAAGTAGCAGTATGTTCGCATCAATGAAAAAAGAGAGAATGCAGTGGGAGGCTTTAGAGCACCTAGGAGACCTACAGACTGCCAAGTTCGTCATCTACGACTGCTGGCTCTTCGAGATAGAATGCGATCAACTCGAGCTGTTGCTGACGCTTGTATCACAGCTTGTGTGGAATGGGTTTCGGATCATATCCTCAACATCTAGTGTTTCCACTCACTGCAAATCATCTTCGCTGAAGGTTAGATTCGTGCCAAGAACACAAACAATGGCATGCTGAGGCACCTGTCGGCCTTCTCCGACGAGTCCAGGTTTTGTCTGGAGTCACACGATGGACGCCAATACGTTAGACAACGAGAGAGTGAACGACGTGGTTTTCAGTTTGCTATTGAGCGCCATGTTCACCGTCCTTTTGGTTTGATGGTTTGTGGTGCCATTGCATCTAACAGCAAATTTGAACCAGTTGATATACGAGGGTTGCTGTATACCTCCGTCAATCTTTCATACGCTGCTGCGTACAGAACCCGCGCTCCTCTGGAGGCTAAAAGCGGGCGAGCCTTGTCGTCCCACCAAAACGTTTGCTGCTGTGAGCAGCGATTCTCTTTGGTTGCCGTTACCTTCGGGTACCAGATGGCGCACCGGCAGAACTTTCTGTCATTTGTTGAACCAGTTGCTTTTCCATTTGTCCGAGGCCTCCAAGGGGTTTTTTCAAGCAAGAAAATATAGGACAATATGCAAAGTTATTGTTCCTTCAGGAAGCAAAGGTGATCCCCTAGCTTCCACAATCACTCGGTTTATCGCTAATTGAAAAAGTATAGGATTTGGTGGGTCGCTACATTCACGATTTAACCAATCCTCTCTGACCCCGCTGGACAAACTGGAACATTCTGTGAGGGCAACTTGGGAGGTAGTGCCTCTAGAGTTAATTAACAACCAGATTACGAGCATGCCGCGAAGACTAGAAGAGTTTATTCGTCAACATGTACATTAGTGACCAGTTGTATATCTTTTATAAACTAGCTACGGAAAATGGTTTCGTTTATTATCCTCTTCAGTTCTGCTGCTTTTCATGAACTTTATCGTATTTTTCTCAATGTTAGGATTTCACTTGCGAGTGGTACATACAGACGTGTAAAAAGTTGTTACAGGGTACCATAAATTCATTGGATGTCAAGCATGACATCAAAAGTAGACAAATTCGTCAAAACAAGGCACTAATTTCCACTATGCAAACTTGTTATACAATTTAAACGAAAAGCAAGCACATTTTTGTAAAGGTTTGTCCTATATAGACGCCATGTCGACCTAAACTGTCCACAACAGATAGATATCAGAGGTTCAATGGCTGATTTCTATGTCTACATTCTACTTAATGCTGAAGTGGTTACTGCAAGATATACACATTTCTAACCTATTTCGGCCTATCTTTTCAATATAGTAATATAATGCACTAAACTTATTTACTACAAGCCCAATGTACACTATACCAAGTAATCATCAAAAACACCCACATTATATAGATTTCGATCCCCGGTGTGGGGGCGGGTTAGAATATCTCCCATCGTATATCCTGCGTGTCGTAAAAGGCGACTAAAAGGAACCGAACTACTGTCGGTATAAGCAGTAACCTCTTCTCAACCAACAGCTTTGGGTGGACGAGTTGAGAAGGGTCAGGACACCTTCTTGTCCTTGGGGTGAGAAATTGCCCCTAGAGGCGGATGAACCAGTAGATACCATCTGGTCAACGGCATGAGGATGCAGAAAGCAAATGGGAAACTACTGCATTAAAGATCTTAAAGTTATCCCAAGGGAAACTCGTAAAATGAGTAAATGCATTTCACAACATGTCTGTTAAGACATTGTAACTATGATGATGATGGACTTCGATGATAATATACGTTTTCGCGGATCACTCCTGGGACTGACTCTGGACAAGATCTGAAGAAAGTCGCATGCGCGATATGACTACGGCGTTCGTGGTATGTGAATCCTGTACATAAACAGGTTCTCTGGTGTAAACAAAATCAGCTTACATACAAGATCTACATACCGTGAACGCCCTCACAATCACAGTGAACCAGTCAAGGCCGTGATCCCCAAAAACTTAATAATAATAATATTCCGTGATCCTTAACATTAATCTATGTCTTCTCTTGTTCCAGTGCCCATAATGAATCGAAGTCCGAGACATAGTATTACCCCAGATACCGTAGGTATCAGCCAACGGAGTCCAAGGGGCAGCATAGCTCCAGAGTGTCACTCGTTGAGGACGAGCTCGAGGGGAAGCATTGCTGGGGAGTATCAGGCAGATAGGTGAGTCACATAAGAAGTATTTATTGTACAGGTCAGAAATATAAGAGCAGTTTACATTTTTTGTGCTCATATTGAGTGCCGACACTATAAAGGACCCCTTAATCTTTCAAAAGGCACCCGACCGGTCGAATGCTTTCGGCTTATTTTGCTGCGCTGTTTGACGACCAATAGTGTAGTCAAAATTTTGTATGTCTGTGTATAAAGAGATGTTATTATACAATAAATAGATCAATTTATTTTGTTTGTGTCTATTGAAAATTAGTATTTTCGATCATATGGATTTTCTACGACTTTTTAAATTATTATAATATATATTTTGTATAGATAATTACGGTTTTATCACTACTCAGGTCTACATAATAACGTAACTGCACTATAGACTATAGGAGCGTCGACACTGATTGAGACCTGATAAAAATGTAAACAACTCATATACAGTGTGGTCCAAAGAGTGTGCAACAAACGGGATTTTTTTTTATTAGCTGCACAATCAAAAATCCAATATTGCCAAAAGTTGGTGCATGTCCGATAACTAATTTAAGTGCACTTAGGATGGTTCCAAGTTCATCAGTATACGGGGTGAATCAAAAAATATAAAAATTGTACAAAAGTAAAGTACCCTTATTATCAGAAATTCAGCAAAATTTTATTAACAGAAGTTGTTTAGAATTAAGAGTTATGCCTAAATGCCAAAACTTGGTTTCCTCTGAGAAAAAAGTGCAATAACTCTCCCAAATTTTTTTTTTTTTAGTAAAACTGTTTGATACACTAATTGAAATTGAATTAATTTTGTATAACATTATTTAAATTCAAGCATTTTTGTGAAATTTACCTGAGGTTAACATTTTTTTGGGAATCACAAGCTAAATGTTTCTTGCAAGGATATTAAATATGGCTTTATAATTACGGAAAAAATCTTTTTACTAAGGCAAGAGGTTGCTTATAATTACATGCATATCAGAATAACTCTCAATAAAACCGCAAACCTTTTATTAATTTTTTATTTCTAAACATGTATTTAAATTAATCCACAAACAAGAAAAGCAAGAATTGAGGCACCAACTTCAGTATTCCATCGAGAAGGTCCCAATCTACTATTGGCCTTTGCAGACGATGTAGATCTGATAGGGAATAGTAGAATACAGATGAGAGAAACCTTCATTAGATTTGAGAAGGAAGCAGAAAAGATGGGGCTACAAATCAACGAAAACAAAGCCAAATATATGTACACAAGCCGAAATGTCCAGAACAGAGATAGAATTGGTCAGAATATAACAATCGGAGACTACAACCTCGAAAGAGTAAAAGAATTCAGGTGTCTCGGAACAACCATCACTGAAGACAATATTGGATCCCAGGAAATAAACAACAGGATACAAGCAGGAAGCAGATGTCTCTACGCCCTTCAAGACCTTATAAAATCGAAAGAACTCACCAGGCCAACCAAGATAAACCTATATATAACAGTGATAAGGCCAGTAGTTATGTATGGCTGCGAGACATGGACAATGACTGTAGCAAACGAAGAACGACTGCGCATATGGGAGAGAAAAGTCCTCCGGAAAATCTTCGGATCGACACACGATGAGGCGACCGGAACATGGAGAATAAGAACCAACAAAGAACTAGAAGAGCTTTTCGGGGTCGCTAATATAATGAGAGAAATAAAATCCAGAAGACTCCAATGGGCCGGCCACGTGAGAAGACTCCCAGACGACAGATTGTCGAGGCTTTTATGGGAAGAGGCACCAACAGGAAAAAGACCGCTGGGACGACCTCGACTTCGGTGGCGAGATAACATAGCAAAAGACCTGGATGCTATGGGTATAAATGACTGGAGTGAGATCTCGATGGACAGACGGAAATGGAGAGGTGTTGTCAAGTCGGCTAGGACCCACCCAGGGTTGTAACGCCAGGGAGTAAGTAAGTAAGTAAGTACAAACATGAAATCTTACTAAAAAAATCATGGATACCCATGAAGGAAACAAAGCGTGGAAACAAAGTGAACTGTGTGTATTAATACATAATGATAATAAATGGACATGTCATAACCGTATTTTACCATAAGTGAAAAATTGAAAGCTAAAATGAAAAAATATGTGAAAAGCAGAAACAAAAGGAAAACATAGTTAAGAAACATGAAATAATTATCGGCGCGACTCGGTATGTCCACCTTCTCGTTCAATGCACTTAATTGTCCGGTTATAAAATTCGCTAAGAGTAGATCGTAAAACATTTCCCGGTATATTCCGGCAATGTACTCGTATTGAGTTTTCAAGCTCCTCGAGATTGTTAAAGGGTCTATCCTTATACACTTTTTGTTTTAGATAGCCCCATAAGAAAAAATCTAATGGGGTAAGGTCCGGTGAACGAGGAGGCCACCGAGGATTAGTACTTCGTCCTAACCATTTATTTCCAAATTCCCCATTTAACCATTCAGTAATGATTATGGCTGAATGGGCCGGACATCCATCATGTATAAACCACAACTGATTCCGTTCTTGCAAATTTAAATTGTCCAAAAAGTCAGTTAGTTCGTTTTCTAAAAACTGTAAATAAGTGTTACCAGTTAGGTTTTCGCGAAAAAAAAAAAGGTCCAATTAATTGATTGTTCATTATGCCGCACCACACATTTGTTTTCTGATAATACTGGTTCTTATTAGCAATAACGAAATTTGGATTTTCATCCGACCACCATCGACAATTTTGGGATGAAACAACCCCATTTGTTGTAAAGGTGGATTCATCCCCAAAAAGAATGTGCCTGTGGAAGTCTTGCTGACCTTCTATTTCGCCTTGAATCCACATGCAAAAATCGAACCGCAAATCATAATCTCGTTCTTGGAGAGTACAGATGAAAATAGGCTTGTAAGCATGATATTTATTTTTCTTGAGTATTCTCTTCACGCTGGTTTTCTTTACACCCGTATAGGCGGAAATCTCTTGGGTACATCGTCGTGGATTTTCGACAACTGCTTGAAGTACCTCCAATTGATTTTCTTCAGGACATACGGTTTTAACATGTTCATGTTTATAATTGTTGTTTAGAGACCCAGTTTCTTTAAAATTAACCAAAATTCGGCTTACTGTTGAATAATGAACCTGTTTATCTGGATGCCGTTCATTGAAAATATCTGCTGCTTCTCGAACTGTTTTGTAGTTGTCACCATATATTAAAACCAATTCCGCCCTCTCGGGTAACGTTAACTGTTTGGGAGGAGGCATTTTAGATACGTAAAAAGACAATAACCGAGCAATAATTTTACAATATTGTAAGAAAGTGAGACTAATGTCATCAAACTGTCATAATGTTTACTTAAAACCCACATTTGTTTTTTTTCCATGGGTATCCATGATTTTTTTTGCAAGATTTCATGTTTGTGGATTAATTTAAATACATGTTTAGAAATAAAAAATTAATAAAAGGTTTGCGGTTTTATTGAGAGTTATTCGAATATGCATGTAATTATAAGCAACCTCTTGCCTTGATAAAAAGATTTTTTCCGAAATTATAAAGCCATATTTAATATCCTTGCAACAAACAATTAGCTTGTGATTCCCAAAAAAATTTTAACCTCAGGTAAATTTCACAAAAATGCTTGAATTTAAATAAAGTTCTACAAAATTAATTCAATTTCAATTAGTGTATCAAACAGTTTTACTAAAAAAAAAAAATTTTTTGAGTTATTGCACTTTTTTTTTAAAAAAACTGTTTTTCTCAGAGGAGGCCAAATTCTGGTATTTAGGCATAACTCTTGATTCTAAACAACTTTTGTTAATAACATTTTGCTGAATTTTTGAAAATAAGGGTACTTTACTCTTGTACAATTTTTATATTTTTTGATTCACCCCGTATACTGATGAACTTGGAACCATTCTAAGTGCACCTAAATTAGTTATCGGACATGCACCAACTTTTGGCAATATTGGATTTTTGATTGTGCAGCTAATAAAAAAAATCCCATTTGTTGCACACACTGTATATCTGACTTATACAATACCTATCTAATTTACAGCTATTCCTATGTCCAACATAGAATAGGTGCATTAATTATTTTGAACTCGGATGTTATGCAGTTACGACCTTCAACCTGTACCGATTGCCACGACATTCTCTTTAATCAAAACAATTCAAGGCATAGCTACCATATCATCTGACAAGCAGATCTGAAGTCACAAAAGGAATGCGAACATAAATGTTCAATGCTGCTAAGTTTATTAATATAGAAGCAAAATTAACGGTAATAGCAGTTTAAGATACTTTATAGCTACTTTAATATAGTTGTTAATGTATTTTTATTTGATAAGCGATATTTCTTAATCTGCCTGTTATAAAATGTACATATTTTCTGAAGATATTATCAACTTCAGGTGAATCGGCAACATCTCACGAATCCTGTCATCCAATGTCTTGTCAGGGAGCCTTATTGGTTGAGGATCTGCTACCATGTTATTGCCATGGAGATTAAATCTTGCTATTGGCCGCCCTGCCACCAACTTTATGTTCCTGACAACATTGTAAATATGATCGCATACTTTAGACTCACTCTGTACATTATTTTGCCGCAACATAGGTCAGCCATTCGCTGGCTTTTCAGGGTAATAATAGTAACAATTCTGAATTCAGACATTTACAGCCTTTAACGTCACATATTCATCAGGTATGATGCAAAACTGGCTTATTGCCTAGGTAGTAGTGTCTGGTTTTTGGAACATTTCACGCTCTTGTTTTTGTTAATAATTATTAATTTCATATATTGTACAACTTGGACAATAAATGAAAAATGAGAAATGAAAATGAGAAATGAGTGTTACTTGTCACAACATAAACGTATTTCTAGGTTAGTCTGGTGGCTGGTCGGAGATTGCCGGGAGGTCTCTTTTTTTTCAACTTCTATCTCCTAACTGAGGTTGGATATTATCCTGGCAATCCTAACTTTGTTTGCCGCTGTTCTAAATAGTTCCCTCAAGATTTTCAGTCAAGGGGTTCTTCTTCTTCATTAGCTTCTCTTGCCCTTGATCTTCCCTTCCATAATGTTTTGTAGTAGGATGTATGTAATCTACGTAATGTGGCGAGAGCTGCTGGACGCCATCTCCATGGCCTCTAGCTAGTTCTAGCTTAGGTTACCTAAATAATTGTCGGCTCTTGTAATATAGCGCGTCTCACTCACAGTGTGCATGGAGGGCTGACTCTGTCCCTCTACCACATAGTCGAGTTCTCCATTGTAGAGCCCTATTCTCTTCAGGTACTCCTTTAGGCCACAATGCCATATCAGGAAGCCAGTTGCAATTCGAAGCTGATTCATGTTCAAAGAAAGCAGTCTCTGGAACAGATTCAGGCATCGGCCTTTGATGAATGCTTTTCCATACCTACAGCCAAGCATAAAGTCCCAATCTTCCTTGAGTTGGAGTTTCACCCGAAGGCTACAACCCGCAGCGTCTTAAATCTAATGTGCACATACACTTATAGTCTCATAGTGTTTCTACTGCGCCGTAAGCTTTCAGCCTTTACGGGAGACTGACCATACAAAAATTGTAACTGTGCTTTTGGTACCCTCCAGTCAGGTTCTGCGTCAATGTACAAGGCAGGTGATGTTTTTCGTGTAAGCTGCAGACCAGCTGTACAGTTAGGTACCGAAGCCGTCATCATCATCATGGTCAGAATGTCTTAACAGACATGTTGTGAACTCGTAAAATGCATTAAGTCAGAGCTTCAGTCTTGCCGATACGAATATTGTCAACAGTTTTGAGAACTGTAGCTGGCCATCTTTCGCGATTTACTGTCAGTTCAGTGGCGCCCTTGATACTCATATCCAGCAACTGTTTCGTCGTATTCACCCAGCATGTAGGGGAATGGCCACGGCGCCGCCCACTCGGGGCGTGACCCTGAACTACAAGTTTCTCCATATTATTGCTTCTGTGTGGAATTATGTCCGAAGAATGTAAGCATTCTCATCGACACAATGGAGAATAGTCTCTTTGGATTACCGAGCTCATCCAGTATGGAAACATTAGTTCGATGGGCGGTATAAGAAACTCTCAGCATTCTCCTTCACGTCCACATTTCAAAAGCATCTATGCGAGGTCGATCTGTCTTTTTAACAGTCCAAGTTTCCGAGGCATACAAAAATATTGAGAGCACAAGAGACTGAACCAGCGACATTTTGGTATCTTTAGTGATGTTATGGTCACGCCATATTTTGGTAAGCTTTGTCATGGCCACACGTGCCTGTTGAATGCGCCGTCGAATCTCATTTTTAACCAAAACAAGAGCTTTTGTCCAGATTGAGAACCTAAAATTTTCCTCAATTCATCTTTTTTTAACAAAGGAGGGTTCTTTGAAATTTTTCGGTTTTAGGATTCTCATCCTTAACATTGGGATGGTATCTTATCGCTTACTTACCCTTATATAAAATTTAAATTTACCGCTGAATACAATGGCGTACTTAGATTGGTCCTAAAACATCGCATTCTCACAGAAAATAATTTTTTCGTAAATGTACGGATTTGCGCGACCATCAGCCTATCCAGTACTTTTTGGTATTACCAATGTAGATATTACTTTGTGACTTTCTAGTGCCCTGATTGTGGTCTGACTATCGGCTGATATTGAGAACCTTTTGTTGTTCTTGTACGCTCGGTTATTGTTTATCCTTTACTGTTATGACTGCTTCCAGGAGTCCAAGAGGAAGTATCGGCCCAGAAACGATGGCTGAAGGTGAGACGTCAAAGAGAACGAGTCCAAGGGGCAGTATAGCCAGGGGCACGCTGATGGCTGAGGAACCGGAAAGGAGAAGTCCAAGAGGCAGCCTAACGCTTACCTTCCAAGAACCTCTTGCTTCAGAAAGAAGAGCTAGTGCTGACAATACTACAGGTAGGAAATTTTCACATGTACTTCGCTAACTATCATACAATAACATAATAACAATACTGACGGGTCCATTGGTAAAGACACTACAGGTACTAAGCCAAATCCGAATATGATGCCAAAACATAAGGTTATGTCACACGCCAATGGCAGCCATCCGTTCTGGACTCTGGCCCAACAAATAGAGAGTAACTTCTCAAGGAGCAGCTTCCTCCAATCACATGTGCAGATGGAACAGTTCGCAACTGCTTCCAAAGGCAAAGCCGAAGTACTTGAAACAAATTCTATTATAGAGATCTCATACAGTATCCAGGTACAATCTATACCAAGAGTATCCCAAGCTTTACATTAGTAAAGAGAACGGGCCTGACATGATCCCCGCATGATTGTTTCCAAGTAGTGCGCTCGATTCCATACAAACTCCGGCATCTTTCCAAAAGACTGGAAAACCGCTTAAACTCAGTCGGATCCAAAAAAGGGATCCAAAGCTGGTCCAACTAAAGGCCTAAAGTCTCCTCTCTGTGATCAGTAAAGTGATGGAGACATCCGTCAACCAAGAGCTTATGGAGTAACTTGAGCTCGATGACTTAATCAATGACAGACAATATGGATTCCAACACCAAAGATCAACTGGAAATCTCCTGGCTCACACATGTGTGGAGCAAACTCATCCATTCGTTTGCCGTGGCTCACGTCATTGCTCACTGTTGTTTCAAAGGTATTCGATCAACTGTGGTACGCAGGTCTCCTGAACAAGCTCCCCTTCTACAACGTCTCCGTTAAGCTTTGCGGTTGGCTCGCAGACTTCCTCTCAGGTCGGAAAATCTGTCGTTGTAGACGGCTTTTCCTTTTTCACCCATAACATCAATGCTGGGGTTCCGCAGGGATCGTTATTGGGTTCGACATTGTCTCTGCTTCATATTCACGATCTACCTCCAGCACTATAGACCCAATCAACAGTTTTGCGGATGACAGTACTTTGGTATGATCCAGGTATCATGAGCAATAGATCGATCTCTGTAAAGTGTAATGCTTCCAAGACTTATCAAATAAAAAGTGGAGTCACTTGTTCAAGATACAAGGAGTCCACATTACAAAATACCTGATCTGGCACGAATACATTGCGTCAGTTGCTGCAGCTGCTAGGAAAAGGCTTGGGAACCATTTAGAGCCAGAAAGTACTCCTCACGCTATACAAACTGCAGATAATATCTGGCCTGGAGTATTGCTGTCATGTCTGAGGAGCTGCTCTATACTTGACGCTAGGGTAATTCGACTAATTGGTGACCCGGTCTTAACGCGCCACCTCCAGCCCCTTTCTCAGCAGCGTGCAGTAGGTGACCTCCCACTCTTCTGCCCATATCCAAACGGAGCCTGCTCCTCTGAACTATCCCTTAAAGGGGTGACGCTCGTACGAACTTTAAGTACACGGTTTTTAAGTTCGTGAACTTACTTGGCTCGACGTCAATGACACACGTGAAGCTGAAATCACTCATTTTGATAATTTTCCTAAATAAACAAAACTTTTAACAAACGCCAAACACAACAAGCGTTGCGCATCGATGGCTTGCCGAAACAAAGTGGTGGCCCGCGGCTCGAAGTACGAGCCGAGACAAGCTACGAGCAACATTTCAAACCAGTTGGATCGCCGGCGGTTTGCGCGACGGTTTTAAAACACGCGTACTTACGGTGACACACAGGCGAAAAAGGTCGTCGAGTCATAAGTATGCGTACTTGCTCGTACGTGTATTACCCCTTTTATAGACTTGCCGCTCACCGATTCTATTTGATGAACCCGAGCGACTGCTGCTTCTCATCCAAAGGCAGTCGTTCTTCATACAAGCCACTGTCATCCCAGGAGACGGTACGTCGGCGACAGCAGCATGCCTCTCAGATCAACACAGATATCAAAACAATTGTCGATTGGGGATTAGCAAATAAAGTACAGCTCAACGTACAAAAAACTCAGGCAACAACACTTACAAAGAAGTCTCACGATGACTTACCAACCGTGGAAATGGAGGGTCACCCTATAGTCGAATCACCTTCCGTCAAGCTTTTGGGAATCAGCATCAACAATTACATGTCCTGGCACGACCACGTCGCCAGTATTGCTAAAGCGGCATCCCAGAAGCTTGGAGGTTTTGTTCCGCTTTAGAAAGTTGTATACACCAGAGTACTGTTGCTCTACAAGGCACAGATCCGACCATTGCTGGAGTATTGCTCCCATGTGTGGGGATGCGCTCCGAAACACTCTCTAAAGCTTCTGGACACTATCCAGAAAAGAGCAATTAGATTAATCGATATGCCTAATATCACAAAGAACCTCCACAGCCTGGAACATCGAAGGAGGGTGGCTGACATATCCCTGTTTTACAGATTCTATCACGGAAGATGTTCGAGTGAGCTTTCCCAGATAATAACACCAAAGGCCGTCCGAACCAGGAACACTAGAGAAGCTCTGTGAGCTCATCCTTACCAGGTCGATGTCCTTACTCCCCGAACCAGTCTCCTCCAACATTCCTTCTTTTGCAGAACTTCGACGCTGTGGAATCAGCTGCCGGGGAATTTGTTTCCCGACGGCTACAACCTGCAGCGTTTCAAATCTAACGTGAACCGATACTTATCCTCTCGCAGCGCTTCTACAGCGCCATAGGCTTTCAGCCTTTGTGGGAGGCTGACCATAAAAAAAACTAGGTATACGTCGGTATATTTATTCCCGGGTCAGGAGATGTATCCTATTGGGCCTGCAGGTGGCGGCGTATTGACGTTCTGCGTTAAGAAACTTCTCCTAACAAAACCTTTTCGCAGAAGCCGTAGTACTCTGGGATTTAGACTCTGCCTACGCGGTGTACTCAGTTATTAAAAAAAGAAGCAGACCTCGTTTGAAAACGGGTTAAAAACTGAACGGTCACCAATCGTACATTGGTTGGAAAGTGGCTGGAGGTGACAAGTTGAAGTCAGATAGTCGGTTAGTCGGAACATATTGTCACGACGGCCTCTTTTTCAGTACTCCAAGGAATCAAACTGGACGGAACTTTCACCGTTTTACTTCACAACTCAATACAATATCTCCTAACCTTATCTCAGCTACAACTCAACTCAACTGAACCACTGGCACGCAACTTGTGACGCCTAATATACTTCATGGAACCATCTAGAATATTCGAGACATTCAGATGACATTCTAGAACGTCCATCCGCCAGTCCGGAAAATTCCAGACGATCCGACGACGTTTACACATCAAAAATCTAACCTAACATTTTGAAAGAAACATCAACAACAATACAAATAAGCAATGCTATATGCAGTATGATACAATATTTTCTCTGGAGTACGTCAGGTACAGACAGGCCAGAAGTATTGGCTGCTATTGTACTTGTAGTGGGATACAGTAGACTTTACATAAAGGTTTTCTGGTATATGCTTTGCAGTCGACATGAGGTTTGATTTAAGCTGGTAGGAAACGGTAACGAAATGGCGGATCATCTGGCTAGGATGGGATCCGGCAACAGTTTTTTGGGTCCGGAACCAGCCTTAGGACTTTTTGCAACTTGATTAGGAAAACAACTGGAGAGTGGATCCAGAATCAACACTCTCTGAGATGGAACAACATCTCTGGTCATCTCCGTCAAGCTCGGGAACTATTAGCAGGGCCTGCAGAGGGAATAGGACGATTTTGTCTCTCTCTGGATAGGAGTAACTTGAGATTGCTAGTAGGCCTATTAACGGGTCACAACACCTTCAGGCGTCACTTGTTCGTGATGAAGGTGGTCAACGACCCAACGTGCACGTGGTGTGGTGAAGAGGAAGAATCCTCGGCACACATCTTGTGTCGCTGTGAAACCCTGGGATATCACAGGCAGACTATGCTGGGCTCAAGAACCTTGGAACCAATGGAGATAAAACGGATAGGACCTAAGAATGTACTTGCCTTTACCAAAAGGGCAAGTCTTAGGAACTAGCGCGGATAGAGGTGCAACAGGGCCCATCGTGTGGCCTATGCACCAGCCACATTCCGTGCTGGATAGCCTCTGGTCCTTATTCATAATCTGGTAGGAACGCTACTGATGCTGTCAAACTTTGAATTTGGAAGCCTACGTATCAGTCAGAATACATGCAAAACTGATTAAACAGTTGGAAATGCAGTCAAGCGAAGGATTATTGGTGCTGTTGACAGAATTGGATTAGGTATAATCCTTTGAACTGCGACCCGACTTTATGCGATTAAAGCAAACACATGAAGGGCCCGTAAGGGTGTCCTAAGGGAAAACTATAATACCTCTTAACTGCCGAATTAATCGAATTAGAAGGCCCTTTTGTGTATTCATGATCGTGATCCCACTGTTGCGGCTAGAGCTGTTTTCCCGAAAGTGTATATCACAACCAGAATCCCTTATACATATAGAAATTGTCTAGGTATCCTGAGGGATATTATCGATAAGACCTTAGACAAGGAAAGAGAGGGGATATCGCACGCCCTTTTGATGCTATATGAATTAGCTGTCATCAGCTGTTACCGAAAATGAATAGCCACCAAAAAGTTTTTTGATGATATTTGGCGTTTCTAAAATATTGTGGTGTGCATAATGACAGGGTGTGCAGCTTACGATTTTAAAAGCCACAGTAGTAGGAATGAGCCAGAAATCACTTATCACAGGTGAATTTTGGTACTTTTTGGTAACAGAAATGTCAGTCGCGTATTTCGTCCTCTCTTTCCTTTTCTAAGGATGGTACAGTCTCTCAAGAAGACGCAAAACGGATGTATGTGTTTTCGTCCCTGAGTCAGGCTTTAGCGGAAACTAGCATGACATACATAGGAATGGAATCGGTTATTTTATGGAAATTATTGTACATTGACCGGAAATTTCCAGGAATCAGGTATACCCTGTTACCCGATACTTTATACTGTCATCACCAAAAATCCCCAGAATGAATCCTGACACATGCTTTGACGCAATCGGTACTCGTACCGCTACTGACCAGTAATTGGCGCTTAACAATATAATGGGTGATTTTTAGTACTTGGTTTTTGAGGTTACGATTTTTGACAGTTGATGTACGGTTGGTGGCGTCTGTCAAAGGTATAAGTGCTCAGTATGTTTTGCTATTTCAACATGAACAGACTGACACCCGAACAACGCTTGCAAATCATTGAATTTTATTATCAAAATTCGTGCTCAGTGAAAAATATGTTTCGCAAATTGCGTCCATTTTATGGTCGTCATAATCGGCCCACGAAACAAGCAATTCAAGACATTGTGATCAAATTCCAAACCAATTTCACTATACTGGACATCAGTCTACAACCCGTGTCAGCAAAGTGCGCACCGAAGCGAATACTGCTGTTGTATCTGCCAGTGTTGAGGAGGATTGCGAAATGTCCATCCGTCGCCGATCGCAGGTGTTGGGTTTGTGTTATTCGACCACCTGGAAAATTTTGTGCAAGGATCTTGGCCTAAAACCGTACAAAATACGGCTGACGCAAGACCTGAAGCCAGGCGACTTACCATAGCGTCGTGTTTTCGGTGAATGAGCCTTAGAAAAGTTCGAAGAAGATCCGCTTTTCTATAGAAAAATTATCTTCAGCGAAGAAGCCTATTTTTGGCTTTTGGTGTGATATATGGGCCAGCGGCATCTTTGGACCGTATTATTTCAAAAAATGACAAAGGCTGTAACGTTACCGTCAATGGAGAAAGATGCCGTTCAATGTTGGAGCACTTTTTTCTACCCAAATTAGAAGAATTGGGCTTGGACGATATATGGTTCCAACAGGACGGTGCCACAAGCCACACCGCACGCGAAACCATGAACTCATTGAGACGCCAGTTCGGTGAACAATTAATTTCACGTTTGGCCCCGGCAATTGGCCGCCAAGATCGTGCGATTTAACCCCACTAGATTTTTTTTGTCGGGTTACGTTAAATCTCTCATCGATGGGGACAAGCCAAACACGACTACTGCCTTTGAAGGAAACTTTGAACGCGTTGTTGGCGAAATACCGGCCGCAGTGTTGGAAAAAGTGTGCCAAAATTGGACTTCGAGGATGGACCATTTAAAGCGTAGGCGCGGTCAACGTTTGCATGAAATAATCTTTAAAACATAAATGGCAGACATTGATTTATCGATCCAAATAAAGACTTCATTCACTTTTGCAAAATGTATGTATTTTTTTCAATTTTCAAAATCCAAGCTTTTAAAAAATCACCCATTATAAACGAAAAAATGTATTTGTCTCGGTCAAGCATTTTTGCCGTGAATTTTTAGATATTGAATCAGTTCTTGTTCGCAAAAACAGCCAATATTTTTTGGCAATGAGATATTCAGTAAAAATATAACTAAGACGGTCCTGACCTGCAGGATTACCAATTCAGGCCACTACTAATTTTATCTGAGATGCACTTCTTCGTCAGCTGATACCTATCAAATAGACTTCAAGCCAGTCTAAAGTATCAAGTAACAGAATATACCTTGAATCCTGTTTCTCCGTAGCGCCAACCCTAAACTACACTGTGAGCAGGCCCGTAGCCAGGATTTTACTTTTGAAGGGAAAGGGGGATGGTACAAACCGGGAGCAGCCAGGTAACACCAACAGCGTCCTAATGAAGGAGTTGGACGTCGTTGACTACTACAATTATTGGCGAGAAAAACATGGGGGTGGTTAGGCTTCTGTTTATCAAACATCCTGAAGGAGCAGTGAAGTAGCGTTCATCATTAGGGCAAAAAAATGGAGTCAAGTTGACTGACTCAGTACTTCCCACACATAATGGTGATACCATTTTATTATTTCCCATTGCATGAAGCTATAGTCTGAAATCCCCTTGCAACTAAATTATCGCCCATCCGCCCGCAAAACAACATCCAAGACAAAAACCCTCGTAAATAGTTCCTTGCACCTCCCTCCTTAGGAACTAGGACGCTACAGTTTTTTTTCTGCATCCTTGAACTGGACGACGAAAAACGATCAAGAATCTCCAAGCCGTCTAAAAGGAGCTTTGAGCTGATTTTATTTTTTGGTTTTTTGACTATTGCTATGCCGCCACTGACACGGTTTTTCAAAAACGGAGTCATTTTCCATTCTCGCAGCGGTAATAAATTCTGTGTCTAAATTGTATTAAAATCCATTCAATAATTTTCGCTTTAAGCAATATACATGGAACGAAATAAAGCAAAACTCGTATGTACAGATCACAAAATTGGTTTCTGTAATAGGCAAGCCAATGTTCGGATGGACCTAAAAAAGTGTAATATGCCGCTAGGTATTTCTTCTACAGGTCAATAGACGGACTATTATGAATACAACAAATTTTTAGTTTTACTACCCCCCACCCCCCAACCGCTCCGATTTCACCCCACCCAAAAAAAATTGAAAATGATCAGGAACCCGTAAAACGCCTAAAAACAAAGTTTGAGCTGTCTTCATATTTTCAGTTTTCTTATTATTGCTGCCCCGCCACTGACACTATTTTTCCAAAACATACACGTTTCCGATCCTCGCCGCGGGAGTAATACTATGTCAAAATTTCATTAAAATCAATTGAACAATTTTCAGGTTACGCGATATCGAACGATCTAAAACAATACTCGTCCCTTGTTTCTAGAATAAGCATCCAACGTTCGGATGGACCTAAAAAAGTGTATCATGCCGCTAGGTTTTTCATTCACATGGACAGCCTATTACGAATACAACAAATTTTTCGGTATTACAAGCCCCCACCCCCCAACCACCCCAAATCCACCCCCACCCAAGAAAAGTAGAAAATGATCAGGAACTCCTAAAACGCCTAAAAACAAAGTTTGAGGCATGTTTGAAATTTTTCGTTTTTTGTTAATTACTCCGCCCCCCGTATAACGATTTTCAAAATTATAGGAGCATTACCTACTACGACCCCACAGCATAACGCTGCCCAAATTCCATCACAATCTATGCAGCGGTTACTGAGATTACGAGGGTAGAAGAACGCGACAGACAGACCGACAGCCCGACGGAAGTGAGTGACGTGGATTTTCGTTATGTACACATCATAAAACACCCAAAAAGCGTATTATCTCAAAACCGAAAATTTTCGCGATCACAATACTCCCCTCACCTATCGGTGTGGGAAGTAAAAAAAAAAAGGTTTTGTGGTTCCTACCCGCTACGAAATAATCGAACAGGTGGCAGCCCTACCTAGGGGGAACCTGTTGAGTATTCGGAATACTCAAAGCCTGTTTTTATCTACGTACCTCCAAGCACTTTGGGGGGCTTGAGCTCGATATATTTTTTTGTTGGCTATTATAGATTCTTTCATATCAAAAGATAAACTATATCAAATATAGAATCACCAAACGATATGAATACAGTGTTGCACGTTTTAATGGTATTTATATTTTACATTATCAATGAACTAAACTCAAAAAGTATTCGTTATAGCCTACTTGGGTGTCAAGGTGAAACATAAAAATGATTCCTTCTCTCTTCAGAACTCTCTTTTTTTATCAATACCAAAACAAGGACATTTGGCATAAACTGCAAGGTGGTACAGCCTGACAAGTGTAGCAAGAAACTTGGAAATTTCGCCGCTGTCTCACACGCACACGTTATTTCATATCCTCTCATCTCTTGCTATCCTTGTCTATTTCACATTTCTCACGGCTCTTGTTACACTTGTCAGGCTGTACATCTATCTTTTCGGCAATGTATTACTGCAGTATATTCAATCCCAAGATAGACTCCAACTAAACAGTCGCATGCAACATTCGCGTGGTTACTGTCCGCTATGTCTGCGAATGCGCCAGCAATAGTCCAGTGCAATTATGAAATTTTATATGACTATTTAAAAGAGTTGCCCTATGAGCCCATTGCAACTCAAAAGTAGCTAGTTGCCAGTTTGAAATGATCATTAGGCAATGAACACTTGATATTGCATATTTGAATCTACTTTCCAGTCAGCCTTGGAGATTTTGACCTGACAGATTATAACACACAATTTACACATAATGTACTGGACTGTTAGGGACCCCACCGACACGAGCCGATCACGCACGCGGGCTTGTTTTCATTTGGTCTATCTTGGCTGTGAATACAGTATAGTTAGTAGTACTGTAATGCAATCACTTAAGAGCAATAATTGTGGACTGTATTTACTGTAACCTTTTTGTATTTATGTTTTTTATCATTATTCTTACAACTCTGTGATACTACATTACATGACATTTTTTTCTGACATTCACATTCTAACAAACGTTCCTATCGTTACAATAAGTAGTGCACTTTGCATAGTGCCCTAACGTGACTATAGTAGGTAGTCTAGATATACGGCTAGTGGCGGAGTACGTATGGGCGACACTCATGCCTAATGGGCGGTACTTAAGCTCAAACAAGTACTATTAGAAATAATTGTTGTTATTTCTACGTAGTCGTAGGAATATAGGAACACAGCGTAGTCGCAGTGCATGTGCAGAAAAAGTATCTTCCGAGCTTTCCTGAAATCCGTTTTCCAGCCATAAGCTGCTAGGGTGATTTTATACACAGTTTATTGTATTCCGGCACGAAACTAGACCTACAAAGAGCGGTAAATTACTCTAAAACCTACCTATACAATTCCCTAATCTAAAAATATCCCAAATAATCTAGATAGCAGTTGACCTCTGAGCAGCCGCGTCAGACGTACGGTGGGTGGACGTAGGTGTATATATACTTACCTTTATTTATGTAGGTCACACCTTTATTGACTCTACCCTTCGGATTATTCTTAGAATATGAAGATGAGGAGCATAATATACCGTTATCCGTGCCTTATTATTGAGAGATTCTGTATAACTTGACGTTAAAATATGTATACGTATACAGGGCGATTCTTAAGTTCATACTTTGGAAGTCGTTAAAATAAAGAACCGTTACTTTATTCCGAAAATTTTCGATTCTGCGATAATATGCTTTTTGGGCGTTTTATGATATCTACATAAATATAATCCTCGTCACTCATTCCTGTTGTTCGGTCTGTCTGTTAACGTTCTTCTAGCCTCGTAACCTCAGTAACCGCTGCATGGAATATGATAAAATTCGGGTAGCGTTATGCCGTGGGGTTCTAGCAGGCAATGCTTCTGTGATTTTAGAAACCAAAATCAAACTTTGTTTTTAGGCGTTTTGGAGGTTCCTAATCATTTTCTGCTTGTTTTTGAGTGGGAGAGAAATTAGGGTGGTGGCAGGTTCTGAATCTGAATAATTTTTTAAATTATAGTAAGCTGTTTGCCTGCGAGAGAAAGGCTTAGCGGCTAATACGCTTTTTTAGGTCCATCCGAATATTGCCTTGCCTATTACAGAAACCAATCAACTTATAATTTATTGATGTATACATCTGAGAATTGCATTCTGGATTGTGTAACGGCAATAATTGAATTGATTTTAATTAAATTTTGAGAAAGTACTACTACCGTGGCGACAATGGCATGATGGTTTTTTGAAATCGTGCCAGTGGCGGTGCAGCAATAATCAAAAAACTAAATATATGATAACAGCTAAAATTTCGTTTTTAGGCGATTTGGGGGTTCCCGATCGTTTTCTGAATGTTTGCAGAAGTAGCAAAGTTTTTGATCGTCAAATGATCTGGTAAGATGCACGGACCATGCTTTATATCTGTACCACAGGATAAAAGAGTATTAAGTCACAAAATCAACATTTTACAGGAGATGCCCTAGAAGCTTCAAACCTTTCTGCACATTTCTCTCGATTTGACACTTATCCTACTATTTGAAGCAGGATCTAGCTAGGACTTAAAATCCGTATCATAGATCATAGATCTGTTGAGCTTCATTTTTTTTTTTAAATCTGAATTTTGGACTTGGGGTTTTTTATTGTTATACTTAAGCCACTACTTGTACTAAACATACCGCTGAAAGGGACTTGATATGTGCATTGTATACTATGTTTAGATACGATCGAAGATATTGACTTGGTATAGGTACTTTTGTTCCCGAGTGTTTTTGGAGGGGGCTGAACTTGACATAATTAATCGGAGTCTTTATGGTGTAATACGCTTTTTGTCACAGAGGGTTTGATATGTGATACTTTTTGGAAAGAAACTAGATTTTGTTATTTTTAGACCTGATACTCTTTCAATCTAAAGTACATATATACAGTATGAAAAGGCAACGCTGTTCATTGAACGCTTTCCGAAATAGCTACTTTATAGCAGTACTACGTGCGTAACTGGTTGCCGTTAGGTTGTTTTATGGCGGCGTTTTCTTGTGCGATGTGTTGCAGTGAGATTAACCCATTTTTCTAGTTTTCATGTAAAATGGAAGCACGAAAAGCTGGTAAACTTTCCTTTCATTCGTAGGTTATGTTATTTGCTAGTCATTAGCGTGGCGTTAGCATTTTTCTGTTTAAAAAGTTTAACGTTTTACTTCTACTAAATTGCCACAACCCAACCACAAAAGATGTCAGGGTTTTTTTGACATATTGACGCATTGGAAACTACATATATTATTGTTTTTTACATCTCCGAACTATTTTTCTAAATGAATCAAAATCGCAAATTCATATTTTTTACTCTCATACTGTGCCTACCATATATCGTCACTGGTATGTAATATATAAAAAGTGTGCCTCTGTTTTCTATAATTCACAACTTGCGTCTGTTTCCAAAATCGATGTTAGGCAATACCTACCACAAACCCTGTCATTTACTGTAAATATAATTATTATCACGCTACTTTTACCTATACCCAAATAAGATTTGAGAGACGACAATGACAATGGATACTATCTTTCACTTAAATTTTAGAGAAACTTGTCTTTTTTCAAAATCAGTTAACAAAATTTGGTTACTAGCCGAATAAGAAACATTTTATTTTAGTTTTTACTTCCCACACCGATAGGTGAGGGGAGTATTGTGATCGCGAAAATTTTCGATTTTACGATAATACGCTTTTTGGGCGTTTTATGATGTCTACATAACGAAAAACCACGTCACTCATTTCCGTCGGTCTGTCTGCCTGTCTCTGTCTGTTTGTCTGTCTGTCGCTTTTTTCTAGCATCGTAATCTCAGCAACCGCTGCATGGATTGTGATTAAATTTGGGCAGCGGTATGCTGCGGGGTCGTAGTAGGTAATGTTCCTACAATTTTGAAAATCGGTACATAGGCGGCGGAGTAATTAGCAAAAAAACAAAAAAATTAAATATTACTGAAACTTCGTTTTTAGGCGTTTTAGGGGCCCCTGATCATTTTCTACTTTCTTTTTGGGTGGGGGTGTAATTGGGGTGGTTGGGGGGTGGGGGTTGTAAAATTGAAAAATTTGTTGCTTTCATAATAGACTGTCCACTGACCTGTGAAGGAAGACCTGGCGACATAAATATTTTTTTTAGGTCCATCCGAACATTGCCTTGCCTATTACAGAAAGCAAAGGATTTTTTTCTGATGTAAACATACGAGAGTATTGCTTTAGATCGTTGTAACGAGGAAACTGTTGAATTGATTTTAATGAAATTTTGACACAGTATTACTACCATGGCGAAGATGGAAAACGCGTATGGTTTTGATAAATCGTGCCAGTGGCGGCGTAGAAATAATAAAAAAACTAAAAATATAAAAACAGCTCAAAATTCGTTTTTAAGCGTTTTAGAGGTTCCTGATCATTTTCTGCGTTTTTTTGGGTGGGGGTGAAATTGGGGTGGTTGGGGGGTTGGGGGTTGAAAAATTAAGAAATTTCTTGTACTCATAATAGGCTGTCCACTAACCTGTGAAGGAAGATCTAGCGACACAAATCACCTCTTTAGGTCCATCCGAACATTGCCTAGCCTATTACGGAAACTAAGGATTTTCTGTATACACACACGAGAATTTATTGGTTTAAATCGTTTTGTGTTTTGTAACGTGGAAACTATTAAATTGATTCTAACGATATTCTGACACAGTATATTGTTACCGTGGTGAGAATTGAAAACGCTTATGTTTGTAAAAAATCGTGTCAGTGGCAGCGTAGCAATAAGCAAAGAACGAAGAGTATTAAAACAACTCAAATTCGATTTTTAGATGTTTTAGGGGTTCCTGATCATTTCCTACCAGTTTTTTGGGTGGGGGTGAAAGTGAAGTGGTTGGGGGGTGGGGGGTTGTAAAACTAAGAAGTTTGTAGTATCGATAATAGGCTGTCCATTGACCTGTGAAGGAAAGACCTAGCGGCATGAGGCAATTTTAGGGGGGGGGGGGGGGGGCTGGCGATTATTTGGTTGCAAGGGGATCTTAGACTAAAGCTTCATGCTATGGGAAAATAATAAACTGGTATCAGCGTAATGTGTGGGAAGTACTGAGTCAATCAACTTGACTTCATTTTTTGTAGACAAAATAAGTGCTTTCACTTGAAGTTCTGACTATCTTGAAGTTCTTTTACGAAAAACCTTTTTTTTCTCCGTACTGAACAAACACTGACTACTCACCAAACTGATTGTTTCAAATTTGACACGTTTTTCGCTAATTATGTTAGTATCTTTAACGGAAGATTTATTCTTAATCTTCAGTGTTTATTAGTGCTACTATCAAGAATCAAGAATCGATCATTTCAATATTTCTCTTAATAATCCTAAGTTCGGTGTATTATGCATGATTACCCGAAATGACACAACTCGTGATACGCCTATGTCATTCGAAACCTATTTGTTAACCTTCAACACCCGTCAGAGGAATCGGCGACTAGGGTCGGACATATTTGATAATTTATGGATGAATGTTTTTGTTTCGCGCCACAAATATGAAAACAATAAATCACTGATCTGTGAATATCTCGCCAGCGCTATGGGGGCAAGACATCAATGAATCACCCTGTATAAAAACATAACTAATCGACTAATGCGATGGTGATTGATTATTGCATGTTTACGCTGGTAGCAAGTTATCGCATGGTCGCTTAGAATCAACAAAGTTCTCGGTATTGGCATTGTCTATGTTATCATTACGAGGGAGTGTGGTCCGAAATTTGCTTCCATATGCACTTGAACCTTTCTGAGAACAGTGCCAAAATTATTCAAAATAAGCAATCCTAAGCAATCAGCTAACTGAGCTTTAAACCTGCTATGCACAAGGTGTTATAAATATACTGTGAAAACGGAAGGAGGAGATTGCTTGGAATTTTCAAAGACTTAGGCCCGATTTTATCAACATGCATATTTAACAAAGACTTTGACAAAGCTTTTCTATTGGATGTTGTTTAGCAAAAGCTTGCTATTGGGTATTGCGGGCTAGGTTAATAAGTAGTATAATCCAATAGTATTTTATCAGTATTGGAAACAAAACGTCAAAGCTGGATGACACTTTCATTAAAAATATTTTAGAATTCATGCATCAAAATTATAGCAGAAAATCGGAACAAAGTGATTGATTTGCAAATTAATGCAAATTAATGCTTTGATTTTTATTGTTTACCTTATAATTATTGTATAATTACCAATTGCAATTGCAGTCAGAATGTTTATAGACTGGATGTATGTTTGTTATAGAATAGGCCTTCTTATAGAAATATTCACAGAGGGTGTAAAGACTGTAGGCACTGCGTAAAAGGCACCGTAGCTCATTTATTTAAAGCACCTTATTCACTTTCTGACTATAGTGTATATGAAAGGTTTCTAGTTTAGGAAAAATAACGATATACGTTACACTTTTGCCAGATCGCAAGGCTTTGCTGTTAAGCAGGATAGGCAACCAGTAATGCACGCTTGCATCGTGTGTGTCTATAATAGCTTTGTGAAATGCAATAAAATGTTATTTTTACCATTTTTCACTATAATACAAAGGTATACTGGAGGTATTTATAATTATTATCGATCGTAAATGATTGTTTTGTCAAAATAGTGCAGTAATTTGAATTTCTTTTAATCATCATCACTAAAATAACAATACATTTTAATCAGTGATCAAATGTGTCGGTTTTGTGGAATCTGATTGGTTGAGATTAGCAATTGCTAAATTCTTTGTTAAACAGGAAAATGCAACTTTTTACCGACTTAGGATGGAAAATCGGAGTTAAAAAGGTACTAGAGAATTCACAATGGTCGATTATATATAAGGCATGTCTTTTTTCACCTTTTTGAAGTAAATTTCAAGAGAAATCAATAATTTTCAGAGAACTTTGACAGATGCAAGTTCTTGAATAGGCTGCTCTGATTGGTCAAAACCTTTGTCAAAATGCCCGTGTTGATAAAATCGGGCCTAAAGATTCCAATAAACATAGGTGCGCAAGCAGTTCGTTAACGATCTACAGGGTTGTTGAAGTTTCAATATTTAATCAGTTTTGCATGTAATAGCTATTAACATCTATCTTTATCTTATTGTAACTCAAATTCAAAACGATAATTTGTATCTTATACTACTTATTTTCGTTAAACGAGACTGAGACTCGAAACTGCGACTGGATTTATAATTAGCACCTCGAAATTATCAGAAATCCGAGGTTTCATCTTAAAAGAAAGCCAAATAAAGATTTTCGATTTTTTTAGCTGCACCCGCCGCCACGAGAGATCTGAATTTTTTTATTTTCGTTAAACGAGACTGAGACTCGAAACTGCGACTGGATTTATAATCAGCACCTCGAAATTGTCCGAAATGCGAGGTATCAGTAAGACAGAAGGAATTCTGCCGGTGCGCCATCTAGTACCCGAAGGTGACGGCAACCAAAGAGAGAAACGCTACTAGCAGCAGTAAACTCTCCTTGGTGAAACGACAAGGCTCGTTCGCTTTTTGCCACTAGAGCAACCCTCGTATGCGAGGTATCATCTTAAAAGAAAACCAAATAAAGATTTTCGACCTTTTTAGCTGCACCCGCCGCCACGAGAGATCTGAAATTTTTTATTTTTGTTAAACAAGACTGAGACCCGAAACTGCGACTGGATTTATAATCAGCACCTCGAAATTATCCGAAATGCGAGGTTTCATATTAAAAGAAAGCCAAATAAAGAATTTCGATTTTTTTAGTTGCATCCGCCGCCACGAGAGGTCTGAAATTTTTTACTTTCGTTAAACGAGACTGAGACTCGAAACTGCGACTGGATTTATAACCAGCACCTCGAAATTATCTGAAGTGCGAGGTTCCATCTTAAAAGAAAGCCAAATAAAGCTTTTCGATTTTTTTAGCTGAACCCGCCTCCTCGGGAGATCTAAAATTTTTATATTCGTTAAACGAGACTGAGACTCGAAACTGCGACTGGATTTATAATCAACACCTCGAAATTATCCGAAATGCGAGGTTTCATCTTAAAAGAAAGCCAAATAAGGATTTTCGATTTTTTTAGCTGCACCCGCCGCCCCGAGAGATCTGAAATTTTTTATTTTCGTTAAACGAGACTGAGACTCGAAACTGCGACTGGATTTATAATCAACACCTCGAAATTATCTGAAGTGCGAGGTTTCATCTTAAAAGAAAGCCAAATAAAGGTTTTCAATTTTTTTAGCAGCACCCGCCGCCCCGAGAGATCTGAAATTTTTTATTTTCGTTAATCGAGACTGAGACTCGAAACTGCGACTGGATTTATAATCAACACCTCGAAATTATCCGAAGTGCGAGGTTTCGTCTTAAAAGAAAGCCAAATAAAGATTTTTGATTTTTTTAGCTGCACCCGCCGCCCCGAGAGATCTGAAATTTTTCACCTTCGTTAAACGAGACTGAGACTCGAAACTGCGACTAGATTTATAATCAGCACCTCGAAATTATCTGAAGTGCGAGGTTTCATCTTAAATGAAAGGCAAATAAAGCTTTTCAATTTCTTTAGCTGCACCCGCCGCCCCCACAGATCTGAAATTTCTTATTTTCGTTAAACGAGACTGAGACTCGAAACTGTGACCGGATTTATAATCAGCACCTCGAAATTATCCGAAATGCGAGGTTTCGTCTTAATAGAAGGCCAAATAAAGCTTTTCGATTTTTTTAGCTGCACCCGCCTCCTCGGGAGATCTAAAATTTTTGTATTCGTTAAACGAGACAGAGACTCGAAACTGCGACTGGATTTATAATCAGCACCTCGAAATTATCCAAAATGCGAGGTTTCATCTTAAAAGAAAGCCAAAGAAAGATTTTCGATTTTTTTAGCTGCACCCGCCGCCCCGAGAGATCTGAAATTTTTCACTTTCGTTAAACGAGACTGAGACTCGAAACTGCGACTGGATTTATAATCAGCACCTCGAAATTATCCAAAATGCGAGGTTTCACCTTAAAAGAAAGCCAAATAAAGATTTTCGATTTTTTTAGCTGCACCCGCCGCCCCGAGAGATCTGAAATTTTTCACTTTCGTTAAACGAGACTGAGACTCGAAACTGCGACTGGATTTATAATCAGCACCTCGAAATTATCTGAAGTGCGAGGTTTCATCTTAAATGAAAGGCAAATAAAGCTTTTCAATTTCTTTAGCTGCACCCGCCGCCCCCACAGATCTGAAATTTCTTATTTTCGTTAAACGAGACTGAGACTCGAAACTGTGACCGGATTTATAATCAGCACCTCGAAATTATCCGAAATGCGAGGTTTCATCTTAATAGAAGGCCAAATAAAGCTTTTCGATTTTTTTAGCTGCACCCGCCTCCTCGGGAGATCTAAAATTTTTGTATTCGTTAAACGAGACTGAGACTCGAAACTGCACCTGAATTTATAATCAGCACCTCGAAATTATCCGAAATGCGAGGTTTCGTCTTAATAGAAGGCCAAATAAAGCTTTTCGATTTTTTTAGCTGCACCCGCCTCCTCGGGAGATCTAAAATTTTTGTATTCGTTAAACGAGACAGAGACTCGAAACTGCGACTGGATTTATAATCAGCACCTCGAAATTATCCAAAATGCGAGGTTTCATCTTAAAAGAAAGCCAAATAAAGATTTTCGATTTTTTTAGCTGCACCCGCCGCGCCGAGAGATCTGAAATTTTTCACTTTCGTTAAACGAGACTGAGACTCGAAACTGCGACTGGGTTTATAATCAGCACCTCAAAATTATCTTAAGTGCGAGGTTTCATCTTAAAAGAAAGCCAAATAAAGGTTTTCAATTTTTTTAGCTGCACCCGCCGCCCCGAGAGATCTGAAATTTTTTATTTTCGTTAAACGAGACTGAGACTCGAAACTGCGACCGGATTTATAATCAGCACCTCGAAATTATCCGAAATGCGAGGTTTCATCTTAATAGAAGGCCAAATAAAGCTTTTCGATTTTTTTAGCTGCACCCGCCTCCTCGGGAGATCTGAAATTTTTATATTCGTTAAACGAGACTGAGACTCGAAACTGCGACTAGGTTTATAATCAGCACCTCGAAAGTATCCGAAATGCGAGCCTTCATCTTAAAATAAAGCCAAATAAAGGTATTCGATTTTTTTAGCTGCACCCGTCGCCACGAGAGATCTGAAATATTTTATTTTCGTTAAACGAGACTGAGACTCGAAACTGCGACCGGATTTATAATCAGCACCTCGAAATTATCCGAAATGCGAGGTTTCATTTTAATAGAAGGCCAAATAAAGCTTTTCGATTTTTTTAGCTGCACCCGCCTCCTCGGGAGATCTGAAATTTTTATATTCGTTAAACGAGACTGAGACTCGAAACTGCGACTAGGTTTATAATCAGCACCTCGAAATTATCCGAAATGCGAGGTTTCGTCTTAATAGAAGGCCAAATAAAGCTTTTCGATTTTTTTAGCTGCACCCGCCTCCTCGGGAGATCTAAAATTTTTGTATTCGTTAAACGAGACAGAGACTCGAAACTGCGACTGGATTTATAATCAGCACCTCGAAATTATCCAAAATGCGAGGTTTCATCTTAAAAGAAAGCCAAATAAAGATTTTCGATTTTTTTAGCTGCACCCGCCTCCTCGGGAGATCTGAAATTTTTATATTCGTTAAACGAGACTGAGACTCGAAACTGCGACTAGGTTTATAATCAGCACCTCGAAATTATCCGAAATGCGAGGTTTCGTCTTAATAGAAGGCCAAATAAAGCTTTTCGATTTTTTTAGCTGCACCCGCCTCCTCGGGAGATCTGAAATTTTTATATTCGTTAAACGAGACTGAGACTCGAAACTGCGACTAGGTTTATAATCAGCACCTCGAAAGTATCCGAAATGCGAGCCTTCATCTTAAAATAAAGCCAAATAAAGGTATTCGATTTTTTTAGCTGCACCCGCCGCCCCGAGAGATCTGAAATTTTTTATTTTCGTTAAACGAGACTGAGACTCGAAACTGCGACCGGATTTATAATCAGCACCTCGAAATTATCCGAAATGCGAGGTTTCATCTTAATAGAAGGCCAAATAAAGCTTTTCGATTTTTTTAGCTGCACCCGCCTCCTCGGGAGATCTGAAATTTTTATATTCGTTAAACGAGACTGAGACTCGAAACTGCGACTAGGTTTATAATCAGCACCTCGAAATTATCCGAAATGCGAGGTTTCGTCTTAAAAGAAAGCCAAATAAAGGTTTTCGATTTTTTTAGCTGCACCCGCCTCCTCGGGAGATCTGAAATTTTTATATTCGTTAAACGAGACTGAGACTCGAAACTGCGACTAGGTTTATAATCAGCACCTCGAAATTATCCGAAATGCGAGGTTTCATCTTAATAGAAGGCCAAATAAAGCTTTTCGATTTTTTTAGCTGCACCCGCCTCCTCGGGAGATCTGAAATTTTTATATTCGTTAAACGAGACTGAGACTCGAAACTGCGACTAGGTTTATAATCAGCACCTCGAAATTATCCGAAATGCGAGGTTTCGTCTTAATAGAAGGCCAAATAAAGCTTTTCGATTTTTTTAGCTGCACCCGCCTCCTCGGGAGATCTAAAATTTTTGTATTCGTTAAACGAGACAGAGACTCGAAACTGCGACTGGATTTATAATCAGCACCTCGAAATTATCCAAAATGCGAGGTTTCATCTTAAAAGAAAGCCAAATAAAGATTTTCGATTTTTTTAGCTGCACCCGCCGCGCCGAGAGATCTGAAATTTTTCACTTTCGTTAAACGAGACTGAGACTCGAAACTGCGACTGGGTTTATAATCAGCACCTCAAAATTATCTTAAGTGCGAGGTTTCATCTTAAAAGAAAGCCAAATAAAGGTTTTCAATTTTTTTAGCTGCACCCGCCGCCCCGAGAGATCTGAAATTTTTTATTTTCGTTAAACGAGACTGAGACTCGAAACTGCGACCGGATTTATAATCAGCACCTCGAAGTTATCCGAAATGCGAGGTTTCATCTTAATAGAAGGCCAAATAAAGCTTTTCGATTTTTTTAGCTGCACCCGCCTCCTCGGGAGATCTGAAATTTTTATATTCGTTAAACGAGACTGAGACTCGAAACTGCGACTAGGTTTATAATCAGCACCTCGAAAGTATCCGAAATGCGAGCCTTCATCTTAAAATAAAGCCAAATAAAGGTATTCGATTTTTTTAGCTGCACCCGTCGCCACGAGAGATCTGAAATATTTTATTTTCGTTAAACGAGACTGAGACTCGAAACTGCGACTGGATTTATAATCAGCACCTCGAAATTATCCGAAATGCGAGGTTTCACCTTAAAAGAAAGCCAAATAAAGATTTTCGATTTTTTTAGCTCCACCTGTCGCCACGAGAGATCTGAAATTTTTTATTTTCGTTAAACGAGACAGAGACTCGAAACTGCGACTGGATTTATAATCAGCACCTCGAAATTATCCGAAATGCGAGGTTTCAACTTAAGACCAAATAAATATTTTCGATTTTTTTAGCTGCACCCGCCGCCACGAGAGATCTGAAATTTTTTATTTTTGTTAAACGAGACTGAGACCCGAAACTGCGACTGGATTTATAATCAGCACCTCGAAATTATCCGAAATGCAGAGGTTTCATCTTAAAAGAAAGCCAAATAAAGATTTTCGATTTTTTTAGCTGCACCCGCCGCCACGAGAGATCTGAAATTTTTTATTTTTGTTAAACAAGACTGAGACCCGAAACTGTGACTGGATTTATGATCAGCACCTCAAAATTATCCGAAATGCGAGGTTTCATATTAAAAGAAAGCCAAATAAAGAATTTCGATTTTTTTAGCTGCACCCGCCGCCCCGAGAGATCTGAAATTTTTCACTTTCGTTAAACGAGACTGAGACTCGAAACTGCGACTGGATTTATAATCAGCACCTCGAAGTTATCCAAAATGCGAGGTTTCATCTTATAATACTTAATAATCTCTAAATTTTAGTGTAGATATTGTCCACTTTACATCGACAAAACTGTTCAAAATTCAACTTCCTATATAATAATACCTCTAGTTGTCGGATACCAATTCCTTTATCCATGCCTCTCTAGTGCTTGGACTACTTACAAAGCTTTGTGCACCCTGCTTCACCAACATACCTACACATTAAATAAAAAGGGATCAATAAATCAACTACCACGAGACTCATACAAAAGTGACACAAACCACGCTAATAGAGTGCGTGTAAACCATGAGGGAGGTAATTAACAATCCATAGGTACATGCTTGTACGTGCATGGCCGGGCAAATATGAGTCGCCTCACCTCTGTGAATAATCAGTGCATGTCAAAAGGTGAAAAAGTCGTGAATATAGTTGGACTTTCATTTTAACTCCACCGTCATCGATTTACATGAACAGGCAGAGCTGGTTCATAAAGCCAATGCATCGCTGTGCAAGACTGACAGATGGATGAGGCAGAGACAGAGGCAGTTATAATGCGCGGCCCAAGGAGCAAGAGAGCTAACGTGGTCTTCCAACTAAAGGGGGTGCAGGTCACACCAAGCAAGTCCATAGTGTACCTCGGTGTCACACTGGATAACGAGAGGTGTTATAGAGAACACCTTAAACGAGTAGTGACAAAGGCTGAGAAGAAGGCGGCAATACTTTCGCGACTGATGCCAAATGTAGGAGGGCCCAGTAGCAACAAAAGGGCACTAGTGTGCCAGGTTGTACAGTCGGTCGTCCTATACGGAGCTCCTGTGTGGTGTAAAGCCACGAAAAGGAAAAGGTATCAGAAGGTCTTAGACAGCTTGCAAAGAAAGTCTCTGCAGAGGGTGGCCAGTGCTTATCGCACGGAATTTATTTTCTATTGATCTCCGGATTTGAAAGGTCGCGAGTAATACGTCCAAGTTGATATATTCCTTTATTTTTTATCAACAATATTATACACTGAGTTACTTGAATATCAAGTGGATATTATTTTGGATGTTACCAGTAATTTGTAACTACAGGGTGTTTTTGGTAGAATTTTAAATTACGGTAATTTGAAGATCATTTTACTTTGTTTTTTTTAAATGTAACACCCTGTATATTTTATTTTAAATCGAAATATCTACTAATACCATATCTCGCCTTATAATATTTTTTTTCGCGTTTGCGGCATTGCCAAGCTATAAATTATTTTTACAAATTTTTGAACAAATATTCCCGATTTTAATTTATTTTAAATAGAATCCTCTATTTATTTTTATTGCAATGAATTGCACATGTCGAACTTAATAAGATCTCACAATTTCAAAGTTGTGTTTCTGTTAATTATTGAGATACGGCAACACCGCCTTTCCAGTAAACAGTACCGGAACGCTTAAATATTTCCAAAACTGCCACAGCTGGAACGGTGAAATTCAATACTTGGGGGCTCTTGAACATACAGAATTCACAAACGCTAACATCAGTGTCGTCAGATTTACCACTATTACGCTAGACTTCATAAATATGGCATTCCATTCAAAATTATGACGTAAAATTGGTAAATCTGACAACACCGATGTTAGCGTTTTTGAATTCTGTATGTTCAAAAACCCCCAAGTATTGAATTTCACCTCTCCAGCTGCAGCAGTTTTGGAAATATTTGAGCGTTCCGGTACCGTTGACTGAAAAAGCGGTGTTGCCGTATCTCAGTAATTAATAGAAACAAAATTTTGAAATTATGAGATCTTACTAAGTTTGACATGTGCAAATCATTGCAATGAAAATAAGTAGAGGATTCTATTTAAAATAAATTAAAATTGGGGATATTTGTTCAACAATTTGGAGAAATAATTTATAACTTGGCAATACAGCAAACGCGAAAAAAAATATTACAAGGCGAGATAGGGTTTTAGTAGATATTTCGATTTAAAGTAAAACATACAGGGTGTTACATTTAAAAAACAAAATAAAATGACCTTCAAGTTGCCGTAATTTAAAATTCTGCAAAAAACACCCTGTAGATACAAATTGCTGGTAGCATCCAAAATAATATCCACTTAATATCCAAGTAACTCGCCGTACAATATTATTGTGAAAAGTTAGAGAAATATATCAATTTGGACGTATTACTCGCGACCTTGCAAATCCGGAAATTAATAGAAAATGAATTATAAATTGGCAACTCGCAACCGATCCCAAAAGGTAGGGTTGAATAGAGATCAATGATGGAAATCAGAAGAATGTAAGAAAAAGTTATAGTTCTATATAAAAAAATCAAGTTCATCACTGTCCTACCTTCCCGCAACACCCTGTATATTTGGGCATATTTTTAGAGTATGCCTCTTAAGTAACCAAATAACTTTTGTATTTGACATTTTCTTCTATCAGGTATACCTTGCGAGATATCGAAGAATTACACACTAACTGGACACCCTGCATAAAGGAAAGAAGAAGCTGCTGAGCTAGCCGGACAAGATGCTGCAAATCGCTCCATCCTCAACAAACGCAAACTTGGGTCTCCTATTGAAATGTTGCAGGAAAAATTTCGAGGAATATTCTGGAGGATATATTCCACTTTTGGGGATAATGACGACAGCTTTACACCTTCAGCAAAGTTTACCGTGAATAAAAAAAATAAAAGCACTCGAGAGACCAGTAACCTGTCGCTACATATCGCTTATGATAAACGACGGGAATAAACATATGAGAGCTGGAATATTCTGGGGATAATTTGCCTAATTTGTACACAGAAAAATCTTCTCGTTTTGTCAAAGACTTACCCTTGGATTCAGTGGAACATTACACTCAGCACTCCTCAACTACAGCGATGTTTTATCCAATGGGAAGTGTATAGTTGGTAACTAATTACAGGGTGGGCCAATAGTGCGTGGACGGAGGATTATAGGCTTACTAAAAAATATTTAAAAAATCTGTCACTTGATCATGGTAGGCACCCTTGAGGGCTATAACGTAAAAATATATTCACTTAAATTTTGACGTTTATACAAGGTGATTCATATCAAACTTACATTTTTTTGAATGGAACCCCCTATATATTGTTGCATATTCAGATTCCTTGGTCAATTCTAGTGTGACTTTATGTATCACACATGGAACTTTAAACGAACCGTTTACGCGCAAATTACCATTTTTGGTATACGTAGGTATCAGAAAAAAATTGAATATCGCAGCGATTATAAAACTTAAAAGGCCGTGACTTTGCGGAGGGACTAATCATGAAATACGTCACCTAAGGTCAGACGGCTAAATTTGAATTCTTTTTGTACTTCGAGAAATCGGTAGATTAATTAAGGAAACTTCAATCACAGATAACTTGATTTTTTCAAATGGGGATGCCTATTTTAGTTTAAAGAATCAAATGTAAAATTTGATTACCTTTCTAACGATATAGCATTCTTGATGTCAATCATTTTTGGTTTTCATTTTATTTCAAATTTTCAGTCAAATCGATGTTTTTCAATTTTCCTGCCTGCAAGCAACTTGGCAGGCCATGAAAAATAAACAAAAGCCCGTTGATATGGAAGAAACCAACTAACTTAGTAAAAAGATGCAAACGAACTAGAGTGGCGAGGCAAGATCATGAACATTCCTTACAACACATCAGCTCTAACCGGATACAACAGCGGTAACAAGAACGCTCATTTTTCACAGCCTACTAGCTATTAGCCAATTTCCAAAGTCAGTAAAAAAATATTTGATCAAAGGAAAACTACTAGTGATTGCTGCTGGCAGTAGAATATCTATGTCTTTTGAATAAATCTTCACATTTAATGCTATAAAAAAGTAGCCAGTCAAAAGTAATGATACCTCTGACTGGAACCCTTCAAATTCTTCAGTAGGTACTTCTACTCATTAGCAAAATCGCGGAAAATGAAACTTGATTTGCAGTCTGTTTGAATTGTAAAACATAATTTAGTTTGCAGAAAATTGCATGAAATAATCACAAATACAACATAGCGTAATTAAAAAATTCTAGCAATTATTTCAATAGATGTTCAGAATGCTCCAGTTGGAGATATCCTCACTTTTGACTTAACTAAACGAAAATGACTAATTTTTGTATCCCATTAAATGTGAAATTTCACTCTAAACATGTTAGACTGTAAGCAAAAATCGCTGGTAGTTTTCCTTTTGTTTCAAAATTTTTAATCGTTTTGGAAAGTTGCCAAGCTCTAGTAGACCTCAATAGCTAGTAGGCTGTGAAAAACAAACACTTCTGTCATACTCCAGCTACTCATTGACATTAGATATCTTGCTGCTGCTGTATCCGGTTAGAGCTAATATGTTGTGAGGAATTTTCATAATCTTGCCTCGTTGCTCTAGTTAGTTTGCATCTTTCTATTAAGTTAGTTGGTTTCTTCCATATTAACGAGCTTTTGTTTATTTTTCATGGCCTGCTAGGTTGCTTGCACGCAGGAAAATTGAGAAACACCGATTTGACTGAAAATTTGAAGTAAAATAAAGATCAAGAAAGAGTGATATCAAGAATGCTATATCGTTAGAAAGGTAATCAAAATTTACATTTGATTCTTTAAACTAAAATAGGCATCCCCATTTGAAAAAATCAAGTTATCTGTGATGGAAGTTTCCTTAATTAATCTACCGATTTCTCGAAGTACAAAAAGAATTCAAATTTAGTCGTCTGAGCTTAGGTGACGCATTTGATGATTAGTCCTACCGCAAAGTCACGACCTTCTAAGTTTTATAATCGCCGCGATATTCAATTTTTTTCTGATACCTACTTATGCCAAAAATGGTGATTTGCGACTAAACGGTTCGTTTAAAGTTCCATGTGTGATACATAAAGTCACACTAGAATTGACCAAGGAATCTGAATATGCAATAATATATAGGGGGTTCCATTCAAAAAAATGTAAGTTTGATATGAATCACCCTGTAAAAACGTCAGAATTTAAGTGAAAATATTTTTACGTTATAGCACTCAAGGGTCCCTACCATGATCAAGTGACAGAATTTTGAAATATTTTTTATTAAGCCCACAATCCTCCGTCCACGCACTATTGGCCCACCCTGTATATCGTATTGTCGATTCAACTACAAGTTGCCATTGGACTGCAATGAATCATTCAATCGCAGCCTGTCGTTGAATCGTATCTGTGTTTGGTAATTGATTCTAAACTACTTCCTTTTCCTTGGACCAACACATTTTATTGCGAGGATAGCTGATCGATTCGTTTGGATGTTTAATAGTGTGACTTTGTATGAAGATATGAGGAGCATGATATAAGAATTAGACATAAGCCTGCATCAGTTGTTGCATTTTAACCTGAAATATGACTGTCTGACTAATCCAAATACCTACATTCAAATGTGGGTGTTAGCCCTTCTAAGCCCCAATTTCACAGTAGGTCCTCCATTTAATATATAACTGGACACGGCTAACACCGAAACAACACAACGAAACACGGGTTGGCGCCGATAATAACACTAAGATGATCCCCCTGTTCTTTTTTTCTAAGTTCATTGAATCGGGACATCAGTTCCGCCGAATACTGATTATAGTTCAGCGAACAACAGGGGCCACTGAATTCGATATATGATGTTGTTGTTACGAATACTACTTCTTTAATAACATAGACAATGTTTTGAAAGCATGGATTATTGTTCGCGTAATGGTTACCTTTTGAAACAAAATTAATCTTTATCAGATGAATTATCACGAACTGCTGTTGCAGTAATAATTTTTGTACATCGAATAGATTGCACGCTTTGCTTAAATGAAACATAGGGTAAATTTCGAAAACAAAAGGATGTTTTGATTGCATTATACGTCAATACTGGTATTAGAAGAATTGTACATATCATTAGAACGAATATAAAGTTATTTTGAATTTATTGGCGTACCTGTGATTACTTCGAATATAAGGATTGACTTCTTCCTATGACATAGATTTGAAACAACTACAAATATATTTAACGCGACGGAAAAAAATCCAAATACTAAAGTTAATTGGAAACGTAACAGTATTTTTTCAATCAATCAATCTTGTCCAGAAAAACCAGTAACTAGATCTAATACATTCTATTGGTACACTAAAAATGTGGGAAGTTTGATTTTCTCTGCCCACTGCTCTCAATGATCCACAAACCTGCATCTGCATCCTCAGAGCGATCCAATAAATGTTCTACCACTTAGGGGTAAACGGCAAAAATATAAAGTTTCTGTGTGTACCCCATAAAATACACAGGAACCCCCGGCAATATAAAAGCAGGCAGAGCAGCCTTGACAACAGCGGCCGATGTACATGGATCGGCAGTCTGTACAACATGTGAAAATGTTGAACAAATTATAAAGCACCATCTCTCTAGTCCCCCGTGTGGGGGCAGGTTAGAATATCTCCCATCGTATATCCTGCGTGTCGTAAAAGGCTACTAAAAGGAGCCGAACCACTGTCGGTATAAGCAGTAACCTCTTGTCAACCAACAGCTTTGGGTGGACGAGTTGAGAAGAGTCAGGACACCTGCTTGTCTTTGGGGTGAGAAATTGCCCCTAAAAGCGGATGAACCAGTAGATACATCTAGTCAACGGCATGAGGATGCAGAAAGCAAATGGGAGACTACTGCGTTAAAGATCTTCCGGATGTCACAACAAAATCAACCCCACCTTTGAATCGAAGAGGGCAGATTACTATGTCATGTCTGCAGATAGGCCACAGTCTGACGACGCATAAGTACCTCTTCGAGAATGGAAAAAGCTGCTATATGTCTACCTTGTAATGAACGCATTCTCAAGGAATTTACCTTCTACCTACATGCACGAAGATCCAACAACTTATCCAGCGACATAGAGCAAGCACTCCTACAGAAACTCAAAAGTTGCTGAAATTCATTTAAGACACTACTTTATATTTCAAATCGTAATCAACATCTAATACAACATCTGATATTGTGTCGTTTGCACACCTAATAACCCTACGTCGTTGACGGCAAAAAGGCAAACACTTTAGCCACTTAAGACCATTTTGTGACTACCCTCTGACTACTTTTACTTTACTTTACTTTAGAGGAAAGTTGTATTTTCTGCAATTCACCATAAACAAAAAAATAACGCTGCTGCATTTTGGTGAAACTGTTCTTTTTGTTGCAGGACTGAGAGGCAGAAGTACATCACCTTACAGGTCCGGATCTAGGGGAAATGTTAACGCGGGGTACAATCCTGGTTATTCAGATACTGGTTCAAGAAGAGCTAGTAGCTCTGTTAGTCAGGTTAGTCATTCAAGTCAATTTATATCTCTAAAATATGTACAAACAATGGTATATAGATAGATAGGTAGGTATGCTTTATTGTCTAAGAAATTACAAGGTTCTTAATTGACAAATGAAGGTATATAACAAACAACATTTAAAAAAATCATCCCTTTCAGTCCCTTTCACTCTGGATTTCAATATAACCTCAGATGCCATTTTTTTTTCAGTAGCTCCATTGAACGTTTTAGAACAACACAGTGCAGCATATGGTCTTGGTATTAACTACAACAAGACCAAGGTTATTATCGTAGATAGAGAGCATGACAATCATCGAGAAATAAAGTCAATAGGCCGTCACGAGGTAGTTCAAAGTTTTGTGTACCTCGGTTCTTTGATCGACAATTCAGGTAGCTGATGAGATTCGACGGCGCATCCAACAGGCACGGATGGCCATGACAAAGCTTACTAAAATATGGCGTGACCATAACATCACTAAAGCTACCAAAATGTCACTGGCTCAGCTTTTGTGTTCTCCATATTTTTGTATGCCTCGGAAACTTGGACTGTTAAAAAGGCAGATCGAGCTCGCATAGATGCTTTTGAAATGTGGACGTGGAGGAGAATGCTGAGAACTCCTTACACCGCCCATCAAACTAATGTTTCCATATTGGATGAGCTCGGTAATCCAAAGAGACTATCCTCCATTGTGTCGATGAGAATGCTTACATTCTTCGGACATATTCACAGAAGCGATAATATGGAGAAACTTGTAGTTAATAATAATAATAATAATAATAACTGGACTTTATTTACAAAAGTAAATAGGCGAAGTATCAGCTACAAGCTGTTTTTCAACTTAACCTTAGACAATACATGTATAAAACTAAGTCTACATTTTTTTTTTTTTTTTTTTTTTTTTTTAGTAATCTCGTATAGAAGAATAATAATAATGAACACACAACATACATAAATATAAATAATCAATAATCGTTGGACAAAAGAGAGCCTAAGACATAGCAAGAAATCTTCAAAAACTGACTAGTTAGTTAGGTGATCTTTTAACCTCTTTTTAAAATTAATAAGCGACATCTCTTTAAAGCCATCCGGCAGAGAGTTATACAATTTAGAGGCATTGTAAGAGAAGCTTCTGACAAAGACAGCCGTAGTGTGACGTGGTATTAATAAGCAATGCCTGCGGCGTCGTTGAGTACGCGTCGAGAGGGGTACTAGTTTTTTAAATAAATATGTAGGTGCTCTGTGTACTATAACTTTATGAACCAGAGTAGATAAATGTAATTTTCTCATCACGTCCAATTTCAGCCACCCAGATTCTTTAAATGAGGCAGTGATGTGATCATATTTACGAACACCCAATGCAAATCTCAAACATGAGTTTTGTATACGTTGGACACGATTAGTATCCACTATCTTTAAGGCAGGTCCATATACGGAATCGCAGTATGATACTCTAGAAAGTATTAGTGATTCACAAAGTTTGAGTTTCACATTTACTGGCAAGAGGTTGCGGTTTGGATAGAGCTGTCTTAACGAGCCGTACGATATTTGGCATAAATAGTTAACGTGAGGGGTGAATCTTAGACTTTCATCAATTTGGAGTCCCAAATTTTTAGCTTCAGTGGTAACGCGTATTTGTTTTCCATCAATTTTGATGGTAAGGCTATCTTTAGCTATATTGCGTTTAGTCTTACTCCCAAAGAACATCACAACCGATTTATTGGGGTTTAGTAACAAATTATGAGCGGCAGATATATCAAACAGAGCTTTTAAGTCACTATTTATCCTGTACTCAGCAATAAGCGTATCATTTATTGAGAAGCTACTATAAATCTGGGTATCGTCTGCGTAATGATGTATAGACGAGTACTTAACACATTTACAAAAATCTGAGATATATATAGCAAATAGGATAGGCCCTAAAATGGAGCCTTGAGGAACTCCATAAGTTTTGGGAAGACTTTTTGAGTAGCATCCATCGACTAGAACACTTTGAAAACGGTCAGATAAGAAAGACTTGATGAGATTAGCAGCAGGGAGTGAAAAATTATAATATCTTAACTTCTTATATAATGTATCGTGATCCAGCGTATCAAACGCTTTACTGTAATCAAGCATTGTAAGGCACACTACTTTACCTTCATCTATATAACGATAAATGTCATCAGTGACCGACAAAAGAGCAGTTGTAGTGCTGTGCTGAGCTCTAAAACCAGATTGAGCTGAAGTAAGTATGTCATGCTCTTCGACGAATTGCGAGATTTGGCATTTTAACGCCATTTCGAGCAACTTAGAAAAAGCTGGTAAAATACTTATTGGTCTGATGTCGCTTAGGTTGCAAGGGTTGTAACATTTCGGCAGCGGCAAAACGATAGCATGCTTCCAAGCAGCCGGAAAAACATCGCGTGTAATACAAAAATTTATTATATATGTAATATATTTTAGCAAACAGCCTTCCACCAATGCAAGCATACGAACTGAAATAGCGTCTGATCCGATAGCATTACTCTTAATTTTATATAAATACTCTTTAACAGTATCCTCACTGATTGTAGTGAAACAAAAGCTATTAAGTGTATTTTGCGGTACATATTTATCTAAAAGCGCTCGCTGAGCCTCAGTTGTGTCAACGACCATAGTATCAACAAAACTTTTATTAATAGTATCTATATCTGACAAGTGGGCAGGAAGGACAGGAGTGTCTTTCTTCCTTAGTACTTCTAAAGATCTCAAGGTGCTCCACATTTGACTTGCAGCTTTATTCTTTAGTACATAATTGAGGTAGCATTGTTTTTCACGAGTAATAGCCGCATTTACAATGTTTCTAAGTTTTTTATAAGATTCCCAGTCTGAAATTTTACCAGATTTTTTAAATTTACTATAAGCTGAATTCCTTAAAGCGATCATGCATCTAATATTATACGTCAGCCAAGGTGCCGGAGGTTTAGTTACTCTTATCGTCCGAATAGGAGCATGAAAATCAAAAACCTCTAGTAATGCGTTATTGAAAAAAGTTATTATTTCATCTATGTTACGTAACAAATAAATTTGATTCCAGTTGATTTCCATTAGGTCACGATGGAAAAGCTGTATGTCGAAATTACGAAAATCGCGAAATTGCTTAAACCTAGGGCGACGGCAGTGGGATAAGACCCTAAATTCACAAATGATTGCCAAATGATCAGACACTCCAAGCATATCGAACGAATCAACCATATATATTTCGTCTGGGTTAGATACTATTATCACGTCAATCAAAGTTTGACTGGTATTTGATATTCTTGTGGGCGTATTCACCAGCTGCTTAAGATCGTATGACTCTAAAAGATCTAATAGTAGAGAAGTGGGTCTGTTTTTAACCAGAATATTAATATTCAAGTCTCCTGCAATTAAAAGAAAGTCAGATATCGGTAAAATCGTGGAGATTGATACATCCATTTCATTTATACAATCAACCACACTAGCTGACGGCGGGCGGTATACCACTGCAAGTGAATATGTTTTTTTATTTAATTTTATGGATATCCAGAGCTGTTCAAGACATGATGAAATTTTAGACAAAATAGTTTTATAGGAGTACTTCCTCTTTATGTACAGGGCAACGCCTCCACCACGGCCATCTCTGTCAGCTCTTATTATATTGTACGAACTAATATTTAAAAGGTCGGAGTTAATAGATGCATCCAACCAAGTCTCACACAACATGACGATGTCAATATCATTTTCGGTTAGATATGTTGATAATGCAGTTAAACTAGGACACAATGATCTTATGTTCAAATTAAGAAGGGTTAGATTACCGCTCATCCTAACTAGATTTTATGTAAACTATCAAGACTAAAAATAAAATAATAACATTATAAACAAGACATAAAACAACATCAACAAGTCGACGAAATTCAGTGTTAGAAAAAATAATACTGCGAAGAGTATGGAATATAAGATAATATGGGTGAAATTCGGTATAACTAAAAACTAAAAAAGAAGGCAACAGGATAAATAGAATAGAATAGAAACTACTTGCTGACACTTTTGGTGCGTACTGATCGTGTCACTCTATGTTCATCAGTCGGACCTTGCTTTCTCTTAACGCCTCCTCTGCTATCAGTGACACCCTCTAGCTGTGTAGATGAAAGTTGCTGTCTGATCACCTCCTGTATATTGACGCCCCCAATCAGGTGCTCTGCCGTAAACTCTTCATTGCCAATACGGAGTATGTTGCGCTGAATTTTAGTTTCCAGTCCGGCACTCCTAGCTAGCTTTAGATTTTGGTACAATATTTTTCGGTTACTGTAGTCACTAGAAGTGTAATCGGGACAGATAAATATGCCTGTACCTTTAAGATGTTTACAGTTTCCTAAAATAATGTCTTTTAGTTTCGTACTTAGTAGTTCTATGACAACAGGCCTCGTTTTTTTATCTTGCAGATTCCCGATTCTAAAGACGTCCCTTAGCTCGGAAGAGTTGCATACGACTTTCAGTTTATGGTTGATCAGTTCCACTACCGTATCGATGTCCTTTGTTTTGTCACCTGTATCTTCCAGACCATAAATGACAATGGAATACTTTTTAGTTTTGCGTTCCACAGCGTTCAGTTTTTTATTCAACGTAGCAACTTCTTCCTTCAAATCTTCGTTTTGTTGCCGCAAATCCCCCAGCTCCTTGGTAAATTCTTGATGCGATTTTTGTATTTCTAGTTTTATTTCCTCTTTATTATTTTTTATTTCCTGCTCTATCTCTAAATTCTTGTTCATAATACTTTTGAGCATCTCGAATAAGTCCTCGTTTGATATTTGGACACCTGCGTGAGACATCACGTATTGCGATGTATTTGACTAGGTGTCCTGGACTATAAAATTCTGCCAAAACGTTATTCTGTTAGGTATTTATCTCGTATCAGCGTTGGACATTCTTAACATTCCAATGTTTTTTGCTCTGCTCATTAATCACCGAAATATAATATCCAATCGTTGAAAATTCGATTATAGGGAATAAATACCTGGGTACAAAGTTGTTGTAGTCAACACTCGTCTACAATCCAGTCATCTCCAGAAAAACAGACTTTAATCGATGAAATTAAACCACTATTACAGGCACTTTTTTGGGACAGCACGAGTATACGTGTTCCTTTTTCACATCCTCACACACATATAGTTCAGGGTCACGCCCCGAGTGGGCGGCGCCGTGGCCGTTCCCCTACACGCTGGGTGGATACGACGAAACAGTTGCTAGATATGAGTATCAAGAGTGCCACTGAACTGACAGTAAATCGCAAACAATGGCGAGCTACATTTCTCAAAACCATTGATAATATTCGTGTCGGCAATACTATAGCTCCGACTTAATGCATTTTACGAGTTCACAACATGTCTGTTAAGACATTGTAACAATGATGATGGTGCCAGTTTTTCTCTGCCTTATATTATACAGGGTTATTCACGTTATTCGACACGGAGCATTATGGCTAAAGTATTTGATAAAAAAGAAAATAATAATATGCGATGGATAGAGACCCATAAAGGCTACATTTTAAAAATATTTTCATGTTATACAGGGTGTCCCAAAAACAATAAATGTATCAAAGTTATTTTTTTAAATGGAATACCTCATATATTATTGCATATTCGGATTCCTTGGTGAATTCTAGTGTGACTTTATGCATCATACATGGTACCTAAAGCGAACCATTTAGGTGTAAATCACCATTTTCGATATAAGTAGATATCAGGAAAAAATTGAATATCGCAAAGATTATAAACATATGGAAGGCTGTGACTTTGTCGTATTACTAAGCATAAAATGCGTCAGCTACGATGAGACTGTCAAATTTAAATTACGTTTATGCTTGGAGAAATTGGTCGATGAATTAAGGAAACTTCGATCAGCGATAACTTGATTTTTTCAAATGGGAATACCTAATTTTTTTTATACGGTCAAACGTAGAACTTGATAACCTTTCTAATGATATCAGGTTGTGAATATCAGTCTCTGGTAGTTTTCATTTGATTTTGAATTTCCAAACAAATCGGCGATTTTCAGCTTTCCTACCTATAAGCAACGTAGCAGGCCATGAAATATAAAAAAAAACCTGTTCGGATAAAAGAAAACAACTAACTTCGCTGAAAAATACACACTGACTAGACTAAAGGGACAAGATTATAAAAATTCCTCACAACAAATCAACTCTCCCAGAAACAACTGCGGTAACATCTCTCAGGTCAAATAGAAGCTGGAGTATGGCAGTAATAGATATTTTTTACAGTCTACAGGCTACCGCAATTTACTAGAGGTTAAAAATTTCGAAGACAATTAAAAACCCTGATATGAAACAGAAACAACCAGCGACTGTTGCCCCAGCACGCAACTATCAATCATATGTAATGGTGTAAAAAAGTACTAAATTGCGTCGAAGTCGATACCTCTGACTAGAGCCCTTCTATTTTTCAATATCTATTAGCAATATTGCAAAGAAGAAATACTGACAAATCAGACTTAAATTTTCTGCCATTTAAGTTATGTTTCATAATTTGAACAAATTTTAATTCATTCTTCATTTTCTGCGACCTTGCTAATAGGTACTGAAGAATTTTCAGAACTCCAGTCCGAGGTACTTTTGACTTGAGTTTTGACAGAATTGCATACTTGTTTATATCATTAAATGTGAAATTTTATTATGAAAATAAAAAACTGATTACAACATTCTCTAGTAGTTTTTATTTTATTTCAAAATTTTTAATGGTTTTGGAAATTGCCAATCTCTAGTACATTGCTAAGTAGCTAGTAGGCCGTGAAAAAATCCATTTCTGCCATACTTCAGCTTCTCTTTGATCAAAGATATGTTACCGCCGTTGTTTCTGGTTAGACTTTGTTTGTTGTGAGTAATTTTCATAATCTTGTCCCTTTAGTCTAGTTCGTGTGTATTTTTCAGCTAAGTTGGTTGTTTTCTTCTACCTGAACAGGCTTTTGTTTATATTTCATGGCCTGCTTCGTTTCTTATAGCTAGGCAAATTAAAAAACGCCGATTTGTTTGAAAATTTAAAATTAAATGAAAACTACCATAGATTGATATTCACAACCTTATATCATTAGAAAGGTTATCAAATTCTACGTTTAACCGTATAAAAAAAATTAGGCATTCCTATTTGAAAAAATCAAGTTATTGCTGATCGAAGTTTCCGTAATTCATCGACCGATTTCTCCAAGTATAAACGTAATTTAAATTTGACAGTCTCATCAAAGCTGGCGCATTTTATGCTTAGTAAGACGGCAAAGTCACAGCCTTCCATATGTTTACAATCTCTGCGATATTCAATTTTTTCCTGATATCTGCTTATATCGAAAATGGTGATTTACACCTAAACGGTTCGCTTTAGGTACCATGTATGATACATAAAGTCACACTAGAATTCACCAAGGAATCCGAATGTGCAATAATATATGAGGCATTCCATTTAAAAAAACATAACTTTGATACATTTATTGTTTTTGGGGCACCCTGTATAACATGAAAATATTTTTAAAATGTAGCCTTTATGGGTCTCTATCCATCGCAAATTATTATTTTCTTTTTTATCAAATACTTTAGCCATAATGCTCCGTGTCGAATAACGTGAATAACCCTGTATAATGCAAACAAAAGTCAACTTACAGTGGCTTTGTTGTATGACTTTTTCTGAAGCATTTGATTATATCAATCATGATGTATCAGACTGGTGCTGTAACTTTTTCCAAAGTCTGAATTTTATAACACAGAATCAGACAAAAAAGCCGTATATCCAATATACTTTCTCTCAAGTAGGCTTTGATTTGAAAGTTTGACGTTTGTTAGGAATTATTATTGAAATGTCGGTTTATTTTGTTTAGCTAGCGAAAAAATGAAAGTGGACCAAAGACCTGCGACGAAATTTTGTACCAGTTTCGGCAAAATACCAACTGAAACTTTTGAATTGATTAAAGATGCATATCCAAATTAATGATAGTTCGTCACGATGTAACAGTCTAGGAGCTCGCTAATCTTTTCTACCTTGAAACGACCGACACTTTTGTAGTCGATTTGTCATGTCGATATGCCCACACCCATTAAGCCTTCATTTCTTTATAGTGTCCATTATATCAGTTGTAACCTCCATGTTTCCCTTGTGCGTATGAATGAATGAATAAGGACCAGAGGCTATCCAGCACAGAACGTGACTGGTGCATAGGCCACACGATGGGCCCTTTTGCGCCTCTATCCGCGCTAGTTCCTAAGACCTGCCCTTTTAGCGAAGGCAAGTACATCCTTAGGTCCTATCCATTTTATTTCTATTGGTTCTTGAGCCCAGCATAGTCTGCCTGTGATAACCCAGGGTTTCACAGCGACACAAGGTGTGTGCCGAGGATTCTTCCTCTTCACCACACCACGTGCACGTTGGGTCGTTGACCACCTTCATCACAAACAGGTGACGCCTGAAGGTGTTGTGACCCGTTAATAGGCCTACTAGCAATCTCAAGTTACTCCTATCCAGAGAGAGACAAAATCGTCCTATTCTCTCTACAGGCCCTGCTAATAGTTCCCGAGCTTGACGGAGATGACCAGAGATGTTGTTCCATCTCAGAGAGTGTTGATTCTGGATCCACTCTCCAGTTGTTTTCCTAATCAAGTTTGCAGATAGTCCTAAGGCTGGTTCCGGGCCCACAAAACTGTTGCCAGATCCCATCCAAGCCAGATGATCCGCCATGTCGTTACCCTTTACCCCAGCGTGCCCAGATACCCACATCAGTGTTACCTTGTGTTTAGCTGAGACGTCGTCAAGAGCCCTCCTGCACTCCAGGACCAGCCCCGCTGACTGTCAGGGCAGATAGTAATCCGCCTCCTAGACCCGTCAATTTCCCGAACGCGTAAGTTCCTTAGTCTATCCGTTCTTGTTATTCCACAACATCGTCTCCAGAAATCCATTTCCATAGCTTTCAGTTTCTCCTCATTCCTCAGAGATATCTCCCACAGTTCCGATCCATGTAAAGCGATATTTTCGACAACAGATTTATATGTTCTTCGTTTCACATTGTTACTGATGTTCATGTTCCACAAAATTGGATGTAATTGTTTTATTGCCACTTTCCCTTAAGTCAGCCTCTCCTTAAAGTCTGAGTTATACACGCCTCTACTCAACCCTATTTGTCATCTATATGCAGCAGAACTGTTGGACCTAATTTAAACTTATTTGCAATTCAATATGCCTCAGCAAATTGAACTCCATAGAACTAGCTGGACAACCAATACTGGTAACTGATACCGTAATGCTGCAACGTTAACGAAATCAAAAACTACGCTGGAAACTGTTAATTAGAGGTCAGAAATGCAATTACAATGGTGCCCTGTTTGAATATTATTAGCATTACAATCGGTTAGTTGGAAAACCAGTGTACATTTGCGCCCCTATAATTGGTGACAGTGCTAGGGCAAAAATGGCGTCAAGTGTCCTGGCTCAGTACTTCCCACACGTTATCGGTGCTAACAAAAAGTTTGGAGTTGTTCTATATCTACATCATCCTCATCAAAAAAGTAAACAATGATCCTTTGGAACATCCAATCCGAAATTTGGGCACCTATGAGTTTTTTCGCTTTTTGTTGACTATAGTAGCATTACCTACTAAGATCCCACAACATCGTCATCATAGTCACAATGTCCTTAGACATGTTGTGAACTCGTAAAATGTATTAAGTCGGAGCTAGACTGTAGCTCGCCATCGTTCGCGATTTACTCTCAGTTCAGTGGCGCTCTTGACACTCATATCCAGCAACCGTTTCGTCGCGTCTACCCAGCGTGTAAGGGAAGGGTTTCGGCGTCGCCCACTTGGGGCATAACGCTGAACTAAGAGTTTTTCCGTATTATCGCTTCTGTGTATATGTCCGAAGAATGTAAGCATTCTCGTCGACACAATGGAGGATAGTCTCTTTGGATTACCGAGCTCATCCAGTATGGAAACGTTAGTTCGATGGGCGGTATAAGGGACTCTCAGCATTCTCCTCCACGTCCACAGTTCAAAAGCATCTATGCGAGCTCGATCTGCCTTTTTAACAGCTCAAGTTTCCGCGTACCGGTACCCAAATTTCATCATAACTGCAGTGGTTACTGAGATTATGAGGCTAGAAACACGCGCACAGACAGCCAGACAGACAAGCACAGATGGACAGACAGACAGACAGACAGTCAGATAGACAGGGAGACAGACTGACGGAAACGAATGACATCACGAAATCACCAAAAAACGTATTGTCTCAAAATCGAAAATTTTTGCGATTACATTACTCTCCCCATCTATCGGTTTGGGAAGTAAAATGAGTTAAAGAGTTAGTAATGCTTTGTTTTAAATGTGCAGAATAGCAGATTTGAGCAATTTAGGTGTTGTCCATAAATAATTTGTGTCGGTGCCCATTATATAGTTTTTTTGTGAATATATGGTTTTACTTTCACTTTAACTACTCATAAAATTACTGTGCTTATGTTTCCAAGTAAATAAAAGTATTTTACATAGGAATACGAATGTATCCCATGCAGCTGGGTTAAAACTGTCGTGACCTTCACAGAAGTTTATAGTAAAACGCAACCTACGAAACTGTGGTGCTGGTAGAAGCTTATGCACAAGTATCGATACATGTTCCTTTTAGCTCTCACTGACTCACTGAAGTCACTGCAGAGAGCTTATGCAGAGCCTCTATCTGTCCGTCTGTCCGTATACAAAAGATAGCCAAAACTGCAGGTGCTAGAGGAAAACTAAATACAGATTCGGAATCAGCATGAAAAAACTAGTCCGGGAAAAATCCGGTTTTGTCAATATCGATTCCGGTTTTAAAAAAAATTGAATTAAATTACGACAGGTAACTGACAACGTATTATCACAGCACGGTAAACAACCAGCACAATAACTCAGATTGGCGGTAATTACACGCGCATCCCCCCTTTTGGATGATTTTTTGTAGGGATGCTAACGATACTTCGATACTTCTGCACTAATATCGAGTATTTTTGTCATCGATACTTTTTGAGCTATTCCAAGCTGGTATTGATACTTTTGTATCGGTATCGAAAATAATTATATAATCAGTTATGTAATCAGTTGCACAAAATGCTCTGTATGAACCAAACGCGCCTATTTGGCTAGAAAATATCGAGTTGGTGCCGGTATCGAGATTTTCGTTTTCGCATCTCTACCCAAACTTCACATCCATAAAGTCATCCCAAGGTCAAATTTTTATATCCTCAGAAACATGATGCTGGTTGTTTACTATGCTGTGGTATTCTGTAGGGTAAATTGATATTCCTGAAGCACAGGCAGCGTGGCCGAGCGGTTAAGACGTTGGGCACTAGTCCGAGAGGGCGTGGGTTCAAATCCCACCGCGGTCAATAACTTCTTTCTCCTTTTCTTAAGATTGAATGTTAAATTTGTTGATTACTAGTCCGGGAGAAATCCGGTTTTGTCAATATCGCTTCCGGTTTAAGGACAATTGAATTAAATTACTAAAGGTAACTGACGACGTATTATGTACGGTGTATTGATATTGCTGCACAAGCAGCGTGGCCGAGCGGTTAAGACGCTAGGCACTAGTCCGAAAGGGCGTGGGTTCGAATCTCACCGCCGTCAACAACTTTTTTTCCTTTTCTTAAGATTGAATGTTAAATTTGTTGACTACTAGTCCGGGAAAAATTCGGTTTTGTCAATATCGCTTCCGGTTTAAGGAAAATGGAATTAAATTACTGTAGGTAACTAACGACGTATTATGTACGGTGTATTGATATTCATGAAGCACACGCAGCGGGGCCGAGCGGCTAAGACGCTAGGAACCAGTCCGAAAGGGCGTGGGTTCGAATCTCGGTCAACAACCTTTTTTTCTTTTTAAAGAATAAATGTTAAATTTGTTGATTACTAGTCCGGGAAAAATCTTGTTTTGTCAATATAATAAAAATTATGTTTTATTCCTTTTCAAGGAGTTTTTGAACCTTCGAGCTTATATATCCTGATGAGGTTTTCAGGACTATGGTTCAATGTTGTTACAAGGGAGAAGGGAGAGTAAAACACAAAGTTCTAACTCAACGATGGGGTCGAAACGTTTCGACCATCTTTGTGGTCTTTTTCAGTCTGGTTCTTTTAATTTCCAAAATAAACTGCAAAAATTTGTTAATAAATGACAGGTTTTTATAATTTTAAAATATATACCTAACAAAAAATTCTTTGAAACCAGGTTAGGATATTAAGATTAAACAAACATAATAGAAATAATAAAAATGACTCAGGCTGTTGATCAAAAAAAAATAATAACATTACTGTCAAATGTCACCACTATTAGTCATTTGCATCACCCAGTAGGATGTCGTTGGCATCACCTATCTAAGTACACATCCTTCCTTTTTTTATTCATATAAAAATAGTTTTCTCAATGTAAAATGTTCTGTGTATTAATGATTCTGTGGCAACTATAGTTTGATCTGTAGCCTATCACCTGTTTTGTGTTTCACAACTGCCAATTTTGTGATTTTGCATGTTGCATTGATCATTGTGTCGATTTTCCTAATTTAAATTCCTTTTTTCTTTGGTGAAATGAAAAAACGAAAAAAATGCGCTAAAGGGCATTCCAAACATATAGACCAGAGTTGTTAACAGCCTGAGTCATTTTTATTATTTTTATTATGTTTGTTTAATCTTAATATCCTAACCTGGTTTCGAAGAATTTTTTGGTAGGTATACAGGGTGTCCAGTTAGTGGGTAATTCTTCGATATCTCGCAAGGTATACCTGATAGAAGAGAATGTCAAATACAAAAGTTATTTGGTTACTTAAAGAGCATATTGTAAAGACATCTCGAAATATACAGGGTGTTGCGGGAAAGTAGTACAGTGACCAACTTAATTTTTTTATATGGAACTATAACTTTTTTTAAATTCTTTTAGCGTACATCATTGGTCTCTATTTAACCCTAAAATATTTTTGGGATAGGTTGCGACGTTGCCAAGTTATAATTTATTTCCTATGTATGGCGCAACTCGCCCGGACTATAGCGAGAGGCTCAGAATATTCGGTCTAACTTCATTTTCTGACCGATGCCGTCGCGGTGACCTGATTATCACGTTCCGAGCCATTCGTGGTCTCTTTGGCATAGATCTGTCCCATCTTTACAAACTGAGCACTAACAATCTTCGAGGACATAACTACAAACTGCAAAAAGAAGCCTTCAAGACAACCGTGCGACAGCATTTTCTGTCAAACAGAATCTTTGAGCACTGGAACAGTTTGCCAGACTATGTAGTGAACTCCGGGTGTGTGAACTGTTTTAAGAACAACCTAGATAAGGCCCTTAGCTCTTAAGTTTCTTTTTTTCTTAATGTTGTACACCGTACCTTTACTTTTTTTTCTCACAGTTTCTGAGTTTATAGCCATTGTTGGCTCAACTCTCTTTAAAATAGTAATAATAATAATAATAATAATTTTCGGATTTGCAAGGTCGCAAGTAATACGCCCAAATTGATATATTCCTTTAACGTTTCTTAGTAATATTATACAGCGAGTTACTTGAATATTAAGTGGATATTAGTTTGGATGTTACCAGCAATTTGTATCTACAGGGTGTTTTTGGCAGAATTTTAAATTACTAATACCCTATCTTGTCTTGTAATATTTTGTTTCGCGTTTGCGACGTTGCCAAGTTATAAATTATTCTTCCAAATTTTTAATCAAATATCCCCGATTTTAATTTATTTTAAATAGAATCCTCTACTTATTTTTTTGCAATGAATTGCGCATGTCGAACTTAGTAAGATCTCACAATTTCAAAATTTTGTTTCTATTAATTACTGAGATACGGCAACACCGCTTTTTCAGTAAAAGGTACCGGAACGCTTAAATATTTCCAAAACCGCCACAGGTGGAGAGGTGAAATTCAATACTTGGGGGTTTTTGAACATACGGAATTCAAAAACGCTAATATCAGTGTTGTCAGATTCACCACTTTTACGTTAGACTTCATAAATTGAGCATTCCATTCAAAATTAAGACGTAAAATTGGTAAACCTGACAACACTGCTGTTAGCGTATTTGAATTCTGTATGTTCAAAACCCTCCATGTGTTGAATTTCACTTCTCCAGCTGTGGCGGTTTTGGAAATATTTAAGCGTTCCGGCACCGTTTCCTGAAAAAGCGGTGTTGCCCTATCTCAGTAATTAATACAAACAAAATTTTTAAATTGTGAGATCATACTAAGTCCGACATGTGCAATTCATTGCAATAAAAATAAGTAGAGGATTCTATTCAAAATAAATTAAAATCGGGGATATTTGTTTAAAAATTTGGAATAATAGTTTATAATTTGGCAACGCCGCAAACGCGAAGAAATAATTACAAGGCGAGATATAGTACTAGTAGATATTTCGATTTAAAGTGAAACATACAGGGTGTTACATTTAAAAAAAAACACAGTAAAATGACCTTCAAATTGCCGTAATTTAAAATTCTGCCAAAAACACCCTGTAGATACAAATTTCTGGTAACATCCAAAATGATATCCAGTTAAAATCCAAGTAACCTGCTGTATAACATTATTCAGAAAAGTTAAAGGAATATATCTATTTGGACGTATTGCTTGCGACCTCGCAAATCTGGAAATTAATAGAAAATAAATTATAACTTGGCAACGTCGCAACCGATCCCAAAAATATTTTAGGGTTGAATATAGGTCAATGATGGAAACTAGAAAAATTTAAGAAAAAGTTATAGTTCCATATAAAAAAATCAAGTTGATCACTATCCTACTTTCCTGTAACATCCTGTATAGTTCAAAATATTTTTGGAATATGCGTCTTAAGTAACCAAATAACTTTTATATTTGACATTTTCTTCTGTCAGGTATACCTTGCGAGATATCGAAGAATTACACACTAACTGGACACTCTGTATATTTTAAAACTATCAAAACCCGTCATTTATTAACAAATCTTTGTAGTTTATTTTGGAGATTAAAAAAATCAGACTGAAGAAGACCACAAAGATAGTCGAAACGTTTCGACCCCATCTTTCTAATAAAAATTTGTGTTTTACTCTTCCTTCCCCTTGTCGACATTGAACCATAGTCCCGAAAATCTCATCAAGATATAAAAATTAAATTTTTATACCAACAAATTTGAATTTACTCAAGTAACGTCTTTCCAACTTTTTTGTGTTTTAGATGTCTGGAGACGAGCAAAGGCGTCTTTGTGCCAGCGCCGCCTCGAATGCCGCCGCCAATTCGCACCGTGGCAGCAGCACAATTAGTGGGGGCGGGGGCGGCATTACCTTAGCCCTTACCACCTACGGCAGCGTAGCGTATCAGCTGAAGGACGCCAATTTAGAGGCCAACAGTACGTGCGACTTCGTCTGCAAAGCACTCTCTATTGTTAATAAGACTGGTGAGGCAATACTTCTTACTGGACCGCGTTCTAGCTCGTCTACTTGCTCTGATGTTTGATGCGAATTTCGTAATTTTGTAATCAATTAACATTCCAGTGGCTCTGAATTAAACAAAGCTTAGTGTTGAATGAGGCTGCTGCATTGTCTTTGGTTGTCAATTTGATGCTGAGACAAGGAAAGAAAGAGGACAGAATGCGCGGCTGACATCTCTGTTACCAAAAAGTACCAAAACGCTAGTCCCAGTGCCGTTACTAATGTGTCAGTATTATGGTTAATCTATTTAGAGAAATAGTCTATTTTCAACTAATGGCCAATTTCACCCCCCACAGTTTTAGTTGAAGTAATCAACGTTAACTTAACCGTGAACTTCCATTTGACCGATATCTTGTCTTAAAAATGTAAGCTATAACGGATATGTCACTGGAAAGCTGATTATATTTGAACCAAAACATGCAAAAATATAATTTTTACGCTTTACATGCTCAAAAATATTATGATTCGCATGTTAGAGCTACATTTGAATTTATATTTTGGATACGTATATATCTCTGACCTAGATATCGGGATGTTTGCATAAATTTCTGATGCACCAAAAAATATGAACATAAATTTAGCTGTGAAAAGTGATTCCTGGCTCCTTCCTACTGCTGCGGATTTTACAAATGTAAGCTGCACACGCTACCATTATGCACACCACAATATTTTATAATTATTAGTTTTTGAAACACTAAGGCCCGATTTTATCGACATGCGCATTTTAAAAAAGACTGACCAATCAGAACAGTCCTTTCAAGAACATGCATCTGTCAAAGTACTCTAAAAATTATTGATTTCTCTTGATGTTTACATCAAAAAGGTTAAAAATGACAAGCTTTACATACAATCGACCATTATGAACCATCTAGTATCTTTTCCAGTCTGATTTTCCATCCTAAATGGGTGAAAAATTGCATATTTTTGTTTAACAAAAAGTTTAACAATTGCTAATCTCAACCAATCAGATTCCCGAGAAGCCGTACATCTGATCACTGATTTCATGCTGTATCAAATGATAGGATGACAAGAAATTCACTCTCTGCATTATTTGGATAAAACAATAATTCACTATCGATAATAATTATAAATACATGCAATATATCTTTGTTTTATAGTAAAAAGGGGTAAAAATAGCATTTTGTTACATTTCAAACAATAAACGAACGATTTAACTGTTAGAACGGCAAAGTTACTATTTAGCTACGTATAATCTCATTTTATGTACGCTGTACATTTAGATCCTCTGTGAATACTTCTATAAGAAGTATAAGAAGGTTTATAACAAACATGCATCGAGTTCGCAGTTTGCAATTAGTAATTATACAATATTTATAATGCAAACATGAAAAATGTGGCATTAATTTGCAAATCAATCGCTTTGTTCTGATATCCTGCTATGATTTTGATCCATGAATTCTAAAATATTTTTCACAAAAGTGTCGTCCAGCTTAGACGTTTTGACGTTTTCAATACTGATAAAATACTATTGGATACTTATTAACATAGGCCTCAATACCCAATAGAAAGCTTTTGCTAAATAACATTCAATAGAAAAGCTTTGTCAAAGTCTTTGTTAATATGCGTGTTGATAAAATCGGGCCTGAATATCACAAAAAAAAGCTACCGAACCAAATTATTTGTTTTCCACCAAAATGTTGACAGCTAATCGATTTCTGTCACAGCTAATTCATATAGCAAAAGACTGGCGTGCGGTATCCCCTCTCTTTCCTTATTTAAGGTTTGTTTGTTTGAATGTTTCGAAACGTCTTATTTGTGGAAATTACAATAATGGTGGAGGAGCTCACTTATTTGGGCGCAATGGACGCATGTACTTGCGCCTCCACCATATTTCAAATTTTGTATTAGCGCCTATAGGGCCTGTACTAAAGCCAACCAGCGCATATTATTATATACCATTACCTTATAGGGTCTAGAACTATCTTCATCTGTCATAAACACAAGCAGCTTACACTATCAATAATACCGGCATTTTCCCAAAAGACAGGAAAGCCGCTTGCATCCAGCCGGTGCCAAAAAAGGGATCCAAAACTGATCCGACCAACTACAAACCTATAGCTCTGCTTTCTGTAATCAGTAAAGTGATGGAGAAACGCGTCAACCAAGAGCTCATTGAATACCTAGAGCTCCATCACTTGATCAACGACAGACAATATGGATTCCGACACCAAAGATCAACTGGAGATCTCCTGGCTTACGTCACACATGTGTGGAGCAAACTCATCCAGTCATTTGGCGAGGCTCACATCGTTGCTCTCGATATTTCAAAGGCATTCGATCAACTGCGGCATGCAGCTCTCCTAAACAAGCTCCCGTCCTATGGGCTCTCTGTTAAGCGGTTGGCTCGTAGACTTCCTCTCAGGTCGGAAAATCTCTGTCGTGGTAGACGGCTTTTCCTCTTCTTTCCATAGCATCAATGCCGGGATTCCGCAGGGATCGGTATTGGCTCCGACATTGTTTCTGCTTCACATTAATGATCTACTCTCTAGCACTACAAACCCAATCCACAATTTTGCGCTGTATGCAGGCATCATGAGCAATAGGCGGATCTCTGTGGTCGAGCTGGAACGCAGAAGACTGGCAGTGGCACTTCACACACAAAGGATCTCGATACCGTTACCGCTTGGGGACTTAGGAATATGGTTAAATTTAATGCCTCCAAGACCCAGTATTGTACGCTATCAAACAAGAAGTGCCCAAGCCAACACCAGGTTCTAATGAACAACCGGGCTCTACCAAGGAGTCACTCATTGAAGCTGTTAGGAGTCAACATTACAGAAAATCTGATCTGGCACGAACACGTCGCATCAATTGCAACAGCTGCTGGTAAAAAGCTTGGGTACCTATTTAGAGCCAGAAAGTATTTCTCACCATGTAACCTCCTCAAGCTATATAAAGCCCAGATAAGACCTTGCCTGGAGTATTGCTCTCATGTCTGGGGAGCTGCTGCCCTACTACCCTGTCTATACTAGATGCCGTCCAGAGAAGGGCAATTCGATTAATTGGCGATCCGGTCTTGATGCGCCACCTTCAGTCACTCTCTCACCGGCGTGTTGTTGGTGACCTCTCACTCTTCTACCGATATTCCGGCGGAATCTGCTCCTCTCAGCTATCCTCTATCCTTCCGCCGCTCACTGCTCCTATCAGACGTACCCGTGCGACCACTGCATCTCATCCTAAGACGGTCGCTCTTCATACATCAAGAACTGAGCGGTACAACCGCACATTTATTCACAGGGTGTCCAAGGCTTGGAATGGACTCCCAGAAGGTGTACTTATTGGGCCTGCGGGTATTGGCCCATTCAAATCTCGCGTTAACGTCCCCTAACATAACCCTTTCACAGCAGCCACGGTACTCTGGTATTTAGGCTCTGCCTGCGCGGTCTGCTCAGTTATATATAAAAAAAATACTAATACTAATCACTGAACTTTACAAATGCATACGATTTGATCCCACTACACTTTGTGTGGGAAGAAGTGAAGAAAAATATTACAAGATCCGTTTTGGTGGCCACCCATTTGAATAATGTTGAGGCATATTCAATTGTAGACGAACAAATATTTAGGTTCCTAAACTCATTTTCTAGGTTTCCCACATAACTAGAATACTTTGACTGATAAAACTACATAAAGGACAACATATTATGAGCTTGATTTAAGTTTGTATAGAAATAAAATATTAATACCCTCATTAGGACTGGCCAGTTGATCTCTGGTCAGAGCCAATATCATAAATAAAAAAAAATAATACCCTCAAATAATTCAGGAATGCAATGACACCTAGTAGCGTGAACTAGTGATATGTTGCTTGGTGATTAGACAAATTTTTCTCCCTCATTTTCAATATTTCTTCTTCAAGTCCTTCTAGCGAATTTACCACTAGTCAGGAGAAGTTGATAGTTCGAATGTAAAAACGTTACTGTACAGTTTTGTACTACAAACAGAGCAATATACGAGCTCAAAACTCGTTACCAGAAATGATGGCACCTCCGACATATGGATATCTAAATGGTTTGCGTACTAGATGTACATATATACGTACATCAAACAATTGGCAGACCTTTAGTTGATATGTTAGAAGTAGAGAGATAACATTGCTTTTGCTCAGCTTGCATTCATTTGGTGCCATCAATCTAGATGTAGAAAATCACTTGCACGTATGACACAGAAAGCTACAGGAGTATTTGAGGACAGTGAAGGATAAAAGAGACACACTCACAACACCGTAGGTTTATCGCATACCATGCACACATGGGAATGTATACATAGCATTAACGAAGCGATCGATAAACACAGGGATTGCAAAACATAAGGCTAGCTGTCGACCAGGTTATACGGACAAATCAGCGGTAGCCGAACATGCAATAAAGGAAGTAGGCCAAAGGATCACGTTTGAATAAACGCAGGTTCTTACCGTAAAGTCTTCATACTATACCAGACGCTACAGAGAAGCTATCAAAATTCAAGAACATCAGAACAATTTCAATAAGAAAGAAGAAACATAGAAAGTCAACCGGATATGGGTACCTTTCCTGAAAGTCCTGAAGACACTGCCATAACGCGAGGTGGCGGGGCTACCCACGTTACCGTCACCATGAGTGTGAGTGTTTTCTGTCCTTGCGATCAAGCCGATTTCCTAAACCCTCTATAATGAAAAAAAAAACGTCACCATTAGCTTGTGTAAGTGCAGCCGCAGATCCACAAGCCAACAGTATTTCAGAAAGTGAAATAGTTTCCGAAGGTGCCATCCACTCGTGGTGGCGAAACGTCAAGGATTAACTCAAAACAACACCGGCCTGAAAATCCAAGAACCACAAATTGACAAATTCATGAAAAGTTAATGTTTTCAAATACAACACGTTCCTGAGAGGTATAGAGAAGAATGGGATACCCTTAATTCTTTGATTCGTTAACGCATATCATTGCTGGTAAATGCAGTGACAGATCTTATCGCATTTGATTGAATGGTCCCTTAAGCAATGTGTTTCTAGCTGATATTTACTTCACGTAAATATACAGCAGCAAAGTTCGGCAAATATCATGTCGAAAGTAAACAGCAACTCACAAACTTCCTTGTTAGGCCTCCGCTAACTTGCGTTCAAAATGTTTTGAAGCACGCTATAATTAATAGAGTTTCTAACTAAACATTCGTATGTAATATGGTTTGAGGGAGAATTTAGATGCTATCAGATTTCTAAAGTACACATTTACAACTGAAGACAAAGTTGATCAAAGCACTTGACGAAATTAATCTTGTCTACTACCACTATAATGTGGTGCTTCTAAGATACAACATACGTGAATAGAGTTTCGAAGCAACTGGGACAGCACTTACTGGTGCAGGATATCTTCTGAATAGAAACTGAAATGGTTGCTGCACTCAATATAGCGTTACAGTTGCCAAAGTGAAATAGCTTTTGAAGATGCCATCCATTCATGGTGGTAAAAAGTCAAACCTCAACGCTAAACGACGCCGCCCTAAAAAACCAAGAACCAAAAACTCATTCTGTTTTCTGTTCTTTTCTGCTGTTATCTGTTTGCTCTCTGTCGTTTTGAGCTAGTTTTGACTCTATTCGGTTGTATTTGGTCGTTTACTACCGTTCACAGTTGTTATCTGCTTGCTTTCTGTTGTTTTGAGCTGTATTCCGTTCTTTTCCGTTGTACTCGGCTGAGTTTAGTCATTTTCTATTGTTCAGCTCTGTTATCTGCCTGCTTTCTGTTGTTATGGGCTGCTTTCTGTTCTATTTGGTTGTATTTGGTCGTTTTCTATCGTTCACAGTTGTTATCTGCTTGCTTTCTGTTGTTTTTAGCTGTTTTCTGCTCTTTTCTGTTGTATTCGGTTGTGTTTAGTCGTTTTCTGTTGTTTCCCGCTGTTATCTGCTTGCGTTCTGTCGTTTCGAGGTAGTTTTGACTCTATTCGGTTGTATTTGGTCGTTTTCTACCGTTTACAGTTGTTATCTGCTTGATTTCTGTTGTTTTTAGCCGTTTTCTGTTCTGTTCTGGCGTATTAGGCTGTGTTTAGTCGCTTTCTATTGTTTAGCGCTGGTATCTGCTTGCTTTCTGTTGTTAAGGGCTGTTTTCTGTTCTATTTGATTGTATTTGGTCATTTTCTATCGTTTATAGTTGTTGTGTGCTTGACGATGGCCATAGGCGTTGTTAGGTGGGGGCTCGGGGGGGCTTAGCCCCCCCCAAGAATGAAATTAGCCCCCAAAAAATCCTGAAATAATTCGTTCTGTTGAATCTTTGTATTTAGGGCGGGAACTTGAACCCTCAGATCCGGGGACTTAAGCCCCCTCCAGATTTAGGGACTTAACTACGCCTATGACGATGGCCGCTAAAGCCTTGCACAGTACACAACAACGGCACAGGTCTAAAGGCGGGTTCATGAAACTTTTCCCTTGCCGCAATTTAGCCGCAAATTAGCGTTTGCGTTAATTCTAAAGTTGAACCTACCGTCAGTAATGAAACTGTTCATGAAACAGCTTTGAATTTAACTTTAAAGTTAGGCGTAAGGATTGACCTTGAAAAGATAATTAACTTCCAACTTTACCTTACCGCAAAAGATAAATCTAAATCTTAGGAGTGTCTGAGCATGCGCGAAACGCACAGAACATAAAATTATGATCTGGCATGAGGCAACCACTCTTGAGATCAACTTACCCTTTTCACTAATCTTCATTTTTTGTCGTAGTTTTAAAAACAAATTTCGCATTTCGCAAACAGTATTTTTTTTATGGTCAGCCTCCCGCAAAGGTCGAAAGCCTATGGCGCTATAGAAGCGCTGCGAGAGGACAAGTGTCGGTTCACGTTACATTTGAAACGCTGCAGGTTGCAGCCGTCGGGAAACAAATTCCCCGGCAGCTGATTCCACAGCGTTGAAGTTCTGCAAAGGAAGAAATGCTGGAGGAGGCTGGTTCGGGGAGTAAGGACCTCGATTTGGTAAGGATGAGCTCGCAGAGCTTCTCTAGTCTTCCTGGTTCGGACGGCCTTTGGTGTTACTATCTGGGAGAGCTCACACGAACATCTTTCGTGATTGAATCTGTAAAACAGGGATAGGTCAGCCACCTTCCTTCGATGTTCCAGGCTGTGGAGGTCCTTTGTGAGGCTAGGCGAATCGATTAATCTAATTGCTCTTTTCTGGATAGTGTCCAGAAGCTTTAGAGAGTATTTCGGAGCGCATCCCCACACATGGGAGCAATACTCCAGCGATGGTCGGATCTGCGCCTTGTAGAGCAGCAGCAGTTGCTCTGGTGTATACAACTTCCTACAGCGGAACAAAACTCCAAGCTTCTGGGATGCCGTTTCAGCAATACTGACGACGTGGTCGTGCCAGGACATGTTGTTGTTGTTGTTGATCCCCAAAAGCTTGACGAAAGGTGATTCGACTATGGGGTGGCCCTCCATTTGCACGGTTGGTAAGCCATCGTGAGACTTCTTTGTAAGTGTTGTTGCCTGAGTTTTTTGTACGTTGAACTGTACTTTATTTGCTAATCCCCACTCGACAATTGTTTTGATATCTGCCAACGCGCCAAATCTTAAAAATATAACCTTAAAGTCTAAACAGACCGTTGAAAACATATTTTGTGAAAAGTCATATCTGTCATCCTTAACGCTAGATTCAAGTTTCATGAACGTCGATTCTCTTACGGCTAAAGTTAAGGATAAACTTAATACTAGCGCTCAATTTACGGCTAAGTTACGGCAAAGGAAAAGTTTCATGAACCCGCCTTAAGATGCATGTATACATAAGGATGTAATAAATTATTAATATAGGGTTGTTCTCTTTTCTAAGTCATTTAGTATTCTTTATGAATTGGTGTAGGGATCCATAAATTAGGCCAAACAGTTGGCTTTATGTATTCTACGTAGCAGGGAACTGATCCACTTGCACAATCACTAGTAAAAATTGATATTCATATATTATTCTATACACATGTATTTATTTATTTATTCTTGCTGAAGTCCTACCAAGAACCACCGAACAGATGGTTAACAGATACAACTAGCAGAACAAATGATACGATTTTCAGTGATATACTTGGATATCGCAAAACGCCTGAATTATACTTTCTTTGCTTTCGCTAATTTTTCGTATACAAAAAGTTCCTGAATGTCATGTGCAAATGAAGGAGGAAGACTCTTTTGAGTTTTTGATGACCAAAATTTCAAATAAACATAGATCCGCAAACGCGTTACCGATCTACAGGGTGTTGAAGTTTCAAATTTTTTTCAGTCTCCTTCCCCAAAATGTATGTTGAAAATAGAAACTCTTACTACCAAAACACACTCACTCATCCCAAGGCCAGTCAATGTGGCCTGATCTGCTTCAAACCGCATATAAAAATCGTTTACATTTTCTGAGATATTTAACTTCAAATAATAGACAAAACGAGTAGACAGAAGGAATTCTGCCGGTGCGCCATCTAGTACCCGAAGGTAACGGCAACCAAAGAGAAACGCTACTAGCAGCAGTAAACTCTCCTTGGTGGAACGACAAGGCTCGTTTGCTTTTGCCACTAGAGGCACGGATTTTGACGCAAGCAGCGTAAAGCCGATATACGAGGGTTGCTCTATACCTCCGCCAATCCACCAGTACGCAGACAGCTGTTTCACGCTTATTAGCGATCATCAGTGCGCCATAGGTCGATTGACGGAAATAGAGAGCATCAATTTTTCTATATTTAATAAACATGTGAAAGATGTGCGAGTAGACAGAAGGAATTCTGCCGGTGCGCCATCTAGTATCCGAAGGTAACGGCAACCAAAGAGAAACGCTACTAGCAGCAGTAAACTCTCCTTGGTGGAACGACAAGGCTCGTTCGCTTTTGCCACTAGGGGCACAGATTTTGACGCAAGCAGCGTAAAGCCGATATACGAGGGTGGCTCTATACCAATCCACCAGTACGCAGACAGCTGCTTCACGCTTATTAGCGATAATCAGCGCGCCATAGGTCGATTGACGGACACAGAGAGCATCAATTTTTCCATGTCTAATAAACATGTGAAAGATGTGCGAGTAGACAGAAGGAATTCTGCCGGTGCGCCATCTAGTAGTATTTTCAGTGTGCGTTAAGTTTCATCTAGCTAATAACAGAGCATCGTGTTTCACTTTTTGCTCTCGAGAAAGACCAGAGATACGTAAAAACTACAAGATGATAAAAGGTTTCTAAGCAAAATGGACGAATGGTTTTGTTTTTTTGAATCTACGGCACTCCGAAAAGAAGTAGTAGTAGCAGGGTAAGAAAAAGGGGCATTACCTTGAAAAAATGTCACCCTGTAGATTCTGCCAAACGGTTGACATGTGCAGTTATGTAACCCGTATTGCGTTTTTTATATGCCAAATTTGAGCTAAGTATCTCAAAAATTGGGAGAGTTATTAAAAAAATGAAAAAAATATTGAAAATTCAACACCCTTAGGCCGGCGACGAAGCGTTTGTGCACCTATGTTTATTTGAAATTCAAATATTCAAATAAAAAAAACCAAAAAATCTTTCACTTGTACATGATAGTTAGGAACGCCCCTCGACAAATGTGGTACTGGGTATTTCTTTATACCCACTAGATAATCATTGAACATATAACAAGTGTTGATAAAACCCCCGATGAAACCCTAGTCAATATCAGCTTTGTAAAAGTAAAACCACAAGTTCTGCCATTTGTAACAAAAAAATGTATAATCCATTCTTGCAGATATAATTCAAAGCTATGATTGAATGGATTGCTGTGTTGCTCTCACAACTCAAAAATTTTGTTGCACCTTGGATTTGCTTGAATCATGATCTAATATTATTTCTTTGTTTCAGTTATAGTAACCATCGTTTTGGTATGTCTGTCCATTCTACCTCTCATCATGCTCATTATGGGTAAGTATGTCTTTGAATTTACGGAATATACTTGTATCGTGTCTTATCTTAAATTTTCTTTTACTTAGTCTGACATTCATGGATTCAACTAAAATTTGTCGCCTTGTAAGCAAATGATTAGACGTCTTCAAAATTATGTTATTATATATTATATTATACTTTTGCTCTATTGGTAAACATCTAGCAGAAAAAATTAAATCAAGTATCCGATACCTAGACACACAAACAATCAGACTCTCAAACTCCATTGTAGTACAAGAAATCACTGAACAAGAAGTAATTAATTCAATAATGCTGCTGAAAAATGGCAAAACACCTGGAGTAGACAATTTAACTGCTGAAACTGACAGAATTTTTAGAGAAATATAACATATTTTCTGATAAACAGTTCGGTTTCAAAAAAAATAAATCTACTGAAGATGCGGTGACATATGTAATAGGAGAACTATGCAAAAATGTAGACAGAAATATTCCAACATTATGTGTATTTGTTGACCTAGCAAAAGCATTTGACACAGTTGATCATATGATACTCATGAAAACTTTACAAAATTATGGTATACGGGGTCAAATCTATCATCTAATTAAAAGTTACTTAAGTAATAGAACACAAACTGTTGTGATAAATAAATGCTCTAGTTCTCCATTGCCTACAACATGCGATGTTCCTCAAGGAACGGTACTGGGACCATTATTCTTTAACATATATATAAATGATCTATTTGCGGTTGATGTGAGCGGAGATATAGTGAGTTTTGCATACGATACAGCTGTTATATTTTCTGCTGAAAGTTGGGAAATATTAAAATCAAAGGCTGAAAATGGTTTTAAAAAAATGTTCAATTGGTTCAGTAGTCGACTTTTAACAGTCAATTTCAACAAGACTCACTTTGCTCCATTCGCATCATACGCAAACGGCTTACCGAAATACACCAACTTACAAATCAGTTGTAAACAGGTAGCTCCTATATCAATGGTCACCAGTATCAAGTACTTAGGAATATATCTAGATTGCCATATCAAATGGAAAGAGCATACCGAATATGTTGTCAAAAAGATTCGTTACGTTATAAGCAAATTTAAACTCCTTTCCACTATACTTACCTATGAACAGATGATCATTGTATACGAAGCACTTGTTCATAGTCATATACGATATTGTATTGTGGTGTGGGGCGCAGCATGTAAAAATAATATAAAAGCAATAGAAATTATACAAAAACGTTTAATAAAAATTTTATATAAAGTGAAATGTACATATCCTATTGACTTGTTATTTTCTAAAACAAAAATTCTAGATATCCGCCAAACATTTTTCATGTCATTAGGTATTTACCAATATAAAAATAAATCAAACTTGACAAAACACGAACATAAATATGACATAAGATTTGCATGTAATGTTGTACCAAAAGCAAGAAAAAATACTTTATTACGATGTCATACATTTCTTGCTCCAAGACTATACAATGAGATACGAGAAAGTATAAAATGTCTAGTGCCTTGAAATTCATTCAAGTGTGGTTTAAAACAATGGATAGTAAATAATAAGCGCATTAAAATTCACCAACTTGTAGACATATGCAATACCTATTATTACTGATATATATGGAATACATAATATTTAAATATAAATATTCCTGAATTGACCCTTATTTGTTGTTTCCATTTTATAATAACTACTTATACCCAAGCACAAGTTTTTAACTTTTTTTGGGTCACTTGTTGTTTATTGTATTTTATTTATTTTATATTTACAATAAACGCTATTATTATTATGTGAAAAACAAAAAAGTGCAGCTCGGGCTCCGACACACCGAGCTGCTGTTCCATTACCCAATGACTACTCCTCACACCGTGAGGTGAGCAATCACTGGGTCCGCGAATCGTGCGCCCTAAGTAGACGAAGGGACCCAAGGATGACTGCCTTCTGCATTCTGGCGGCTAAGATGTGCGCCGCCGCACGGCACACCGGTATTTTGCGCAGTGCAGAGAGCAGCGTATTCCTCATTCCACCTAGGGATCCAATGACCATAACCAGCAGACTTACAGTGTAGTCTGGCCAGAGCCTGCGAAGTTGTCCGAGCAACTCCTGATATTTGGTCCGCTTTTCCTCCTCCTTAGAGACGATGTTCACCTCGGCAGGCGCCGAAAACTCAATAACGAACATCGTCTTCTGTTGGTGGTCGAGAAGGACTATGTCGGGCTTGTTTGCCTGTACAAGCTCGAGCGTGGGGAACGAGTAGTTCCAGTAAATCCGGCATCTCTCGTTCTCCACAACGGACTCTATATCCCCTGGAGCGTATGGCAGCACCGGTGTCTCATCGATACCGTAAGAGTGCCTCAAATGATAGTAGAGCACTCGTAGAGCCGCGTTGTGCCGATGGACGTAAGCCGTCCCAGCGTACGTCTTACACGCCGACAAGAGATGCATAAGCGTCTCTGGCGCCTGTCGGCAAGCTCTACAAAGGGTGTCGGGTACATCTACACCCATAACCCTTTTACGGTACACCAAGGTGTTGAAGACACCGTCTTGGCAAGCCATTATAAAGCCCTCAGTCTCCGACTTCAACCCACTAGACCTTAGGAAAGAGAAGGTCAACTGCTCAGACAAGCCATGCTCTTCCAGATGTTTGTAGAAGATTCCATGCATTGGCTTATCTTTATGAAGTCTTAAAAGGAAGTCGACTTCGGCAGTTTTAAGGTGGGATTTTAATTCTGCGGGAGCAAGTTCCGTAATGGACTGCTGACACCTCCGCTTGAAGTCGAGTGTGAGGCTGAGCTCCTCGGCTGCTCGTTTCGCTGCGCTAAAAAGAAAGGCTCCTTTTCCCGCATTCTCGTGCTCTCGCACAAAGCGGATCAGGGGATCGGTGCTGTTCGTTACATAGCAGGCAGTGGCCAGTACTACTCTGTTGTGCAGACGCTCCAAACTCAATAGTCCACGCCCTCCCAGGTGTCGCGGGAGGTATATTCGCGGGACAGAGGACTTAGGATGCAGGCTTCTCTCTATATTCATCCTTTTGCGGGTCTTCGTGTCGATTTCCTTCAGCTCGTTCACTTTCCAGTGTATAGCACCAAAGGTGTATAATAACAATGGGACCGCAAGCATGTTAGTGGCAGCGACTTTGTTCTTGCCGGACAGTTCTGACGACCAGATCTGCCGGAGTCGGTGCAAATACTTGCGGCGGAGACACTCTTTAACCAATGCTGCCTCTTGGACATGACGTTGCGCCACTCCAAGGTAGGTATAAGTATCTCCGGCATGCAGCTGTCGCAAGATGCTCCCATCAACGAGCTGTTCCTCATCTCCACTATCTCCGCTTCGTCCTTTCTTGAGATGAACCAATGCACATTTGTCTGTCCCGAACTCCATTCCGATAGCATGACTGTACTCCTGCACCACCTTCAGCGATTGTTGTAGTTCGCGTTGGCCGGAGGCATAAAGTTTTAGGTCATCCATATAAAACAGATGGGTGACCTTGTGCCTCCGGTTATTGGGCGTGCCACAGCTGTATCCTTTAGTATTTCTCAGCGCTATGGACAGAGGCAAAAGTGAGATGCAAAAGAGCAAGGGACTCAAGGAGTCTCCTTGGAAGACACCTCTTTTCAATGACACCAACTCTGTCTGAACCCGAGTTTCACCTGATGTTATAGTGAACCGGGTCTTCCAGAGTGGCATCAGTTGTTTGATGCATCCCACTATATGATTATCCACCGAAAGGCATTCCAACAGCCGCACAATGAGCTCATGAGACGTGCTGTCGAATGCCTTGCGATAGTCAATCCAGGCCATAGAAAGGTTTCGCTTGTACTGCACGGAGTCCTGCGTGACACATCGGTCAATCAACAAGTTCTCCCTGCAGCCAGCTACTCCTTTCTTTGACCCTCTCTGTTCATACACGTCGAGAAATACAGGATTCACAGCTTGAAGGAGACGCATGTACAAGATTCTGGTGAAGAGCTTGTAACATGCGTTCAGACATGTTATTGGCCTGTAGTTTTTGGGATCAGACAAATCTCCGGTCTTCGGGAGAAGCACGGTTCGACCCTCGACAAACCAAGCCGGAATTGGCTGCTCCTGATTTAGCCACGAGTTAAAAACTCTAGCTAAATGCCGGTGGCAACTGGGGAATTTTTTCCACCAGTAGGTGTTTATGCCATCCGGGCCAGGAGCTGCGAAATTCTTTGCGCCTCGTAAGGCGTCAAGAATTTCTTCCGTGTTTATCGGGTGACGCAGTTCATTCAAGTTAGGAGTCCTCCTACAAACGGACTCGAACTGCGCCAAGGCCGGAGTGTCTGCTGAGAGAGGTTTGGGCTGTTCGTAAATGTCCCTCCAAAAGGCCTCCACGCGATCAGCAGTTGGCGGCTGCTCTATGGCTGGAGGCGGCTGTTGGAAAAGGCGAGAAGGTCTTTCGTAGAACATTCTGTTCTGTTCCAGACCTCTCGCCCGCGCCACCAACGATCGCTTAGCAGCGATTAGCATCCGTATCCTGTCAAGACAGTGTTGCTTGACAACAACCAGTACCGCTTGACTGAGTGTGTGATGGTCGCGCCTCAACCCGTAGGCTATCTGGCGCACTCGGCGCGTAAATGGCTTCCCAGCCGCTCTATATTCCATCACACACTGGATACGGGATGCTTCCTGGCGAGCCAACTGGATTTTCGCTTCCATTTGGCGCACCCGTCTCTGTGCTCTCTCAACAGGAGAGTCTCTCACTCTCCCCTGTCTAGCTAGCCTCAGAGCCGCAGCGTAAATTTCGCAATTGATGCTCCAAATGTCAGAGGCCTCCGATAGACGTTCACCAACCACCTCATCCTCTCTCTTTAAATCTGCCAGCTTCAAGGACCTTCCGTTGTTATGCAAGGCCCTTCGGTCTCTGAAATCCCCAGGTGATACGACTTGGTCGATTTCCCTCTCAGCGGGCCTTACCGGCGAACTTTCAGCCTGGTTAACAGGCCTTCCGTCCGCCGAAGGGGCAGGCTGAGCTGGAGCACGAACATATCCCTGCCTCCGGAGGTACGATACATAATCTCGCAAATTCTGAGAGGTAAGCGTGCTATGCTCTGGGTGCATTTCACACCACCTCTCATACATGCGGGACATGTATCCCCTACGGCGCGGGCTACTGCTCTCGTAGCAGCTCAGTAGGTCATCCTTGAGCTCCGTCGTCCACCTAAAACGGTCCATGTCATTGCGGGGGTCGTCAACAGGGCAATTCGAAGCACCGCCACCTTGCCCAACGCCGGCTTCCGAAACCGGCTCGGTGTGGGTGCTTTTCTTCCGGGGTGGTCGAACCCGAAGATAGGGCCCGTCAGGTGGTTGGCCTTAGGGCCCCCAGACGACATTTCCGACATTATTATAAATTTCAACTTAGCTCTGGTTACTCCGTTTTTTGGAAAAAAATTGCATACTTCTAGATCGAAGTCAATACGTCATTGCTATTATAAATTCTGTCACCTTAGATCAATAAAAAATAGAAAGCCGACAGCAAAACGAATAAGGTAGCTACCACTCTAAGATATGAAATACAAAAGTGGGACAAATAATCGACTAGACTCTTTTGCACTTAAGTGACAATACCGTTATTTCGGTGACAGATCTTCTCTGCTCTCTAGAGTGGAAATATGTTTACTGAATCCATGTTCATGATAGCTAAATGACCTTTCAAGACTAGACTAGTACATGCACACAGACACGTGGCTGCGTGAGACCTACGCCAGAGTTTATACTTTATATTTCTCACTCAAACTTAAATACGAACATTACGACATATATCGTAGCGAGTAGTTATTGCAATACTCATCACTACATACCTAAGAAAGTTCACGAGTTTCTGAAAGTATAAATAGTTTCATATTATTTATTTGTTTTCTACAAACCTCTACTAGGAACAGATGAACAAGCAACTGAAATCGAAGTGAAGTTTCACAAATATATATGAAACGACCCACATGTAACATACAGGAAAATTCCGAATAGTATAAAATGAAAAAAGTTGGAGCCCGGTAGTTGGCGGAGTTTTAAAACTGTCAAGGAACACTGCTGATACCCATTTTTTATGAACTTTCCAGGGAAAAGTTTATTTTCCAAGTTTACTGCTTAGAGGCAGCGACTTTCTGAATGAGGCGGCGAGTGTAGCTGCCTATAAATCATAGCGCCGTACCTGCCGTCACTGCACCTTGGATAGATTTGGTCTTCTTCGATCGCACAAAGGGCTATTTAGTCGATCTAGCCGGACAAAATTATTTGTGCTATTATTTATATTTATAATGTGTTACAGTTTCAGGTTGTGACATTTAAACTAATCAAAACATTCTTCAGACCCAAATGATATGACTTGATTTTATTCACGGTTTATTCCGCAATTAGATGATACACCTGTCATTATATACATATTCAAATGTGCCTTAAAAACATCTAGAAAGACTGCTCCTCATCTGAAGACATCTCCGTAGTTAAATCATTGTCTGAAGATTCATTATCCAGGACCTTCTTGTTGGGTTCTGCTGGTAACAACATATATAAGTAATTAAATTCAAAAAATGCCCACAAAAATATTTTGTCGTACTTGTTGGATTGATTTAATCGTCATTTCTGAAAGCAGTTGGAAGTGGAATCGTTTTTTATCTATCCTGGTACAAGAAACCCTTAGCTAAATATCCTTCAAGGAATGGGCATCCGGATTCACCCTGAAGTACAACTAAATGGTTCGAGTTTACGAAATTATCACGTAAATATAACCTAACCTCACTTATTATACCTAAATGATAGGAATAAAACTGCAAATTAGTTATAGTGAATACATAACTACATACCTGCCTAACACGACTCCATAATAAAGTAATAAATAATATTATCCCGATGAGCTACAATACTTGAAAATACGTAATTCTGGAGCAGTTGCTGCACAGAGAAATGTATGTACAATCTAATAGTGATCAGGTTTAGACTTGCAGAAATCGCAAACGCTGTGGAGGGGAGGGGTGTTATGCGTATTCCGTATACATAATTTATCTAACTTTTGAAAAACGTCATTTGCTCATCTCTGGATTAAGATTTGTGAAATTGAATTATGTCCGCCTAGATCAACCAAATAACCCTTAGTGGATCGGTTATAGGAGCGGATGCAAATTGCAGCCGCGGTTAGGGTATAATCTTATAAATCTTAAATGTGTCCATAAAAGATGTTGAAAATTGCAGGGAGAATCCCTTATCGGCTTAACGGCGTCGCCTCAGGGGGTGGATTAGGCATAGGCTACCTGTTTAGAGGTATTCTAAAAATTAATTTGTATTTGTATAGTAAAATATTATATAAAAATAATATTATGTGATAGGTCAAATTAATTTTTATCTGAAGCAACAATTTGGTGGCATTTACTTACCTACTTCTGCTAGTGATTCAAAAAATCTTGCGTCTTTTTAGTTGTTGCATTTGGAGCGTGCTTTATTCTGACACTATTCATTTTAATGTAAGTGTCTGTTTGAGTATTCATCAAAGGCTCTACAAAAATAAACAATGATGGATGGCTGTTATAAAAACTCTAGTTAAAGTGCGCATGAAATGATTCACAGGCATTGGTAGTCCGAGATGTGTTGGCAGAGTGTTCTGCCCAAATTTCTGGAGGAAACTCAGAATCCCCCGATATATAATCTTCGACTAAATAGTTTGCATATAAAAACATCCTTGCATCAGCAGGCTAAATTCCTGCAAAGTCGAAAGCATAAGCATCACCTACTTCGTTAGGATGCAGAAATTGTAAGCCAAATATATATTTTAACCATTTACCAATATCGGTAAATTTTTGTATTCACTCGCTAAACCTAGACTTTGAATTTTACGCCACCACGCCTGACCTAAGTAAAATGGACACCCAACATTCTGAACTTCAGGCCAAACATTTTTTACTGCAGTGTGTATTGCTTTTTCAAAATCTACAGTTGTTGGTTCTAAATTTAAACTGTTTTTACAACAAACATTTTTGAGAATAGCAAAACATTTTTCATAAGATGTTAATAACTTATCTTTTAACAATATGAAAACCCATAAAATGTAATATCCATTCTTTAGTCCACAACTGTAAACAGCTGCTTGAAGAATTTTGTACAGTGCTGAAAAGTACCGTCAGCAAATATGCATTCAACACTGCATAAAAATCTCAAATTAGTAATAAGTAATTACTATCTCTTCTATCCCTAACAGAGGGTCGTCCGCTGCAATTTATATGTTTACCTGATATGGAAAAATAACCAGCCGCTGCAATTTTCATATCCCGGATTAAGAATACTTGACCATCGCTGCAATTTGCAATCGCCGGGTTATGGTAGCACTGTTTATGGGACGCATTTAAGTATTATCTATTTTGAGCTCGCATAGGTGCTTTTGAAATGTGGACGTGGAGGAGAATCCTGAGAGTTCCTTATACCGCCCATCGAACTAACGTTTCCATACTGGATGAGCTCGGTAATCCAAAGAGACTATCCATCCATTCTGTCAACGAGAATGCTTACATTCTTCGGACGTATACACAGAAGCGATAATATGGAGAAACTTGTAGTTCAGGGTCATGCTCCGAGTGGGCGGCGCCGTGGCCGTTCCTCTACACGCTGGGTGGATACGACGAAACAGCTGCTGGATATGATCATCAAGAGTGCCACTGAATTGACAGTAAATCGCGAATGATGGCGAGCTACAATTCTTAAAACTATTGAGAATACTCGTGTCGGCAATACTTTAGCTCGACTTAATGGATTTTACGAGTTCACAACGTGTCTGTTAAGACATTGTGACTATGATGATGATTACTTTGAGGGTGTGCTTGTTTACTGATATAGACTGTACTTAGGAAACAGGAACCAAATTGGTTGACCCAGCTTCTTAGGTGTTATCCAGCTTATTATGACTCTCCAGCTTTCTCCAAAAAATCGCTGTATAGTATCACGTGGTTACTCACCCCCCTCTGGCATTTCATTTTATAGCAAGATGGTTGCACGGAACTACACAGGATCGCATTGGAGAAGATCGGTTAACAAGCTTTGTTGTTGTCCAGTCATCGGTGTCGGAGCCTTTAGGGGGATAAAATAAGTCAATTTTTGTCAAAAAATCACCCTTAAAAGGTAGTTCTTCTTCCACGATAATAAAATGATAGCCATTTGGCTTTTTTGTCTAAGTGTCAGTATAACAGCATGGCTGCAACACCAACTACGCGGTGATTAAGAAAATCGGAAGACGATAAAGACACAAGGGATAACTCTTTAGGATCAGGCTGGTGACTTTAGTTATCCTGGGTTCCGTCTCTGGAGTCAGGGCAGCTGGACTTTTATGAATCCAGGCAGAGAACATTCGACGATTCTAGCAGAGTTGCAAGAGGATAGTCCTATTTTGTTGGCGGAGAGCGATATAGTTTCTCCTACGCATCGCTTCAATCGCAAATTTACTGTGGTGTTTCCGTCAAGGGAAGAGTGGGAGTCTAGGGAAAGACAGCTCATCGAAGAAGGATGACAGGTCTGGTACACAGACGGTTCACTCGCTAGAAAAGGCTCTAGGACCCCATACAAGACTTTCGCTCCCTCTTGGGGGCACACCATAGTATTCCAGGCTGAGGTCTATGCGATACTTGCTTATGTAAATCGTATTCGGGAAATTGACGGGTCAGGAGGCGGATTACTATCTGCTCTGACAGTCAGGCAGCCATCAAAGCACTGAGCGCTTGGAAAATAACGTCGGGGCTGGTCCTGGAGTGCAGGAGGGCTCTTGACGACATCTCAGCTAAACACAAGGTATCACTGATGTGGGTACCTGGGCACACTGGGGTAAAGGTAACGAAATGGCGGACCATCTAGCTAGGATGGGATCCGGCAACAGTTTTGTGGGCCCGGAACCAGCCTTAGGACTATCTGCAAACTTGATTAGGTAAACAATTCGAGAGTGGATCCAGAATCAACACTCTCTGAGATGGAACAACATCTCTGGTCATCTCCGTCAAGCTCGGGAACTACTAGCAGGACCTGCAGAGAAAATAGGACGATTTTGTCTCTCTCTCTGGATAGGAGTAACTTGAGATTGCTAGTAGGCCTATCAACGGATCACAACACCTTCAGGCATCACTTGTTCATAATGAGGGTGGTCAACGACCCAACGTGCACGTGGTGTGGTGAAGAGGAAGAATCCTCCGCACTCATCCTGTGTCGCTGTGAAACCCTGGGTTATCACAGGCAGACTATGCTGGGCTCAAGAACCTTGGAACCAATAGAGATAGGACCTAAGAATGTACTTGCCTTTGCCAAAAGGGCAGGTCTTAGGAACTAGCGTGGATAGAGGCGCAAAAGGGCCCATCGTGTGGCCTATGCACCAGCCGCATTCCGTGCAGATAGCCTCTGGTCCTTATTCATTCATTCATTCATTAGTTATCCTTGTATGATAATCGAAGAGAAATACAATCGTTAAAAGTTGTATTCGTAAACTAGAACTCATTGCTAAGGGCTGGTTTCACCGGTTCATGGTCAGATAGCTTATCTGTCAGATAGGCCCTTATAGGCCCATGTTATTTATATGGCGTTATCTGACAGATAGGCTATCTGACACTTATCAGAGACCTGTGAAATCGGCCCTAAGTCTATCACTTTTTGGAAAAAGTTAAATAAGCAGTTAATATCAAAGTGTGAGTAGATGCAAATGAGCTTTATTCCGTTGTTGATTGCAAAGCCGTTAGCAAAGCAAAACAGACAAGTCTTTAGAACACTAGCGTAATATATACGCTTATATGCATATTCGGAAACTTGTCAGACATTAAATGTTGAACACTTACCGTAGACGTGTTTCATTAAACTTCGTTCCAAAATTAAACTGGAAGTCCCCAGAAGTTTATGTGCGACAATATTACGTATGTCAGCCACCCGCCATTTCGGAATAATTTCATCGGGAGTCGTCGCCGTAAAAGTGTGTTTTAGACTTCAAATGGAACGAATTTCGCTGAAGGTGGCATTACACTGCCTTATTAAAACTCGAAGGGGGAGCCAAAGGGCACAGGTTAAAGTATCTTCCTCAAATTATTGTTCCTTGTTCTTACGCGTATTAAGTATACATTATTCGTCCTAGAAGGCTACTTCTTGTTCTTCTTCTGTCATCTTCTTATGGAAGGTTGGCTGCAACTTCAGCTAATCGTTTTCTGTCTTTCGCAATTCTGAGCGTGTCTGTGTATTTAGACCAGTCCAGTCTCAAATTATTCAGCCACATACACCGTCTTCTTCTCGTTTACCATCGAATTCTCGTTTACCCTCGACTTGCCCTCCATTACTAGTCTTAAAAACCCATATTTAGGACCCCTGTACATATCCCTAATAGCTGGTCCTTAATTTTTTAATTATTTCTACTAACTCTACATCCGTACTTTTCTTAAGATCATTTAATTGGACATATAGAAGTTCTGTCCATGGCATATTGAATATTCTACGCATTACCTACACCTAGAATGCTTCTAGTCGCCGCATCGAGTTCCCGAGTTTCCAGGCTTCACTTCCACAAACAATTATTGAATATATCCAGGTCTTCACATCATCATCATAGTCACAATGTCTTAACAGACATGTTGCGAACTCGTAAAATGGCATTAAGTCGGAGCTAGGGTATTGCCGACACGGATATTATCAATAGTTTTGAGAACTGCAGCTCGCCATCGTTCGCGATTTACTGTCAGTTCAGTGGCGCTCTTGATACTCATATCTAGCAACTGTTTCGTCGTATTCACCCAGCGTGTAGGGGAATGGCCACGGCGCCGCCCACTCGGGGCGTGACCCTGAACTACAAGTTTCTCCATATTATCGCTTCTGTGAATATGTCCGAAGAATGTAAGCATTCTCATCGACACCAAGGAGGATAGTCTCTTTGGATTACCGAGCTCATCCAATATGGAAACATTAGTTCGATGGGAGGTATAAGAATTCTCAGCAGTCTCCCCCAGGTCCACATTTCAAAGGCGTCCATGCGAGCTCGATCTGTCTTTTTAACAGTCCAAGTTTTCGAGGCATACAAAAATATGGAGAACACAAGAGACTGAACTGGTGACATTTTGGTAGCTTTAGTGATGTTATGGTCACGCCATATTTTAGTAAGCTTTGTCATGGCCACCCGTGCCTGTTGAATGCGCCGTCGAATCTCATTCTCACAGTTACCTGAATTGTCGATCAAAGAACCGAGGTACACAAAACTTTGAACTACCTCACAACGGCCTATTGACTTTATTTCTCGATGATTGTCATGCTCTCTATCTACGATAATAACCTTGGTTTTGTTGTAGTTAATACCAAGACCATATGCTGCACTGTGTTGTTCTAAAGCGTTCAATAGTACAACTAGTTCTTTCTGGGAAGCAGCAATAAGGGCTGTATCGTCAGCAAATCTTAAGTTGGATATTTTGCACCACCAATAGTTATACCGCCATTCCAGTTGTCCAATACCTGTCTCATCACAAATTTAGAGTAAATGTTAAATAACATCGGAGATATCTTCACAAACTGTATCTAATATGTAGTGACAGCGTGGGATTTGTTAGCAGTCTCTTCATTCTAAGAAATGCACTTCGTGCATTTTCTATACGATAACGTATTTCGGTCTCAGCATTCAGATTTTCTGTTATCCAACATCCATGGTATTTAAATTTCTCTACTTGTTCCATCGTTTTGTTGTAAACACTTATGTCGGTATGCCTATTTGAGTGTTCGGAGACAACCATTGTTTTTGATTTATCTGTATTTATTTAAAGGCCGAGAGAATCTCTCTGTTCTGTTATAGTATTAACCAGGAACAGGAATATTAAATAAGTAGTCCAGCTGCTGATCCTTACGTATGTTGAGTACACGTTGCTCGTTCTAGAAGATTACAGGAAGATTAAGTAAGCAGTCCAACCGCCAGTAATGGACCACAACCCCACAAATAGCTAGGCAAGAACCGAAGAAAAAGACTAATAATAGAAAAACAGATAAAACTTTGTTTTTAGGCATTTTAGGGGTCCCGGACCCTTATCCAATTTTTTGGAGGGAATTAAAATTAGGGTGGTTTGGGGTTGGGGGGTTGTAAAACTGAAAAAGTTGTTGCATTGATAATAAGCTGTCCATTGACCTGTGTAGGAAAGAGCTAGCGGCATAAGACAATCAATCAACTTGGCTTCATGTTTTTGGTTATGAATATAATTGCTGATGAAGTCTAGGTACCTAGACGAAACGCCCTAGGAAAATTTATGTTTTATTTCACGTTTCATTTAAAGGAAGGGATAACCAAGAAACAGCCTATGTTTTTCTTCTTTATTCATATTGCGTATGTTACTTTTCCTGCTCACAATAAATGTTTCTTTATTTCATTCCTTTTTTGTGTTTTTCTTAACTCAACAATCCCAGCATAATGTTTAAGTGAATTTGGATCTTACAGCTTAAGTTGTCCTAAGTTGTCGCTTATTAGCAATATTGCCCTGTAATTCGGCAACTGCACATTTTTTATCTGCCATGTGGACTACTCTAAGACGTTTGTTAACGTAAAGTGGCCTAAACTGTGGGAAATCCTCATCTCTATGGGAGTTCCTTATCACCTAGTGTTTCTCATACAGCAACTCTACGAGTCTAATTCGGCTCGTGTAAGAATTTATGATAACCTGTCTAGTCAAACTGCAACCAGAAAAAGAGTTCGTCAGGGATGTGTATTATCTGCGATGTTGTTTAACATTTACTCTGAATTTGTGGTGAGACAGGTATTATACAACTGGAATGGCGGTGTAACCATTGGCGGAAGCAAAATATCCAACTTAAGATTTGCTGACGATACAACCCCTATTTCAGCTTCTCTAAAAGAACTAGTAGCTCTATTAAACATCTCAACATAGTGCAGCGTATGGTCTTGGTATTAACTACAATAAGACCAAGGTTATGACCGTAGATAGATGTCATGATAACCATCGAGAAATGAAGTCAATAGGCCGTTGTGAAGTAGTTCAAAGTTTTGTATGCCTCGGTTCTTTGATCGACAATTCGAGTAGCTGTGAAAATGAAATTCGACAGCGCATTCAACAGGCACGTGTGGCCATGACAAAGCTTACTAAAATATGGCGTGACCATAACATCACTTAAAGCTACTAAAATGTTGCCTGTGTTCTCCATATTTTTGTATGCCTCGGAAACTTGGACTGTTAAAAAGGGAGATCGCGTTCGCATAGATGCTTTTGAAATGTGGACATGGAGGAGAATGCTGAGAGTTCCTTATACCGCTCATCGAACTAACGTTTCCATACTGGATGAGCTCGGTGATCCAAAGAGACTATCCTCCATTGTGTCGACGAGAATGCTTACATTCTTCGGACATATACACAGAAGCGATAGTATGGAGAAACTTGCAGTTCAGGGTCATGCCCCGATTGGGCGGCGCCGTGGCCGTCCCCCTACACGCTAGGTGGATACGACGAAACAGTTGCTGGATATGATTATCAAGAGCGCCACTAAACTAACAGTAAATCGCGAATGATGGCGAGTTACAGTTCTCAAAACTATTGATAATATTTGTGTCGGCAACACTCCAGCTCCGACTTAATGCACTTTAGGAGTTCATAACATGTCTGTTAATACATTGTGACTATGATGATGAATTGCACATTGCTAGCTATACGAGGTTTTAAAGGTATGATATATCATACCGCTCACATTGATAAATAATAATACCAGCATGTTGGAAAGTAGCTGGCTATTTCGGTTCGATCCCAAAAGGACTGACTGTCCAGATGGCAAAGGAACAAGGCCGTACATGCATTATTTATCACGTCCTCAAAGCAGTGGCTGTTTTACGATTTGTTTTCCGGGATTCGTGGACGGAATGAAATCGTCAGGGGGTTTAAGTTGACCGCACACATAGAGAAAATGAAAGCGGAATGTAAATAAAGAACATCGATCGGGTGCACCATGATATTTCAAATATGCACAAAGTACCATACAAAACAGAATATCTAGTGTTATGAATTTGAGCTTCACCTTATATTGGATAACTTGATGTCTGTAGAACAGAACATAGGTATATTAAGAAAATGTTAATGTGTAAAGTTCGTTTATTTGTCACTATGCTATAAGTTGAAGACAAATGAGCATCGAATAAGAACATATGATTTCTACCTCCTACGCCGATAGGTGAGGGGAGTATTGTGATCACGAAAACTTTCATTTTGAGATAATACGCTTTGTCGACGTTTTACGATGTCTACATAACAAAAATCCACGTCACTCGCTTCCGACGATCTGTCTGTCTGTCGGTGTGTGTGTCGGTCTGTGTGTCGGTCTGTGTGTCGGTCTGTCTGTCGGTCTGTCTGTCGGTCTGTCTGTCGGTCTGTCGGTCTGTCTGTCGGTTTGTCTGTCGGTCTGTCTGTCGGTCTGTCTGTCATGTCGGTCTATCTGTTCGCGTTTTCCTACCCTCATAATCTCAGCAACCGCTGCATGTATTGTGATGAAATTTGGGTACTGCGAAGCTGTGAGGGAATAATTCGCAAAAAACAAAAAACAAAACAAATATTCATCAAACTCCGTTTTTAGGCGTTTTAGGGGTTTCTAATCGTTTTCTATTTTTTTCTGGTGGGGGTGATATTGAGGTGGTTGGAAGGTGGGGGGTTGTAAAACTAAAAAAATTGTTGTGTCCATAATAGGCTACCCATTGACCTGGCAAGAGAGACCTAGCGGCATAATACTCTTTCTTAGGTCCATCCGATCATTGCCTTGCCTACTACAGAAACCAATTTTCTTTCAAATACATACGAACATTGCTTTAGGTCGTTCTGTATTGAGTAACATGGAAATTATGAAAGTGATTTTAATGAAACTTTGCCCAGTTTTACTACAGTGCCAAGGATGGAAAATGCGTTTGATTTTTAGAAATCGTGTCAGTGGCGGCACAGTAGCAATAAAAAAACCAAAAATATAAAAACTTAGTTTTTAGGCGCTTTGGGGGTCCTGTTCATTTTCAGCATTTTTGGGTGGGGTGAAATTGGGGTAGTTGGGGTTGAAGGATTGCGAAACTGAAAAAGTTTTTGTATGCATAGTAAGTTCTCCATTGCTCTGCGAAAAAAGCATGTAGCGACATAACACACTTTTTTTGCTGCATCGGAACATTTCCTCGCTCATTGCAGAAACTAAGGGACTTTTCGACACGGTATTATTACCGTGGCAAGGACGAAAACAGCGTATGGTTTTTATAAATCGTGGCAGTGGCGGCGCAGCAATAATAAAAAAAAATAAAAACATAAAAAAACTGAACCTTCGTTTTTAAGCAATTAGGGGGTTCCTGATCGTTGCGTTTCATCCAGTTGAAGCTCGCAAAATGAAAATTGTGTCGCTCTAGTTCCTACGGAGAGATTTAAGAAACTATTTAGCAGAGTTATTGTGTTGGATGTTTTTTTGAGGGCAGGCGGGCAATAATTTGGTTGCAAGGGGATCTCAGAGAATAGCTTCATGCAAAGGAAAAATTTTACATCTCCATTACTAGTAAGTCAATCAAGTTGACTCCATTTTTTTGCGTTATTTTCATGCGTATAATATGCTCCTTGAGTTTGGTGCATTCCCACCGACTCACCCTGCATAAGTATTTCTTATAATTTTTCGCATTCTGCATATTGGAATATGGCTTAATAATCAGAGCTGGCGAGAGGAAATGCACTCCATTAGCCGGCCATACGGACCTTCAGCCAAGCGGAGCGGAGGTTTTCCGGTCACCGGCAAATATGCAAATATTGAGGAAGTTCCGGCCACCTGCACCGCGGTCTGCTCCCTTTGTGCATGACACACTCCACTACAAATGGGCACGATTAATATTAATAATTACGACCCGGTTTAGCACTATACATTATAGGGAAGGGAAGTTTAGGAAGTTTAGCTTATATGGTTATTCTACCACACGACTCAATATCTGTACCTCAGGATAAAGGGTGTCAAGTCCAAATATAACAAATTCTAGTTTCATCTCAAAAAGTGTATATACTCGTATATCAAGTCCTCCGTTAAATGCCATACCGCACGAAGTCCTGTCGATGCTAACAACAGAGATAAGGTTTTTTAGACGGTATCAAGTCCTGATTACTTTCAGATGAAAGACATATTACACCGCAAAGACTCCGATTATGTATCAAGTCCAACCCCCACCAAAAACATTCGTGAACGAAAGTACAGGGTGTCCTATTTTGGGCACATTTACGGTGTATCTTGGTTATTTTTGAAGATAGAGAGTTGCTGTTTCCGCGACAGGGTGTTACTTTTTTTGTGAAAGTAAAGATGCCGTCAACAAAATTATCAAGGCCCCCTTAGTTCTTGAGATACAGGGTGAAATCGAAAATAATCGTTTTTGGGACCACCCTCGTATCTCGGTTGTCTTTTATTTTATTGAAAAGTTTAAAAAAGTATCTCATAGAATTTTTTCTGTAGAATCCAGTGGTGTAGTTTGATTTTTTTCTTACTGTAACCATTTTTCGGTTATAAAGCAAACATATATTTTTTAAATGTATATTATTTTTGAAGTCAATCAGAAATAATTCAAGCTTTTAAAAAATATATACTAGTATTAAGTTATTCTGAAAATAACGCTCAAAATTTGATTTTTCCAAATTTTACTTTATTTGTAGCAGTAGGCCATGGTTAATCAACTATAAATAATAAGCATATAAGCAGTTATTACTCGACAAGAGACTTCCTACCCAAATTCGAAAAAACAGAATCAAAATACATTTTTTAAATAATAATGTCTCATTAAAATGATGAATATTGTGTTATTATAATATTGAGTAGATAGTGGGCTATGACTCATCTATTAGAAACAAAAAAGCAAATCTGTAAAAAACTTGCGAGACTGTCAGCTTTTAATTATATTTTTATTAAATATAGCTTTGTGCCAATAGTAGTTATTAGCGTATAACTTACAGTTAAATAACTGAGTTTAAAAGTATTGAGCATCTTGTATCTTAATAATTGTTTACTTGGATATTGTTTTCAATAGATTAGTCGTGGCCTACTGCTACAAATAAAGTAAGAAATGAAATTTTGAGCTTAGTTTTCAGAACAAATTCATACTAATACATATTTAGCCTGAATTATTTCCGATTGACTTCAAGAATAATATACAGGGTGTTCCTTTTAAAAAAATATTGCTTCATAACTGAAAAATGATTAGAGTAAGAAGAAATCAAACTACAAAACTGAATTTTACAGAAAAAATTCTATAGGACACGTTTTTAAACTTTTCAATAAGATAAAAGACAACCGAGATACGAGGGTGGTCTCAAAATCGATAATTTTCAATTTCACCCTTTATCTCAAAAATCAAGAGGGCCATGATAATTTTGTTGACGGTATCTTTAGTTTCACAAAAAAGTAGCACACTATCGCGAAAACCGCAGCTCTGTATCTTCAAAAATAACCGAGATATGCTAGGTCCATATATTCGATGGTATTTATACATCGTATACAATGCACTTATTAAGTCCCTTTCAGCAGTATGTTAAGTACAAGCAACTGATTTAGAAAAAGAATAAAATAATTTCAAGTCCAAAATTGGGAAATAAAAAAAAATATGATGCTTGTGTACTTCCCCAACAGATCTATGGTATGCATTTTAAGTCCTAATTATATCCTGTTTCAAATAGTAGGATAAATGTTCTACATTATTTAAGTAAATCGAGAGAAATGTGCTAATGTGAGGTTTGGAACTTCTAGACCAACTGCTGTACAATGTTCATTTTGTAACTTAATATTCTTCTATTCTGAGGTACAGATATATAGAATGAAGAAACGCTTGTTTCAAATCGAGGAAATGCATTATATTGACCACAATTTAAATCATAATCTCCCACTGAAGAAATATTACCTTAAGTAAAGATTATTACAAGTTTGGCTGAAATTCTCAATTACTTTTATAAATTATTATATTGTTGCAAACCAACGGCTTTAAATTAAATGTTAAATTTGTTGATTACTAGTCCGGGAAAAATCCGGTTTCGTCAATATAATAAAACAAATTAAATGTTTATATCAACAAATTCCACAGTGAGAGCGCCGTTTGAATTTACTCAATTAAATTCTTTCCTACTTTTTGTTTTTGGAGGGGGTGAAATTGGGCTTGTGTAGCGCTTAAAACTCAAGCACATGCTGTATTCATAAAATGTCTACTCTGCATTGTGCTAAAGAAGAAGACATCGATGGCTTTGTGTGCCTTTAAGAGTTATCCCTATACTGGCGTTTCATTTTATATTTATAGTATAATTTAATACATACATATTATAATCCTATGACCTGTAGCTTGTAAACTAAGAACTTGAATATGATGAAACTTTGACACCGTATTGCTACCGTGTATCTGTGTTGGAGCTCTTGCCAGTGACATAAAACGAAAAATTTAAAAATCGCTCAAACTTCGCTTTTAGATCCGTCAAGCGTCCATGATCGTCACTTACTTTTTTTTTTAAGTTGGTATAGGAATAGAGGAGTTAACTTAAGATTTGCTGATGATACAGCCCTTATTGCTGCTTCTGAGGAAGAACCAGTAGCTCTATTAAACATCTTAGAACAATACAGTGCAGTACATGGTCTTGGTATTAACTACAACAAGACCAATGTTCTGATCGTAGATAGAGAGTACGATACTCATCGAGAATTAAACAGTGGGCCGTTGTGAAGTAATTCAAAGATTTGTGTACCTCGATTCTTTGATCGACAGTTCGGGTAGCTGTGAAAATGAGATTCGACGGCGCATTCAACAGACACGTGTGGCCATGACAAAACTTTCTAAAATGTGGCGTGACCATAACAGCACTAAAGCTACCAAAATGTCGCTGGTTTAGTCTCTTATGTTCTCTATATTTTTGTATGCCTCGGAAATTTGAACTGTTAAAAAGGCAGATCGAGCTCGCATAGATGCTTTTGAAATGTGGACGTGGAGGAGAACGGTGAGAGTTCCTTATCTCGCCCATCGAGCTAACGTTTCCATACTGGATGAGCTCGGTAATACAAAGAGGCTATCCTCCATTGTGTCGACGAGAATGCTTACATTCTTCGGACATAATATTCACAGAAGCGATAATATGAAGAAACCTGTAGTTTAGGATCATGCCCCGAGTAGGCGGCGCCATGACCGTTCCCCTACGCGCTGGGTGGATACAACGAAGCAGTTGCTGGATATGAATATCAAGAGCGCCACTGAACTGACTGTAAATCACGAACGATGGCGAGCTACAGTTTTCAAAACTATTGATAATATTTACGTCGGCCTTACTCTGGCTCTGACTTAATGCATTTTACGAGTTCACAACATGTCTGTTAAGACATTGAGACTGTGATGATAACCGGTAGATGGCAGTTGACGGAGGCAGTGTTGTGATTAACGTTTCTGCGCGGGAAATTTAAAAAGTTGCAAACTTATCAAACCACCGTCGTATATACATGTCCAAACTGCAAAGGAGCTTTCGGGCAACTTTAAACGAGACCGAATTCGGTGGAGCGTCGAGGAAATAATCCCGGTTCGTCGTCACACACAATCCCTCAAACGGGAGCACGGGACGGAATGGGACGCTTTCCGGTCACCGGCATGCACATGCAAATATATAGGAACTTCCATCCGTGGCAGGCATTCTACGCTCATGAGTGACAACCTGATTCGCCCCAGGGGCCGTTTAACTGATTTAATGAAGCTGTTGTCGGCGGAAGTCTTTTGGGAAATTAGTAAAGTGCATGCAACATAGCATAGAATCAGGCCCAAGCGCCATTATTAGTGACTGCTACGTATTTACTACACCCAACCCACATAACACTATATGGATATGTATATTCAGGGAACGTACATTACATATTCTAGTTTGAACATGTGTATTTTCAAATTAATACGACGCTGAATGTACATATGAGAAAATGGAGTCAAGTTTATTGACTCAGTACTTCCCACACATAATAGTGATTTCATTTTATTGTTTTCCCATTACCGAAATTGCCTTTCAACCAAATCATCGCCCACCCTCCCGCAAAAAAACATCCAGCACAAAAACTCTCGTGAATAGTTTCTTGCGTCTCCCTCCTTAGAAACTAGGACGCCACAGTTTCCATTCTGCATGCTTCAACTGAACGATGCAAAACGATCAGGAGCCTCTAAAACGTCTAAAAGTATGAGCGGTTTTTATATTTTTTGTTTTTTAATTATTGTTGCGCCGCCACTGACACGATTTTTCAGTCACTGGCGCGTTTTTCACTCTTGCCGCGATAGTCAATTCTGTGTAAAATCAATTTAATAAGTTTTGCTTTACGCAATATACATAGAACGAAATTAAGCAATACTCGCATACGTATACATCACAGAACTAAGTTCCTTGGTTTCCGTAATAGGCAATCAAATGTTCACATGGACTTAAAAAATACGCCGGTACGTATTTCTTCCATAGGTCAATGGACAAAATATGATGAATACGACATATCTTTCAGTTTCACAACCCCCCCCCCAAACACTCCAATTTCACCCCCACCCAAAAAAACCTAGAAAATGATCAGGAACCCCTAAAACGCCTAAAAACAAGGTTTGAGCTGTTTTTATATTTTTGGTTTTTTTATTATTGCTGCGCCGCCACTGACACAATTTTTCCAAAACGTACACGTTTTCCATCCCCGCCGCGGTAGTAATACTGCGTCAAAATTTCCTTAAAATCAATCGAATAATTTTCGCGTTACGCAATATAGAGCGATCTAAAACAAATTCTAAGTCCCTTGGTTTCTATAATGTGCAAGGCAATGTTCGAATGGACCTAGAAAGGTGTATTATGCCACTAGGTTTTTCATTCACAGTTCAATGGACAGCCTATTATGACTACAACAAATTTTTTAATTTTCCAACCCCCGACCCGCCAATCACCCCAAATTCACCTCTACCCAAAAAAAGTAGAAAATGATGAGGAACCCCAAAAACGCCTAAAAACGTAGGAGAAATTGTTTCTACGCTTTCTAAGAGAATCATTTCTCTGAAAACGCCAATTACCAATTACAGATTTTTTGAGATAAACCGCTATTGTTTCCTACAGGAAATGATTCTCTTCAAAAAATGGGCCCATGGAGCTCTCCTTACCTAAATTTTATTCGTTAAAATTTCTTTCAGTAGTCTATATTTGGGACCTCTAAGCACGTGGCCCAAGTAAGCTACCTAGTGTCTTTGTATGATTTCCAAGTGGAGGTGGAGGCTCTATACAATGCATTCTAGTTCATAACATGGTATCTCCATGAGATTCTCAAAAGCCGATGCAGCCTCCATATTTCGAAGGCTAGGATTCTATTGATTGACTTGACTTTGAGGGACCAAGTTTCAGCGTTTCATAAGTATTGGCCATGTATAGCATTTTACCGCTCGCAGTCCAAGGTTTAGTGGTGTTTCTCGGCGTACAATAAAGCTACTAAACTTAGTCCTCTTAGTAGTCTTGACTATCGCAATACGTATTTTGATTTCCTCGTCACAGTCCCATCTTGAATTTAGATATTTGAATTTATTTACTGGTTTGATCACTATCAATCATTAATTTAGTTTTCGTTATATTGATCTTCATGCCATACTCTTTTCAGATTCTATTTATTTTGTCCACCATAGAATTTAGGTCTTCCATAGGCACCAGGGCCGTAGCTAGGCGCTGATCATGGAGGGGGTTCATGGTGACCTTAGGGGTCTTAATTTGCTTAAAATCTATATAGATTGTATCGCTGCTAATATTTCATGAGCGCCAAGGGATTGGTTAGTAGTAGAATAAATCACTAAGCTTGAAGAAAGCACCTTGATTATTTTTATTTTGTATTATTTCAGTAGTTATTCCATTCATGGGAATACTCATGGGGGGGAGTTGAACCCTCCAAACCCCCCCTTATATACGGCCCTGATAGACACTGTTTATTATATTACTATAGCCCACCAATTTGTTAAAAAAACATTGGCAGCCAGTGCACAGCAAAAGTTACAACAAAGCCCGACTTTACAGTAATTTCTACCAGAAAGGCCCAAATGCTACCATGTAGTAGCAAAAATTTTGTAGCATAGTGTATCTTAGTAGTAGCACACACTTTCAATTTTGACTACCAAGTTGTGGATACAATAAGGAAATTTTGTGGGTACCATTGAGACCTTAAATTCTTTTCAAAGTCGAACACACAATTACAAATCTCAAAGTGGACGATATGTGTAAAGACCGCGTAATTGAAGCTTATGTGATTATGTGATGAAGTATCATGTAAGAGTTACTCCATAGTTTTTCTTTTTAGTGTCATATCCATAATTGTCACACATTTGAGGTGCATGATCCTGTGATACGGGTAATAGGGACTTCTTGTGCTGCTTGGATGGTACTTTTTGAAAATATAACTAAATCTAGCGCTTAGAAAAAAAGAAAACTTGAAAAAACCAGGTTTTCTTCGAAATATTCGAAAAGTTGGAGGAAAAAGTAATATTTTACTTGAAACCGCACCAAATGTGATATATCGTAAAAGCGTAAAATAAAAGTAAAAGAGTACCCCAGAAAGTTTAAGCGCGGTGTTAACATTTTACTGAACATAGAGGATCGAATGCAAGAAATAAAAAATATTCTTGAAATAAAAGAGAGCCATTAGACATTTATTAGCCTTAAGCCTCGTGTCAACTAGCAAATAAAATTGCTAGAGTTACTCTCACAACTCACTTGCGTAGCGTGTGCACGACGTCATTAGAAAAATACTGCAGCAAAATTACTTGCACGAAAAGGACTTACGACTTGCTGAGAGCTTGTAGTGTACACGGTTACTCTCAGAAAATTAGTTTGCCACAAACATTTCGAGACTGTTTCGAAAGTCTTGCAGCAAGGAGTGTTGTAAATCAAATATGGAGAAGTTCAACTGGACGAGAGAAGACACGTGTCTTTTAATTGAAAATTTTGAAATATATCCCGAATTATCGAATGTACATACTACGGAATTTAAGGACAGAATCAAATAGCAGGATGCATTACAAAAATTGGCCGACTCATTTGATACTTATACAGCGGAAATTCAAGGGAAGCTACATAATTTGGGACCGCAAGTTAACCAAGAATGGAGTACAATTCAAAAAAAGAAAAGTGGACAAGGGACTAACGAAACATATATAAGAGTACTTAGGAGTCCTTTGAGTCATTAGAGTTCATGTATCCCTAGAGTAGCTCTTCGCTGAATCCACTTTCTCACCCAACATTTTCTTCGCCTTTTACTATCTTTCTCTTGTTTTCTTTTTTTTTTAATTAAATATATCACAACAAACGCAGTAGCTACAGATTTTGCATACGACATCTTATCTACAGTGTACACGGAATCAGAACAATGAAGCCCAAGTGAAATTGCGAGAGCAATCTCCTAGATTAAATTTGCGAACAACTGAAAATAGTGTAGACAAACAGCAAGTACTTGCTGCAAAAACTATCACAAGTTACTTGCAAGTGGACACGATGCTTTAGACACCCGTGACTAGTAACTGCTTTTGTTTCAGGCATCCAGTTCCTTCGGGACTGTCCTCGAGAGCCAAACATTCCAGTGTACATGGTGGTTGGAGGTGGAGTGGGATGTATCAAGATGGGTCTGACTCTCTACTCCCAGCTGCACACCCGAACTAGAACCGAGGCTGACAATGCTGCTGTGGCTGCTTCCATCGGGTCCAAGGTGGCTTCGGTAGCACTTACGGTGCTCCTTATCACCTGGTTTGCTTTGGGGAACTATTGGATACTCAGGATCAAGTGGCCCGATTATACACCTACATTGTTTGAGCCTAACAGGTAAGTTGTTTTTCCTTAAGGGTCGGTTTCATAATCGTTCTGAATTCTCTAATTAAGGTTAATCGGGCGCTTAACAGTCGAATAGATGTCATAATACTTAATTGGGTAATTAAGTTGTCTTAATTGGCTGTTAGGCTAATCGGCACTTTTTTCTCAATTAGTGGTTACAATAATTGCATAATTTAATATTACATAAACTATTTGAATTTTGGAAGATCGCAGATGCTGGTTTGTAGCACAGATTTGTTATCTTGTCTTGAATTCTTAAAGTGGATTTTTTTGTTTGTCTACCATTGATTATGTGCTATAGCATTTATCAGGACTCATTTTTTGTCGAGCATAAGGTAAATATTAGGTCAGTGTCAAAAGTCGCTTTGTTAATTTCACGTGTTTATACAGGGTTACCTGTAACTCGACCACTTTCCTGCAAGAGGTGATAGAGGGACTCAAATGTAATAGATTTAACCCCCCATACGTAATTCCGAAAACCGATAGTTTTCGAGATAATTAACATTTAATGTTTTTCAACCAAATGTCCAAATTTCCACACTAGATCCTAAACTAAGAAAAAAACCTGTTGTTGATTCCGATAATTTTTATTTTAGTATTTAACTATCACATGCACAAAGTTAACTTAGTATTAAAATGTTTCAAAATACTAAACAGTTCCAAACTAAATACAAATATTTAAAAAGTAATCAGCAAAATTTTTACATTCACCGTGAAAGAAAATTATCTAGCTCAAAAAAAATTATACAAACGGTTGAACAAATCGCTAAAAAAACTTTCCTACCTAATTACCTTTTCAGAAAGATTATAAACAGCAATGTAAACAGCAATGAATAAAAATCACCTATTCAGAAAGAACGAATGACAGTACAATCGTTATTGATAACTCAGTTACATACTAGAATGTTTGCAAATGCGGTCGATGATTTTATCCAAGTAAAACAAATTAAATCCACTCAAAGTTTCTAGAGATCTTGCTCAATGTGTTGCCCTTGATTTTGGATACAAGTACGGATCCGCTTCCTCACTTCGGTTTTTGTAACTCGTGTTGAAAAAGTTCGTTTCATCTCCTCCGCCGCATTGATAATTTTTTGCCTTAGTTTGTCAGCAGTATTAACTGGAGGCTCGTAAACCAATGCCTTCATGTGACCCCAGACGTAAAAATCAAGAGGTGTCAGATCTGGGCTCCGCGCAGGCCATGAGATGGGTTCACCCCTCCCTACCCATTTGTTCGGGTATGTGATGTCCAACAACTGCCGAATTGTGATACGGTAATGTGCTGGACACCCATCATGTTGGAATATCACGTTGTTGATGATTCTGTATTATGTTGATAAATTTTGTAAAATAGTTACTTGTGGTTGTACTCTCATTCTTGTCCTTGGAATAGGCCATCAGATAAGGAGGTTTTTAAAATAATTTGTTTGACTGGTTGTGTATCTTTTTTTGAGCTGGACGATTTTCTTTCACGGTGAATGTAAAAATTTTGTTCTTTGTTTTTTAAATAATTGTATGTAGTTTGAAACTGTTTAGATTTGCATATGTGTCAGTAAAAAATTAAATTGGAAATTATTAAAGTCGACAGCAGGGTTTTTTCTAAATTTGGGATGTAGTGTAGAAATTTGGACATATCGTTGAAAAACATTAAGTGTTAATTATCTCGAAAACTATCGGTTTTCTGAATTACATATGGGGGGTTAAATCTATTGCATTTGAGTCCTTCTATCACTTCCTGCAGGAAAGTGGTCGAGTTACCAGTAACCCTGTATAGATGCATCTATTATAAACTAGCAGCAACATCAGCATCAGCATCTGCTGAAAAATAAAAAAAATACAAACTCAACAGACAAAAGGTGTCAATATAAAATAATATGAGCTACCCTTCCTCATGCCGCGCTAGTCAATTCACGTATTTTTTTTGTATTTCAGGTGGTGCCATAAAACTCTATACGTCTTCTCAATCGTCCACTTGTGCATCGTGTACTCCTTGGCGGGACTAGTGGTACTGCTCGTGCTGGTGTTAGCGGGCTGTCAACTGTTGGGCTGCCCATGGCTGGGACCGGCCAGGTATAAATAGCATAACCCGCCTGACTATTTTGAGCTGTGGGACGTCCCTAGGACATATCATTAGGGACACTGAATGTTACTGACAGAGTTCTGTCGCAGCTTCGTGTACGGTGAGAATGCTTTGCTTACTTCTTAAGGCGCGTATTCACCAAAAGAGCGAGCAAGAGCGAGAAAGAGCGAGAAAGAGCGAGAAAGAGCGAGAAAGAGCGAGAAAGAGCGAGAAAGAGCGAGAAAGAGCGAGAAAGAGCGAGAAAGAACGAGCACGAGCGAGTATTTGTTCTTGTTGGTGTATGTTTGCTCGTGTTCGCTCGTCATATTGAAATCTCGTCAACACCACAGCGATTATATTCAAGTCCGCAGTTGATCCGTCCAAATTCTTCATCCATCAATAAGGCCATAGCCTACTACGAGAACTTATTGTTAGCTAGTGCCGCTTTCGTTGTTTGAGTTTATTGAAAAAAAAGGAAAAAAAAATTTGGCAAGCGACTATATTTAAATCTGAAATCTCTAAAGTTTTGGTAGTTTATTGTAAGATTTAAAAATGGAATCAGACTATGGAATGTTTAGAGATGTTTGCCGAATATCTCCTAAAGGTTTCAAAACTTTGCTGAAGCTCGGGGAACCAAAAATAGTGAAGACTGATACAAATTACGGGAGAACTATTCCTGCTGCAGAAATACTCGCTGTAACCCTAAGATTTCTCAAGGCAGGCGACTTATACAGCTCTCTAATGTATGTTTTTGAAATATTCTTTTGTATAATAAACCTTTTCGGAACCCATCTCCGAAGTGGTCTTCAGTTTTTTCTTCTCCTTCGAAAAGACGAAAGTAGGGACCCAATTCTATTCTTAATTTCTCCACTATCAGTCTTAAACATATAGGCTGATAATTCTCTCCAAGCACCAAGCAGCTTCTTTTTTATTTTTATTTTTATTTTTGTAGTAGGGGTCCGAAGAGTTCCACAGAACCTAGAGAATTTGATAGGCGTTTATTAGTTGTAACACATTATCAGTACTCCACTCCATTTTGAATACCCGAGATGGAAATTGAAAATTTGAATTAGGAGGGTTGCTCTATATCTCCTTGAATCCACCAATACACAGGCAGCTGTTTCACGCTTGTTAGCGATCATCAGTGCGCCATAGGTCGATTGACGGAGATAGAGAGCATCAGAATTTTCATGTTTACCAGACATGTGAAACATGTGAGAGCAGGCGACAGAAAAGGTCTGCCGGTGCGCTATCTGGTACCCGAAGGTAACGGCAAACCAAAGAAAATGGCTGCTAAACAGCAGCTTCTTTTCTTGGTGGAACGCCACGGCGCATCCGCTTGGCCAACCAGAAGAGCGCGGGTTCTATATGCTGCTGCATATGACAGTCGATATACGAGGGTTCCTTTATATTTATATCCATATCGGCAGATCTTTTTTTGTCGCCTGCTCTCAAATGATTTACATGTCTGGTAGACATCAAAATTCTGATGGTCTCTATCTCCGTCAATCGACCTATGCCTCACTGATAATCGCTAACAAGCGTAAAACAGCTGTCTGCGTACTGGTGGATTGACGGAGATATAGAGCAACCCTCGTATATCGACTCTCATATGCAGCAGCATATAGAACCCGCGCTCTTCTGGTTGGCCAAGCGGACGCACCGTGGCATTCCACCAAGAAAAGAAGCTGCTGTTCAGCCGCGATTTTGGTTTGCCGTTAACGAGGGGTAAACCGCTGACCCAAAATTTGTACACCAATGCCCATTTTGGGCATTACTCTGTAATTTTGATGCCTAATGCCCGCAATGTACCAGCAATGCACTTGGAATGCCCGCAGTGTTCCGGCAATGCCCACAATGTACCTGCACTTTTCGTAAATGCCCAACATTTTCGGGCTCAATGCCTGAAATGCCCAGTAACTCCTAATCCTTTATATAAGAGAAGGTCAGTTTTTTGTGATAAACAGGATGATCACCTAAAGTTTTATAACAAAACCATTTTTTTTATTTTTTTTTGCAATAATTCAAAAGCTATATCAAAATAAAAATTGATTCTTGAATCCAGTACCGAAGACACGCCGATAGCTCCTGAACGCGTGTGGCTTCTGAATGCTATCTTTTCTCTGTTTACCAACGACGTCCTAATTCGATACCTTTTACCATTATTTTTTATAGATTCCCAGTTGATCGTGAAAATAGATACTTATGTAACTGATGTGTATTTGTTGCACAATAGACAATATATATTTTTGAATGTTTGAAATTAGATTACAAATTCCAATAATAAAGTATCTGATCAAATATGTTTTGTTGATGCAACATTTTCGGCAGACCGTGGTTGCGCTACGTCTAGGCGCGTCAGCCTTCTGACCCGACAATGTCAGGTTTCAAGCGGTGTTGGTTCGAGCCCAGGTCTTGACAACTTTTCTAATTTTCTTTTACCAAAAGGTGAATTGATATGATTTTTACACATGTTAATTTTTTTGCTACGATAAACATAGATGTGTTTCTGAATAAAATTTTATTAGACTACTGCAAAAAGTAAGTACCGGAGGCAGAGGAAAATTCCAAAAATCAGTGGAAATGAAGTTTGTCCGTCAATATCAGTCACCAATTGCTCGGATTGCGGTATCAAAATTGAACTTAATCCAGAAAAGTAAAATGATTAGTGATTTCTGTTATACTTTTAAACTGTCTAATAAAATTTGATTCAAGAACATATTTGTTTCGATCGTAGAAAAAAAATTGTGTAATATGTGCAAAAAGTATAACGATAAATTTGTTGGTAAGAAAAATTAAAAAAAGGGTTGTTATGGCCTGGGCTCGAACACGTCGCGCTTACGCGGTGTGCCACCACTGTGCTGCCGAAAAAGTTGCCTCAACAAAACATATTTGATTAGGTACTTTATTGCTGGGATTTGTAATCTAATTCTTCGGTCATCGTCTATGGTGCAACACTAGTTACACAAGTAACTATTTTCAAGATTATCTGAGAATCTAGAAAAGATAATGGTAATAGGTATCGGAATAGGACGTCGTTGGTGAAAAAATAACATGTCCTCACAGGCGTTCGGTAGTTGTAGACGTGTTTCCGGTATTGGATTCAAAATCCATTCTTTCCAATTTTTGTTTGATATAACTTTTAAATTATTGCGAAAAGGAATAGTTTTGTTATAAAATTTATATATGACCTTACCATTTATCAAAAAAAAAATAGCTTAGATGAAAGCTCTGTAAAGTTACTCGAGTAATAGAATGAAGCAACGCAAGAAGTTTGGTAAAATTTTTTGTATTTCTCTATCCCCACGACGATTAGGACAAGCAATATATCGGAACTGGGCAGTAGAAGCGAATTATAATTTTGGGGGTGTAAATTACAGCAAATGTAGTATCTGTTCCTATTATTGTGTCACCCAATGAGGTATTTGTTTTTGATCACGTGACGTTCGATTCAAAAATTTTAATGGGACACATATATTTGTAACTTTTCGTGTTCCTCCCGATAAAAAGAAATCCAACAAACTAGCACACTTGGGGTCTAAAGTGTTTAATTCAAGAGCTACAGGTACTTACAGGATGGTACCACTACCACTTAAAATAAATGGATCCCCGAGTTATGTATGCCAATTTAATTAAACTTTAATACTTACTGTTTCCTCAAAAATATTCCGTTATGCACCAGCAAATACAAGCACCGCACTTGACTACCTACTGACGACAGACACGACAGGCCACAGTAGGCCAGTAGGGCACAGACAACTAAAAAATATGCAAACATGACCCATTTTTGGTTTGCGTACGGTCGGTCTGGGGTCAACCGGCGCCTGTCACGAGCAAAATCTGGAGACGCGGAAGGAGCCGAACTGCGGTTCGGTTTAAGCGACATATACTTTTAGGACGTAAATTCTTGCAATGCCCACATAAATGTCCGCAATGCCCGTTTAAATGTCTGTATTTCTTAGCAATGCCCAAAAATCTTATGCAATCCACCGTAATGTCCCACAATGCCCATCACAATCTCCGCAATGCCCGGGTTTTGTACACCACTTTGCCCCAGCGGTTTACCCCTCGGCCGTTACCTTCGGGTACCAGATGGCGCACTGGCAGATCTTTTCTGTCGCCTGCTCTCACCATTTGAATTAAGTCTAAACGTCTACACGGACGGCAAAGTATGAATGTAGCGTTTGACATACGAGCACCGAGCACTTCTATAGACTGAAATGTCGTCCACACCGAACGAGCTTGAACAAGTATTTTCTTTGATGTACCGACTTCATCTCGATCTTTTGAACGCGAACAAGCAAACGTTTGTTCGCTCGCAGCTAGTACACACCAAGCGATTACTAAAGCAGAAAGCTCGCTCGCTTGTGCTCGCCCTTGCTCGCTCTTTTGGTGAATACGCGCCTTTAGACTCAGTGCTCAATGGTTCAATGTTTGCAAATATACAGTGCGATGCGTATTTTACTTAGCGAAGCACAGAAAAAATTTGTAAGACATGTCGAATTCAGTTACTGCAGAATAGGGGTACCTCAAGGAAGTGTTTTGGGCCCATTGCTATGCATATCGTACATCAATGATATTTATATCTTCTGTGTGCACTCAGTGCAGGCTACATCCTTTTGTGGATGATATTGTTTTATATTCATCAGTTAGTTGAAATAATTGACATGGCATTAGAAAATTTAAATAAATGGTTTGATGAGAATCTGGTCACGGTAAATACTAGTAAATCAAAATTCATGGCAATAACTAATCAAATATTGAAACAGCTACTAACGTAAAAATGAAGAATGGGAATTTTGAGAAACTGTCTGAAATAAAATATCTTGGCATTGTTATTGATGAACATGTTAAATTCAGTAAACGTGTTGATTATATTTCCAAAAAAAATTAAAAAATAGGATTTGTTTGTAGGGTCAGTTAACATTTGACTCAATTTTGAAAACATATAATTTCCAATACGGTAATAAAGCCGCATTTTGATTATTGTTCAACAATTTTCTATATGTGTAACAACAGTGATATTAGGACGCTACAGATTTTAAAAAATATATTATATATCAAAATCCAAATTTTTCGCGATCTCACTACTCCCCTCACCTCTGCTCTACTCTGGGAATGTCTGCAAGAACTGGGAAGGCTGGCAGAACACAACAAAGTAACTTTGGAGTGGGTGTCAGGACACTCAGGCATAAGGTGCAATGAAAGGGTGGACGAGCTAACAATACAAGGCTCGTCTGCTCTCTACACGGGAGCAGAACCCGCCCTGGGTGTGCGTAAAAGCACAATCAGAAACCAGGTCGTAAAATGGATGGAACATCAGCACAAGGAGCAGTGGAACTTTTTGCCGGGATGTGTTAATGGAAAAACATTCATAAAAGCTCCGTGCAAGAAAACAGCTGAGACACTGCTCTCCTTGAGTAGGAATCAGCTCCGAATAACGACGGGTCTTCTCACGGGACATTGTGGCCCGAAGGAACACCTGAATTAAATTGGAGACCTCAACTGCAGACTGTGTGGTAGAGGGACTGAGTCAGTCCTACATGTGCTCTGTGAGTGCGAAGCGCTAGATCACAAGAGACAACAGCTCTTTGGGAAGACCAAGTTAGAACCAATGGAGTACAGCTCAGCACCAGGACCAGTAGGAAAACTGCGTAAACTTATGCAAGGATCTAGACTGTTGGAGTAGATGCTGTAAATCAGAGGAGTTATAATACAATAGGCCTTAAGGCTTCAGTATAGACGGTCGGACGGCTTCTGGAAAAAAACTCCTCTCACCTGTCGGGAGTGAAACTGACAATATGTTGTGTATGAGCTTCCAAGTCTCTTATTTTCCAAAAGGCTCGTAATAATACCCTACCCTATATACGGAGAGTAAAACATGTGAATAGCGCATTTGCATTTATATGGAAGTGGGGCGCGTACACACGCCATAAGCTTCTGGAAGTATCTACAAAGTTTATTCCTAGCAGAGACGCGAGCTATAATATATTATATTATATATTTCACATGAAAACTGCGCCACCATGAGGTTTATCGGAGCGGCTGGTTTCCTATTCGAATGGCTTTGAGCTGATTCCTGCAGATTTAATGTTAGATCTCCGCCATCTGGCCAAAGCTAAAAAGAATCAGTTTGATCAGATCGATTGAACAGTTTTCCAGTTAAAAGTAATTCTTATTCCAGTTTATTAGTAGAAAAGGTTTCTTCGGTATTTGGGATAAATTAATGCAACGGGTTTTAACTCAAAGAGCCGAGGTTTCGGCATTTATTTTACGCCTTCTTCAGGGCTAAAATTCGCACAAAGATGAAAAATATACAGGGTTATTCACGTTATTCGACACGGAGCATTATGGCTAAACTATTTGATAAAAAAGAAAATAATAATTTCGGGTGGATAGAGACCCATAAAGGCTACATTTTAAAAATATGTTCATGTTATACAGGGTGTCCCAAAAACACGATATGTATCAAAGTTATGCTTTTTTTTAATGGAACACCCCATATATTAATGCATATTCAGATTCGTTGGTGAATTCTAGTGTGACTTTATGTATCATACATGGGACCTAAAGCTAACCGTTTAGGTGTAAATCACTATTTTCGGTATAAGTAGATATCAGGAGAAAATTGAATATTGCGGAGATTATAAAATACGTAAGGCTGTGACCTTGTCGTATAACTAAGAATAAAATGCATCAGCTTTGACGAGACTGTCAAATTTAAATTACGTTTATGCTTGGAGAAGTCGGTCGATTAATTAAGGAAACTTTGATCAGCGATTACTTGATTTTTTCAAATTTTTTATCAAATACTTTAGCCATAATGCTCCGTGTCGAATAACGTGAAGAACCCTGTAAAAGTAAAACATATAAAGTGCCAAAAGGGTGAGTGTAAGCGTTGACCATTCAATCTAACAAACAAATTTAAATATTCTTTTACACAAAGCTACAATCAAAATTTGAAAGATTTTAACATTTTTTTAAAAAGAATCCGACAAGACAATCAAAAACAAAGAACCGGCACATTGCATAAAAGTATATAAATGTTAAAAATATAATACTATCTCCACTCAAATGTTAAAATACACTAAAATGTAAAGCATGTGTCTTTACCTATCAAGCACATCCCTATAGCAACAAGGAATACATATGCCTTTATGTCAATAATGAACAAAAAACATTCCAGAACCGGCTGATTTCTCCAAGTACATACAAAAAATGGAGTCAAGTTTATTGACTCAGTACTTCTCACTCATAAGGATGATACCATTTTGTTATTTACCATTGCATGAAGCTATAGTCTGAAATCTTCTTGCAACCAAATCATCTCCCACCCGCCTTAAAGAACAACGTCTAACACAGAAACTCCCGTAAATAGTTTCTTCCGTCTTCCTCGTTAGGAACTAGGATGCCACAGTTTTTTCTGCATGCTTCAACTGGAAGATGCGAAACGATCAAGAGCCTGCAACCCGTACTGCTGCGCCGCCACTGACACGGTTTTTCAAAAACAGTCGTTATCTATTCTGTGTCAAAGTTTCATTAAAATCAATTCAATAATTTTCGCGTTACGCAATATAGAACGATCTTCAACAATACTCGTATATATAAGTACATCACATATTCTAAGTCCCTTGGTTTTTATAATAAGCAAGGCAATGTTCGGATGTACGTAAAAAGTGTACTATACCGCTAGGTTTTTCATCCAAAGACCAATGGACAAACCATTATGAATACAATAAAATTTTCAGTTTTACAATCCCCCACCCTCCAACTACCCCAAATTCACCCTCGCCCAAAAAAAAAACGTAGAAAATGATCAGAAACCCCTAAAACGTCTAAAAACAAAGTTTGAGCTATTTTTATACTTTTAGCTCTTTTCATTATTGCCGCGCCGCCACTAACCCGATTTTTCCAAAACATACGAGTTCTCCATCCTCGTCGCGGTAGTAATACTGTGTCAAAATTTCATTTCAATCAATTGAACAATTTTCGCGTTACGCGACATCGAACGATCGAAAACAATACTTGTATGTACAAATAGAGGATTATTTACAGGCATATTTTACTTAGCTTAGAACCGATACGTAATAACTGTCACAGATCAGTATAATACAGGGTGTTCCGGTGATCATGTTACAAACTTCTAGAGTAGATAAAACACAAGAATATAAGAAAGAAAGTTCACATGAACATGGATCTGGAAACGCTTCCTCAGGGAGCTAGGGCCCTTCGAAGATGACCTTCAAAAACGACTCTTCATTTTATAGCTTCGGTACTACTGCAGTTATCGCCACCAATTTGAAACATGAAATGTAGTTGGTAGTTTCATCAATTTGAGCCTTCCGGACTTTGTCACCTTTAACCAGGGGCGTACAAACCAGGGGGTATTTGGGTAATTTTGACCCTACTCCTCTAAGGCGTCAATTTCTTGCCATCTTTATATCTGATTATGATTCTCGTAGTGGTGACAGACATTTTCAGCAATTGTTATTTTGAATTTATTTTGGTACTTACGAGGTCAGTCAACGACAGCTTTAATAAATTCATCTTCAGGACAATTTACTCTGCCTTCTCCTTGACTCACTCGTTAAACCTGTTTGTGTTACTTGTTTATTTTGTATTTCTGAAACTTCTAAACCTTAAGTTTTTCATTGGTGCTCGTGAATGATTTATTGCAAATTTATTATTAGTGATTGTATAGGTTTAATTGTGGTGGCAGATAGCGACTAATACTAAGAGTACCTTTTTTATGCAAAAGGCATTAAAGAATCATAATCAGATATAAAAATGGCAAGAAATTGACGCCTTAGAGAAGTAGGATCAAATTTAACCAAATAGCCCCTGGTTTGTACGCCCCTGGTTAAAGGTGACAAAGTCCGGAAGGCTCAAATTGATGAACCTATCAACTACATTTTATGTTTCAAAATTGGTAGCAATAGCTGCAGCAGTGCCGAAGCTACAAAACGAAGACTAGTTTTTGAAAATCATCTTCAAAGGGCCCTAGCTCTCTGAGGAAGCGTTTCCGGACCCATGTTGGTATGAACTTTTTTTCTTATTTTCGTGTGTTTTATCTACCCTAGAAGTTTTGAAACATGATCACCGGAAGACCCTGTATAATACACAGAATTGCGCCTTCAAGTAGATTTTACATAGACCTTATACATTTTTATGTCAACTCTTACCTCGATGTGGATAGTTTGCATGAATAAAATTCAGAATGATCATATCATTTAATTACTTAATCATTTTAAAAATGTTTTAAAACGTTTTAAAACACAACCGTATACTGCGTTTTGTCAAGAAGGTCGCATCCACCAGAAATTGAACAATACTATTAGAAGTGGTGGAAGTGCATGCATCTCCAAATCAAGAAGTATTAGTTCGGCAAGGCAGAGAATGCGAGAGACAGATGAGGCAGAAAGGGTGGGGGGGGGAGGTTTTTTGTTCCGAAATATTTATACTGCTGTTCTCCAATAACTATATATTTTATTTCAAAATATAAATGCAGGACATGTTATGAAAGTACTTGACGTAGAGTATTTTCATCATCGTTCAGTAATGTTATAGGAAAATACTGAAAATAGCAGATCGTGAACTGTACTTCAAGCCGAACATCAGATAACTGCCCGCATTACTTTGCATTGCATTCTTTATCTTGCCAAACAATATTTACATTATCAGCAATAATGAAATGAATACTTTTACATGAGCTTCCTACCTAGACTACAATACTGTGGCCACGACAAAGCTTACTAAAATGTGGCGTAACCATAACGCCATTAAAGCTACCAAAATGTCGCTGGTTCAGTGTGTCCTCCATATTTTTGTATGCCTCGGAAACTTAGACCGTTAAAAAAGCAGATCGAGCTCGCATAGATGCTTTTGAAATGTGGACGTGGAGGAGAATGCTGGGGAGCTCCAGAGTTCCTGATACCGCCCATCGAGCTAACGTTTCCATACTGGATCAGCTCGGAAATCCAAAAAGACTATCCTCCACTGTATCGACGAGAATGCTTACATTCTTCGGACATATTCACAGAAGCGATAATCTGGAGAAGCTTGTAGTTAAGGGTCATGCCCAGAATGGGGGGCGCCGTGGCTGTTTCCCTACATGCTGGGTGGATATGATGAAACAGTTACTGGATATGAGTATCAACACTGAACTGACAGTAAGTCGTGAACGATGGCGAGCTACAGTTCTCAAAAATATTGATAATATTCGTGTCGGCAATACTCTAGCTTCAACTAAATGCATTTTACGAGTTCACAACATGTCTGTTAAGACATTGTGACTATGATGATGACAAATACTTATTTATTCATCATACAGTAGGATATACCAACTACAATTATTGACCAATACTTTTCTGCTTGTTCTAGATATTACTGAAATGTACTGGATGCTTCGCGAGTATATCGAAGACTTCAATATCATATCGTGTACCATCCAAATGATGAATACTTCAAACAGGAAGGGACGTAGACCAAAGTTAAGTAACATAGTTATTTACTGTATAAATTTAAACAGCTAAACAAATTCGTATACAAGGTTCGGTGTTAATAGAATATCATAAGCATTCCTGTTTGGCTGATGAGTTGTTATTTATTTTGAGAGTACTTCACGCGTCAGTTGTGCAGCTGCGTTTTAGAATTTAGTAAAACATTTATGAATGAAAAGTGAGGACTAAGATTCTAGAGAAAGGTTCTGCATCTGAAATGTCGGATTCGCCTTCAGAAAATCTGCTATTTGCAGATTGTTCTCTATACCTGAGGCCGTAGTGAAAAGAACAGTTATCGCTCTCCAGGACCGCTGAACGCATTATAACCGTAATGAGATAGAATATTCATAATGGCGATCAATTATTCTTATCTATTGTCAGTGACAAGCTTTAGAGCAGCGGCGTAGCGTCCATTGATGCGGGTGATCCGCCGCATCCCTTCAAATGAAATACGTCTTTTCTTATGGTCAGCCTCCCTCAAAGGCTGAGAGCCTATAGCGCTGTAGAAGCGCTGCGAGAGGATACGTGTTGGTTCACGTTAGATTTGAAACGCTACAGGTTGTAGCCAACGGGAAACAGATTCGCCGGCAGCTGATACTCCAACGTCGAAGTTCTCCAAAAGCAGAATGCTGGAGGAGACTAGTTCGGGGAGTAAGGAGCTCGACCTGGTAAGGATTTAAAAGTGTCACTAAGATATCCTATAATAAATTAAAATTCCCAAAATATTTATCCAAATAATTAAATTCAATTCAGTTATTGAATGTATCTATTGGTCGAGCTTTACAGATAACGCTAACGGCTATGCTGAATGCCAAAAATAAAAATATAACAGCGCGATGATGCGAGTGATGCGACTGTCCTCGTCACATCTTGAACGCCGCCGAAAGCGATCCAAGGTCCACGAATTATGGGCCCGTGGATTACGTGTCAACTGCGTCTAGTTCGTTGTTTTACGTCGGTGGGTGATGCGGTTTCCTAAACGCATCTCGTTCGCGGTACAAAATAAAACATCGTTGCGCGTCACGATGAACGATTCTGGGTGCGACTATAAGAATGCATCTTAATTTTCTAACAGATCCGTAACCTAGATTTAGTTCTTTTTTTAAATTGGTTAGATCTTTGATATTTCTTTAGCCTGTTACATTGTTTGTATATTTTATTACTGAGACTCCAAAATTAAAGATTTCAATAAAAAAAAAGAAGAAAAAATGTTTATTGTGTTAGTGAGATGTTAATTGCAGTTACCTGTTACATTCTCTTGTATCGACACCACGCTACGCCGCTGCTTTAGAGGAGCCAAGAACGGCCAAAGGTTGAAAATTGTTCATCACCATTAAAAATAAATATCAATTGTTTACAATAATTAAAAAATACGTTTTTGGATAAAATCGGAATAAAAAGTTAAAATTCGCGCAAAGCTTTTGTAGTTTGAGTTCCAAGGTGATAATTGTGTAGCCACTGCACTGAGTAGTTCTTTCAGAACTAGTTTTGGCACTACTTGGGCACTTAAGATGAGCTAGTAACTAATGACCTGTTTACTGGCCAAACTCTATGAAAAATCATATGATGGAAAACACAGAACCATTCTTGAAGAGGTGTGAACCTATTCGATATTTGGCAATATGCAATTAACAACACATTCATTTGTTCTAAATACTTTAATATTTAACGAGCCACTTTCGATCCTTAATATATAATATCGTCAAAAACATATATTATTCCACTATCCTTGATACCGCTTACTAAGTGAATATATCGTTAGTACTGTCATGCAAGACTAAATTCAATGTCAAGTTAGTTTTCCAAGTATGAATAACCGGAAATTCATGAAAATTCAAACCAAATACCACACCATATCTCACCTAAATGATATGCTGGTAGTTAAAAAATAATAATTTATAGAAATATCGCCGGCTGTTAGTAACACAACCAGTCTCATTAAGAGTATAGATTATGCTTTATGGCGATTAAAAATAATGCGACTTTGGTAAAACACAGACAGTAACGTCAAATTAATTTTGCTCATGAGTCGTTAATACAATGGATAGCTGTGCATACCTTTTTGTGTTCATCTATACATACAGAGTGAGTCTAGATTATGGAACGCCTCTGTTGTCTTGGAAATGGTGTACATGATTTTCGTGGGTTTTATAATATGGCCAATCTTACGATGGTATTTATAATATTTTCAGAACTACCATTTTTTCGGAACTATAAGAAACTTTGCTATTCAAAATGAGCTACACCTGCAGCAGTATCGATTGTCGATATCGATAAGATATCTGTGACGTCAGCCCTTGTTTTAAGTCACGTGGAAAAATTTGAATATATCCTTATTTTATTTTGCAAATATCTTTTTTTGGTCGTCAGTAAAATCATGTTTTTTGTTTCCTACTGCTTCTTGATATGGTTTTCTTTACGCTATTTATACTCCCGAGGCGATTTCATGACCTCTGCAAGTACCCTATTCCCAGCCCGTCGCCATTTGCAAACTCGACTAGTCGACTATAACGAACATGATATAAATCCATAAAGTATGCCGAGGATCTGCGGAAATTTCACTTTTAACGGAGAGGGGCCGGTCTGTTATGTAATTTCCAACAAAAAAATTTGCACACGAAGCACGTTTTCTAACAAAAAAATTGTTAAAACTTGAAATCTTTCTGGATGTACGGCTAGACGGCTACGACTCATAAATGACATAAGTGACAGTTGACAGTTTACAGTTCACGGTTGACGGGTTGACGCAAAAAGGAGTAGGGTAGGACAGAACATTTTGTTAGAATGTGGTAGAAAATGTTTCTAGAAATTATTATTCTAAGATGAAAAAAATCTCGACAATATTTTTTAATAAGAGAAAATAGACTATAGAGACAAGCCGCCTAAGCACGAAATTGCTATGCACGGAGTATGAAACAACTACGCCATTCAAAAATCTATATGCGAACCTGATCAGGTTAGGTCAAAAGTTATTTATCATTAGAGATACGGAGTTTTTAAAAGCTGGCCATTCAAGTATTAAATGAACTTTATATCTTCACAATAACTTTCTGTTTTAATGTACAGTTAACCTAAGAATTTGTTATAATTCATTAAACTAGTACGTCTAAATGTCGTCAGATATAATATAATTCGGGACGACTTACTGACGTCAAAAATGTGACGTCTCTCATACGTTATTAATTGGTCATTTGACGTTAACGTCACAAAATGACCTGAAACTGACGTCATAATGTCGTGTCTTGCTACTAGGGATAACCTTCCACCATCAACCGTTTTCTGCAAGTTGGTTGATAAAGCTATTAGGTACCTAAGAACAAAATAACTGATTATGAGACAAATGTTATCGGTGATTCATATAGACCTTGCGATCACGGTCTTCAGCACTTTTTCTGAAAGTTAAAATAAATACCTCTGTAAGGTTGGTTCAATGAAAGTTTACGTTATATTGAAGAAGACTGTTTTGGATCCATATTTTATTGTTGATTCTTTTACAGCATTATTCTATGACCGACAATAACTGTAACAAAAATCAATTCGTAGGAAAAATGTACAAGACATTCAAAACGACTATTCAACGACTATGTGTACAAAATATACTTCTTTGAGGACTAGATGAATATTATAATGACTACAGCGGACGTAATTTGAAACAAACGACTAACTAAATCTCATCGAATGATTTTTGAGGTGAAACAGAGGTTCTCGCTATCTTTTGAGTAGTAAAAAAATGATAAAAATTGTTTTCCTTATCACTACGAAGCGTTTTTGTTGGGTCAAGCTAGTTCAGATGGCAAACTAGCAGTTTGCGTCTAAAAGTCATGAACTATGTTGTGGTTTTTGGCTATCATATTGACAGCAAGTACTAATGTCCAACTGGCAGGTGAAAACTCTCGAGATAAATCTCTCAATTCAGCAGAAAGTAGTTTATGTACCAAACGCAAACATGACATCGCTAGGCACTTTTGTAAAAACGCCTTAAACGTGTTTGTCTATGAAATTGCTGTTATATTCCGTTCAAATGCATCAGATTCTGTCCTAATAAATACCTATAGCTACTGCGGCAAAAAACTATGTATTTATTTAATCTCTGTATATTTGTAAGAAGATTGCTGTGCAAATATTGTAAAGGGTGTTTGGATATTAAGTTCCTAACAAATGTTTTGCTGTGTGCTAGAGCATTGCGAGCATTAATTCTAAACATCATTACTTTTAGTTTTCTGTAAAAAGCACTTTCTCTTGAATAAGTAGGAAATAAATTCGGAATCTTTGATAAGATAGTAGAATATCTCGATGTTATGGAAGGAAACCGCAGCTACAGTTTGCTGTTTCGATATCAGGGTTTGCTTGACATTGAAATCGTAATATCAAAGAAAATGTAGTACTGCAAACGCCAAATTTCTTAAAAATAGCTGAATTCAAAAACATAATGATACACAGGGTGTTCTATTTGAAATAAGAAGGTCGATACCTACTTTCGGTATATCCGGGAGTCCGCCATCTTTGACATCATTATTTTCTGTTGTGTTTGCTTATCAACTGAAGCTATTACTGAAGCTACTCTCTCGATTAACCTTTGAGGACCCTCAAACAGTATAACCATTTGCTAAGCTTCTTCGGAAAGCAGAGAATCAACTCAATCTTCTGGCGGGAAAGAAAATGAAACATGTCACCTCTAGGTGCAAGTGAGGCATGTCGTAACTTTAGGGTTAAGATATTTCGCACGACGGAATTTGAATTACACTCAGTGAACTATTACTTGAGTATACAGGACTTCACACGTAGGTAGGACAAGAAGAAGGTCAGGAGGCTATGAAGGTCTCTTCTGTGTTTTGCATCAGTCTGTCGGTGAAAAAGGTCAAAGGTAGCTCGCCTCCTATCACTACTGATACACTTTGTTAGATGGACACCAGATTTTTTTTTTAATGGTCAGCCTCCCGCAAGGGCTGAAAGCCTATGGTGCTGTAGAACCGCTGCGAGAGGATAAATGTCGGTTTAAGTTAGATTTGAAACGCTGCAGGTTGTAGCCGGCAGGAAAAAAATTCCCCGGCAGCTGATTCCACAGCGTCGAAGTTCTCCAAAAGAAGGAATGCTGGAGGAGACTGGTTCGGGAGGTAAGGATGAGCTCGCAGAGCTTCCCTAGTGTTCCTGGTTCGGACAGCCTTTGGTGTTTTTATCTGGGAGAGCTCACTCGAACATATTCCGTGATAGAATCTGTAAAACAGGGATAGCTCAGCCACCCTTCTTCGATGTTCCAGACTGTGGAGGTCCTTTGTGAGGTTAGGCGTATCGACTAATCTAATTGCTCTTTTCTGGATAGTGTCCAGAAGCCTTAAAGAGTGTTTCGGAGCGCATCCCCACACAAGGGAGTAATACTCCAGCGATGGTCGGATCTGTGCCTTGTAGAGCAGCAGCAGATGCTCTGGTGTATACAACTTCCTACAGCGGAACAAAACTACAAGCTTCTGGGATGCCGCTTTAGCAACACTGTCGACGTGGTCGTGCCAGGACATGTTATTGTTGAAGCTGATTCCCAAAAGCTTGACGGAAGGTGATTGGACTATGGGGTAACCCTCCATTTCTACGGCTGGTAAGCCATCGTGAGACTTCTTTGTAAGTGTTGTTGCCTGAGTTATTTGTACGTTGAGCTGTACTTTATTTGCTAATCCCCACTCGACAATTGTTTTGATATATGATATATGCGTTGATCTGAGAGGCATGCTGCTGTCGCCGACGTACCGTCTCCTGGGATGACAGTGGCTTACCTGGTTCCATGCACGACACTAATGTGCTGTCATCTGCGAAGCTGTAGATTGGATTGGATGTTATTTCCAGCAGCTCGTTGATGTACAGCAGAAACAGTGTAGGGGATAGGACAGATCCCTGAGGAACACCGGCGTTTATTGAAAATACGTCTGATGAACAGCCCTCGACTATAACAAACAGAGATCGGTCATTCAAAAAGCTATTCAGCCACTGGCGCAGGCCAGATGGTAGTCCATAAGCAGCAAGCTTGACCAGAAGTCCCCCATGCCACACTCTATCGAAAGCTTTCGATATATCAAGTGCAACAACACGGGATTCGCCATGATTTTCTATTGCTCTGTTCCACAAGTGAGTGATGTAGGCAAGGACGCTACCTGTAGACCTGTGCTTGCGGAAGCCATACTGGCGACCATTTATGATGTTATTGTTGTCCAGGTATTTCAGGAGCTGTGTGTTAATGGCAGTCTCCATAACCTTAGATAACCAAATGCTTAGTCTATTTTTTCTAAAAATTTGATTACATACTTAGTCACCGCTCACTCCTATTTTCACAACTTCATTGTCATGCAGGATGAATTTCATAAATGTTTGAGGCTTAGCTTCTTCGGTATGGTGTAGTACTCTGATGCTTTTTACATACCCAAATGAACAATTTTTCGTCAGGGATGACGTGAGTTTGTGCGGAACATAATAATATCCAAACACCCTGCCATGCAATGATCGATGAGTTTTTACCATTGTTTTCGGAATTCTGAGAACTGTTGCTGCTGACGGGTGACAGTTTTAAAACGCGGTCCAGCTTTAAAATAACCAGGTTACTGTATAGAAGGGCGGTGTGTTCTGGATAATGGTGTCAGTGTACGAGCTACAATGGATTTTTATATATAAAATTCAAATAACTTTGTACATAACACCGACTCAAATATCAAACAAATTGAGGCGATTTTAAAATATCAATTCTAACGTTTTGGGTACATTAGATACAATAATAATTCCATCAATATAATACTTATCTATAAAATTATTCGAAATATCTTCATACATGACCAATGATGGAAGCTTAGGCCCAGTTTGAAAATCGTGAGTTAACTAGTGGTTGAAGGAAATCTTGTGGTTTGCAAAAACAATCTTTTTCATGATCGACGGTTTACGTTAAGAGCTCTGGTTAACCAGTAGTTAAATTAAGTCAAGGATAAAGTATGGGTTATCTTGACGTGTGTGGTTATAAACTTTTGACAGATAAGTATGCTTTGGAGGTTATAAAAACGGAGATTTTGACATTGATGTCTAAGACGTCGATGAATTTTGATTCAGTCTAAAGAGTTAAATACAATGTTTATGTTTCTTTAAACCTTTACGAAAACTATCATCGGGTTAACCCCATCACAAGGATTACTGAAATTGACGTTTAGAAAGAGGTCTAGGTCCGGCTCGTGAGTTCACTCTTGTACGGAAAGTGATAGCGATCGTTTATTCACTTCAGTAGCTGTTTTTCTTACCCATCTGTACTGTGTTCTTAACTCAACTTTTCAGTTCTTATTTTCTTTTCTTCCATCCTTGTTTGGTGTTCATTTAGTCCATGGAATCATAAATTTCACCAATTGAAACTGATATTCTGGTGTTATAGCGTTTTCAACTTACTGAACCGATTTTAACCACGAGTTTACTTAACTGCACATTGAAAACTCGTCTGGTGGCCTGAAGTGCAACAAATCTGAACTGGTAAGTAGCCAAATTTCAACTGCAGTCAGAACAACTGTCCTGTCAACCAACTGATAATAATAAGGTTTGATATCGTTTTGCATCCTGATAGCTTAGTTTCATTCTGTGGTGATTTTAGAATATAAATAGTTTGAATCCACCTGGTTGGACCAATTTTCAACTTATCGACATAGAATCGACTAAAAATAATATCGTATTATCATTTCTGTATCAGTAAATAGTTATACCTTGATACACCTCTTCTTCCATCAGTTTATGGACAACATCTTCAACAAACATTCGTATTTTTGGGGCACACGTAGTCACTGTTTGCAGTATAACTAGATACATGGTTCAATTTCCTCATCATCCGAAGACAGCGATATTAGCAGTTCATCCAACATCACTTCCCGTACCTTCCGTAACCTATCATCCGTGCTGCTTTGTATACTATCAAAATAGATAAATAAAATATGTTATAATTTATATTTTATAGCTATCAAAATGTGCTGAAACAACAAAATAAAAAAACAGAATAGCACGGAAGAACACAAGTGCGTATGTTATACGAAAGTGCTTTCAAGGTATTCTTGTGTTGTAAAAAACTTTTTATGGAGATTTTGAGTTTACTATCAAATATTTTCTCAAATGAATCAGATTATACTTATTGTATAAATTGTAATTCAATGAATGCTAGATTTTTTTAGTTTATGGTGAGGGCCTTTTGTCAAGAGGTAAGGCTGTATTCACGGTACACAATCATAGCAGTGCTCTATATCCGTAATGCCAACTTGACGGTAAATAACGTTATTCAGAGATTTTATTTTTGAAACAGGCTAACTACTAGCAAACTTTCATCTGCTGGTTTAGTGACTACCCAAGATTACCAATAATTGTGAAACTGGGCCTTAGTGTCACCATAATACGATCCAACATGGTGAAGGTGTGAGAGCAGGCGACAGAAAAGATCTACCTTGTGCGCCATCTGGTACTCGAAGGTAACGGCAAACCAAAGAAAATCGCTGCTAAACAGCAGCATACTTCTTGGCGGAACGCTACGGCGCTTTCGCTTGGCCTGGCCAGAAGAGCGCGGTTTTTATATGCTGCTGCATATGAGAGTCGATATACGAGGGTTCAAGTTTTTCAAGTTCAAGTTTTTTATTGACTACATTTTACATCGTAATTGTAGCAAGTCAAAAAAAGCAGTACACTTAGTAGGAAACACTATACAACATATTTTATAAAATAACAGACAATATAGTAAATAACAAGAGAAAAATGCAAAACAAACAAACAAACAAACAAACAAAGATTAACATATATAGATAAAAGAAAGAAATAAGTGCCTATGTGATAAGATCTGTGTTAGTTTTAGCAACAGTAACATATTCGTTCACAGTATAAAAACAATGATACAGCAAGAAGGTTTTTAACCTTTTCTTAAATGCCAAATCATTGAGGTTCTTGACATTTTTTCCCAAAATATTATACAATTCGAGACGTAGTGAATTGTCGGTTGATATTTTTAGTTTGAATTGTGGTTTGAGCAAATTATCACCATGTCTACTATGATATCTATGATTATCAGAGTTCTTTCTAAAGCTGCTCTTATTTTTGTGTATTTCAACCAATTGTTGATACAACCAGACACACGGCAAAGGCAATATTCCAAATTTTTTGAACCAAGGTTGGCAATGATCCCGATAACCAATTTTTGCCATTACCCGTATAGCCTGTTTCTGTGTCTTGAATATTAAATCGGCAGTGGTTGAATTACCCCATAGGATTGCACCATAACTAATATGAGAATGGAGCAATGAGTGGTAAACCATTATCAAATACTTCTGATCAATGGTTTCTCTCAGTCTGCGCATGACAAATAGCCCAGAACTTAATTTTTTATTGAGTTGTCTTATATGTGCTGACCAATTTAGACGATCGTCAACAACTATACCCAGCAAATATACAGAACTACCGTTTGTCATAGATCTGTTGCTTGAAACAGTCAACCTTTGGGTTTTATCAAGGTTCAACTGCAGTGAATTACTGGTAAACCAATGATTTGCTAGCGCTTCGAATTCAGTTGATTTTTCTTCAACCTCATCCTTGGATTTTCCAATACTGGCGCCAGTTGTGTCATCACAATACACGACACACTTGTGTGGAGAAATGGCCAGATTTAGGTCGTTTATGTAAATAACAAATAAAAGGGGGCCTAGTACCGACCCTTGCGGAACGCCATAATCCAGTTGAGCTATAGAGGAAACTTCGTTGTTATAACTGACACATTGTTTTCTGCAACTCAGATATGACTGAAGCAACTTCAGGTACATACCACGTACACCATACCTATGAAGTTTCTGTGCTAGCAAATCATGAGACACGCAGTCAAATGCTTTACTTAAATCGCATAGTGTTAAATTTACCAGATTACCAGATTCTAAGCCGTCGACTACGTCACTTACCACCTGACACACAGCTTGTATTGTTGATCTCCCGTGCCTGAAACCAAATTGACTCGAACTTATTAACTTATTGCTCTCAAAGAAGTCAACCAGTCTATTTTTAAACAAAATTTCAAAAATCTTCCCAAATATAGGCACTATGGATATTGGCCTGTAGTTGCTAGCATCATTAACATTACCTTTTTTGAAAATTGGTACAACCCTGGATATTTTAAATGCTTCTGGAAATATTCCATTTTTTATCATTTCGTTATAAAGGTGGGTTAATGGTGTAATAAGATTAATCGAGATATTTTTTAACAAGTTACTACTTATATTGTAATAGTCAGTACACGGAGAGTTCTTGAGCAAATATATGGTTCGTAAAACTTCTTCTTCTGAGATAGGCGAAAAGTGAAAAACCTGTTCAGAGAATGGTATATTTCGAATAATATTTTGATGGTCAGTAGGATCGATATTTAGAGATGTAATAATATCACCGGCAATAGAGGAAAAAAATAAGTTCAGCTGATCTGCTGATAAGCTTGACTCTACCTTTTGGAGACTGCTCGATTTTCTTTCATAATTTACTAATTTCCAGATATCTTTGGACTTATTATTGGAAGAAGAAATGTACTTATTATATGCCAATTTCTTAGTATTTTTTATAGTTTCTTTATAGTAAGAATTCATAATTGTGTACACCTGAGAAGAAATGGCATCCTTTCTAACATCTCTAATGGTTTTTATGGCAGATAATTGATTTCGCATTATTTTAAGATCATTGTTGAACCAACGGACAGGCGTTTTTTTGCAATTTAGACTTTTAAGGGGCAGGTGATAATTAATCAAGCTGACACAACTATCGGTCAAAAAGGTCGACAGTTTTTGTGGATCATGATGATAGGGGAGCCAGTTAAGAGTCCCAAGTGATTTATGAATGGAGTCAATTCTCCCAGCAGAAAATTTCCTACTTTGTATAGTATGGTCTTTTATAGGTAGGTTGCATATTATTTCACATGATTGACAAGTGTGGTCAGAAATACATGGTTCAAATACAGAAAAAGAAATATCATCTTGCGGTATGTTTGTTAGAATATTATCAATACAGCTTGCTGAATATTTAGTCATTCGTGTTTTTTCAGTAATTGAGACTCTTAACCCGAAACTGTCCAAAATACAAATGAAACTTTTCAGCTTATCGTTGGCATAATCAAAATGAATATTAAAATCCCCCATAACACAAATTCTGGAGTATCTGTCATGCAGATCGTACAGCAAATTTTCAAACTTCTCAAAAAATATTTCGACATTATTACTGATACAAGATCGATATGCGCATACAACGAGCAATTTCTCGGTTACTACTTCGACAGCAACGAACTCAGCGTGCCACTCAACAGTGTATCTACTTGTATCAACTGGTTTACATCCAATCTCAGGTCTCGCAAAAATACCAACACCACCTTTACGCATATTTGTACGACAAAATGATGTAATTAAGGAAAATGGTTGTAAATTGATCGAAGATAGGTGATCATATTCAGTTACGTGATGCTCGCTAACACAAAAAATATCACAATAAAAATCATTGTTGAAAAATTGTTCTAGATTAGCAATTTTATTATTTAATCCTTGAACGTTCAAATGAAGTAATGTCAATTTTTTCTTAAGCCTAATTGGATTGACGTCAGCATTAGAGGACTTAGATATTACAATCGGTCTTGTGGCTTCCTTCGCGGGTAAAAAAATTTATTGATTTTTGTACCTGTAGCCCAGGTTTTTGAATCTAAGAAGCTTGCAGAATTTTTCTGCAAAATTCCGACCTTAAACGATGAATATTCTTCTGGTCTTCTGGACTCCAGACGTTCGCATGTTACCTCTGGGAACCTGGGTTTTAGATATTTTTCCATATTTTCTTGATTAACTGAGGGATGCAGGTTAAAGACATGATAGTAAACCATCTCGACCGTGACAGCTGCCGCCGGTAGATTAGCTGCCTCCCCAGAACCCACAACAAGTCTTGTATTGCCGCGTCTACGGCTACGCACTTCGTTCCATCCGCTGGCGCTGGCTACTGCCTCGGCGTTGCTCGACTTCGATGCCGGACAAACTGGTGAATTTCCACCTAGAGCAATTAGCTCTTCGCATTTTCGTGCTGTAGACACTTCATGTATGGATGCTGCTATCTGCTGGTTTGAAATCCGAGTTATCGCATGGTTCCTGCCGTTGTTTGGTGTAGGAATCTTAGCCAACTTTTGTAGATCATTGTTAGAACTACTAGCATTATGATCATTAAGACGACACGCTGTAGATGGCGATACAGCAATTTGTTTACTGTCTAATAACCTTTCTAACAACTTATTATGATTCTGCAACGATTCAATAGCAACTTTCTGATTGAGAATTACTTCATCCTTTTGTTTAGCAAGTTCTTTGAGGTAACTTACTTCTACCAACGACGTACTTCTCCGTACTGTGCATGGACTGCAGCCACTGTTCAACGATAAGACTGTTTTCTCGTGAATGTCTTCTTCATCACAATTAGAGCATTTTCCAGCTCTAGAATCACTCAAACTGTTAATGTAACTTTTCAGAGCGTCACTATTTACACCATCAGGCAGTCTAAAGTTAATAATAATATCAACCAAGTCAGATTTTCGCAACTTATTTAGCTCAGAGTACAACACGTCTACATCAAACAGCGCCATCATTACTCTTCTTTGCTTGCTCTACATCTCCGTCAATCCACCAGTACGCAGACAGCTGTTTCACGCTTATTAGCGATCATCAGTGCCCCATAAGTCGATTGCACAGCAGCATTTAAAAACCGCGTTCTTCTGGTGGCCAAGCGGACGCGCAGTAGCGTTCCACCAAGAAGTCTGCTGCTGTTTAGCAGCGATTTTCTTTGGTTGCCATTACCTTCGGGCAAAAGACAGATCTTATCTGTCGCCTGCTCTCACACGCTTCACATGTCTGATAGACATGAAAATACTGTTGCTCTCTATCTCCGTCAGTCAACCTATGGCGCACTGGTGATCGCTAATAAGCGTCAAACAGCTGTCTGCGTACTGGTGGATTGACGGAGATGTAGAGCAACTTCCGTATATGGTGAGGGTGATCTAAAATGAATTAGAATACAAATGTTACATTTCAGAGTACTTTCTGTAATTTACGCGACGTTCGAAAAAAGTGTTGTACTACCGTAGCTTTTAAATTATCGTGTATTTTTTTCTGTCATGACCCGACAGCGACACGACGCCCAGGCGGAGCTGTAAATCTATCCGACAAACTGAATATCATGTTCCAACATTTCAGCTACCTTGGAAAATTTACGTCTGTAACAGACACAGAACCATGGACGTATAAATTTAAATGTTGATGAAAAGAATTCTCCCAAAAGTTAACGGAAAGTGAATTAACATTTCTTTGTTTCGTCCTCAGAGTAACAACTGAACATAGAGGTATTAAACAACTAATTTTAATAGACCAAAATCTCTTCTTACGTTGTCATATTGACCACCAGATACGGCAATCATAATTACTTACTACGGCTTACGACTTAAGTGTATAGTATCCAAAAATATTCCATTCTACGTTAAAAAGAGGGCATTTTGATGGTTCAGGAATGACTACAGCAAAATAAATAGGCCTCTACTGCGTTACTGCATATTTCTTCATCATAAACGCAAATTCTGTAGTCATAAATATTGAGGAGCTGGCAACGTCTAGGTATATAATTTTCCTATGATTTGTTTACGGTAAGATCCGACTGTCAAACGTTTGTTTTGTTTGTGCGTCTTTTATGCTTGGTCAGTAAAATCGAATTCGGTATTTGTTGGTAACTGTAGTGAAGTTTTACGGACTTGCTATTCGAGTGTAGTTTAACAGTTTTTCGAGATGGGACAGTGCAGTGCAGTGTTTGTAACATGGGTTGCTTTGGAAGAATTTTCAGGCTAGTTGGCAATGTTTGGAGGCTGAAGTGTCAAAAGATGATGGCTTTGAGCACGCCATGCTGAAGTGGTTTGTTTACTACCTCTATGTTCAGTTGTTACTCTGAGGTGTCTTCTACTTTAATGGTATCCATGCTTCTTCAAAGTAGGTGGTGCCAGTTTGTTCAGTTTTCCTTTATAAGGCAGCATTTATTCCAATTAAAATCAAGAAGTCGCCAGAAAAGAGCAATATCTTAATTATGCTATTATAGCTAGTACTTTCGTTTACCTATCCAAAACACTTAGGTAATCTTTTTCAGACTCATTAATATGATTTCGGTTACACCTGTAAATCACATGTAATGCCTCAGTGGCATATTATTTAGCATATTATGACGCTTGGTGTTTGAGTTAGAGTGGCAGTTTGGAAACTTTTTTGTCATTTCACCATAACCCCAAAATGGAAAGTATCGGAGATAGAGGGGAAGGTGTAAAAAAGTGAAAAAAGTTGTTATGTAATTGAATGAAACCGAATTTTTTAAAAGGAAAGTAAAGAAATCGCGACGACATTGTCATCTGTATCTGCTAGGTAGTTTATGAAAAATTTGAGCATGGAGTTCGATTTTTCACGTCATTTTCGTTAAAGATCGTTAAAAAAATGTTAATATTGTTTAAAATGGATAATGTTTTTTGTAGATGTCTTTGGGAGGTCCAACTATGACATGTATCAACGTAATCCGTGTTTATCATGTTTAACCCTATTTTTCAACCCCTATAGGGGGTGACATTATTGAACACCTTCTGAAAGGTTACGGAATGCATTCAATAATGTCACCCCCTAAGGGGTTGAAAAATGCAGTTAAACATGATAAAAACGGATGACATTGATAAATGTCATAGTTGATCCTCCCAAGAAGATGTATAAAAACGTCATCCGTTTAAAAAGCAAATTTTGACGATTTCTAACGAAAATTACGTGAAAAATCAAAATCTAAGCTCAAATTTTTCATAAACTACCCAGCAGAAACAGATGACAGTATTTTTTGTGTTATTAATAAGAAAAACGAAGAATCTTTCATCCAGTTAGTTCCGACCGGTTTTGTCGCGTCTTTTTATTTTCATTTTAAAAAATCGGCACGCACAAACCACCCGTGTATTTCAGACGAAAATTTTTTGAAACATTTGCTGGTAGGTGTACTATAAACTGCTGCCGCATTTGCACTCGATTACTTAACGATTTTTTTTCACGTGAATTTATAGTCCAATGCAAATTCGTCCGAGCTTGTTTACTGACATCAATATCCCTGTATATATGGATGCAAGCCCATCAAAATTAATATAAAATATTTTTGTATAGTGTTAGTGGAAGGAAGCTTAGTGTGATATTTGTACTTTAATGTCCTTATACTCTTCTAGAAGTAGGCATTTGTGACACGTGTATAGTTTTCTAGCATCTGTTATGTATAATACACCAAACTACTTCAGAAAAGAACCAACTACTTATGATGTACATTTTTTATTTCATTGTGCTAACTAGGTAATTGAGCTATGTTTAAGTGTATTTCAATGTTCAACTTCAGGACATAGCAGCTATAAATAATTAAATACTTGCGACCTATCAAAAATATCAATATATAATGCCAAAAAGGAACTCTTCTATCTATCAGTTTTAGGGCCGATTTTATCAACATGCATATTTAACAAAGAATTTAACAAAGCTTTTCTATTGGATGTTATTTAGCAAAAGCCTTCTATTGGGTATTGAGGGCATTGTTAATAACTATCATCCAATAGTATTTCATCAATATTGAAAACAACACGTCAAAGCTGGATGACACTTTCGTCAAAGATATTTTAGAAATTCGTGGATCAAAATCATAGCAGGATATCAGAACAAAACGATTGATTTGCAAATTAATGCCACGTTTTCCATTTTTACATTATAATTATTGTATAATTACTAATTGCAAACTGGGATAATTTGTGGTAAAAGTAGTAGGTACCTATATCAATCACAGCAACTACCTACCTTATTTGATAATTAAAAATCCCACGTCCGTCAGTCAGATGCATTATATGAAAATACATACTTTTATGAGGAATCAATCTTCCATTTACTGGACGTATGTTTGTTATGGATCTTCTTGTAGAAGTATTCACAGGTGCATTGTACATCAAATAGGGTTATACTTAATTTTAATTATCAAATGGCAAGCTTTGGCGTTCTGGGGTTCTGGATACGCAACCAGTAATGCACATGCGTTTTGGAAGTAGCTGTAACCTTTGAAATGTAACAAAATGCTATTTTTACCTCTTTTTACTATAAAACAAAGATATATTGCAGGTACTCATAATTATTATCGATAGTAAATTATTGTCTTATTCAAATAATGCAATGAGTGAATTTCTTGTCATCATAGCATTTAATATAGCATGAAACCAGCGATCAAATGGAAATGGAATCTGAAGTCTGATTGGTTGAAATTAGCAATTGCTAAACTTTTGACTAAACAAGAAAATGCAATTTTTCACCGATTTGGGATGGAAAATCAGACTGGAAAAGGTGCTAGATGATTTACAATGCTCGATTGTATATAAAGTATGCCATTTTTGAGCTTTTTGAGGTCAACTTCAAGAGAAATCAATAATTTTCAGAGTACTTTGACAGATGCATGTTCTTAAAAGGGCTGCTCTGATTGGTCAAAGTCTTTGTTAAAATCTGCATGTTGATAAAATCGAGCCTTAGTTTATGGAATGATTTTAGAAGAACCCTTAGTGACGTGTACTTAAATTCATTTTTTTATCTCATTTTATGGCTCTGATCAAAGACCAGCTGGCCAGAGAGTGCAAGGCAAGTAAAAACGGAGCTTGTTTTCTTATATCGAAAACGCTTCCGCGCATGCCGCAAAATTTCAAAAGTGCGGAATAAAAATTCATAAAAAGTCGTAAATTTTCGAACCTTAAAATGGCAAAAACTGTCATATTGAAGTTGTAAAGCTAAATTGTGTAATCATAGCGACCGACAATTGTACTGGATGCAATTTGTTAGGAAAAATGGTAGTTAGAAGTATCAAAAAATTTTCACATAAATTTTAATGAATCGTCGGTCCAACAAAGCCATAGACTATTTAAGATTTCAGAGATAATACCTCATTCAATAAAACTCGATTTGATTATTTTTTTACATTTACAGTATGATTGCGATTTTGCAAGGGATTTGACCGTTTACTTTTTCTTGGAGGGTCGGTAATCAGCAAGTACTGTCCTTTAGTATAACTCAGAGCTTTTCTTTATTTTAATTATTACAGATATCTTTGTAAATTGATATTCCGTACCAGTTTCCATAGAAACATGAATTTACATCAACATCGAAAGCAAACACTGTTCCATATACACAGATTTAGATATTAAGAAAATTATTGTATCATATACGTTTAAATATAATATATGAAAATATATACAGCTATAACAAATGATATGTATACAAATAATATAAATAGTTATAGATAGTGCTAATGTTTCACATTTGCTTAGAATCAAAATAAGGGGCTGTTTACATTTCATAGAATTGAGTATAGCACAGTGTAGCGCTACATACAGCGGTCAGGTTTTCATTGACTTTCTTTCTTATTTACTATTTATAATTCTTGAATGAAAAGAAACGTGTTATTGAGACCTCAATGGAGGATTTTATGACAAAAGTTTCTTAAGAGAGAAATAACTATATTTTTTCACGTTTGTCTGTTGTTTGCAAGGTGACATGCATAAATTGGATTAGGGGAACCGCACTATGCTATGCGACAATGAAATGTAAACCGAAAGCCTCAAACTATATTAAATTTTCCTGTAGAGACTTTGCTTTTAAAAGGTTCACACTATTTAAGCTGCTTGACGTCTTCCCGTAAATAGGTTTTTGTAAATTTATATCGGGTATAGTATAGATATCAAAATATCAGTGTTGAGAACATAAAAGGACTTGCTAAATAGTTGCACCTCAGTGTCACATGTTAGCTACAGCGTGAACGATATTGCAGGCATATCAACGAAAAATGTGTATAGTCAGTCAAACTAGATACAGGTTTGAGAAAAGTGAAATGTGTTACTAGCTTACAACAAAAACACGAAAGACTAATTTCGTGAAACCTTTTTATATAGTATTTTTTAGGCGACGTCATGATGATAATTTTCATTTATCTGGTCAAACTAGTGGAACTTCTTAACTAGGAGTTAGAGCTGATCTAAAATACTTTAAGTGGATATACGTATCAAAGCATTTATATCATAGCTTTAGAAAAAATTCTGTTTTATACAATACTTAACCTGCTTACGACCATATTAAAAGGTAACCTGTCTTACTTACAATATTGATACTATGATAAGGGTATGTTGAATGTATATACTACTTTATTTGTGCTTAAGTGTATAGATAAATACCCACCTGTATGTGAAGATTAGTTCATGTGTATAAAGTTCTATAGCTTTGTGATGAATTTTGAAAGCACTGTCTCTGCACCAAGCTCTTTTTGTACTTTCCTGTGATAATAATTTGTGAAACTTAGAGCTTTTGTTAGATTTCAGAGGATTACAAAAATTATTTATAATTTAATAAATCAATGGTCTAATTGTAGTTGTATCATTATCCCCTCTGCAAAGAACTATCGCAAGAATAGCTTAGCAGGTTTTCTACTGTGAAACATCTTTCGAAGCAATTTTCTACCCTCAAGCACTGGAAATGCCATTTTGATGACATACTATTTTTTTGTGTTGGTCGAGCAGTTTTTGAGGCAATACGGCAAGCTCAAATGATACCTTTACCAAACATAAGCCAAATAAGATTTTTTTTTCGTTTATGCGACGTTTTGGACAACGCTTTGCTTTAGAAATCTATTCTTAGTAACGGATTGCCGTCATTATATTATAGCTTAATTGAAAATCTGTTACTATATATTAATTTTCCTGCCAATTGCCTCATCACTTGTCAAAGCACATGATGCATTGTACACCACACCTTTTGCAGCTGTAATTTCTAAGGCGTCAAGTGACAACTCAAAACGGTCAAGTTAATTTTCTAACTCGTCCATTGTAAATTCAAACTGACAGGTCTAAAATAACACCTGACAGTTTGAAATTACACTAATACAAAGTAGATACCTAAATGTTCACCTTAGTGGTCTAGTTTATATCGCGCAAACTTGAGATTCCAGGATTCCAGAAATATTAGTGAGGAAGTGTGGCCGCCTGTTCCTTTTCTCCAGTATGTGTGTCTAAAATGAGGGCAGGTAAGTCCAAAGCTCCAAAGATAATGTCCAAAGGTCACCATAGAAATGCATTTCGCATGCAGAAGCTTCTGGCGTTACTTTTAAACCTACAGTAATGGTTGAAAAAGCAACTTGAAGAGGAAGGCTTGCGCTACACAGTGGCCTTATTTTGGTATTGTGTTTGTTTGCCAAACTACAGACATTTGAAGAATGTATCATTTTGCATTGCGAGTTTTTTTACACACTAGAAAACTTTCTTTGAAAAAGTCGTTGTGCTTCACTTCATTAAGGTTTCAACTATCCCTTTCTAAAACTTTATGTATGTACTTTGAAGAACATTTGAGTTCTGTTTTACATACTAATCCATGTTTTACATGGCAAATTACATTTATGTATTAAGTGTCTAGGGTATAGCGCGCGAAATTGAGAACCCAAGATAAGACGTATTTCCGTGTTAGCGAGGAAACGTGGCCGCCCGTTCCCTGTCTCCAGTGTGTGTGTCTAAAATGAGGGAAAATAAGTCCAAAAATCCAAAGGTAAGGTCAAAAAGTCCAAAGGAAGGGTCTAAAGTTCACTATAAAAATGAATTTCGCATTTCCAAGCTCCTGTCGTTACCTTTAAACTTACAGTAATGATTCAAAAAGCAAATTGAAGAAGAAAGCTTGCGCTTGTGCAAATATTTAGCGTTTCTTTGATATCGTGTCTTTTTTTCAAATTACAGGCATTTATAGAATGTATGATTTTGCACTGCGAGTTTTTTTGCACATTAAAAACCTTTTTTGAGAGAATCGAAAATAGTTGTCATTCACTAAGGTCTTAACTATCGCCTTCTGAAATATTAAATATATAGTTTGAAAATAAAGTGAGTTGTGCGGGAAATTGTGAGTCCGTGTTTTACATGGCAAATACATACGTATAAAAGTGTCTACCCAGGCCCCTTAATGTAAGTACCTACCCAGGCCCCTTAAATACTGACATGCCATTAGAGAAAAATTTACATAATATAATATGTGCAAATAATTTGAAAATCAAATTAAAGCAACAAGTTTAAAATATAATAGTGAAATGGAGTATAAAAATTAGAATACGAATTAATATTGACAGCACGTAATTGAGTTGTTTTTTCTCTAAAACCCTCGAGCAACATTGAGCTATAAGTATCACAAAAAGACAGTAGAGAACCTGTTAATTAGTCTACAACATACTCATGATTTATTGTAACCTGTACAAGTGGTCACCTGACTTCTGTGCCGTGGAAATATTGGGTAAGTATTAATTTTTTCCATGGCACATAACTATTTCAAGCTTCCTCATGCATCTGTTTTATTTTTCAAATCTACTTTTTTAACTCCAAGATTTTAGTAAACTAGTTCCATCCATTTTTTCAGCTAGAAGACTGATCGTCCATTAGAATCATAAAAAATAGCGTCTTCTTATTACTAAAACCGTTGATTGCTAAAACTAACTTTTTGCTGGATTTCTATATTTTTGTCCGACATTGTCTGGTCAAGATGGGGTTTAATACTACCACCTCATTCGAAACGAGGACTGATGCGCAAATTGTTTGGTAATCACAAAAAATCTTAGTAATAGTTTTGAAATTCGTATGCCGATGACGAAAAATTTCATAGTTTTAGAAAATCGGTTCAGTGACACTGGCTCAATCGTAAAAAAATAATTATGTTATTCTTTATGCTCTATACTTTTTCAAAAGTGTAAAGCCTTATATTTTTACTATGGCAGCCTTTAAGTAATAGCGTTGTGTGTCCGACTATAAAAAATGGAATCAGGTTGATTGACTCAGTACTTCCCACACGTAATGATGATACCATTTTATTATTTTGCCTTTGCATGAAGCTATAGTTTGAAACCCCCTTGCAACCAAATCATCGCCCACCCGTCGGCAAAAAAATCCAATACAAAAACTCTCGTAAACAGTTTCTTGCGTCTTCCCCGTTAGGAACTAGGACATCATAGTTTTTTTCTTCATGCTTCAACTGGGCGATGTGAAACGATCAGGAGCCTCCAAACCATCTGAAGACGAAGTTTGAGCTGTTTTTATACTTCTAGTTTTTTTATTCAGTAATTTCCACATTGTGCAATATAGAACGATATAAATCAATACTCGTATGTATACATCACAAATTGTAAGTCCCTTCGTTTCTATAATAAGCAAAGCAATGTTCGGATGGGCCTATAAAGTGTATTATGTGTATTGAGTGTATTAAGTTTTTCATTCACAGGTCAATGGACAGCCCATTATAAATACAACAAATTTTACAGTTTTACAACCCCCGACCCCCAAGTATCCCAAATTCAGACCCCCAAAAAAAAAGTAGAAAATGATCAGGAACTCCTAAAACGAAATTTGAGGAGTATTTGAAAATTTTTGTTTTTTGCTAATTACTCCGCCCCCTGTGCAACGATTGCCAAAATTATAGGAACAATACTTACTACTACGTCTCAGCATAGCGCTACCCAAGTTTCATCACAATCCATGTAGCGGTTACTGAGATTACGACGTTAGAAAAACGCCAACAGACAGACAGATAGACAGACAGACAGACAGACCGATAGATAGACCGAAGGAAATGAGCGACGTGGATTTTCGTTATGTAAGCATCATGAACGTCTAAAAGCGTATTATCTCGAAATCAAAAATTTTCGCGATCACAATACTCCCTTCACCTGTCGGTGTGGGAAGTAAAAGGCCTGAAACCACAAGTGCTGTTGCGAGTTTTTGAGACTATGATACCTTTCCTCGAGGGCACCAATCAAACAATATTATTTTGTAACTCAAAAAGGCGGCTCAAACAACAGTAAAGAGTGATTTGATTCAACCCCAGGATAAGATTGAGAAATGACCTTCTCGCCTTCTGAACCAGAAAGTAAAGTCATGGCCATCCTTACTGAAAACTGTTGTACAACCCAAATAAGCTGCTGCCGTCCCCTGTGTTGTTCAAGTATGCCATTATTGAAAAGCTAATAAAAAGGAATAAGGCAGGTTAGTGGACAATGTTTTCTATATTAAAATTCCAATCATGTTATCCATGCGAGTTGTCACAGAGCGTGAAAAATGATCAAGACTGGGGTGAAGGGGGAATGCTTTATTAAAAACCTCCCCATCTAAACACACATTGTAACCTGTCAGGCACAGAATCCTACTCAGTGACCTTTTTTATCAGAAGGGAAATGTTGACATAGAACAACCTGTGGCTGATGGAATAAAAATTATCATCGTAGCCCCTAAGTCTAAGCTGTGAACTTGGACATCCAAGCCACAGCATAGTAAACAACCAGCACAATAACTCAGGTTGGCGGCAAATACACGACGTCCCCACTTTTGGATGATTTTTTTGTAGGGATGCCAACGATACTTCGATACTTGTACTTTGCAAGCTAGTATCGATACTTTTGTAGGGGTATCGGTATCGAAAATAATTATATAATTATTGAAGGGTTGTAATCAATTTCACAAAATTCTCTGTACGAACCAAACGTGCCAATTTGGCTAAAAAATATCGAGTTGGTACCGGTATCCATATTTTCATTTTCATCTCTACCCAAACTTCACAGCCGTAAAATCATCCATCAATCATCCCAAGGTCAAATTTTGTGGGAACCATTTTTATACAAGAAATCCTCAGAGATACTGTGCTGGTTGTGTACTATGCTGTGATCCAAACTATACCTCATAAAGGTGAAACAAAAATGGCAATAAACCTCAAAGTTACCTAAAAGTGAGGCTTGTATTGAAAGAGGAATTAATAGGGTTGATCAAATATAGGCTTTTGTTAAACTGATATTGTATCATGAATAATGCTTTCATATTATAAGTATACTACATGCAAGTGAAATCCAAAGAACTAGAAAAAAGGGATTTTCACATTAAAAATGTATGCACAGCTTGGCAGCACCCTCTCTAGTATACATCTAGACCTTGTTGTTAATTGAGATGATATGTCACATTCAACGACTCTATTCTTATAAAAACTAGTCATGGGTTTTTGGATCGCCAAAAACTATGAGATTTGTTGCAAATTTTATTATTCATTTATATGTACTTTACATTTCGCTATCATATTTACCGGAAATTGGATAACGATTGGATATCGAGTTTGTAATTTTGTGGTGTTACACCTATAATTGTAATATGTGGATACTTTCATAGATCCTGTGTCTGCTGTAACCCTAAATAGTGAAATAAATAAATAAATAAAATAAAATAAATTAGCGTTACCGGAGACTAGTTGGTTGTGTAGAATGTCCCCTAGAAGACGACAGCTCCAGTTTACACAGATTCTTTGAATGGGGTCGAATTGAAGACCAACAGGCATTTGGTGCTTCTTTCAGAGAAATTTGCTGTAACTATGGCGCGTAGCGTAGCTATAGTTGTAGCAGCATAGCAGCGAGTTAGAGGTTCTGAAGAACTACAGAGAGGCCCTTTCAGATAGAATGCGATCGACTTGAGCTGTTGCTGACGCTTGCTATGCAGCTATAGCAAGGCCCTATAGGGCCACTGCAAATCATTGTTACCAACGCCAAGGGCTAGATTGGGTCCAGGAACACCATCAATGACATGTCGAGTGACATTAAAGCCGCATATATTACAGTCATATTTACATCAATATAATTTCAAAAATTATTTTTTGTCTAAGGTATGGCACCATTAGGATAAAGCTGAAATATTAATATATTATGTCGTTCATTTCTAGGGAAATGAAGAGCCCACTACGAATACAACAGAATTTTCAGTTCCGCAACGCTTCACCCCCAAGGTGCCCTAATTTTACCCCCATAAAGAGATGTGGAATTCCCAGATCTCCTAAAAACGAAGTTTGAGCTGTTTTTATATCTTCATAATTTTTGTGTTATTGCTGCGCCTCCGCTGACTCGATTTCCCAAAAACCAGTCGCACCTTCCGCCCTCGCCAGGGTAGTAATACTATGCCAAAATTTCATTAAAATCAATTCAACAATTTCCACTTTACACAATGCAGAACCATCTACAGCAATACTCGTATGTATACATCAGAAAATTCTAAAGTTCCTTGGTTTCTGCAATAGGCAAGGCAACGTTCGGATGAACCTAAAGAGTGTATTATGCCGCTAGGTCTTCCTTTCACAGGTCACTGGTCAGCTTACTACCCAAAAAAAGTAAAATATAATCACCAATCTTCAAAACGCCTAAACATGAGGTTTGAGTAGTATTCGAATCTCTTCGTTTTTTTCAAAATTACTCCCCTGGGCATAGACAAATTTCAAAAATTATAGCGGCGTGATCTACTACGTTCCCACAGCAAATCGCTGCCCAAATTTCAGCATGGTCCATGCAGCGGTTACTGAGATGACGAGGCAAGAAGGACCCGAACAGACAGACAGACCGACGGAAGTTAGTGACCTGGATTTTCGTTATTTAGATATTATAAAAATTATCTCAAAATCGAACATTTTCGCGATCACAGTACTTCCTCCAGCTATCGATGAAGGACGTAAAAGCAGACTTGCATAAGGATACAAACCATGCAATCCATTGTAAACTGACTAAATTTTTTGTATTATTATTTTAATTTATTATCAAGAATTACTTATAATAAGTTCAAAGGTTTATGATAACTTTGTTCAGTAATTTCCAACAAGAAATAATTTCCCCCTTGAAAAATCAGACGTATTAACCCTTTAGCGTCAAAAATATGCCTAATGCGGCCCTGCACCTATCGAAATAAAGGCTTGAGCACATCCTCTGCGTGACGAATCAGGACAAACGGGTGCCGAGCGTAAAAAGCAGCGTTAGTGGATCGCGAGCAGCTGTCTACAACTTCACGCGCTTTACCGCTACTCATGTAGAAAATATTTATTGTTAATTAGATTTCGGGGGACAAATGGCATTAGACACGCCAAGTACGTATATACGTGCAGTCCTTAATTCGAAACCGATACACTTGCCGTTCTCTGTTTACATCTGCCCGGACTGTTTGTTCTGTTATAATGACGGCAGCGACTCAGCAAATTTTTTCTTTTTGTAGCGGTAAATTGGATGAGTTTCGTCAAATAGAGATTCTTAGGTAATTTAACGGTACAGCTGCAAGTGACTGGTCGACGGGATAGCCAATTATTAAGAACCACGGTATTTTTATAACAAATGGAAAGCCGGGTTTAAAGGCAACGTAAAGGACACACCACAGAGTAACAACTGAACATAGAAGTAATAATAATAATAAAAATGAAGTCAAATTGATTGACTCAGTACTTCCCACACATTACGCTGATACCAGTTTATCATTTTCCCATAGCATGCAGCTTTAGTCTGAGATCCCTTGCAACCAAGTAATTGCCACCCCCCCCCCCTAAAATTGTCTTATGCCGCTAGGTCTTTCCTTCACAGGTCAATGGACAGCCTATTATCGATACCACAAACTTCTCATTTCTACAACCCTCACCCCCCCGCAACCACCTCACTTTCACCCCCACCCAAAAAACTGGTAGGAACCCCTAAAACATCTAAAAACCGAATTTGAGTTGCTTTCATACTTGTCGCGTTCTTTGATTATTGCTACGCTGCCACTGACAAGATTTTTAACAAACATACGCGTTTTCTATTCTCACCACGGTAACAATACACTGTGACAAAATTTCATTAGAATCAATTTAATAGTGTCCACGTTAGAAAATACAAAACGATTTAGACCAACAAATTCTCGTATAGTATACAGAAAATTCCCTTAGTTTCTGTAATAGGTTAGGCAATGTTCGGATGCACCTAAAAAGGTGATTTGTGTCGCTAGATCTTCCTTCACTGGTTAGTGGACAGCCTATTATGAGTACAAGAATTTTTTTAATTTTTCAACCCCCAACCCCCCAACCACCCCAGTTTCACCCCCATCAAAAAAAAAACGCAGAAAATGATCAGGAACCTCTAAAACGCTTAAAAACGAAGTTTGAGCTGTTTTTATATTTTTAGTCTTTTTATTATTTTTGCGCCGCCACTGGCACGATTTATCAAAACCATACGCGTTTTCCATCTTCGCCATGGTAGTAATGCCGTTTCAAAATTTCAATAAAATCAATTCAACAGTTTCCTCGTTACAACGATCTGACGCAATACTCTCCTATGTTTAGATCAAAAAAAAATTGTCCTTTGCTTTCTGTAATAGGCAAAGGCAATGTTCGGATGGACCTAAAAAAGTTATTTATGTCGCCAGGTCTTCCTTCACAGGTCAGTGGACATTGTATTATGAAAGCAACAAATTTTTCAATTTTACAACCCCCCACCCCCCAACCACCCCAATTTCACCCCCACCCAAAAAAAAGTAGAAAATGATCAGGGACCCCTAAAACGCCTAAAAACGAAGTTTCAGCAATATTTAATTTTTTTTGTTTTTTGCTAATTACTCCGCCGCCTATGGACCGATTTTCAAAATTATAGGAACATTACCTACTACGACCCCACAGCATACCGCTGCCCAAATTTCATCACAATCCATGCAGCGGTTACTGAGATTACGAGGGTAGAAGAACGCGACAGACAGACAGACAGACAGACAGACAGACAGACAGACAGACAGACAGACAGACAGACAGACAGACAGACAGACAGACAGACAGACAGACAGACAGACAGACAGACAGACAGACAGACAGACAGACAGACAGACCGACAGACAGACAGACCGACAGACAGACAGACCGACAGACAGACAGGCCGACAGACAGACCGACGGAAATGAGTGACGTGGATTTTCGTTATGTACACATCATAAAACGCCCAAAAAACGTATTATCTCAAAATCGAAAATTTTCGCGATCACAATACTCCCCTCACCTATCGGTGTGGGAAGTAATAATTAATAATAAATAATAAAATAATAATTTATTTACCTGTAGACAAAATACAATTTGTATAGGATTTGTCACTAGCTTAACCTACTTGTATAAATAAAGAGAAAATGTACAAAGACACTATACATACATAACAGTTACACAGTAATAAAATCACGAAGAGAATAAAAACATTTATCGTCTAGAAACTTTTTGAGTGAATACCTGAAGTGATTCAGATTTCCTGTATTTTGTATTGTTTTTGGTAACCTGTTGAATATCCTGGGTCCGAGTATATTTGGTGATTTACTACCAACAACATATTTGGCACAATCAGTATGAATACTATTACTTTGCCTCGTGTCCCTGACATGTACATCTTCATTCAGAATAAAGTTGCATTTATTTTTGAACACATGTAAAGCTAATTCGTAAATCACCAAAGAAGGTACAGTTAAAATATTATATTTCTTAAACAGCTTTTTACAGCTGTGTGTTGTGGCTTCTTGTGCCATTGACCTGATAATTCGCTTTTGGGCAATAAAAACGTTTGGAATGCTGGAGAGCAGCCCCAAAAGCATACACCATAGTTCAGTCTTGATTCTACAAGACCATAATATGTTGTCACTAGCTGACTCTCTGTAAGGACTAAACTTATGTTTCTGAACATATACGAAAAAGAGTTTAGCTGTGAAGTGGTGCAGTCACAGTGAGCTTTGAAACTAATGTTGTTGTCGATGTATATACCTAGAAATTTGACCTCAGTTTTGTATGTTAAGGAGATACCATTATGTGTCACATCTGGATTTCTGACTTGCCGTTGTTTGTTATGGAACCTTATTAGGTTTGTTTTGTCGGCATTTTGATGTAATTGATTTTTTTGAGACCACTCAGTAACATTACATATAATTTGATTACAACTATTTTGTAAATCAACTTCTGACTTATTCGATATTAATATCGATGCATCATCCGCGTACAGTGTGAAAAGCCCATTCTCATACACACTCTCAATCTCGTTGATATAAATACTGAAGAGAAGAGGCCCCAAAACTGAGCCTTGGGGAACACCAGTATTTACGGTAAGTTCTTCAGATCTTATCTGATGTACTGCTTCTCCAACTTTGTGCGGAATTACAACGTACTGTCTTCTGTCAGCAAGATACGAGTTGAGCCATGCATATGGAGTGCCATTTGATGGTTGGCATAGTCAAAAGCCCTGCTACGATCACAAAATATTCCAACTGGACACTCACTCGCTTCTATAAATGAAATGAGTCGCTCATAAAACGAATGAATTGCCGTTGATGTTGACTTTCCACTAGAAAATCCATGTTGGTTAAAAGAAATTATATTATGTTTCTCAAAGAACAGAAGCAAACGGCTGGCGAAACAGTACTCAAAGATCTTTGCGAAACTACATGGAATTGTTATCCCATATTCATTGGGTCTCCTTTTTTATGGATGAAAACAGCTAATTCTAATAGCCCGACATCTTTTCTTACGCTGTCATATTGACTACCAGCTGTGGCAATCATAATTGTTTGCTATCGTCTTAATTGTATAGTATCCAGAAGTATTCCATTCTACGTTAAAGAAGACGGTATTTTGATGGTTTAGGAATGATTACAGCAAAATCAATAGATAAGTTGACATCTACTGCGTTACTGCATATTTCTTCATCATCATAAACGCAAATTCATAATACATAAATTTTAAGGAGCTGGCAACGCCGACATAATTTTCATGCGACTTATTTACGGTAGAAGCTCGACTGTCAAACGTTTGCTTTGTTTGTGCGTCTTCTGTACTTGGTCCGTAAAATCGAATGTGCTATTGGTTGATAACTACTTTACGGACTTGCTGTGCTATATTCGAGTGTATTTTAATAGTTTTTCAAAAAGTGCAAAAAGTGCAGTGTTTGTAAAATGCGTTGCGTTGGAAGAATTATCAGGTTAGTTGGCGTTACACAGCATTGTTTACAATTTGAGCTGTCACTGCGAGGTCACAGCTGATCGAAGTGTCAAAGATGATGGCTTTCAGCACGCCATGTTGAAGTGGTGTGTTTACTACCTCTATGTTCAGTTGTTGCTCTGAGGTTTTGTATTATTATTTTGTATAGAGATTCTTAAGTAATTTAACGGTACAGCTGCAAGTGACTAGGCTACGGGATATCCAATTAAGGTAAGCGCACATAAATCGGCGTCGGACGGACGGTACGGAAAGAACGGCCGGCACCCTACGGAATTTTTATTTGGGTATCGCACATATCTGATCAGAATCGACGGAAGAATTAGAAGCCAGTTGCAAATATGTCTTCGAGAGGTGACAAGTTTTGGCGACAGTCCTGGAAGAAGAAAATGTAAAAAAACGTAGAAAGCGTAGACGGGTGTGGGTTCATTAAGTATGTCAAAGAAGGACGGTTTTTGGGGAATATGTAATTTATTTTCGGTCTTAATGAATGACGAGAAGAAGTTTTCTCAGAACGACGGGTTTTAAGTTCCATTCTTTACCGAAGGCCATAAGAGAAGCCATTACTGAAGGAAAATGTCCATCTCGGCCACTTTGAACCGCGACTACCCTGGTACCGTTGCAAAACATATCTTCACGAGTAGCCGCTTCTATGCATCTCTATCAGTTATTTCTTCAGACCCTACGTCTCCCTTCCCCCGGAGGGATTAGGAGTTCGGGTAATTTCCGCTTCCTCCTGTTGATCATCGGCTCCTCTTCTGGTGTTGCTGCGCTCATCCTTCTCCTTTGTGGACATAATTTCTTTGGCCAACCACCTAACTGTACTCCACACATTTCTCTGCTCTGTCATCAACTCTACTATATTTTCCGCCGTTAGTTGCTGCCCGATGCGCTGTGTAGCCTGGTCCCTCACATCGCTCCACCGTGGGCAACAAAACAGGGTATGCTCTGCATCATCCGCTCCGTCACAGTACGCACACTGGTTGCTCAGCTTTTTCCCGATGCGCTTGAGGTACGAACTAAAGCTGCCATGCCCTGTGAATAACTGCGTAATGTAATAGTCCATAACCCGATGTGTGCAGCTTAACCAGACATCAAGGTTGGGTATTAGCCGCTTGGTCCATTGTGCTACGTCGTCAGTTCGGTCCCATTCGTTTTGCCAGTCTCTTACTACCTGCTGACGAATTTCTTTTCTTATGGCAGTTACTCTACCACACCCGCGTTCATACACAAGCCGCCTTTCTTTTGCCAAGAGATGAATGGGTATCTCCGCTGCCAGGACTTGGATGGCCTTAGTAGATGCCGTTCTATATGCGCTAATTTCTCTCAATAGCATCTTCCTTTGGGCCTTCTCCATCAATTTCCGGTATACTTCCTTCTCGAGTGCCATGCTCCAGATCGGGGCGGCATACAATAGGACTGAATGCACTACCCCGCACAGTAGCTTTCTCTTGACGGAACTGGGACCACCTATATTCGGCATGATTCTAGTGAGAGCCGCTGCCTTTTTTTCGGCCTTATCTACCGTTTTTTTGATATGGCTTGCGAATGTGCCATTTCTATCTAACGTCACCCCAAGATATCTGACTGACTCTGTTGGAACTATCACTGTTTCGCCCAGCTGGAAACGTACATTGTTTCTACGAACCCGTTGACCTCTTAGTATAACTGCCTCTGTCTTGTGGTGGGCGAGTTCAAGGTAATGGTTATACATCCAAAAGTTTATTCTCCTTAGGGACTCATTTACTCTGAAGGTCAACTCGTTTTCGTCAGGTGCGGTCACAACTACAGCTAGATCGTCAGCAAATCCTATAGATATGGCTCCAGATGTTAACTGTAGTCTTAGCACTTGGTCGTAGAGCACGTTCCACAAAGTCGGACCGAGAACCGAACCCTGTGGGACTCCCGCAGTCATCTCGGCCACCTGTTAGAGCAAAAGAAAGGTTAGTGATATGCTTAAGGTAAGATAGTTGCAAAATGCCGACGGTGCCTCGGCAATCTCCGGTCAGCATCGCATATATGCCGGTATCGGCACGCGTCGGCCGGCTTTTAATCCCAGTTGCTACAGTCTCGCCGGATTTTGAAAATTCGATGCCTACCGTCGGCACATAATATGTGCGCTGGTTCATTAAATTTTATAGAAACTATTCTTCTCCGATCCGTACCGTCCGTCCGATGCCGATTTATGTGCGTGTACCTTAATTTTAGTTGCTTTATTCTCGCCGGATTTTGAAAATTCGATGCCTACCGTCCGCATGTATTATGTGCGCTGGTCCATTAAATTTTATAGAAAATATTTTTCTTCGATCCGTACCGTACCGTTCGTCCGAAGCCGATTTATGTGCGCGTACCTTTATATAATATTTTGATAGCAAACGGAAAGCCGGGTTTTAAGGCAATGTATATTACACACATATAGATATTCTCAATTCAAGAATAATATGCATGTATTAGAGAATACAAATTACCAGGGGTTGTACGAACCCGGAATTTTTTGGATTGAGGTTTCTAATCCCGAGATTGATCCCGGGATTTTGAAACAAATAGCAAAGATACGATAAGCTTTCTTTTGATCGAAAGGAAACTAAACATTTTCAGTAAAAATGAAAAATACAAAACTACAATTCTTTCGAGAAGTTAAGCATGCAAGTATACAAAATCAGAACCAATAGTAAAGTAGTACAATACATTTTCCTGACAAAAGAGAGTTTTTGAAATAATAAATGAGATCAGATTGATCTCATTTTTGTGCAGGTGAAAAACCCTCTCTGATTCCACACGTGTAGGTGGAACAGTTAGCAAGAAGGTATACACTAACTGTGAATTTCTTCCTTTATTTCCATTTTCTTTACATAGTACCATCTCCTGACAAGAAGTGGATGCCAAGGGTCCCTTTTTTGACATTTGAAGAATGCATGATTTTGCGTTGCGAGTTTTTCAGCGCACTCAAAAACTTTTTTGAAAAAATTGAACTAAAGGTGAGGTGTAAAGGTCCAAAGGTAAGGACCAAAAGTCACCATAAAAATGAATTTTGTATTTCCAATCTCCTCACAGTACCTTTAGACATACAGTAATGATTCAAAAAGCAAATTGAAGAAGAGAGTTTGCGCTTTATCAGCTATTTGGCCTTTTTTGATATCGTGTTTGGTTGTTAAATTACATGTATTTGAACAATGTATGATTTTGCATTGCGAGGCTTTCTGCGCACTCAAAAGCTTTTTGCAAGAATTGCTCTTAGATGCCATTCATTGAGGTCATACCTATCATCTTCTGAAATACTGTGTATGTAGTTTGAAAAACAATTGAGTTCTGTTGGAAATGGCAATCCGTGTTTGACATGGCAAAATATACATGTATAACAGTGTGTATCGAGGCCCCTTAAGGCTAACTCCGATGTAGAGCAGCAGTACGTACATTTTAATTAGGGTATTGGATAAACTGCCAGTCCCGACTGAATTCCTCAATCGTTAGCAACCGAGTCGCGTGCAGTTACCACACAGCCTTCTAATGGTTGCACGAAACTGAAAACTCGATTTGAGAAGTTTCCTGAGATCACTGTCAAAGTTATTTGCCGTACACTTGGGAACACGCGCTTTGCTGTGTATGTCTTGACAATTAGAAGTTGCTTGCTGCTTGCTATGCTATAATCTACCTGAGAAGCTGCCTAAATGGAAAATTTAGGATACTTTGCAGACCTCGCTGGAAGTATTGAAATATGCTTGTCTGTTCAGTCACATCAAACGGGACAAAAGTAAAAAACGGAAATTCTACTCGCGACGAAAAAAAAACTGCGAGCCCAAGACTCTAAACCCCTCGGTCTGGGCCTGCTAGCAATTTAAGTAATAACTACATTTTTTTTATGGTCAGCCTCCTGCAAAGGCTGAAAGCTTATGACGCTGTAGAAGCGCTGCGAGAGGATAAGTGTCGGTTCACGTTAGATTCAAAACGCTGCATGTTGTAGCCGTCGGAAAACAAATTCCCCGGCAGCGGATTCCACAGCGTCGAAGTTCTCCAAAAGAAGAAATGCTGGAGGAGACTGGGAGGGGAGTCAGGACCTCGGCCTGATAAGGATAAGCTCGCAGAGCTTCCCTAGTGTTCCTCGTTCGGACGACCTTTGATGTTATTATCTGGGAGAGCTCACTCGAACATCTTCCGTGATAGAATCTGTAAAATGGGGATAGGTCAGCCACTCTCCTTCGATGTTCCAGGCTGTGGAGGTCCTTTGTGTGGTTAGACGTATCGAATACAATAATTGCTCTCTTCTGGATAGTGTTCAGAAGCTTTAGAGAGTGCTTGGCAGCGCATCCCCACACATGGGAGCAATACTCCAGCGACGGTCGGATCTGTGCCCTGTAGAGCAGCAGCAGTTGCTCTGGTGTATACAACTTCCTACAGCGGAACAAAACTCCAAGCTTCTGGGATGCCGTTTCAGCAATACTGATGACTTAGTCGTGCCAGGACATGTTATTGTTGATGTTGATCCCAAAAAGTTTGACGGAAGGTGATTCGACTATGGGGTGACCCTCCATTTCCACGGTCGGTAAGCCATCGTGAGACTTCTTTGTAAGTGTTGTTGCCTAAGTTTTTTGTACGTTGAACTGTACTTTATTTGCTAATCCACACTCGACAATTGTTTTGATATCTGCGTTGATCTGTAAGGCATGCTGCTGTCGCCGACGTATTGTCTCCTGGGATGATAGTGGCTTGCCTGGTTCCATGCACGACGCGAATGTACTGTCCTCTGCGAAGCTGTAGATTGGATTGGATGTTATTTCCAGCAGCTCGTTGATGTACAGCAGAAACAGTGTAGGGGATAGGACAGATCCCTGAGGAACACCGGCGTTTATTGAAAATACGTCTAATGAACAGCCTTCAACTACAACAAACAGAGATCGGTCGTTCAAAAAGCTAATCAGCCACTGGCGCAGGCCAGGTGGTAGTCCTAAGCAGCAGACTTGACCAGAAGTCCCTCATGCCACACTCTGCCGAAAGCTTTCGATATGTCAAGTGCAACAACACGGGATTCGCCATGATTTTCTATTGCTCTGTTCTGACTAACAGCCTTACATACACATTTGGTTAAAAATGGAAAAATTTCAGAGTAAACCTCAGTATGGAAACTCCTCAAACCAAATTAGCGCGTTTTATTTAGTTTTTTTTTATGGTCAACCTCCCGCAAAGGCTGAAAGCCTATGGTACTGTGGAAGCGCTGCGAGAGGCTAAGTGTCGGTGCACGTTAGATTTGAAACGCTGCAGGTTGTAGCCATTGGAAAACAAATTCCATGGCAGCTCACTTCACAGCATCGACTTCTCTAAAAGAAGGAATGCTGGAGAAGATTGGTTCGGAGAGCAGGTACCTCGACCTGGTAAGGATGAGCTTGCAGAGCCTCTCTAGTGTTTCTAGTTCGGACGGCCTTTGGTGTTATTATCTGAGGGAGCTCACATCTTCCGTGATAGAATCTGTAAAACAGTGACAGGTCTGCCACCCTTCTTCGATGTTCCAGGCTGTAGAGGTCCTTTGTGAGATTAGGCGTATCGATTAGCCTAATTGCTCTCTTATGGATAGTGTTCAGAAGCTTTAGAGAGTGTTTCGGAGCGCATTCCCATACAAGGAAGCAATACACCAATGGTGGTCGGATCTGTGCCTTGTAGAGATGCAGTAGCTGCAGCTCTGGTAAATACAGCTTCCTAGATGTTTGTATTCTCAACTTTTGGCCGGCAGTGTATATAAGAATAACTTTTAAAAACACTGAATATGCCTTTAGTCGGTGCCCAGAACACTAGGTAGTTTTCGTTGTTCTTAATTAATCTTACCGCTTCGGTTAACAAATACGTTGTCAGAACCGCTATTTGACAGATAAATAAATAGTTTTCGGAGCAAGACACCACTGTAAGATGCCCCCTAACCTTATTTTGAGCTACAACTTTGACATCATAACGTCAAAATAGCAGATGAGTATTGCAAAGGTTGTTGTTTGAAAGAATATCATAATTCAATAGTGTTCGCTGTAATTTGCCCTAAAATGATGGACGAGTTGATTTTATTGGACTCCAGTGATGACTCAGATTTTGAAGATGCGATCTTGTTGACAAATACTTAAGTATTTGATAACAACAACATCGATACAGAGCCGACCTTTACGGGAGATTCAACTTAGGTATGCTCTCGGAACAGGAGTGTAAAGTGAATTTCCGCTTCGAAAAACGGCATATTCCTAGATTGGTACAAGCACTCAGAATTCCAGATGAGCTTAATACAGACAGCCAACATAAGGCTTCTGAGCAAGAAGCGCTTTGTATTTTGCTCAGGAGATTGAGCTACCCCAACAGGTTAGCCATTCTTAGGAGGATCAATGACCGCCCTATCAAAAATAATTGATGTCATAATAAGCCATGTATATGACAGCTTTGCTTACCTTCTTTCAAATTTGCGGAACTATCTAATTTTTATTCCTGCCGTGCATGCGTGTCGCTTCGCTAATCGCTATGGCTATCGTCCGTACAATACCGCCATTTAGCGGTTACGATATACGTAAAACGAAATGCAAATGTCAAAGTTGTCAAATAGCGTTAAACGGAACATCACTTTGTAAGTAACGAAAACTGCCTATTATGTCATCCCATCATCAATGTCCCAATAGGCGCTCGATTCTTTGATGCAAGGCTCTCGTGTCTGGCCTTGTATATCAAATATGTTCACAAAAAGGCACGGCTTGTATTTTTTTAAAACTTCAGTCTAGATCAATATCGATTCAAATTTCTGAATAACTGTGTACAGGGTGATTAATAAGAACATGAATTTAGTAAAAAAAACGCGACATTCAGCAATTTTTTTAATGATTGCCTATTAAAACAATTTGGAAAAAACATCGATACTTCGCTATAACTGTTCTTTTTCCGCATGCTTGCATTTTTTTCAGCTCAGAAGTTTCAAACTCAGTAGTCAAAAACTGTTTACAGCTGGGCCATTGCAAGCAGCTCTTACATACATGTACATATGTACTATAAAGCCCTCTTAACTTTTGGCCTGCATTGTATATATGAATACCTCTCCTAAAACCAGAGAACATAAATTCAGCCGTATGACGAACAATATCTATCTCATCCCGAAAATGATTGAAGCTCATGTCGTTCATTTTTTATATTGGTGACATTTTTGTCAGCGTCCCAATAGGCTCTCTCTGCAACCATTTGTGACCCTGTATATTAATGATTTTTGCACAACAACATGATTTGCGTCTTTTTAAAAGTTTAACTTGGATGAACGTTGATCCAGATTTTAGAATAACTCTATAAAGGGTGATTGACAAGAGCGCGAATTTAGCAAAAAAGCGCGTAATATGGCATAATTTTATAACTGTCTATTGTAAATTTTTCGAAAATACGTCAAAATTCCTCTAGAATTGTTTTTTATTCATGCTCATATTTTTTTTGTTCAGAAGTTTAGAAATTAATAGTAAAAAAATGGTTGCAGCTGAATCAGTGCAAACGGTACTCACATACGTACTATAACCCCATCCTAAGGGGTTTTCATAATTCGATACCAACGTTCTTGATGAATAGAATAAACTGAAATATTAGGTTCTTCCTGTTCAGAGTCAGACTTTGCAATGCGTTCATGGGAGTAGTGACACCACATCCAATAAGGCTGGATTAAAGGCGATTGCAATGTGAAATGGTCTCCAGCTGCCACCGGCATTTAGCTAGAGTTTTATAACTCGTGGCTAAATCAGGAGCAGTCAATTCCGGCTTGGTTTGTCGAGGGTCGAACCGTGCTTCTCCCGGAGATCGGAGATTAGTCTGATCCCAAAAACTACAGGCCAATAATGTGTCTGAACGCGTGTTACAAGCTCTTCACCAGAATCTTGTACATGCGTATCCTTCAAGCTGTGAATCCTGTATTTCTCGACGTGTATGAACAGAGAGGGTCAAAGAAAGGAGTAGCTGGCTGCAAGGAGAACCTGCTGATTGACCGATGTGTCACGCAGGACTTCATGCAGTACAAGCGAAACCTTTCTATGGACTGGATTGACTATCGCAAGGCATTCGACACCACGTCTCATGAGCTCATTGTGCGGCTGTTGGAATGTCTTGCGGTGGATAATCAGATAGTGGAATGTATCAAACAACTGATGCCGCTCTGGAAGACCCGGTTCACTATAACATCAGGTGAAACTCTGGTTTGGACAGAGTTGGTGTCATTCAAAAGAGGTGTCTTCCAAGGAGACTCCTTGAGTCCCTTGCTCTTTTGCATTTCACTTTTGTCTCTCTCCATAGCGCTGAGAAATACTAAAGGATACAGCTGTGGCGCTCCCAATAACCAGAGGCTCAAAGTCACCCATCTGTTTTATATGACCTAAAACTTTATGCCTCCGGTCAATGCGAACTACAACAATCGCTGAGGGTAATGCAGGAGTACAGTCATGCTATCGGAATGGAGTTCGGAACAGACAAATGTGCATTAGTTCATCTCAAGAAAGGACGAAGCGGAGATAGTGAGGAACAGCTGGTTTATGGGAGCATTTTGCGACAACTGCATGCCGGAGATACTTATACCTACCTTGGAGTGGCGCAGCGTCCACAAAAGGATGAATATGGAGAGAAGTCTGCATCCTATGTCCTGTGTCCCGCGAATATACCTCCCGCGACACCTTGGAGGGCGTGGACTATTGAGTTTGGAACGTCTGCACAACAGGGTAGTATTGGCCACTGCCTGCTATGCCAAAAAATATATCATCCATCAGATCACCTTCGCAATCCCAATGTGGACATAAACTGGATCGTATATGCAATCTTGCTAGGTGTGATGAAAATGAACTTTGTCCAATTTTCAACCTTATCATGGTAAATATATACTTTTTCAGCATATAGGGATGAATGAAAGTGTAGCTAGTAGGATAAGTAGAGAAATACTCGGAGGCCCATTTCATTATAAGATGCTTCAATAGTAAGTAATATTCCTGATTTGACAGATATACAGTCAATTCAGTTTCTGTTGTGCTCTTATATTATGTATACAAGAACGCGAAGCTCTTCTACTGTAGTTGTAACTATGTACATCAGAGAAACGAATGGCCGGTCCATATGGGAACAACTCGACATCCCACTGCTATGCAACCCAACGTGCAGAAAAGCACATTCCCAAATTGTGACACTTTTCTCCCTTCGCTTACTCCAACGAAAAAGGAGAGTTAATGGAGCACGTATCAGTGTCCCGCCTATTCTTTTCCCCCCCATCTACAGCACGATTCGACACAAAAGAATGCTATTTCGCAAACGCGGTCACTTCCGGAACTTCTTCTCCGATCCAACTTCCGGCGTAGACGTTGGAATCTGCTTTCGATCCCAGTATAAAGGGTGTACCAAAGTCCCAGTCCAAACGAAAGAAGGTAATAGGAAGGGTCCCTCGAATTCATATTAGTCACATATTGTCAATGTGATCAGTATTATCAAATAATATTTGATGCTTTAGATGTTATTGTCATTTCATAATTTAGCAGACAAACAAATATTACCACACCATCGTAGCTTTTATCGTTATATTAGTTGAATTTGAAGTATACTATAATTATACAGGGTGTTAATTAAGTATGTTAACAAACTTCAACCACGAATATTGCTCCGAAAAATAGAAAGAAAATGTCATATGAACATGGGGCCGGAAATGCTTCCTAAAGGTACGTTTACATCTGACATTTATTGCATGATATTTATGTCAGATAGTGATGTGTGAAAATGTAAACAGGCATGCAATTTATGTCTGAGATATATGTATCACTCTCCGGTAATAAGTGTCGAGAGATCTATACCACTGATGTAAACACCACTGCGTCTGCAAGTCTCAGCTTGTCCGAGAGAAATCGCAGTAGTTGAGTAGTCGTCTACTTTTGAAGAAGTGTCGGGAGATTTATAGTGACATTTGAACAAAATGGGTGATAAAAAGGAACGGTTAAAAAAGTGAAGTGGACGAATTAATCAATATGTATCATAATAAATCAGAATTATGGGATGTGAAAAACAAAATTTATAAAAATAGACTGAAGAAACAAGATGCACTGAGTGAGATTGCAGAAAAATTCGAAACTACGGTTGAAGAGATAACCAGAAAGATCCATTTTTTTTTCTTAAAACTGTACATTAAAATCACAATGGCTACACATTTTCTCTTTGATACTTTCATTGCACAGATATACTATTCACACAGTGAGTACCAATTTAGGACTGTAGCTGTCTTTATACTTATATAAGCTATAAATGTCAAGCAATTTCTATAACAAATGTAAACAGTCAATGCTATTTATGTCAGACATTTGAAATTTATGTCAGGACACAGGTGTCAACACGTCTATCAGCTATAAATGTCAAGAAATTTATATAGTTAATGTAAACGATCAGTGCTATTTTATACCAGACATCTGACACCTATGTCTCGACAGAAGTGTCAGATGTAAACGTACCTTAAGGGAGCTACGCTCCTTTGCATGAGGCACCCTGAAGACGGTTTTCCCTCGATATTCTCGAAACCATTCATAACAAAGTTACGAAATTAGGTACGATGGGTAAACTTTTGACGCTGAATCTGATTCTGAATTCAGAATTTCATAATTTCAATCAGAGGCGTATCATACGGGAGGAGTTAAGGGTAAAAATAACTCCATTTTCTAAATGGAATTTTTTTGACATTTTGATTTTAGAATATGGTCTTTCAGAGATTTCTACGTAAAAATGGTTTCTTGGTACATTTCGATAGGGCTAACCGTTTTCGAGAAAAATGCAAACTATTGAATCGATGCAGGCTATTGCAAATAAATAAATGTTATTACAAAACATTTAGGTATTATTTTTAAGGTAACATTATTTAATAAGAGTTTAATAGAGAATGTTTTCTTAAAGTAAGTATTGGAAGTGACCGCCACCAGCTTCAATACAACGGTTCAGTCGCCTTATCATTGAATGACGGACTCTTTCAAAAATATGTGGTGTGTTTTTGATTATCAAGCATGAATCAGCTATTCTATTTCTGAGGTCTTCTTAATTTTGAACAGGGGATTTGTACACTAATGACTTAAGGTATTCCCATAAGAAGTAATCCAAAGAATTGATATCTGGCGATCGGGGAGGCCAAAACTTTGGACCACCTCTACCTATCCAACGGTTAGGGTAATTTTCATTCTAAACGCGCAACTAGATTAGAATGTGCTGGAGCACCGTCGTGCATGTACCACATACGACACCGTTCTCCAAGTGAAACTTCTTCTAATAATTCAGGTAGAACATGTACTAAAAACCGCTGGTATTGTTCCTCAGTAAACCTATGAGGCAGAAAATATGGACCAATAAAGTGGTTTCCTATAATTCCAGCCCAAATATTGAAAGAAAACTGTTCTTGGAAATGATGTTCTATGAAGGCGTGTGGATTATCCTCAGACCATACGTGATTGTTATGAAAATTGATAATGGCATTCCGGGAAAAACAAGCTTCGTCAGTAAACAGTACCTGACTTAAGAAATTCGGATTCCTTAAAATTTGATTTCTTAACCAATTGCAGAACTCTACTCATAGTGGTAAATCCCTCGGTACTAGAGCTTGCACCCGTTGCATGTGATATGGATATAGCTGCTGATCTCTTAAAATTTGCCATACCGTTACATGGGTAATATTTAATTCATGCGCTATTTTCCGCGTACTACTTTCAGGACTTCTCACAATTTCGTTTAGCACTGCTTCCTCCATAATCTGAACGGTTCGTACTGTTGCAGGTCTTCCTATGACAACTGTAGACCTCTTAAAACTACCTGTTTCGGAAAGTCGGGCGTGGATTCGTATAAATGTTCTTACAGCAGGCACTGCGCCGTTGGGGATATCGTTCATGATAGATACGTCTCGCAGCATGAGCGTTACCCTGAGCCATTCCATAACAGAAATGCATATCTGTCATTTCTCCGTTAGTAAATTGGACCATTTTAAGCGGCATATCAGTACACTTCTACTTGACAACAAACTCTAAACCTAATAAACTGAGAGTTCTCAAGTTGTTTATCAATTATTGCACTTATTTCTCGCAGCACACTTACTAAATAGATGAACATGTATTTATTTACAATAGCCTGCATCGATTCAATAATTTGCATTTTTCTCAAAAACGGTTAGCCCTATCGAGATGTACCAAGACACCATTTTTACGTAGAAGTCTCTTAAATACCATACTCTAAAATCAAAATGTCAAAAAAATACCATTTAGAAAATGGGGTTATTTCTACCCTTAACTCCGTATGATACGCCTCTGATTGAAATTATGAAATTTTGAATTCAGAATCAGATTCAGCGTCAAAAGTTTACCCATCGTACCTAATTTCGTAACTTTGTTATGAAAGGGTTCGAGAATATCTAGGGAAAACCGTCTTCAGGGTGCCCCATGCAAAGGAGCGTAGCTCCCTTAGGAAGCATTTCCGGACCCATGTTCATATGACATTTTCTTTCTATTTTTGGAGTACTATTCGTGGTTAAAGTTTGTTAACATACTTAATTAACACCCAGTATACCGGGTGTCCCAGAATTTCCTTGACACGTGATACTTTCGTAACGAAAAACGGTTCAAGCAAGAACCGAGTGGTACTTTTGAAGGTACTATAGCGTCTATAATACCATGCATTCAAAACATTTTTTTTTGTACGTCAGCCCCTAAAACTCACCCCCAACTTTTTTTTTCAAATAGCATCCCATAGGTTATATTACATGAGTGATATCCCCATTTTATTTAAAATCTTGTGGTACCTTTAATTTTATATGCAAACTTATTTTTTTCCGTAAAATCATAAGCATAAGACAAATGAAATGATAATTTGTTTGACGCCTGAAATGTTTGTAACAAAAACGGATAAAAAAGAAAAGTAAGTGGGTTTCTCATGGGTAGTGAGTAGTGAGTAGTGGTACCTGTCATACCTTGCTTATGAATCACTTTTTTCTTACTTAAACCCCTGGAATCCACCCCTAGCTAGTTCTTTCAAATTTCAATCCACAATTTTGCCTGGAAAAATAGATTCTTTACTTGAATTTAATTATCGTAGTGCCTTACTTTTTACTCCCCTACTGCAATTTATCGTTAACTATGGCGCCCGTGTGTGGGGCACACCCTGCACACGGGGTTGGCGCAGCCCGATGTAACCATAAAACTTTTTCACGTTTTTGCACTTAGTTTTGTTGTCAATTTTTTTTTTATTAGTTGATTCATGATAACAAAAAAATATTTTCCATACATGTGTTTTAATTAATTTATGCTTACGATTTCATGGATTAAATGAAAAAAATTAACGATAAATTGCAGTAGGGGCATAAAAAGTAAGGCACTACGATAATTAAATTCAAGTAAAGAATTCATTTTTCCAGGCAAAATTGTGGATTGAAATTTAAAAGAACAAGCTAGGGGTGGATTCCAGGGGTTTAAGTAAGAGAAAAATGGTTCATAAACAAGGAATGATAGGTCATTCACTACCCTTGAAAAACACACTTACTTTTCTTTTTTATCCGTTTTTGTTACAAAAATATCAGGGACCAAACAAATTATCATTTCATTTGTCTTATGCTTATGATTTTACGGAAAAAATAAGTTTGCATATAAAATTAAAGGTACCACAAGATTTTAAATAAAATGGGGATATCATTCATGTAGGAAAACCTATGGAGTGCTATTTGAAAAAAAAAGTTGGGGGTGAGTTTTAGGGGTTGACGTACAAAAAAAAATGTTTTGAATGCATGGTATGATAGACCCTATAGTACCTTCAAAAGTACCACTCAGCTCTTGCTTGAACCGTTTTTCGTTACGAAAATATCACGTGTCAAGGAAATTCTGGGACACCCAGTATATGGAAATAAAGGTAGTTTCTTCAGAATATTCAGCGACAGATGAAGCTTCTCTTATATTTGGTCTGCTTCGTAAAGAATTGATTTTCTGGTAGTACCACCTTTATCCTTATACAGAATAGCAGTGTCCTCTTAAACTAGTGAGGGGCACTATCGAATGAACTAAGGAATTCAATAACTACTGAGTGAGGATTGCAACTGTCGACTGATATGTGTTACAGTGTTACAGCAGTGGCCAAAACGTTAGAAAATAATTTATGTCTCTAAACATAGACCCTAAACATGAGCCAAGAAAGCACAACATGTGAAGTAGTAGTCAAGTCTTCCAACTTCAGTTACACATAAATGGTTAGTTTTCCGTCAGACATCTGATACCTTTTCTTTAACCGATGTTTTAATTTTTCTCACAAAAACTCTCAATATTAACGAAAATATCTACAGCATGGTCTGTTTTCACATACCGCAGAATGCCTCTGGCTGCGTCCCACGTATATACTTAGGTACTTTAAGCAGAAAAAAGCAGGCACAAAAGAATTCATTTATTTGGGACTTTGGGACGTACAGAGAGAACCAGTGGAAAAGGACTACGGATTTGGCCAAAGTCAACTCAATTTCGCATTGAGAAAAAGACGTCACGTCGTTATTCAAACGGCTTCCAGCTTTTTGTTATATCACACGATACACATTTTCATTTTCTGGGATTTTCGTTTCAAAGAGGTATGTTTCTTTAATGTCCTATGAATGTGGGCTTGCTGGAGTCGAATTAATAACGCAAGAAGCTTTTCAATATTTTCGCTCATATGCTTACTTAAATGGAAAATGTAGTGAAAAGAGAGCAAATCAACGTTCTTCTTTGTACCGTACAGTATAGGGTGATTTCTAGTTTGATACTTTTTTCAACTGTGTCTACAACTCTTAAACAGATTTTTGAGAAAATGCCAAAAACTGAATGAAGATAAGTTTCGATTAGTGTCCGATCGAACATTTGGTTTCTGTTTTGGTTTCGGCCCAGTTTCGGCAAAAAAACACTTTCTGTTTAATGTAGTTGACTTTCAATGGGTAAACCCTAGAAACGGGACACTACCCGCCAGCCCGAGAGATCTGAAATTTTTATTTTCGTCAAACGAGACTGAGACTCAAAACTGCGACTGAATTTGTAATCAGCACCTTAAAATTATCCGAGATGCGAGGTTTCAACTCAACACAAAACCAAACACCTAAAGATTTTCGATTTTTTTAGGTACACTCGCCAGCCCGAAAGATCTGAAATTTTTTATTTCCGTTAAACGAGACCGAGACTCAAAACTGCGACTGGATTTGTAATCAGTACCTTGAAGTTATCCGAAATGCAAAGTTTCATCTTGATAGAAAGCCAAATAAGAATTTTCGATTTTTTTAGGTACCTACACCCGCCAACTCGAAAGATCTGAATTTTTTTTCGTCAAACGAGACTGAGCCTTAAAACTGCGACTGGATTTGTAATCAGCACCTGGAAATTATCCGAAATGCGAGGTTTCATCTCAATCGAAAGCCAAATAAAGATTTTCAATTTTTGCAGGTACACCCGCCAGCCTAAAAGATCTGAAATTTTTTATTTTCGTCAAACGAGACCGAAACTCAAAACTGCGACTGGATTTGCAATCAGCACCTGGAAATTATCCGAAATGCGTAGTTTCATCTCAATAGAAAGCCAAATAAGGATATTCGATTTTTTTAGGTACACCCGCCAGCCCGAGAGATCTGAATTTTTTTAGTTTCGTCAAACGAGACTAAGACTCAAAACTGCGACTGGATTTATAATCAGCGCCTTAAAATTATCTGAAATGTGAGGTTTCATCTCAATAGAAGGCCACATAAGGAGTTTCGATTTTTTTAGGTACACCCGCCAACCCGAAAGATCTGAAATTTTTTATCTCCGTCAAACGAGACTGGGACTCAAAACTGCGACTGGATTTGTAATCAGAACCTTGAAGTTATACTAAATGCGAGGTTTCATCTTGATAGAAAGCCAAATAAGGATTTTCGATTTTTTTAGGTACACGCGCCAACCCGAAAAATCAAAACTGCGACTGGATTTGTAACCAGCCCCTTGAAATTATCCGAAATGCGAGGCTTCATCTCAATAAAAAGCCAAATAAAGATTTTCGATTTTTTCACGTACACCCGCCAGCCTAAGAGATCTGAAATTTTTTATTTTCGTCAAACGAGACTGAGACCATTCTGAGACATAAAACTGCGAATGGATTTGTAATGAGCACCTGGAAATTATCCGAAATGCGAGGTTCCATCTTAATAGAAAGCCAAATAAGGATTTTCGATTTTTTAGGTACACCCGCCAACCCGAAAGATCTGAAATTTATTATTTTCGTCAAACGAGACTGAGACTCAAAACTGCGGCTGGATTTGTAATCAGCACCTTGAAGTTATCCGAAATGCGAGGTTTCGTCTTGATAGAAAGCCAAATAAGAGTATTCGATTTTTTTAGGTACATCCGCCAACTCGAAAGATCTGAAATTTTTTATTTCCGTCAAACGAGACTGAGACACAAATCTGCGACTGGATTTGTAATCAGCACCTGGAAATTATCCGAGATGCAAGGTTTCATCTAAATCGAAAGCCAAAAAAGGTTTTCGATTTTTTCAGGTACACCCGCCAACCCGAGCGAGCTGAAACTTTTTATTTTTCTCAAACGAGACTGAGACCCAAAACTGTAACTGGATTTGTAACGAGCACCTGGAAATTATCCGAAATGCGAGGTTTCATCTCAATCGAAAGCCAAATAAAGGTTTTTGATTTTTCAGGTACACCCGCCAGCCCGAGCGATCTGAAATTTTTTATTTTCGTCAAACGAGACGGAGACTCAAAACTGCGACTGGATTTATAATCAGCACCTGAAAGTTATCCGAAATGCATAGTTTCATCTATATAGAAAGCCAAATAAGGATTTTCGATTTTTTTAGGTACACCCGCCAGCCCGAGCGATCTAAAATCTTTTATTTTCGTCAAACGAGACACAGACTCAAAACTGTAACTGGATTTGTAATCAGCACCTGGTAATTATCCGAAATGCGAGGTTTCATCTCAATAGAAAGCCAAATGAAGATTTTCGATTTTTTCAGGTACACCCGCCAGCCCGACAGATCTGAAATTTTTTATTATCGTCAAGCGAGACTGAGACTCAAAACTGCGACTGGATTTGTAATGAGCACCTGAAATTATCAGAAATGCGAGGTTTCATCTCAGTAGAAAGCCAAATGAAGATTTTTGATTTTTTCAGGTACACCCGCCAGCCCGAGAGATCTGAAATTTTTTATTTTCGTCAACCGAGACTGAGACTCAAAACTGCGACTGGATTTGTAACGAGCACCTGGAAGTTATCCGAAATGCGAGGTTTCATCTCAATAGAAAGCCAAATAAAGATTTTAGTAGAGAGCCAAATAAAGGTTTTCGATTTTTTCAGGTATACACCCGCCAGCCCGAGAGATCTGAAATTTTTTATTTTCGTCAAAAGAGACTGAGACGCAAAACTGTGACTGGATTTGTAATCAGCACCTGGATATTGTCTGAAATGCGGGGTTTCATCTCAATAGAAAGCCAAATAAAGGTTTTCGATTTTTTCAGGTACACGCGCCAGCCCGAGCGATCTGAAATTTTTTATTTTCGTCAAACGAGACGGAGACTCAAAACTGCGACTGGATTTATAATCAGCACCTGAAAGTTATCCGAAATGCATAGTTTCATCTAAATAGAAAGCCAAATAAGGATTTTCGATTTTTTTAGGTACACCCGCCAGCCCGAGCGATCTGAAATCTTTTATTTTCGTCAAACGAGACACAGACTCAAAACTGTAACTGGATTTGTAATCAGCACCTGGTAATTATCCGAAATGCGAGGTTTCATCTCAATAGAAAGCCAAATGAAGATTTTCGATTTTTTCAGGTACACCCGCCAGCCCGACAGATCTGAAATTTTTTATTATCGTCAAGCGAGACTGAGACTCAAAACTGCGACTGGATTTGTAATGAGCACCTGAAATTATCAGAAATGCGAGGTTTCATCTCAGTAGAAAGCCAAATGAAGATTTTTGATTTTTTCAGGTACACCCGCCAGCCCGAGAGATCTGAAATTTTTTATTTTCGTCAACCGAGACTGAGACTCAAAACTGCGACTGGATTTGTAACGAGCACCTGGAAGTTATCCGAAATGCGAGGTTTCATCTCAATAGAAAGCCAAATAAAGATTTTAGTAGAGAGCCAAATAAAGGTTTTCGATTTTTTCAGGTATACACCCGCCAGCCCGAGAGATCTGAAATTTTTTATTTTCGTCAAAAGAGACTGAGACTCAAAACTGTGACTGGATTTGTAATCAGCACCTGGATATTGTCTGAAATGCGGGGTTTCATCTCAATAGAAAGCCAAATAAAGGTTTTCGATTTTTTCAGGTACACGCGCCAGCCCGAGAGATCTGAAATTTTTTATTTTCGTCAGACGAGACTGAGACTCAAAATTGCGACTGGATTTATAATCAGCACCTGGAAATTATCTGAAATGCGAGGTTTCATCTCGATAGAAAGCTAGATAAAGATTTTCGATTTTTTCAGGTATACCCGCCCGCCCGAGAGATCTGAAATTTTTTATTTTCGTCAAACGAGACAGACTCAAAACTGCGACTGGATTTGTAATCAGCACCACTGTACTATACGGTGTTGAGGCTTGGACAATGACTTAAGCAACACAAAGAAGAATACAATCATTCGAACTCTGGTGTTACCGTAAAATGCTTAGAATATCTTACGTGAGTCATACGACAACTGAGGAAGTCGTGCGGAGAATTAACAATACAACATAGCTTATGAACCTCATAAAAGGAAGAAAAACACAATATGTTGGCCACATTATGAGAAATGAGAAGTACGAACTGCTCCGTCTTATTATCGAAGGCAAAATCAATAGCAAGAGGGGACCAGGAAGAAGACGCAACTCCTGGCTCAAAAACCTGCGACAATGGTCAAACATGACCTCCATAGAATTATTTAGAGCCGTCAGAAATAAGGTTAAATAGGCAAATCTAATAACCAACGTCCTCAAGGATAAGACTCCTTAAGGGACCTGGATATACACTGTTGTACATATGTATTTGCCACGTTAAAAAACAGATTCCCATTTTGAAGGACCACACTTGTTTTTTTAACTACATAGACAGTATTTCAGAAGGTGATAGTTAGTACCTTAATGAATGACAACTATTTGCGGTTTTTTCAAAAAAGTTTTTTAGTGTGCAAAAAAAACTCGCAATGCAAAATCATACATTCTTCAAATGTCTGTAATTTAACAACCAAATAAGATATAAAAAAGGCCAAATAGGCGATAAAGCGCAAGCTTTCTTCTTCAATTTGCTTTTTGAATCATTACGGTAAGTTTAAAGGTAACGTCAGGAGCCTTGGGAATGCGAAATTCATTTTTATGGTGACCTTTGGACCTTTTGACCTTACCTTTGGATTTTTGGACTTATCTCCTCTCATCTTAGACACACACACTGCAGAAAGGGAACAGGCGACCACGCCTCCTCGCTAACACGGGAATACGTATTTTCTTGGATTCTCAATTTCACGCGCTATACCCTAGACCCTTAAGAAGAAGAAGCAAGTCGAGCAACTCCCCTCTTTTGGATGTGGTTTCATTATTACCGTGGATCGAATAAAATATCAGTTCTCTAGTGCTTCCTACCCAACAGTGTTAATCGTGCCATTGAGACGAGACATAGTACAGATAAAGCAGGCTCTCCAGATATGCTTTTGTGTGTTGGGATTGCGTTCTCGGGGTAATTTGGTGCCAAAAGTAACAGCGAGAGAAGTGAAAAGTATGCGATTAATTACTCTCGGAGAGGAGTTTCAGAACTCTAATGAGTTGCGCGGTTCATTAAGTAGGGTGGAAGGGTCGCCGAATCCATTTGATGGCACTTTTCTCTGCTTGGGGCATTTAGAAGGACTTTCGGCTACGTGACTTGTAGGAGTTTAGTTTTTTGCTGAGGTCGATTACCAGGCCGTAATCTTAATATTATTCATCGTCACGCAGCATTTTTTTGTTACAAGTGACCCACAACGCTAGTCATGTACTGTATATGTAGGAAGGATGATGTATGATGGTAAATCATTTTAATTTTACTTCCCACACCGCTAGGTGAGGGGAGTATTGTGATCGTGAAAATTTTAGATTTTGAGATAATACACTTTTTGGGCGTTTCATGATGTCTACATAACGAAAATCCACGTCACTCATTTCCGTCGGTCTGTCTGTCTGTCTGTCAGTCTGTCTGTTGGCGTTCTTCTAACATCGTAATCTCAGTAACCGCTGCATGGATTATGATGAAATTTGTGGAGCGATATGTTGTGGTGTCGTAGTAGGTAATGTTCTGATAACTTTGGAAATCTTGGGTGGGGGTGAATTTGGGGTGGTTGGAGGGTGAGAGGTTGTAAAACTGAAAAATTTTGTTGTATTCATAATGGGCTGTCCAATGACCTGTGAATGAAAGACCTAGTGGCATAATACAATTTTTTAGGTCTATCCGAACATTGCCTTGCTTATAAGAGAAACCAAGGGACTTAGAATTTGTGATATATACATCCGAGTGTTGTTTTAGATCGTTCTTTATTGCGTAACGCGAAAACTATCGAATGGATTTTAATGAAATTTTGACACAGTATTACTGCCATGGTGAGGATGAAAACGCGTATGTTTTGGAAAAATCGTGTCAGTGGCGGCGCAGCAACAATAATAAAGAAATAAAAATGTAAAAATAGTTCAAACATTGTTTTTAGGCGTTTTGGGGGTTTCTGATCATTTTTTACTTTTTTGTTGGTGGGGGTGAAATTGGAGTGGAGGGGTGGGGAGTTGTAAAACTCAAAAGGTTATTCCATTCATAATTGTGTCCACTGACCTGTGAAAGAAAGACCTAGCGGCATAGTAGACGTTTGTTAGGTCCATCCGAACATTGCCTTGGCTATTACAGAAATTAAGGAACTTTATATTGGTAGGGGTAGGTATTGCTTTAGATCATTCTGAATTGAGTAACATGGAAATTATGTAATGCATTTTAATGAAATTTATACTCAGTATTATTACCGCGGCAAGGATAAAAAACGTGTATGGTTTTCAAAAATCTTGTCAGTGGCGGCGAGCAATAATAAAAAAACTAAAAATATAAAAATAGCTCAAACTTCGTTTTTAAGCAATCTAGGGGTTCCTGATTGTTTGGTTTCGTCCAGTTGAAGCTGAGTTGTGCCGTTTTAGTTCCTACGGAGAGATTTAGGAAACTATTTGCTAGTTTTTGTGTTGGATGTTTTTTGACGACAGGCGGGCGATGATTTGGTTGCAACTGTTATGTGTGGGAAGTACTGAGTCAATCAACTTGACTCCATTTTTTTCTAATAAAGGCAAAAATCAAGTTAGAAACGCCAATAGCTGTATATCTAGGGTGATAATAACGAATTCATTATTATTCTGGGCGTGTTTTAAAACATTTAATAAGGTAGTAATTCAATCAATGAACAAGTGACCAAAATAAACAAAGTAAGATCACAATGAGATATTCAACTATCAGCTTACTAGAACTACCTAATTTAACACTAACAAACGGTTGGGGTACCAGGAATAGCGCTCGAGATGACACATCTGGAAATTAAATGAAAAGATACCTGAGTAACCAATGCAGAGAAGAAGAATAAATTTGAAAAGTAGGTTACCATAGGTTTAACTAAAGAACATGACGCTGTTTCATATTGGTGTGATTCACATAACCTACAGGTTAGCCATAGGGTACTTGCAGAAAAAAATATTATGTCGTTTACGCATTCCTTAGAGCCTAGCAAACATGACAAAATCACTTGTTTGGTTTTTTGGAATCGGCTGTGAGGGATATTCCAAAAATTATTTCAAGTGCCGGAAAATGCCACGCAAACAACCTCTGACGTCAGTGATATCTCGCGCGCTTTCAATCCGATGCGAATTTCTCAGAATTCCAAAATAAATGGATTTAAAAGAATAAATTTAGATAAAAGATATCTAACGTTGACATTGACTGAAAATCAGTTTTAGAATATTTATGAACTGTTTCCAAAAAAACTAACATAAGACTTCATAATCATCAGTATAATGTTCGTTTATATGCTCTTTGTCTTAATGGCCGACCATGTTTCGAAGGAGAATTGCATTTAAATATGGCGTAAAAATAAAATCGGCGTATAACCACATAAACCCGATCGAGGACCGTCAAGTAACCAAAAATTGACTATATTTCAACGATAGTCCTCTAGACAACCAGATGAATACCCGAAATTCAACTAGAGTTGTTTGTACGACGAAGGTGTGATTAAAAACTGACTATGTTAACTGACGAACGCACTTCCCATTCCAAACGCACCCTCTGTAGCAGCTTTCAATTGTCATATGTCAGCTTTGTTTTTTGGCATTTGAAATGTACCTAGGGCTTTGGGTAAACGGTAACGGTACCTATGTTGTTTTTGTAGCTTTGGTCTCGTTCACGTACTCATAGGTTTTTATTATTTTTTCTGACTGTACTCTCTGAGACAGTATTTTTCCACTTCAGTGATATCTGCTGCCTCCAGATTGACTCCCCTTTCATTATTGCGGTCTTCTTTAGGTTCTTCCCCAGAACTTGAGCTCGAATTTGATTGTTGGTTGAAGGAATTTAAACCGTCCATAATAGCTTGCGCCTGTAAAGTTTGTTCACGACACAAGACACAATCGTTTTTTATGCCTGTAATAGGAGGCACCATATTTTAAGGCTCGTATCATTTGTAATCTCTATACTAATGCCCTTTTTGTCATAATAATGTTAAAATAGGTTAGATGCAAAAGACTACGCGACAACGTTTTTAGTTCAACTGAAAAATTACCCACGGCTCAGTTATCGTATAACGTAGGCTCTCTGTCGGCAAAACGTTTCATATAACTAGAGTTGTCACCAGTTGCCACTAAAACGTTGGTAAAACCTTATTGCAGTTACCAAATTATTAACTACATTTGGTTGGTTGGGTAAACGTCGTAACAACCCATGGTATAACTAAAGTTATGCTTAACGTTGCTACGATGTTGTCCGGTGGTCTAGAGGGTGACGTTCCATGTATAACCAATTTCTACACTAACTTTAACGTTAATTTTGGTGTATTATGTGGTTGTGGTTGCCAAAATGCTACTTGGGACTGCTTCTTGATATGGTTTTCTTTCCGAGACGATTTCACACCTCTGCAAGTACCCTATTGTTATAATTCAATCAAATCAACAAATATATACACACGAAATAACTCTTTAAACATCAAATAGGTAGATAAAACAATATACCGATAATACACAGAATAACATAGAACTTCTGGAGTCATACAAATTAAACAGAACACAAATCAAACATCTCTCGGGTCGTAGGTATTAAGGGTCAACTCGCGAAATACCTCTCCAAAAGAGTAGATGAAATAATATACTGTGTAATCATACAAAAAGCATATAACAAAACTCGAGCAGGCCATGGGTCTTTGGTATTAAGGGTCAACTAGTGAAATACCTCTCCAAGAGCTCCAATCACTAGGGCGGAGAATTATCATGATAACTGTGAGACCAAATCACTAAGATACTAGGGGTCAACTTGCAAAGTATCCACTACTTTGTACTAGTTCAGCAAGAACGGTCAACTGGCGACGTACTTCGAGATTGTTATCCGTTTTCATATCGCAGACGTTCAGTAGCTGAATTATCCAACGAAGCTTTTCATATAACGTTGCTATTATTTATAAATCTTTACCTAAACCATAATAAGAACAATATTGCTTATTAGTCTTTCGACCAAAATTCAAATATTTTATGTTTAGTTCATCACTTACCTAACAGCTGCATCATAGTAGACATATTATACAAACTATATTATATTTGTTTTAATCATTTTATTAATTTTGGTTGTATAATATTTGTATCTGATTCCTGTTTTTTGTAACTGAATTGGTCAGCTTAAAATTATCTCTAATTTTTAAAATTTGTTGCTAACATCATTGGTTAACTGTAAAAGTAGCGCTAGCTAAACTTTGCCAATGTTACGATGTAATTGTAGCAAAATAAAGAGAAATAAATTATTGTTATTGTTGTTATTAAATAGCCGGTCAGTTTACTTGGCAACATTTTCGTTGTGTGTAGGAGCGACGCAATGCCATCAATACGGCATTAACCCCAGGCCTCCAGCGACAGTCTAAGGTAAATAATAATATAATGTATCTAATGTATATCCAATTTCACATCTGAGTCAACATACCTTGACGTTCGATGCGATATTTTCGATCTTTATTCGCTATAGAAACGAATCTAGTAGGCAAACATCTAAGAGCTGTGTCTGCTTTTTCCTATTCCAGGAATCTCCAGAGCATAAATCCGAGAAACGCCTCTGGTATAAACATGTTTGAAGGTGCTTTCATGTTGTTTGTTATGTCTTCGAGAAAATCAGGGATGAATAAACTTTTTCTCCTTTCATACACCAACGCAGTCTACTTGGGTCTTTATGGAGGTTTCTGTCGAACTAACATAGCGTGATTTAAAATATGTTCATCCTTCCCAGCACAACGAAAACAACAGATTAGATTTAAATGGTAAACAAGCACGTAAGAGGTTGGTTGGTTGGTTTCTTAATATAAAAAAATGTGTCTGCCTTTTGTCTCACAGCTACATAATATGTCCTGCTATAAACCCCCAATCCCCTTATATTGACAAAACATTGTACAGGGTGAATCAAGCTCAACGCCTCAGACTCTTGTGACCAAACCATAACACCTTTTAGAAAACTAACTTTGCGAATGTATGTAGGTCGGGTTGGACTACATTTTAAGAGTAATGACTTTTATACAGGGTGTCTAATAAAAGCGTGCCATATCAAAGTTTTGTTTTTTATATATGTATATTATTGAATATTTAGATTCCTAGGTCAATCCTAGTGTAACTTTATGTATTCCATGTGGAACTAAAAGTGAACCGTTTAGGTGCAAATACAATTTTTGGTATAAGTAGATATCAGAGAAAATTGAATATCACAGCGATTATAAAACTTAGAGGGCTGTCACTTTGCCTCAGACTTCACCTGATCATTGACGTATCAAATCTGTTACCGGACCAGTTAAGGGTTACTAACTCACGTCACAAAATAACTGTTGATATTCGTTAATGTGATGATGATTAAGTTGTCGTACTTTTACGTTTAGTAGGTATGTATGTGCTTGGTTCCAGAAGTTAAATGCAATATAGCAATCCCAGATCTTATTGTTAGCTTTATTACCGTTTATCCAGATGTTCGGTCATTCAGTCGTCTATGCCTGACGTCTAACGTCTTTGGGCGAGCTATTCTTTTGTGTATATCGGGTGATAGTTGCGCCGGTGGGCAGATTGTTTGGAGACGTCGTATAGGACGGACCGTTTCAAGAGTTGTGGGATGTTTATGTTTACGCGTGGAGGGTGAAGGTATCCTGGGGTGTGCAATTATAGTATATTGTTGACTGTAACCCAGAATAGCAGTAAGTATACACTGATTTGTTGATTAGAACCTTATACTGTTAAAATATACACTGTAAAAGTAATGTTGATGTAAAGGTGTGGTCATTAATCAGCTTTCTATTACTTAAAACTCCCTTAACCTGAACTGGTGCTTACATTATGCACAAAACGTCATTGTTGATTGGTGACAGGCCCCAGTCAGTTTGAATACCAGATGGTATCTACAAGTCATCGTTACCATGGTACATGGTACAATCAATATGGTCTCAGACTGGGCTTCCCGAAGAGCATACAGGAAGAACATGCAACCACGAATGGAATGAGAGTGACAGTTTCATATTAACTCCGATTTTGCGCTATTCACGGACAGCTTCAAGTCAGAACTGGGCGCAGGAGCGAGAGTAGGTGGTAAAAATCCAAGAGTTGGAATTTCAGTAAACTTTGGAAGGTATAGAGTTGGGAGTCTGTGAGCTGAACAAAGGACCCCTGACAGACAAATCTGTGAAAAAATGATCAGCTAGCCAGGCTCTCCTGAAAGCACTGAGCTCAAAACTGGTCAACTCAAGACTCATATGGAACTGTATAAATCGCCCCAATTAATTTGGAACAAGGAAAAAAGTAAAGTTGGTTTAAACTTCAGGTCTTAGCGAAAGGAAGGGCAATCAATTGGCCAGCATACTTGCAAGAGGAGGAACTGAGTTTGAGTGTATAGGATCAGAACCATTTGCGGGCATTGCGCAAAGCACTGCCAGGAGGACCATCTCAGAATGGGTAGGGAGGAAAGTACTCCTTTATTGGCGAGATGAACCAAGGTTACTACACTCAAAGGCGTTCATACCATACCCTTCTGGTCAGCCCCCCCCCTCCCGAGTATCCTAGAATGGAGCGGGAATGATTTTAGCATTTTGGTGGGACAGAACACATTGTCGTCTGAGAAACCACTTGCCGAAGGTCTGGAACAAACATCGTATTGTCGTTTCTGCTATGTGAAGCTGTAACGATAAAATTGTTCATAGCAACCAGCAGCTCAATTGGTTCGCAAGAGACAAGGGTATGTGGGTGCGTGCGTGTGTGCGTGAGTCTAGCTAGCCGCCAAGAAATGAAAAATAGGACAACAATGGTTTAATAAAGATTTATTTCAGTATATATGATTGCAGTACATTCTATCTATTTTTTTTAAAACAAGTACTCATCTTCGGAGGGAAGTCCTCGTGGTGCCCTTCCGAAGAGAAGGTGGTGCTCCAAAGAAGGCTGGCTTCTTCAGAAGAAGTTCAGGTGGTGGTGTCACCCCGAAAAAGTGTTCATGATGGTGGCATGGAAGAGGTGTGGTCCCCTTCCAAAGAAGTGTGGTTTTCCTTGGTGGCACCCCGAAGAAAGTGGTCTTGATGGTAGCACCCCGAGCAAAAAGGTCTTGACGGCGGCACCCCGAAAAAAAAGTTGTCTTGATGTTGGCACCCCGAAAAAAAAGTCTTGATGGTGGCACGCCGAAAAAAAAGGGTGGTTTTCCTGTGAAAGAGTTATGGCTGGTATTAGCATATTGTGGAGAACTTCACAGGACTTCACGATCTATTTCTGAAGTATGGATCTTCATGCGTTCTTACGTTTTGATAAATTGCAATCATATACTTCAGAAACAAATCTATGAAGTAGCATGGGCACATTAAAAAGCCAAAAAGCAGATAACTTTCAAAAGTTCACATGGTAAAGATTAAAAAAATATATAGATATATACAAGAGCGGACAGATAGAACAACAGTTAAAAAAAATTCATAAATGTCACAGTCCTACCGGATCTTTTCAGATATATAGTGATAAATAAAAAAAATGTATAAAAATGTATGTTCAAAAATTTACAACCTTTTCCTCAGGCCTCGTAAAATAAAATTACAAAAATGTCCAACAGATCTTTTCGTTGCGTTCTTGAATAGCAAATCTGATTGCTAGGTATTTTTACGTAAGGAATGTTATAAAAAAAAGTGAAACATTAAATACACACAAGATGAGGCATCGTAACACAAAAATGTATGGCTAGAAACAAAGAATAATGTTCAGCGACTCTTTTGTTAGATAATTATAAATATACAGTGTATGACTGACTTGATATTTAAAGATTAAAATGGTCGCCATCACATGTTCATGAAAAAAAATGTATAAATCGAAAAAATCACATTCCTACACATAGCTGTAAAATAAATATGCGAAACCATAGCAATCAAATCGTTATGATTTTGCATTGGGGACATGAATCCCTTACCTTGGTTATCACGTGTTGCACACACACAAAAGATTGTCTTAGAGAGACACAATTATATTAGGTGTTAACTGATTTAAAAAGGGTGAGTGATCTATCGCCACCCATTTTTATAGAGATTAATGTCGGTAGTGACAGAGAGGGCATACTCCCCACTCATTCGATCTTTCCCAAAATTTGTGCGCACTTGCGCAGTGTGTATAATTAATATTATTTCCAGCTGAATGAAGTAGAGATGGGAAAAAGGTAGAGGTGAGAAGCAAAATAGTTATTAAAATGTACTAGTATAATGAGGAAGCAGTTGTTAAAAATGGAAGTTGTAAACTATTTGTATATGGTAGCCAGGTAAATAATATAAAAATAATTTTGAAAACGGGCGAACCGTTACAAAGCAGCGAACAACATATTGTGATCCTGTTCAGTACTGGAAAGAGGTAGTTTTCAGCCTACTGACTTCAACGAAGTTTGACGCAACACGATCACTGCCTGTAGATACGAGCTACAATAGACGCAGTAGTATTGCAGAGGAACGTAGGTATAATTGCCCCAGACAGAGATTACAGAGATGCCTACTGTGGATTCATTTATATTTATTTGCTGCATTGTAATCATCATCATAGACACAATGTCTTAACAGACATGTTGTGATCTCGTAAAATGCATTTACCCATTTTACGAGTTTCTCTTGGGATATCTTTAAGATCTTTAATGCAGTAGTTTCCCATTTGCTGTCTGCATCCTCACGCCGTTGACCAGGCGGTATCTACTGGTTCATCCGCCTTTAGGGGCAATTTATCACCCCAAGGACAAGAAGGTGACTGACTCTTCTCAACTCGTCCACCCAAAGCTGTTGGTTGAGAAGAGGTTACTGTTTATACCGACAGTAGTTCGGTTCCCTTTAGTCGCCTTTTACGACATGCAAGATATACGATGGGAGATATTCTAACCCGCCCCCACACGGGGAGCTGCATTGTAATAATGGTGAATAAATATTATTATTATTATTATTATCTCAAACGAGGATGAAACGGCTTTCATATGAGGTTAGTAGCAAGGACAAGAGACAAAAAAGGAGATTCACATGAATATTTTCATTGCGGGTACGAATTTTAATGATTTCATTGCAGACCTGACCGAACAAAACCGCTGAAAATAGATTTTTTGAAACTAAATAGCAAAACATGGTGCCAGATATTTGTGAAATTTGACCGCATTTGAGAGCTCGTTCGATAAATGCGACACAACCGATGCAAAGGTTCATAAAAGCTAGTTTTAGCTTTCAATAAATAATGATGGGGGTGAAAAATGTGTTAACGATGGATTCATCGCGCGTTGTAACTGAAGCTCAACTGAAAGCCTGATAGTTATTGGAGCAAAATGTTCTCGAATAAAATAGCTAGGTGGATTTGTACACAATCTCATGTTATAAGAGAAAAATCTGCTTGGATTTTGAAAATTTCTAGTGAATCTCAATAGCTATTAGGCTGTGAAAAATAACCATTCTTGTTACCGTTACGTTTCTGGTGAGAACCGATGTGCTGTGAGCAACCTGCTGGGTTGTTTATGGGTAGGAAAATTGAAAAACATAGATTTGCTTGAAAAAATGAAATAAAATGGAAAGTGAAAGAGATTCTTGCTGACAATGCTATACCGTTAACTTGAGCTGACCCATTCCATGCTTAGTCACAGCGGAAAATCACAGATTTCTAAGCTTTATAATCGCTGGAGATATTCAATTCCTAAAATGGAAACGAAAAAAGATTGATATTGACAATCCTATATCGTTAGAAAGGTAATCAAACTTTATATTAAAAACAAACGGCAACATGGCTTCGCCTGAGGAAGTAGACAGTGAATTAAATAAGTTAAAAAAAGCGGATTTAATCCGTATTTTAAAAAGCAAAAAAGTGCCAGATGACGTGTTCTTGAGCCAGAAAGTGATTGAAGCTCTGGGTTTATGTGATACCGACGAAAACTTGGAGTTCTTCGACAGTTTTAGTGACGCCCGTGCGCTTGCAGCAGATAACCCTACTCTGGGAATGAAAACAATGGCCATCAAGTGTGACCTGAAAATCGCAAAGGCTCAATTGGAATCCTCGAATAGACTTGTTCGAGAGTTGGAAAGGACTATACAAAACCAGGAGTTGATAATTAATTTGCTAAAAGCGGAAAAGTCAACAAATTCCAGTATAAAGTCAGCTCCTAAGTCGGGGGATTTGGCAACATCGATATCCCCATCTACATCTTCAATGGCGAACAACGTACGTGAGCAACATTCGAAGGATTGCAAAAAAACTGGTGCCGAGTCCTATCGTCCGCCGCAAAATATTAAGACAAATAGTAAACAAATAAACTCGGGTGACCTACTATCGTCGGAAACAAGTGCCACTCTTAAAAAATGTGCTGAATACATTTCATTGGGTCAATTTGATAATAAGAATAGTGAAAGTGATAGTGCGGAAAATCCGTGGGAAAAAGTCTCATATCGGAAACCCCGTAAATCGCAGCAAAAAACACTGATTGGATCTAAAAATGTCAGCGGGTTGAAAACGGTACCTAAGTTTGTGGATTTGCATGTCTACAGACTTGATCCTTCCACAACAGTAGAAAAATTAAAAGATCATTTAAAAAATGAATTTTCCGAAGTGAGATGTGTGAAAATTGACTCCAAATATCCGGACCAATACTCCTCTTTTAAAGTAAGTGTCTACCAAAGTAATTTTTCTAAAATTATGTGTGCTGACCAATGGCCCCAGGGGGCCTGCGTTAACAAATTTTTTCAACTACGCCAAAGGACACCACAGACTCAGTAGTTGATATATTTTTTAAACCTAAGGTGTTTGTGCTCAATGCTCAATATTTGACGTTTGACAAGGTCAATAGCATTAATATTGATCTAAATAGCTATACAGATTCGTTGGAGTTTATATGTTTAAATGAAACTTGTGTAGAAAAAGATAAACTAGAACAATTTAATTTTAATGGATTTGACTTAGTAACCTGTAGCTGCCGATCTCTGTATAAATGGGGAGGTTGTGGTATATGGGCCAAACAGGGTTTAGATGTGGAGAATCTCTCTTTGGACAATTTTTCCATCGAGAAACAGATTGAAGTATGCGGTATATCGTATCTGAGAAAAATTAATAATAAAACAGAAAGTTACATTATTATATCAATATATAGATCTCCAAGCGGAAGTTCAGATATATTTTTTAATCAGTTGTTTGAAATACTTAATTTTGTGTTTAAGCCTAATAGAAAAATATTACTATGCGGTGATTTCAATTATGACCATCAGAGAGATTCTAAAGAATTTTTTGCACTCTGTAATATTTGTTCATATTTTGGGTTGATTCCACAAGTGAAGTGGCCAACAAGGGTTACTCAAAACAGTGCGTATATCATTGACAATGTGATCTGTAATTTTTATAACCCAACTTATGTATTTGATAATACAATATCAGATCACAGATCCATTTTTTGTCACCTAGCAGATCAGGGTGTCTCAGCAGTGAAAAATAGCACAGTTTCATTTAAAAGGAGCTTTTCTGATGAATCTATTCGATTATTCGAGCAAGATTTATTGTGTGAAAATTGGTCGAATGTATATTGTTTAAATAACTTGGATCTTGCTTTTAATTGTTTTTATAGTGTTTTTATGTCCTATTTTAATACGCACTTTCCCAGGCGGAATTTTTATACAAAACGTAACAAAAAATCTTGGATCAATACCGAAATAAAGAAATCTAGTTTAAATCTCAAAAATATGTTTCAACTAAAGAAAATGGACCCTAACTTATGTGAGATATATAGGAAAGCAAAGTGTGAGCATAATAGGCTAGTTAGAAATGGCAAAAAGAGTTTTTATCAACAAAAAATCTCAAACTCGGATAATATCACGAAAGCAACCTGGAATGTTGTCTCAGAGATTACCAACAAAAATAAACACAGTAATAATATCCAGCTAGTTAACGAAAATATAAAGATTGATGACACGCAAAAGGTGGCAGATATGTTCAACTCGTTTTTTAAAAATGCACCAATCAAGATAATTGAGAATATAGCACATAGCAACCAGTCCAACACAACAGAATCTGTTGTCTGTCCAAATCGTGAAAATTTTTTAGTACCATATCTTGAAACGGAATTGTTTGATATTCTAAATAAAAAACTAAAAACGAAAAGATCATTTGGATGCGATGAAATTCCCAACTTTTTATTGAAACGGGTATTAATTTTTGTTATAAGACCATTAACATACTTAGTGAATTTGTCGTTTTGTGAAGGTAAATTTCCTTCCAGTCAAAAAGTTGGAAAAATTGTTCCGTTGTTTAAAAAAGGTAGTAAAACAGATATAAATAACTACAGGCCGGTTACAGTAACAATGGTCTTCTCTAAAATTTTTGAATATGCTTACCTTAACAGGCTACTATATTTCTTGGATAAATATCAGATTCTATCGGATGACCAGTACGGCTTTCGTGGTGGTAGATCCACAGTTCAGGCTGTTACACATTTTTTAGAGTCTATTTTAGAAGGTGTTGAGTCGGGAGAATGTCCTGTTGGGGTATTTTGTGACCTCAGTAGGGCATTCGACTGTGTCAACCACGAATTAATGCTCAACAAGATGTATTGCTATGGTATTAATGGACCACCTCTAGATTATGTAAAATCATTTTTGAGCGAAAGAAAACAATATGTTAGCATGATGCATAGTGAAAATGGACTTTCATCTGAAATCAAATCAAATTTGACATCGGTGAATGTGGGAGTGCCGCAAGGATCGATATTAGGTCCAATACTTTTCTTACTCTATATTAATAACTTGGAGGACTTGCGGACACACTCAAAAGATTACTTTCTGAAGACCTCTTTTATAAAATTTGCAGACGATTTTACAGTGTCCAAAACTGATAAATGCGATGCCTGTTTGGAGAATTCATGCAATTTAATCATGAAAGATATTAATAGCTGGTTTAATGAAAATAATCTATATCTAAACCCTACAAAAACGACTTTTGTACGATTCCATCATGTACAAAAGCCATGTAGGGACTTGTCCATTAGTATTAACAATACACAGTTAGAGTCATGTAGTGACGTCAAATTTTTGGGCATATTTTTGGATAGGAATATATCTTTCAAAAGACATTGCGAATATTTACTATCCACACTTGGTAGAAATATGTACGTCCTGAGCAATCTAAAAAATATATTAACAAAAGCCCAGATGGTTCAAGTATACTGTGCCCATATTGAGAGCAGGCTAAGATTTGGCATTATTTTGTGGGGTTGGTCGACTGATGCTATTCATGTGTTTTTAGCTCAGAAACGAGCAGTTAGATGTATGGCGGGGGTCACAAAACGTACCTCGTGTAAACAATATTTTATTGATTTTAATATTTTAACTTTGTACAGTCTTTATGTCTTCGAACTATGTGTTTATGTTTATCAAAATAAGGCAAACTTTATATGTAATAATGAAGTTTATCAAAACAATACTAGGGCAAAGAATGATCTTAGAGTACCATTTGCCAAATATAAAAGCTCATATAAGTTACCTAGTGTATGTGGTCCAAGATTTTTTAATATGCTACCTACTGATATCAAAGAATGTGATAATATTGTGATATTTAAAAAACTGTTAAGAAAATTCCTTGTCTCGAAGTGTTTTTATTCTGTAGAGGAGTACTTTATGTAGGTCTAGGTTTACTTGTTTAGTTCTAGGTATTTGCTGACAATTTCTTATACAAGTTAAACTTGTCACAAAGGAAAATAAAGATTATTATTATTATTATTATTATTATAATTAAAAAAAAATATTTATATTAATAAGCATTCCTATTTAAAAAAGTTACCTGTGATTGAAGTTTCCTTAATTGATCTACTGATTTCTCCAACTACAACAAAAATTCCAATTTAACTGTCTGACGTAAGGTGACGCGTCCCATGCTTAGTCGTCCTGCAAAGTCACGGCCTTCTAGGTTTTATAATTTCTGCGACATTCAATTTTTTCCAATACTGACTTATACCAAAAATGGTGATTTGCACATAAACAGTTGATTCAAAATGCCATGTGTGATACATAAAGTCACACTAGAATTCACCAGGAAATCCAAATATGCAATAATATTTAGGAAGTTCTATTCAAAAACATGTAATTTTGACATGAACCACTCTGCATAAACTTGAAAATTTTAGTGAAAGTATATTAACGCTGTAGCCCTCAAGGCTTCTTATCACTGTCAAGTAAGAGATTTCTGTAACGTGTTTCAGTAAGCCCACTATTTGACGGCTGACAGTGGAATGAACTTTAGGCCAGCCCCTCAAGGTAGTTAATCCTCGTCAAATTGAGATGGAACGAGGTAGAAGTTTATACACCCATACTCTCATTTAAGTTTTCAGCCTAACGCGAGTTAGTTGTTTAAAGCTGACAAATAAAACCTATGTACAGGTGTGCCAAGTTTAGTGTAGGAAGAAAATATAAGAAATTTCAAGAGTGCAAACGAAATCAAGCTACTGAGTACCTAACTAACAGTAACATAGAGATAAATAGTCTTCCTGTCTCTTAGAAAGACGTGAAACATCGAACTTGAAGCTCAGATTCACATAAACTGCCCAGCAGAAACGAGTGACAGTATTTTTTGTGTTATCTACAAAAAAAAGAATTTACCATCAAGTTCCGATCGGTTTCGTCGCGATTATTTTTCATTAAAAAAAAAAAACGGTACGCGCAGACCGTCCGTGTAGATTTCGGATGACGGTTATTTGGAACGTTAGCTGGTAGGTGTACTAAAATCGTACCGCATTTTCATTCGGTTACTTAACGATTTTTTTCGCGTTTTAACCCCCCCCCCCCTCCCTCTATCTCCGATCCCTCCCATTTTGTGTGCAATAACAAAAAGCTCAAGAACCCAAACACCAAGCCTCATCCGGTTTCTTTCTCGACACTGAAATTACCTGTCACTGCCCACATAACAAAAGTATATACAATGTACATACAATGGACATCAAATCAATGGATATGTATATCCACAAATGGAGCAAGAAGGTCCAATGGATGTCAAATAGACGTCAAAAAAATATACATTGCATGTACGTTTGTCGCGAAATTTCATATCCATGGCATATCCATAGAATGTACATATGGATGTCTAATGTACATGCATGTTATATACATTGTACATACAATAGATATATACACATCTATGGTATATCCATTAAATGTACATTAATGTACTTTTAATGCACTTGCATAGTGTATGACAGTCCAATGTAGAGGCAGTAAGATAAACAAGCTTTATGCTTTCATTATGTATTGTTATTAATTCAATTTCTAATTACAATAATAATACTTGGCAAAATCGATTACTGTGATTGTCATCTCTTTTCTATTGAATGGCATGTCTAAAATCACAAAGAAATCAAGGTTATAAAGTTTTGTAGGTGGTTTGTTCCGCTTATGACTTACTGTCAAACGCTGGATGTGAGCTAGTGTTATCAATAGCAAGAAAATAAGTAATATTGCACAATATTTTACTCGATCAGGTAATCAGGCACAACCAGCACCAGCACACACGCGAAGGACGCTAGGCATCAGCAATGGCGGCACTAGTTGTCCTTCGCACAGGCGTAAACTACTAGATGTATATATGATACATAGACCAACATCTTATGTATATTCACATATGGAACATACATAGTATATTACACTAGTGTATATCATTTTTCATATGTACATTTAATGTCCTATGAATATTCAAAATATACATGTTCAAACTGGAATATCTAATGTACACTCTATGGATGTACATATCCATATAGTTATGTGGGTGTGTTGTCTAATGGCTGTCTGTCAGTGTCCGCTAAAGCCGAATTTACATTACGAAACTGGTTTCTCAAAACTAGTGTGATGACATTAGTTTCACTCTTACTAGTTTCACGTGTAAATAGACGTTTTCGTCACGGATGCAGACGGTGCCATGGTTATTGTGATACTGAAAGTTCCACGACACTTGATTTCATGAAAATTTTCGTGTCGTGTAAATAATTTTAGCATGCATGGAACTAGTTTCGTAATGTAAATTCGGCTTAGATGTAAAAGAGATAAAGTGCACGTTCATTAAGAAATTTGGATCCAACGCTTTTCATTCAAAACAAATTCCATACAGTCTTATCAAACGTTCTCAGTGTGAATGTGATACATCATAGAGGTCTAGATGTAAGGCGTATAACTTTAATCCTTTGTTTGCTAAATATTTCACAGCGGATACGGGTAGGTTGGAGCACTGTTAATGTACGGTGGTTGGAGCAAGCGGGTGAATGCCAGTGGTGGGACTCCTTAGATTACATTAAGGGATTACGGAGTGCAAATGCATTAACTGAAATGCTTTTTGGGCGAACTAATAGCTATTTTCTCTCTCCAAGCCGGCATTTCCATTAAAGTTTATGTGATTCCGCATTCTTGGAGCTGCGGTGGGTATATGGCTCGGTATATGGTGATTAATCTCAGAGTTCTTGCGTGGGGTGTAATACCAAGTAAGCTCGTGACATGGTAAACGAGTCAGAAAGTTTCTTGTTTGAGTAAAATGCTATTGCGTATTTTCATTTGCTGCGCAGAATAGTAATTAAATGGTGTAAATATCTCAAACTTTGTTTTTGAGAGTCTAAGGCCCGATTTTATCAACATGCAGATTTTAACAAAGACTTTGACCAATCAGAGCAGCCCTTTTAAGAACATGCATCTGTCAAAGTACTCTGAAAATTATTGATTTCTCTTGAACTTGACCTCAAAAAGCTTAAAAATGACATACTTTATATACAATCTAGCACTGTAAATCATCTAGCACCTTTTCCAGTCTGATTTTCCATCCCAAATCGGTGAAAAATTGCATTTTCTTGTTTGATCAAAAGTTTAGCAATTGCTAATTTCAACCAATCAGATTCCAGATTCCATTTCCATTTGATGGCTGGTTTCATGCTGTATTAAATGCTATGAGGACAAGAAATTCACTCATTGCATTATTTGGATAAAACAACAAAACAAAACTACCGATAATAATTATGAATACCTGCAATATATCTTTGTTTTATAGTAAAAAGAGGTAAAAATAGCATTTTGTTACATTTTAAAGGTTACAGCTACTTCCAAAACGCATGTGCATTACTGATTGCCTATCCAGAATGCCAAAGCTTGCCATTTTATAATTAAAATTAAGTATAACCCTATTTGATGTACAATGAACCTGTGAATACTTCTATAAGAAGATCTATAACAAACATACATCCAGTAAATGAAAGATTGATTCTTCATAAAAGTATGTATTTTCATATAATCCATCTGACTGACGGACGTGGGATTTTTAATTATTAAATAAGGTAGGTAGTTGCTGTGATTGATATAGGTACCTACTACTTTTATCACAAATTATCCCAGTTTGCAATTAGTAATTATACAATAATTATAATGTAAACATGGAAAATGTGGCATTAATTTGCAAATCAATCGCTTTGTTCTGATATCCTGCTATGGTTTTGATGAATTTCTATAATATCTTTGACAAAAGTGTCATCCAGCTTTGACGTGTTATTTTCAATATTGATGAAATACTATTGGATGATACTTATTAACATAGCCCTCAATACCCAATAGAAAGCTTTTGCTAAATAACATCCAATAGAAAAGCTTTGTTAAATTCTTTGTTAAACATGCATGTTGATAAAATCGGCCCTAAGGATCTCTATTCATCTTGTTAGTTTTATATAGCTTCCAAAACCTATATCCTACAACAACTACTTTTGTTGTAGCAGGCGACAGAAAGGTTCTGTCGGTGCGCCATCTGGTACCCGAAGCTAACGGCAAACCAAGGAAATCGCTGCTGAACAGCAGTAGATTTCTCGGTGGGACGCCACGGCGCGCCCGCTTGGCCACCAGAGAGCGCGGGTTCTATATGCTGCTGCATATGAAAGCTGATATACGAGGGTTGCGTCAATCGACCTATGGCGCACCGATGATCGCTGATAAGCATGAAACAGCTGTCTGCATACTGGTGGATTGACGGTGGTATAGAGTAACCCTCGTATAACTACTTTTATTGTTGATCGCTAATAAGTACAAACTATATTAAGAAAAAAATATATTTTTTACATTTCGGTTGACTCTGACGTTATTTCCTGAATGCAAAGGAAAGAAGAAGAAAGCTCATTTGGCAGTGACAGTGGCACTACCTTATTAGTCGCAATTCTAATCTTTTTACTTATGGTTTGATAGCATTCATCAAACTAAAAATCTGTGGAAAATGTTTACCTGAAATAAATGATATTGACCAACTGCTGCAATGAGAAGGAGCTTTTGTTTTTTCTTCTGCAAAATAACTGACTTGCGCTGTTCTGATTCTTGAAGAACACAAAGTGTTACATCGTACTGCTGATACATCAAAAATAAGAGCCAATAAGGTTTATGTTTTTTATATTTTCGATATATGAAGCACAGTAGCGCATCTCAAAGATGAGGCAAAGCCAATGAGAATCTGAAGATGTATGTTACACTATTTGATTTAGAGAATGTTAATCAGACTTTTCCTTTTCCTTGAAGTATATCCAACCATATTGGGCTACAATCCCCTCATTAATCGGAAATATTGCTTTTAGAAAATTTACTTGATGGAAAAATATACTTTTGATTTCAATACCCATTCTAAAGAAATATGCTCAGACTAAGAACATAATTTTCTTCACAATTAAAATTCCAATAATCTTCATCTTCATATTGTCTGGAATATGTCCTGAACCAGCTCAGGCATGATGTCCCTAGTCCACGACAGCACTGTTTCAATCCTTTGGATCTCACCAGGTGGACCTGGGTAAAGCCAAACATCAGGTTGATATTTGGCTTTTTTAGCCAGGCCTGCCCAGGCATTGAGTTACACTATTGGCGAGAGTGCTTGCTTTGGGAAAACATTAAGAGAACGATTAGTTATTAATATTGGTCACTTGTCAATTGTTTTAATGAGCGGTATCTAGAAACCCTAAAATTTTTGTTTAAATTTGTTTCGATCCCTTGAATATCTTACCCAATAATTGACTATCTCCAAGCTTTATTGAGACAGTTGCTTCTAAGCTCTTAGCCTAGTAGCTGTAGCAGAAAGGTTTCAACGGTTTGGAAATATATAAATCACTATAATATATTGTAACTTTCGAGGGCGTCCCGGAGCTCTCCTGCCTACATGCTCGCCAGTATTAGCACTCGAAGTAATTGAAGACTTTCTGGCAAAACCAGCACATGTCACAAAACAGGTAGGTAAAATTAGCTTGATGGTCTATCTTATACTAGAAGGAAATAATCTTTCACACGCTATACTTATTCCTTGCATAAATGACATACGTTCCTTTAACTTCAATCTCAAATATCCTTCTCCTCTCCAAATACAATACGTGTCCACTTCGCTTTCTGTGGAAAACATTACATGTCCTGGACTTTTATTGTTCTCGTGTGAAACTCAAACTCGAGAAACCTGTTGATAAACAACACAGGTGCTCCTAAACTAAAATAGTAGAGGGTACTTGTTAATAATGAAGTGTACATTCTTGATTTGAAATGGACAATGGTGAAGAAAGTGGATTGCAGTGGCCTAGAAAGAAGGGAAAGATGCTATTTTATTTCACTGAATACACTGAAAATGTACGGATGCTCATATAATTCTACAAAACCAAAACATGTCCAACCTTTTTTTTTCAATATTGCAATAATTAAAATATATTTTCCTTTCACATCCCTAGCAGTATATAAATGAACTACTCACCAATAATTGGAACAATAAGTAGTGCCACTTGGGATTATATTAACACTGCAATAATGTTTTCTCGCTATTGTGAAATAACACATTTTTGGACTTGTGTCATTTTTGCTCAAAGGTCTTCACTTGTTTCTGTTCATTCACTGATTTCAGTGCCCCTATTCGGTCAGCGTACGCCCCTGAGCTAAAATGTTTGCTTGGTACGGCCCCATAAAATATCGGACTGCCGGTCAAATATGAAAGGTTTCCCGCTGGATGCGAGGCATGATAGAAATCTTGTTTTATATGTTTGCACAAATACTTATACAAGTTATTGTAATTACTTTGAAAATAAATTCGTATTATGTTCTTGTTTGTTCCTGCCTATCTTTTCCGCATATAATATGCTCCGACTGGCTCAGATTAAAAAATATATTAATTTTGTACCTTCAGGATACAGCGCACATCTGCTACCATACCGCTTTTGATGGGAACTGAATTCGTATGGAAAAAAACTGTACTTAGCTTAGCTAAATAAAAGAAGATATTTTTCACATGAATACGGTACATGAAGATTATAAGAAAGCATACAGAACGACTACCAAAAGGAAATCTCTGCAAGGCCATACCGAGGGGGGGTCACACGGGTTTGAACCGCCCCCCACCCGAAATTTCGACGCAGAAAAAATAAATATTTGACAAAATTACATTCGCTTTGAAAAAAAGTAGAAGAACTGATTTTGTTTTATATACCGTAATCATCTTCATTTTAATAAATTACGGTTTTATACATATTTTTTTGAATTTGTATCTTATTGGTTGACCTTTCATTAATTTAGTGTTTGTACTATCAAAAATCGCATAATTTTATTAGTAACCGTTTTATATTGTTGTTCCCAAAGCCTTAACAAGCTGTTTAAAACGCATGTGAATATCAATATTTTATTTCATCCTTATATTTGTTAACTATCTGTCTATAATCTTTATACATGATGCATGATATATCTGACAACACTGTATTTATTCGTTGCCATGTTAACAATTGCGTATCTATGTATTGATGAGTTAATAAAGTTATGTTGAAATTAGTGACACCACGTTAATTCGACTCCGAAAATGTCCACAAAAGAAACAAAGACTACATATTTTAAGGTTTTTTTAGTATAGGTACCGGGTGTCCCAGAATTTCCTTGACACGTGATATTTTCGTAACGAAAAATGGTTCAAGCAAGAACTGAGTGGTACTTTTGAAGGTACTATAGGGTCTATCATACCATGCATTCAAAACATTTTTTTGTACGTCAACCCTTAAAACTCACCCCCAACTTTTTTTTCCAAATAGCACCCCATAGGTTTTCCTACATAAATGATATCACCATTTTATTTAAAAGCTTGTGGAACCTTTAGTTTTATATGCAAACTTATTTTTTTCGTAAAACCATAAGCATAAGACAAATGAATTGCAGTACGGGCATAAAAAGTAAGGTACTACGATAATTAAATTCAAGTAAAGAATTTATTTTTCCAGGAAAAATTGTGGATTGAAATTTGAAAGAACAAGCTAGGGGTGGATTCCAGGGGTATAAGTAAGAAAAAAATGATTCATAAGCAAGGAATGATAGGTCATTCACCACCCTTGAAAAATCCACTTACTTTTCTTTTTTTTCCGTTTTTATTACAAAAATATCAGACTTCAAACAAATTATCATTTCATGTGTCTTATGCTTATGATTTTACGGAAGAAATAAGTTTGCATATAAAATTAAAGGTACCACAAGATTTTAAATAAAATGGGGATATCATTTATGTAGGAAAACCTATGGGGTGCTATTTGGAAAAAAAAAGTTGGGGGTGAGTTTTAAGGGTTGACGTACAAAAAAATGTTTTGAATGTATGGTATGATAGACCCTATAGTACCTTCAAAAGTACCACTTAGTTCTTGCTTGAACTGTTTTTCATTACGAAAATATCACCTGTCAAGGAAATTCTGGGACACCCGGCATATGTATTACTATCATCATTAATCTGTTGTTTGTATAGACAAAAAAAACTTATTTTTTTTGTTCACAAGCATTACTGGAATGTTTAACATGCATCATTGTATTTCATTTTTATATTTTAATGTATACATTTCTATTACTTACTGTCAACTATTAAATAAAAAATACTAAATAATTTGCATCAATTTCAATCCCCGCCCTCCCTCCCCCCAAAAAAAAATCTCGGTACGGGCCTGAATCTATGCATAACTCAACAAACATTTAAAGTTAATGTTACCAACATTTTATGCATAGTCATATGGTACATATGCATTGATATTTAACACGAGTATTAAAGGAGATAAGGGTGACAGGTTAACCCCGTGCATTTAACTAGTTTATAGGTAAATTCTTACAATTCCATTGCATATATTTCTTCTCTAAGGTGTAATATAGAATAGTCGATGGACTTAGTTATTTTCTACTTCTTATTTCACCATACATATTGGGATTCTTTTCCGACTGCATAATGGCAACTGTTATTTTATATCCTACTTGACAGACTGTGACATCAATGCTTTTATCTTGTAATAAATTGATTTTAAGAAAACACTTACGTATCGTTTTCCCATTCGTATGCACTTGATCTAGGCCGCACAGTAAGACTGTGCGGCCTAGACTTGATTTGCTGAAGAACTTATAGGCGGCTTCACACTGCCTATGTATAGCAACATTTTACACTCTACCTATAAATTGTACCAACAATGATTCAAACGAACAGAACCTTTGTTTACTTTTTCCAACCTATTCGAATTCGTTGGTGTTTATCAAATAGAATTAGCCAACGATACCGCCACTGTACTTTTCTATAGACAGACCCAGCAACGCGGCACCTCACAGACAAGGCAACAATGGAGGAGGATAATGCGAAGTGACAGCGATGGGTCAAAACAGGAGCGGTGAGCTGTTCCGATAATCCGTAGGACGTTCCCTCCGTAAGGTTTCACTGACAGGCACACTCCGTGCGGTAGGCACATTCGCTGAACACGTTCGACAAATAATTGAGGATAATTCCTGGCTACTATTACCTTTGAGAGTACATATACGGATGCCGGTGATAGGTATCGTTGAAAGGGGTGGGACAGCTTGTTGCCCTTCTGGAATACGCGGTAGGTTATAATGAACAAGAATGGCATCTAGTGACTTGACTCAGAGCCTCTCACACATTATCAGTAATAACAAAAATTTGGAGTTCCTCTATAGCTATGTCATCCTCATCACACAAATGAAGTCAAGTTGGTTGACTCAGTACTTCCCGCACATTCCGGTAATACCTGTTTATTATCTTCCCGTAACATGAATCTATGCTATATTTTTGGTTCTCCTGTACGGATCCAAAGATTACAGAATAAAATATATTTTATTTATATTATTATATTATATATTTATAAAATATATTTTATTCTGTAATCTTTGACGGATCTGAGAGTTGGAATCTAGATGCTACACTTTGAAATGTGCCTACATTTATCGCCGTATACTCAGAATATCATGGGATCAAAGAATAACGATCGATGAAGTCCACAATCGTAGAAGAAACAAAAAGAACTCATGCTTACCATCAAGAAATAGAAAACGGCTTATATAGGTCATATCATGCAAGGGGAAAAATACGAACTTCTGCGGCTGATTATAGAAGAAAAAGTCAAAGGTAAAAGGTCTGTCGGCAGGCATCAAAATTCTTGGTTGAAACACATCCGAAGATGGTTTGGTTTTTTTTATGGTCAGCCTCCCGCAAAGGCTGAAAGCCTATGGCGCTCTAGAAGCGCTGCGAGAGGATATATGTCGGTTCACGTTAGATTTGAAATGCTGCAGGTTGTAGCCGTCGGGAAAAAATTCCCCGGCAGCTGAATCCACAGCGTCAAAGTTCTCCAAAAGAAGAAATGTTGGAGGCTGCTCATCGCTTGACATTTTTCGCATGGCCTTATGTAGAACCACTGTAGAACTACGTTAGCTATTTGGATCGCCAACCTTCGAAAGGAGACGGCGTCATAACAAGAAGAAGAAGCATGAATCTATAGTCTGAGATCCCCTTGCAACCAGATCATCGCCCGTCGGACCAAAAAAGTGTCCTATGGCGCTAGGTCTTCCTTTCACTGGTCAATGGATAGCTTATTATCAATGCAACAAAATTTTGAGTTTTATGATCCCCCACCACCCCAACTACCCCAATTTCATCCTCATCCAAGAAGGTACAAAATTATCAGGAACCCTTCAAACGCCTAAAAACGAAGTTTGATCTGTTTCTATATTTTTAGTTCTTTTATTATTGCTGCGCCGCCACTGACACGATTTTTAAGAACGATAAACGTTTTCCATCCTCAGCACGGTACTTCCCAGTAAACCGGCGATTGCAAATTGCAGCGATGGTCAAGTATTCTTAATCCGGGATATGAAAATTGCAGCGGCTGGTTATTTTTCCATTTCAGGTAAACATGTAAATTGCAGCGGACGACCTTCTGTTAGGGATAGATGAGACAGTAATTACTTATTACTAATTTGACATTTTTATGCAGTGTTGAATGCATATTTGCTGACGGTACTTTTCAGTACTGTACAAAATTCTTCAAGCAGCTATTTACAGCTGTTTACAATCCATGGACTAAAGAATGGACATTACATTTCATCGGTTTTCATATTGTTAAAAGATAAGTTATTAACAAATAAAAATATTTGTTGTAAAAACAGTTTAAATTTAGAACCAACAACTGTAGTCATAGATTTTGAAAAAGCAATACACACTGCAGTAAAAAATGTTTGGCCTGAAGTTCAGATTGTTGGGTGTCGATTTTACTTAGGTCAAGCATGGTGGCGTAAAATTTAAAGTCTAGGTTTAGCGAGTGAATACAAAAATTTTACCGAAATTGGTAAATGGTTAAAATATACATTTGGCTTACAATTTCTGAATCCTAACGAAGTAGGTGATGCTTATGCTTTCGGCTTTGCAGGAATTGAGCCTGCTGATGCAAGGGTGTTTTTATATGCATACTATTTACTCGAAGATTATATATCGGGAGTTTCCTCCAGAAATTTAGGCATAACACTCTGCCAACACATCTCGCACTACCAAAGCCTGTGAATTATTTCATGCGTACTTTAACCAGAGTTTTTATAACAGCCATCCATTATTGTTTATTTTTGTGGAGTCTTTGATAAATACTCAAACAGACGCATACATTAAAATGAATAGTGTCAGAATAAAGCACGCTCCAAATGCAACAACTAAAAAGAAGCAAGATTTTTTGAATCACTAACAGAAGTAGGTAAGTAAATGCCACCAAATTGTTGCTTCAGATAAAAATTATTTTGACCTATCACATAATATTATTTTTATATAATATTTTGCTATACAAATCCAAATTATTTTTTAGAATACCTCCAAACAGGCCCTGCGGCGACGCCGATATGCCGATAAGGGATCCTCGCTGCAATTTTCAACATCTTTTATGGTCACATTTAAGATTTATAAGATTATACCCTAACCGCGGCTGCAATTTGCATCCGCACAATACCACAGTATTATTTCGATTCATTAAAGTCAATCCAATAGTTTCCACGTTACACCATACAGAACGATCAGAAGAAATACTCGCGAGTATACATCAGAAAAGTCTCGTGATTTCTGCAATAGGCAAGGGAATGTTGATGGACCTGAAAAAGTGTTTCATGAGGCTAGGTCTTTCTTTCGCAGGGCAGTGGAAAGCCGTATCATGAATACAACAAATTTTTCAATTTTACAATCCTCCACTCCCCAACGTAATTTCATCTCCACCCAAAAAAAAGTAGAAGATGGATATAGTTTTTCGGGCAAAAGGAGAGGAAGTTCCTAACGGAGAGGTCAGAGGTTATTTTCGCGCCAGTTTCACTCATACAAAAGTATATTTAGAATAAGTCTAAGAAAAAAGGCTACTATATTCATATGCTTGCTACCTTACAGCGAATGCTTCAATGCAATATTTAGTTTAGGGTCCCCATTGCGTTAATCCTTTCTCTCCACCACTGAAACTACCTGCACATAATAGAGACAAAACACGAATGAAACAATTCTTTGAAAGGTAACCAAACAAACATTCGACAGTGCCCAGAGTTCTGTGTTATTGTCTCCCGCGGCATCACATGAGGGGTCTCTGTGAACATTCGTGCAGCCAGACGTACGGATGCGAAATAAACTGCGATATAAAGCACGTATAAAGCGAGTAAGGTGAAGCCGCCAACTCAGATTAGGGACCGACCTGAGCGTGATATACGGATTCTGTCAATATTTCGTGCTGAGCTGTCTGCCACAACGAATTTGGGAAATTTGGACTTCGTGGAGTGGGTGGCAGTCAAATCTGCTATATAGGTTACGAACTGCGTGTGAAACAGTGGTGTAGGGTAAATGGGGTCGCTGTTGGCCATCAGGTGCACGTGGGTGAAGCACTGTATCAAGCTGAATTAAAAGCAGTGAAAGTGTCCTCACAAGCCTTGTATTGAATATGTCCTGAATCGCATCAGGCACAATGTCCCTAGTCCACGGTAGCGCTGTTTCGATCTTTCGGATCTCATCAGGTCGTCCTGGGTAAATCCCGGTATCAGGCTGATATGAAAGCATATCAATAATAATTATAAGACCTGTGGTCATCTGTCGATGTGCATGAACCAATATTATCATATTCTCAACGATATCATTATTTTTGTTTATTATTGTTTTTTATAGATAATGTCATGAAAAGCTTGCCATTCCTTTCTCCGATTCTTTTGAGCCTGGGATAACGAAAAAATAAGGAAAATATTTGAATTTTTCTAGTCGTGTGACCTCACGGGACTATATAATAGGGGAACAGTCAATCGGAAGACGGGTATGTGTGCCGTGTTGTGAGCCTCTACACATGCTAATAAATACATGATTTTATATATACACGGCCAGTGAAGCCAATGAATTTTCATAGGTTAGAAAAAGTAAATAAGACTTTGTTTGCACAACCATAAAAATAATGAATCGTTAAATCAGCAGCAGATTGATAATGGAGTTGTATCATGGGTTTCAAAACAATTATTGAACCATTATAAATTCTTTATACTACTATTTTCGTCAAACGAGACTGAGACTCAAAATTGCGACCGGATTTGTAATTAGTTCCTTGAAATTATCCGAAATGCGAGGTTTCATCTCAATAGAAAGCTAAATAAAGAACTTCGATTTTTTTAGGTACACTCGCCCGCCCGAGAGATCTGAAACTTTATATTTTCGTCAAACGAGACTGGAACTCAAAAATTGCGGCCAGATTTGTAATCAAAACCTTGAAATTATCCGAAATGCGAGGCTTCATCTCAATAGACAGCTAAATAAGGAAGTTCGATTTTTTCTAGGTACACCCGCGCGCCCGAGAGATCTGAAATTTTTTATTTTCGTCAAACGAGACTGAGACTCAAAACTGTAACTGGATTTGTAATCAACACCAGGAAATTATCCGAAATGCGACGTTTCATCTCAATAGAAGGCTAAATAAAGAAGTGTATACAAAAATGGATGTACTGTTGCATTTCGTTGCCCTGTGCATCGTTTTGTTTACTAGCAATTCCATTTTAAAATTTGAAAAAAGGGTTTATTGTTGTAGTTTTGAAGAAGAAATAGTACGTTTTGTGAAAATTGCGTCAATGCAGCGATTTGAAAGTTGACGAGGCAACAATGCACTGCTGATGTATGGCGCGCATCGCACCGATTGGCCGAATTTGAATTCCTTTTTTTTAACTTTAAAATGGAATTACTGGCAAACAAAACGATGCAGAGAGTAACGAAATGTAACAGTACACCTGTTTTTGTATACACTAAGATGTTATAATGGTTTATATAATTGCTTTCAAGTCCTAGATACCAGTCCATTCTCAAGCGCTGTTCGGATTCTTGATCGATGTCATAGGAGGTCATTTGGAAAATATGATATCAGTTTTAGAAGTTTATGAAATACATGGCCGAAGATCGTTGAAATATTAGTTGTCAAGGAACTTATGTTCACAGCATATTTGATTAGAGCGAGTATTGGAATAAAAAATTTATTTTTCTTGGTTCAAATTAACCATAATTTCCCCATCAAGTGAATTTTAGAATTTTCTTATAGCAAAAACAGATGCTTTTATCGCAGTATACTTTCACAAAATTATCAGAATTGTTACGTTTGCATGCTGAAACAATATCCTCCGTTGGTCTTCCAAAGCCGGTAAACGAAAAACGTGTTTATCCAACACTAGTCAGTTCAGAGTTGTGTGCAAATATATTCCGAAACTGTATATCTATGCCAGCTAACTATGATGGAGTAGCATCATACATATTTAAAACGGCATAATTAAGCTGATTTATGTTGCGTGCCTCATTCATGACAATGTCGGTGTGGTGCCATCCTATCTCGCTGTAATCCATGATCCCATTCCACTAGAGATGAGAGTAAGCCCTAGAGAGAACGAATCTACAATGTTGTGCACCAACTGTATTGCTCGTTTTTTGATATGCAGGATGATTGGCGGAGAATTTGTCAAACCTCGTGCAAAGGCTGCGGTGCACGTTGGACTTGAAACGCTGCAGGTTGTACCCGTCAGGAAACAAATTCTCCGGCAGTTCATTCCACAGCATCGAAGTTATCCAAAAGAAGGAATGCTGGAGGGGACTGGTTCGGGGAGTAGGGTTCTCGACCTGGTAAGGATGAGCTTGCAGAGCCTCTCTATCGCTCCTCGTTCGGACGGCCTTCGGTGTTACTACCTAGGAGAACTCACTCGAACATATTTGGTGATAGAATCTGTAAAATAGGACAGGTCAGCCACCCTTCTTCGATGTTGCAGGCGGTGGAGGTCCTTTGTGAGGTTAGGCGTACCGATTAGTCTAATTGCTCTCTTCTAGATAGTGTCCAGAAGCTTTAGAGAGTGCTTCGGAGCGCATTCCCACACATGGGAGCAATACTCCAGCGATGGTATGGGATCTGTGCCTTGTAGAGCAGCAGTAGTTGCTCTGGTATATATACAGGGTGTCCCAGAAATAACACGCCAGAGTGACATGGAAGGTAGATTGGCTTTAGATCAATCAGATAACATCGACATGACCTTAGTAAAAGTTTTCTGGTTTTCGAGATATTGCCACTTTTGAGTTTTTTTTAAATTCCTACTTTTATTCCCTTTGTTGCCTGTTATGACTATAAAGATTTGCGGACTTATCGTCTTTTTTTTTCTTGGGCTACTATTAATAGTTGGCTGAGACAACAGTGTATTGATTTTATTGAAAACAATTTTTAAGAAGATGCAGGTTGTGTATAAGAATAGGTGGTAAACATTTTGAAAATCTGTTATAGTGTTTAAAAATCATTGGAAATAAAAAGACAGCTTTATGTTCTATCCATTATTTTGATGCCTACAACGAATTAAAAAGGACAATTTATCTAGGCGTTTTAGACGTAGAAGTATTATGTCAAAACTTGAGGCTATTCAATTTTGAGTAGAAAGAACCTATAAATTTTTGAAAAATAATAAGTAGGTTTTTTTAAGAGCATTTGCTGATTCAGTCTGGTACATTCGTTGTGACAGTAATCAGTTAAACCTTGGTTAAGGTTTTCGCATTGACACAAAATCTAAGAATTCGGTTGTTTTTTTTAACCCACCGTAATAGTTCTCAATAAAATCAGTACTCTGTCGTCTCAACCAACTATTAATAGTAGTCTGACAAAAAAAAAATCGTAAGTTCGCAAATCCTTATAGCCATACCAGGCAACAAAAGGAGCAAAAGTAGGAATTTTTTGAAGAACCTTAAAAGTGGCAATATCTCGAAAACTAGAAAACTTTTACTAAGGTCATGTCGATGTTATCTGATAGATCTAAAGCCAATCTACCTTCCATGTCAGTCTGGCGTGTTATTTCTGGGACACCCTGTATAATACGTTTTTACTCTTTACCTTAAATTTGCCGAATTATATATACATATATACATGATCCGTGTCATCTGTCATTTATGATAGACAAGTGACAAGTGTCATTGTTTCTGGATGCATTCATTGCAATACGACATATCCACGTGGTTTAACTAAGATACAAATCACCGAATTCACAACAGACATCTGGTTTTTAATGTGTTTAAATTGTTCAAAGTCCTTTTTATCACCACTCCAATGTTTCGTGACAACGAATTTGTGTTTCGGCACAAATTGTGCTATTTTGTTAGGTCTCTCCCTTTGAACATCATTGCGCATCATTCTCGATAACTTTTGTAAGTATCCAACACCCATTTTTTGAGATTGTTACTCATTTTCAAAATTCTATTGTAGCCCTGATGATGGAATCATAGGTTTCCGAAAGCTTGGAGTACAGTTAAAAGAGTCCACTTTTGCGTTTATTTGCCGCACTCCCAATTATTAACCGTTTGTTACCTAACTGATTTTCGTTTCGGCAATGACTACCCCCCTTCCATACATACAGGGTTGGGATAAAGTATGGAACCAAATAAATAACTTTGGAACGGAAAGAGTGATATTGCTGAAAATTTTCAGGCAAGTGTAGTGACGTCTAGTGCATCCGAAGACATTATGTTAGCTATTAATGTACTTCCGGTTTAACCGGAAGTACCGTCGACTTTTTTAATTTAAATGGGACAGCCTGTATATTTTTGCAGATTTTAATTCATCTTTTTTTTCCGAATACGTCCATAGTAGGTTTAGTATTTGTTTCTTAAAAAATTTGTCTCACAAATTTGTCCGTGGCGGTCTGCGGTCTTCCCATTTGAGGTAATTTTTTTGTATTTTTTTTTTTAGTCACCATCAGACGTGTTATAGGACCCCTGTCGGGACGTAAATCATTAAAAGTCGACACACTTCTTTGTGAGTTCTCACGCGATCGCCAAAACCGACTTTGAATGACCGGCATTTTAAACACCTGAAATGATAAAGAAGCTTTATCTTTCCCGTTTTTACAGAAACTAATGCTAAACCCACTATGGACGTATTCGGAAAAAAAAGATGAATTAAAATCTGCAAAAATATACAGGGTGTCCCATTTAAATTAAAAAAGTTGACGGTACTTCCGGTTAAACCGGAAGTACATTAATAACTAACATAATGTCTTCGGATGCACTAGACGTCACTACACTTGCCAGCAAATTTTCAGCAATATCACTCTTTCTGTTCCAAAGTTATTTGCTTGGTTCCATACTTTATCCCAACCCTGTATATGTATAATACAATATAAAATAAACGCCGAAACAGAGGCTCTTTGAGTAAAATATGATTTTTATGTTACGGGTACTGCAAGACGACATATTTCTAAATACCCGAACTTAATCAGCATTAATGTTCTGGTTTTGATGACGTGTTTCAGGGTGTATTTAATGAGGGTAATTGGAATCTAATATGCAATACCTCGAGGTTGATATGCGCCCTCCTTTTAGGTTTCTTACTGCCAGTCAACTTTGGCCGTATGACCTGATACCTACATAGCGTCCGTAACAGACTATGTATTTGAATATCGACCATTAATCATAATTTGGTCGTTTTTCATGCACACGTGGTGAATATCAATCGATAGAGCACTTTCGTGAGTAATGTTTACAATTCTATATGTAATCAAATGTCAAAGAAGTGTTAGTGTAGGTCAGCGTTCAAAAATGATTTATTACATAAGTACCAAAAACGCTCATCAAGTTTCACGAATAGCAATATCCATATATTTGTTTTTTTTAAGCTATACTAACTGCTATAATATAAAAATAATACGTGGTACTAAGTGGCTCAATTTGTGCTATAACGTGATGGATTGGTGAAGTTTAGCTTAACCGATTTCTTACTTATCCTTTTCGTTTAATATAAACATAAACACTGCGTTAATAAATTTATTGAAGCTATATATACGAAAATTATGTTTAAACTTGTTGACATACTTCATTCTTAGCTTAAAAAAATGCATTTGCTGTAAAATATTCAGTGAATGTTAAGCCTTCTTCTGAGACACTCTATAACTAGGTGTAGAGATGGGTTAATCCTACTAGGGTAAAGCAACCAACCCAATTTAATATATCTTCCATATTCTCAAACATCATTTTAGTCCTGCTTCACATTTACGTGAATAATAATAATACGAAACTGTTTTGACTAAACAGCAGTACCCGAGACGAGATCAAAAAGTATCTCTGACTTGACTTTTTAGACTTTTTCTAAGATCTATGTAACATACACAAAAAAGAGGATTCTCACTTCCGTGCTATGATTAATTGCTTATTAATGGCATGTCACTAAAACTATTTATTTTGAAAGATAAACATGTGTTTTTGCTTAGGCAACACTATGTAAGCTTTATCATGTAGTAAGGAATATTTGGAAAAAAATAAATTTAGGATTTGTTTTACAATAACTTCCCACTCGCTGATTGTAAAATCCTAAACAACACAAAGTGTTAATACGTACTAAATGAGAACCAGTAAAGAGTCGATATTTTAAAAACACAATGTTGCTTATTGTCTTATAAGCAAGTATTATCATACACCATTTCCATCCCTTAGACAAGACAAATCTGTATTTCAGTTGGAACCCAGAATAAAAAAAAATCAGGAAATTTAAAAAAAAACCTATGACATAATCTTTGATCTATAGAATGTTGGTCCATTTTCTTCCTGAAGTAAGCAGCACCATACCAAATTAGAACATGAATTAGAAACACAGTCGGTTGAACTTTATATAGGGTTTCCCAGCACAAATGAAACTGGGCCCCAACCTATCGACAACAAAAAATATTTAAAAAATCTCATAAAATTATGCTGTATATACACAGACCATTTCACCATTTCAGAAACTACATTGGAAATAATAAAGCTGGAGCTTGAGGTTATACAGGACAATTATTTCTGAGCAGGTTGAAGTTCGACTTGTTGTAAACGCACAACCAGTTTTTTGTTATATCATTCTCGTATCTATGCGTATAGTCGATACATTAAAAATATACGAACTTACTCTGTATTTTTTCATATAGTATAGTTGGGCCAGATTTTAAGCTTATTAAATACATACCAGCAAGTAAAGCACCGTTAAGGTTCTAGGATATAGCGCGCGAAATTGAGAATCCAAGAAAATACGTATCCCCGTGTTAGCGTGGAGACGTGGCCACCTGTTCCCTTTCTCCAAGAAGAGGTAAATTCAAAAATCCAAAGGTAAGGTACAACGGTCACCATAAAAATGAATTTCGTATTTCGAAACTCCTGACGTTACCTTAAAACTTACAGTAATGATTCGAAAAGCAGATTGAAGAAGAAAGCTCGCGCAATGTCACTTAATTGACCTTGTTTGGATATCGTGTTCGGTGGTTAAATTACAGACATTTGAAGGATGTATGATTTTGCACTGAACTGTCCTCGGAGATTCAGTTCCAATAATCGCATGCTCCTGCATTTTTGTCTAAATACATTATAATGTTTTAAAGCAGGACAGGAGATGGGTTTCTGATTTTATATTTATTGATAGGTAGTGACTTTGCACTTCAAAAAACAGAAGAAAGGCATTTTTTAAAAGCTTTGTTGATGTCTGTCTCTTAACTTAAGTATCGCCATCTGTGCTGCGAAGTAAATGTATAGAATACTGAATGTTAAACATATAAAAGTTCTTTATTCCATTTTTCTAGATGCTTTAAGAAAGCGGTTCTCGGACTTTCTATTTCGCATCCCCCCCCACCTAAGTGAGTCTCTTTTGGCGTTTCACAGTTAGTTTTTGTTTAGTTGAGTTTTGCATACTCTAGTGGGTCAAAAAATTTACTTTATTATTTTGAAACTAATTTATTTTTCATTAAGCATTGCATTTTTTGCAAACTAAAAACATTTTTGAAAAAATTGTTCACTAAGGTCTTAAATATCACCTTCTGAAATACTGTGTATATAGTTTGAAAAACAAGTGAGTTCTGTTCGAAATGGGAATCCGTGTTTTAGCATGGCAAATACATACTATATGTATAAATGTGTGTACCTAGGCCCCCTAGTTTAAACTACTCAACCACGACCATGTCTCTCAACTCAACGGATCAAATTCAACCAGTGATCTACGCAACTCATCTTTAGTAGGAAGCATTGCGTTAGATAATTAGTAGATTACGTCGTTCCAGGTAGGCTTCAACTAATTGGGATCATTTTCACAACCTACGCTCTTGAAAATATTTTCTACGAAAGAGCAAATCTCAGGGCGATAAAGCTCTGTTTTCACAACCTCCGCTACACCGCCTTAATTAATCTATGCGAATTCCTTAATTAGAGATTCCATTTATTCTCTCTTTGTCTCGATGAACAGCTGTCCAACAGCAATGCAATAAAAAATATGTCAAGAAATGCAGCTTTACAAATACAATGATACCAACGAACCATTATTAAGCGTCAAGGTATAGCACTCGAAATTGGGAATGCAAGAAAATAGGTGATCGGTCACGAGCGCGTGTGGTTTGATTGCTACCTGTTTACAAAAAGGGTGCCTTCATCGGCACCGGTCACTTGCGCGTCGAAAGAAAATGAAGCTTGGTTATTCCTAATGACCACATCCCTTTCATTCTTGCGAACTTTCATCTGTCTTTTTACGACTTGCAGTAGCTTACAGTTACTATATAAAACTACCCAATCCTTAGTTGCTGTTTGTATTGTTTGTGTTCTACTTTTTCATCATGGAGACAATGATAAGTATGAAATGGAAGGAAATTAATAGCCCTTGAAGAGTATACGTTCCGAAGAGATGAAGAAACCACCCTTGGTGTAGCCTACAGATGCTCTAGAAGAGGATCCAAAGCATCCTTGCTGATGGATCAATCGGAAGAGATTGTTCTTAAAAGAAATAATGAGCACAAACCATGGCGCTCCCACAAAACAAGCTGTGAAGGTAAATTTCTCGGACTTTTTTTTACATCGTCAAGAAATCGATCAAATTTGTGACAAATTAGAACACGTTCTGATTAATTAAGATTTTTTGGGGTATTATAAAGACATTTCGGTCTGCTGACAATACTAACTTCTTTATTTGCATCTATTATAGTGATCACTATACTTATTATGTTCAGAACAAAATTTCGCATTTAATAATATAAAAAAGTAATTCATTCCTGTCAGGTCAAAAGTAACGATACCTCTGACTGGAGTTCTACAAATTCTTCAGTAACTATTAGCAAGATCGTAAAAAATGACGAATGAATTAAAATCATTTAAAATTATAAGACATAGGTTTACCTCGCCGCTCCGCATGCTGGTGTCCACATACCTGCCTATTATCCAAAATATTTTGAGGGCTTCTGACCGGTGGGATTAGGACAAATCTGACCGCGGCGCGCTAGTGTCCTATGGCCCATCTGCTGATCGAAATATTTTGCGCGCTTCTGACCGGTGGGATTAGGACCAATATGACCGCGGCGCGCTAATGTCCTATGTTAGCGAGGAGGCGTGGCCGCCTGTTCCGTATCTCCAGTGATGAGGGAGATAAGTCCAAAAATCTAAAGGTAAGGTCGAAAGGTCTAAAGGTAAGGTCCGTAAGGTCCAAGGGTCACCATAAAAATGAATTTCGCATTTCCAAGATCCTGACGTTACCTTTGAACTTAGAGTAATGATTCAAAAAGCAGGTTCAAGAAGAAAGCTTGCACTTTGTCAACGTGGTAGTCTTGTTTTGATGTCGAATTTGGTTGTTAAATTACAGACATTTGAAAAATGTATGATTTTGCATTGCGTGGTTTTTTGGACACTAAGAAACTTTTTTGGAAAAATTACTCATTCACTAAGGCCATAACTGCAACCTTCTGAAATACTGTGTATGCAGTTTGAAAAACAACTGTTCGAAATGGGAATGCGTGTTTTACATGGCAAATACGAATGTATAACTGTGTGTACCCAGGACCCTTAAACCTTCAGCTTTCAAGTAAATCTATTATGCCTTTTCTGGAAGACTAAACTTAAGAGAAGGCTTCTCTTCCCTCATTTGTCTTTCTAGCAAAAGCTGGATACTGACTCCTCAGATCATATTCCGTCAGTGAAATATAGATATATATGGGGCAGCATACTCACTCCTTACCCAATCGTCTGTCTCAAGGACGATGAATGAACATTTCTTATATGTATAGGCTTATTCCTACATAACAAAGGTGTATATGTTACACTCAATAGCCGAATTCGGGCAATGCCCGAAAAAAATATGCAGGACTAGTTTTGAGCAAGGAATATTTCCCAAACCCGAAATAATGATTTTATTCGGCTATTGAGCACTACCAAATAGGCAGAACTAGTTTTGCGCATCTTGGAATGCACAGAACTACTTTTGCGCAACTTTAAATGCACAGAACTAGTTCCGTGGTACGGAATGACAACCAAAGTGAACATTCGTTATGCATTGTGTGTCAAAAACAAGTAAAAACCTATCGTTTAGGTTAGGTCAGGTTAGATTAGGTTAGGTTTATTTGCCAACGTTCCTGCAATATAAGTACGAATCGTGAAAACGCAAAAAGAGGTTTGGAAGCACAAGCCTATTTGATGCCCACACAATCAAATAAAAAATTTAAACCAGCCTCAGCGATTTATTATTTATTGGTATTCATTACAATATATTTAACTTTTCCAACTTTATATTTATTTGAATCCGTCGCTGGCGCTGATTAAATGGAAGAAGCAGAATTTGTGCTGGTCATTCAGAAAATACACAGAACTAGTCCTGTGCATTTCAAGATGCGCAAAACTAGTTCTGCCTATTTGGTAATGCTCAATAGCCGCATAAAATTGGTATTTCGGGTTTGGGAAATATTCCTTGCTCAAAACTAGTTCTGCGTATTTTTTTCGGGCATTGCCCGAATTCGGGTATTGTGCGTAACATATACAGTGTACATCCGATGAATATCGAATCAATGGATATGTATGTCCACAAATGGAGCAAGAATATCCAATGGATGTAAAATAGACATCAAAAGATATATATTGTTCGTCCTCCAGTTCTCGAAAGCAACCATTTGTTCCTGTGTATATATGCAAACACTTCATAAATGTTAAGCGAATGTCATTATACCCAGTTCTAGGAAGATTCTGTCACATGAGTTGATGATACACCAGCAGTGATTCCTAAAATTGGCTTCTGAGCGAGAAATACAGATTTTGCTGAGGCGGTATTTCCCCAAAGACAACTCTGTACCTCAACCTCGGGTCAATTTGTGTATAGTAAAAAAACAGTTACAATATCATTTATTTCTAAAATATCTCGAAAAACGCTGAATCTGTATATGACAAAGTATGATATAAATCAAAGAGTATCATCAAAATTAATACTTAAGGATTTAGATGTTGAAGTGGCCTGCATAGCATTACCATTTACGCTTATGTTGAAGTCATTTACGCTTTTTTGATGATTGTGAGATTGTGAAATTGCATGATTTACATTTAAGACGTATTTAAATATAAGCCCCGATCATCAGAATAATAATTCATTGTAACCTCCAGTACTTGGCCACACTGATGATCTAGTACATGTTGTGTCTAATCATCATTTGCAATAATTATAAAGAAGACATCATCATGTCTGTAAGGTGTCAGATGTAATAGTTTGTCACACTTAGGGCCGGTTTCTCAATGTCCAGTTAAAAGTGTCAGGTAAGTAGCTGCCAGTTAGCGTTTTCATGGATACAACTGTCAGATCAGATTGACTTGAATTTGTAAGTTCAACCAAAGTTTACAGAATAAATATAAGTTGGATCACTCTCCGTCGGCACTTTGAAGATCTCACATCAAAGCGATGCCGCGGCCGCACGCGCCAGTTAGTTTTTGCGTTGGTTTTTGCCCAAGTACGAGGGTCTTTTAGCGGGGACTTGCTAACGCCAGGGTTTTACGTATATACGAGGGTCATTGAAAGACTATGTATTGACAGCCGATTTAGTCATACAAATACAAATATAACGTTTATTTTGCTAATACACTAGGTAACTAAAGTAAAGTAAAACTATTACTAATGAATCTCAAATGATTTCACATACTGTAGCTGTTTCGTAGATACGTAAAAATTGGTTCAAAGGTGCTGAAGTATTTTTACCTTAATGTTTTGTTTATTTGGCATATTTTTGAGACCACAGCTTATAAAATGTATGTTATAATATATAGGAACTCGTATGTACAATTTCAAAAGATAATGATGTGGAAATGCTTTACATGGATGTGAATAAATATTATTGACATTTTGATTTTCAGTGTTATTCCAATTGCTACTGTAGAAACTAAATTGTTAAAGTTATCAATAAAAATATTTCCGAGCTCTAAAATATAATTCAGAATGTCTGTAGGTGGTATGGTAAGACCACCGAATGAATATTTTGTCTCACTATACGCTTTTAGCGTGATACAATCCTTTGAGTACCTGTAGGCCTGTAGGCCTCGAATTAATCACTTTAGACGTGTGCTAGTTTGTTGGAATTGTTTTATCGGGTGGCACACAGAAAGGCACAAAAGTACAGGGTGTCCTATTAATAATTTTGAATCGGACGTCACGTGACCAAAAATAAATACCTCATTGGATATATAATTCTCTACTACTGCCCAGTTCCGACCTATTGCGTGTCCTTATCGTCGTGAAATAGTATTTATATCCTTTATATTTCAAGGTTTACCACAAAATAAGGATGGATATGACTGTCATTTTCCATCCGTTAATAAATTTAATTGATAAAATCAAACTTCTAAAAATATTATCCATTTCCTGCAAACAAATCCGAGATAACAAAATCCAATATCTTTGAGACACTGTAGACACTTCGCGTTACACACGTTCAACCACTACTTTGCGCCGCCCCGTATCTCCCGGCTGACGTCGGTACACTGCTACCGGCGGACCGGGGAGACGGGGCAAGGGGCAGGCTGTTTTGATATTTTTGCGGAGTGATCCAACTTATATGTATTCCGTTAACTTTGGTTTAACCTTCAATTATTTAAACAATTTATCTCACAGATAACCGTTAACTTCCAGATAAATATTTAACTGGACATGGAGAAACTGGCCCTTATAGCAATGAAACGTATTGCTGTCGATGAGACAGACAGACCATGCAGACGTAGTCAACGTGTCGTTTAGATACGTAATCAAAAAGTGGGAGACCCTGTATAGCTTGAACAGGCACGACTGTCGGATTAACAATGTCCAACTGAAAGGACTTCCTCACTACAATGATGATTAATGTACATTTTCCTATTCCTGTCCCTTAACCCTTAACAATTTTTTGCCAAGGTCCTAGGCCGCTACACTATACAATCATTATTTTTAATTTAGCGGATGATTCGGCAAGTTTCAATAAACAAGACGAGAGGTAACGATATGTAAATCACAGTTTTTTGTCCACCCCTTTGCGCATACCTCCAATTCATTATTTTCTATTGACTTCTTCCGACATCAAAGAATTTGAATAAAAATGTCATTAGAGTAATCGAAATTTCATGTAAATGTTTTTATTGAATATCTCCCTTATATTTATTTTGATGGTACAAGGAACCATAATCGGCGTGTAACTACGAAATTATTACGTGTAGGGCTATAAAAAAATTAAAGGCCTGAAAACCTTCTTTTACTATAGGTTGGCTCAAGTAGAGTTTGATTTAACGTCTAATGTCTGATGTACCCGTTTTAAATCAACAACAAATCCATGGTTTTGAGGATTGAATCAGTTTGTGGTCAAATTTGATAATTCTTCTTCTTTAGGTGCCGTACGCAATGCAGCGTGTAGGCGAGTCACTGTTCATCATGTTAGATAATGTGTAAGGTATGTTGGCTTGCTTTTCTGAATAATGTTCCGATGTCTCTGATACCGACCAGTTTTTGATATCTCTGAGCCAAGAATGTTGTTTACGTCCTGGCCCTCTTCTTCCTTCTATTTTGCCCATTAAGATTTCTTTCGGGATTTTATATTTGGAGCCTCTTGATATATGTCCCAAGTAAGCTACTTTTCTGTTTTTGATAATGTGCAGCAGCTGTCTTTCTTCATTTGCCCTTCGTAGAACTTCTTCGTTGGTGATATGGTCCATTCAGGGTACTCTTAGAAGTTTTCTTAGAGTCCACATTTCGAATGCTTTTATACGATTCATTGCAGTATCTCAGTAATTAATAGAAACAAAATTTTGAAATTGTGAGATCTTACTAAATTCGACATGCGCAATTCATTACAATAAAAATAAGTAGAGGATTCTGTTTAAAATAAATTAAAATCGGGGATATTTGTTTAAAAATCTGGAAAAATAATTTATAACTTGGCAACGTCGCAAACGCCAAAAAAAATATTACAAGGCGAGATAGGGTGTTAGCAGATATTTCTATTTAAAATAAAAAATACATTTAAAAAAACAAAGTAAAGTGACCTTCATATTGCTGTAATTTAAAATTCTGCCAAAAATACCCAAAAATATTTTAGGGTTAAATAGAGATTAATGATGGAAACTAAAAGAATTTAAAAAAAGTCCTAGTACCATATAAAAAAAATTAAGTTGGTCACTATCCTACTTTCCCGCAACACCCTGTATACAGTGTGGTCCAAAGAGTGTGCAACAAATGGGATTTTTTTTTATTAGCTGCACAATCAAAAATCCAATATTGCCAAAAGCTGGTGCATGTCCGATAACTAATTTAGGTGCACTTAGAATGGTTCCAAGTTCAATCAGTATACGGGGTGAATCAAAAAATATAAAAATTGTACAAGAGTAAAGTACCCTTATTATCAAAAATTCAGCAAAATGTTATTAACAAAAGTTGTTTAGAATCAAGAGTTATGCCTAAATACCAAAACTTGGCCTCCTCTGAGAAAAAAAATTTTTTTTGAAAAAAGTGCAATAACTCTCCCAAAAAAAATTTTTTTTTTAGTAAAACTGTTTGATACACTAATTGAATTGAATTAATTTTGTAGAACTTTATTTAAATTCACGCATTTTTATGAAATTTACCTGAGGTTAAAATTTTTTTGGGAATCACAAGCTAAATGCTTGTTGCAAGGATATTGAATATGGCTTTGTAATTTCGGAAAAAATCTTTTTACTAAGGCAAGAGGTTGCTTATAATTACATGCATATCAGAATAACTCTCAATAAAACCGCAAACCTTTTATTAATTTTTTATTTCTAAACATGTATTTAAATTAATCCACAAACATGAAATCTTACTAAAAAAGTCATGGATACCCATGAAGGAAACAAAGCGTGGAAACAAAGTGAACTGTGTGTATTAATACATAATAATAGTAATTAAATTATTAAATAATTTTTGATAATAAGGGTACTTTACTCTTGTACAATTTTTATATTTTTTGATTCACCCCGTATACTGATGAACTTGGAACCATTCTATGTGCACCTAAATTAGTTATCGGACATGCACCAACTTTTGGCAATATTGGATTTTTGATTGTGCAGCTAATAAAAAAAAATCCCATTTGTTGCATACTCTTTGGACCACACTGTATTTCAAAATATTTTAAGAATATGCATCTTAAGTAACCAAATAACTTTTGTATTTGTCAAGCAGGTATACCTTGCGAGATATCGAAAAATTACCCACTAACTGGACACCCTGTATAAACGGTGGATGCTAACCTGATCATCCTTCTGAAAAATGTCATGTTCTGCCACTGCTTATCAGCGGCTGCTTGTATAGTTTTTATAATTAGTCAAGCAGAAATGCTGAGTCAGGTCTGCAACTGTCGTCGGTAACAGTTCTATTATTATTTGTATAGAAGGAAGGAAACAGGGATCGCTTCCACGGAAGTAAGAGTAATGAAGCCAGTAGTTATTACACAGAATACTTTCGAATTTGCACTTACGGCAAAAATTGTCCTGGCATAGCAATAAGAAATGCAAGAATACAAATCATGAAATATGGTATTGATCAGACACAAAAGCGGAACCGGCTTTGAGACTTCCGACAGGAATACATACCTGTGAATGACTTTTCAGTTCAAAGAATTAGGTATAGTAAAGCCCAGAGATATACCATTTGTTTACAAAGTGAGGATCTCCGCAAAAAGTGCCGACAGAGAAAGGAAACGGGGTCGGACTGGGCGTTCGAATTCGATGGAGTGGGCAACAACGAAAATGTTCGTTGCATCCAATAAAGTGCTCATACATCAGTTGGTTGAACAAGATGTTTGAAACTTTATTATCTGTTGATAAATATATGGTAGAGACATTTCAATATAACCGTATAAACCATATGGTAAATTATTCCTTTCTACACTCAATTTTAATGTTCGATTCGTTGTTTTAGTTGTCCCCAAATTAATTCTATAGGACTGAAAATGCAAAAATAGGGAGGCAACCTTAAGACATCATGACCATACTTTTTAGCTATGCTTTCTATGACATATTGTTTCTCAAACTGTTCAGTGTGGAGGACTTTCAATTATTCAGTTTTTTTTTGTAAGTTTCTTCAAAGTACAAATCCTGTTTTATGAGAAAATCTTGTATTTCCGCCTTCGATAACGCTGAATTCGGAATTTTGTACCTTTGTCTGGAGTGATAGCTTGCGTTGTCCATTACGATGACGCCAAATGGCTTTAAATTGGGAATAAGTGTATACTCAAACCATTGCTCAAATATTCCTGAGTCCATGTTTTTGTGGTAGTCTATATTGCAGTCTTCAATTTTCTTTCCGCATAATTTGAGTGCGTTTTCGACCTAGCCCTCAGATGATCCGCAGTGTAAGATAAGTATACGCGGTATCATGGGTATCATACCAGGTCTCGTCAAGGTAGTACACTGACCTCCCCTGCTCGTTCCGGTATTGCTCTCAAGTAATCGTGCCGCCATTCCACAATCCTTGCACTTTCCATTATAGCCATTCGTTTGTTAACAGTTCTGTACCTAAACCCAATCTTCCTAATCCATCGCTGCAATGTACTCCTTGGATACTGTTACCCCATTCTAGCCAATTGTCTTTGAACGGATTCGATTGTGGGTAGTTCATTAATTTTGTACTTTTCCTACACAATATTCCTCAATAATTTTGTGATCGTGGGATCTAGTTCTTTTGAAACACCAGCATCAAACCTACGCTTCCTCTTTTGTGGCCCATTTCTCAAAATTTCACATACTGTTGTACATGGAACGTCTGTTAGAATTGACGTCTTTTTGATCATACTCTCCTTGTTTTCATTCTCCGGATCCTTCGTTAGTTCATTATCATTTAGTACTATTTGTTTTGCATCTGCGCTAAGATGTGACCTTTTGTGAGGTTTTAATTGGTCTACCTCCACCTCCCTCTGTTCAAATTCATTATCAGTGTCCGTACTATAGTCACTACTTTCACCACCGTAATGACAAACCGCCGACGCAGCTTCACTGCTGCAGGGTAATTCACATCGCTGTGAAATCCCATTATCTTCCCAAGGCCGAAACATACTCTAGCTGTCACACTTCCAAAAAAAAACGTCCGATTCAGACAGAAAAGTAACGCACAAAAGTAAAAGCAGATTGGCGTTGCTATCAATAACGGTAGCAATACCTGCCTAAACAATTTGACTAAGTCCGGTCCTCTTCATCGATGGACTCGCTAATAATCCTAAAATGTGTCGGTCTTATCATAGTTCAGTCAAAATATACATCGTGAACGTCATCCGACAGATTTACGTTCAAATACAACTTAGTGTTTCATTTTCACCATTCTAAAAGGTTACGTTATGTTAAAAAATTGGTTAGAAGCACATTCCATGAATTGGTTACGAGTACGAAAGTAAAATAATGGTAACCTTTGAATATTATCAAAACTGTATCTATTCCAAATGATGAACTGTACTAAGAGATGGTATGCAGTTTTTATATAGCGCAAAACGTACACAAATGGTATATCTCTGGGCTCTACTATACCTATATCTGTAAATGAGAAGCGAGTTAATAAAATTTAAGAACAACAAGAGCTATCTTCATGACTATGTAAATAGCAAAAGCAATACAGGGTTACACAGTTACAGAAAAATAGTCACGACGATTAAGACAAGCAATATATCGGAACTGGGCAGTAGTAGCGAATTATAACTTTGGGGGTCTAAATTAGAGCGAATATAGCATATTTTCTTATTATTGTGTCACCCAATAAGATATTTGTTTTTGGTCAAGTGACGTCCGATTCAAAATTTTTAATGGGACACCCTGTATATTTGCGCCTTTCTGTATTCCTCCCGATAAAACAACTCCAACAAACTATAGTGGTACTATCCTCCAAGTACCTGTAGCTCTTAAATTAATTATTTTGGAGCACAAGTCTGCAGTTTGTTGGGATTGCTTTATCGGGAGGAACACAAATGTAACAAATATACAGGGTGTCCATTAAAAATTTTGAATCGGACGTCACGTGATCAAAAACAAATACCTCATTGCATAGTTCTTGCGTCCACATTTAAACAAAAAATTAAGTCAACTTGATTGGTTCAGAATTTCCTAAATATTACGGTGATACCAGTTGATTACTTTCTCACAGCATGAAGCAATAGTCTGCAACCAAATCATCGCCCCCCGCCCGCAAAAAAGTGTGTCATGCCACTGGGTCTTAATTTCACAGGTCAAGGGACACCCTATTATAAATACAAAAAAATTTTCTGTTTTACAACCCGTTACCCTCTAAAACTACCTCAATTTACCCCCACCCAAATAAAAGTAGAAAATGATCAAGAACTCCTAAGACGCCTGAAAACGAAGTTTTATAAATAATCCAAATGATACGAAATTATAGCAGAATTTTCTACCAGGACCTCACAACATATCGCTACATAAATATTATCACAATCCATGCAGTGGTTACTGAGATTACAAGGCTAGCAAAGCGCCAACAGATAGACAGACAGGCAGACCGACGGAAGTGACGTGGATTTTAGTTGTATCAATACCCTGACAAGACCACTACTGTCAACTCCCATTTCGGTTTCCTCTAGAACAAATGTAAACCAACTATTTTTGACAAAACGTGACAATTTTGCATCGCCTGAACCAACCCAAACCCGTCAGGCCGTAAAGAGCTAACAGGTAAATAACCCTAGAAATAACAGCGTGATAGTGGCATAATATAAATTAATAACAACTTTATTTTGGTTCATCGTTACGGGTTTGTTGTTATAGATTTGAGTGAATTTTGGGTTTTAACAATTCCACAAGACTTAAATCCTGCATATTTCTGTAAAAAATAATATCGTGTTTGTGAAGACATAACAACGATGTCTTGCCAACATGCACATCAGTATGGGTGTTGCTCTTTCTAACCTATTCAAATTCGCTGGTTAGAACGCATATGCGAGCTTTGACGATTTTAGGATTGTGACAAGCATCACGAATGCGCCATGGTATGTTTCAAATGAAACCCTGCATAGATATCTCGATACTCCCGACTTAATGGACTCCATCAAAGGCAGCCACAAGCGGAATCGCATAGCAACCCTCTGTTGGCTGACTCAGTAGCTGCGAAAGTCCCCATCAAACATTACAGACAGAGAGTCGCGCACTGAAAGCAAAATGAAATCTTTGGTAATCTAACTCTACATTCAAGCAGAATCTGATCCCTCTAAAATTAAGTTTAAAGCCTCATTTTGAGAATGGATGTTCAAACAGTTGCACTTTTTTCTTCGCTCTTCATTCACTTTACCTCTTCTAATTTCTCTTTTCCTTTCGCTCCAGCCTTGTCTGATTTTTGAGTAACCAGATAAACAAAATGACAAACACTGGTTGACAAAAGGGCCCTACTCACCTTGTTCTTCTCCGCCGTTTTTAACCGACGGTTAAAAACGTCAGGGTAAAAATGTCACAGAAACGAGCTGTATGGGCAAGAGCGTTGTTAATGCCCGTCGTTCCAAAATGTCAGGCAGTGACGTTCAGCATTTTTTTGTTGTTTATGATTGCAAGTGGTGATAATAAAAATGTCGGATATTAGGCAGTGGAACCAGGCACGTATCCAGGATTTGGTTTTGGGGGGGTCCAGATTATGAGTGTCCCTTGGTTGACCTTTCGGGGGGGTCCAGATTAGAGTTGCCACCTTAAATCCTTAAATTTGCGGGGGGGGGGGGCGGTGCAAATTTGTGGATTCCATTTTTTAGATGGCATTTTATAACGTTTCGGGGGGGTCCGGACCCCCCTGAACCCCCCCCTAAATACGTGCCTAAGTGGAACAGAGACTTTTTATTAGAGTTTATCGAACTTTTCAAATCATTTCCTTGAGTGTGGAAAGTTAAATCGGCGGAGTACCATGAGCGGATAAAAAAAACAAGGCATACGAAGCATCACTGGTGAAATACAAAGAACTGGATGCTGATGAAACAGTAAAATCGGTAAAACAAAAAATTGATTCCCTACGGGGTGCAGTCCGAGGGGAATTGAAAAAAGTGAAAGACTCTTTGAAATCAGGTACTGATGGATCGGAGGATACGTACAAACCGCACCTCTGGTACTATGACAACCTGTTAGTTTTAGCAGATTCCGATACGTATCCTCGTCCATCCTCAAGTAATTGTGCCAATCGCCAGAAATCTTAGCTCCTCCAGTAAATTTGTATATGACAGTGCCAGTCCTTAGTCCACTTTCTTGGAGTTTTTCTTTTTTCGCGATTTTTCTTTGACTGAAAAAGCCGCTGCCACTGCTAATCAATTGGCGCGGAAAAAACTGTTGTGTGTGGACGTATCAGTCAACTTTCTTCCCTCTAACATTTTTAACCGTCGGTTAAAAACGGCGGAGAAGAACGAGGTGAGTGGGGCCCTTAAGTATGTCATAAAGACCAAGGTCACGGCTCAACAAACAATCAGCTGTTTTGTTCAAGGTCTGGCATGCTTTGCGCCGATCCCTTTGCGCATCGATATTTTGGGTTAGAGAGAGATAGATTTCGACAGCGGCGCCACGGCAGGGTAATGGCAATCTACATAGAATATGAGTGAAGAGATAAATAATATAGATCACCGCGCAAGTCTTTATGGAAGGTAAACATTAAGGAAATCATAAAATTTATGTTATCTTTAATGTTTACCTTCCTTCTACACCACATAGCTTAAGTATTATTTCTTAATTCTGTCCTGTTGTACACTTGTGGCAAATGTTTCGGACCATTCAAGGAGATTAAATTTGTGAGAGATTATATATTATAATAGCTGTTTATCACACATCAAGATATATATGTATGTAATTTGTAATTTGAATGCTTCCTTTTGTGCTCTTTCCTTGAACATAGGTTCGTTGTTGGTGAAGTAGAATGCTTCAAGCTAGACTTCGCCAGCAGTTTAATATGTGTCTTTAACATGTATGTTATTTTGTCTGCAATAAGGGCGGGTTATTGTTATTATTATATCTCGAAAGTTTTTACAGTAAATAACTATTTATTAATAATATTTTCCGAAAGGCTTCAGTGTTATATGAGCATAAAGGTATCGAGGATATATTGGAATTCGAATAAAAATTATTTTCTAATAAACCTTGTCCGAAAAATGGTTATAGATGATTTATAGTTTTTTAAGAGGTAGCTTCAATATGTCATAAACCCCAACAAGCGTAATTAAAGATAAATCCAATTGACTTTTACCACGACGGCAACAAAGACAGTTATCTGACAAACAGCAACTTGGTATTGAAATTGGAATTTCGAAACGGCATAAACCGAATCGAGTAATTAGAATGCCCGGTCCCAAATGACAACGGTTAACAGCTGCCCCACTGGAGTATTTATCCGAACTCCGGCCGGAGTTGGTTTCCGTCTAAACTCAAAATCGATGTGACCGTTAATGCGTTGTAAATGAGTTACAGCAGAGACATCTTAGGGCTATTATCCGCCTAATCTGACGCGCACTAAATCGCATTAGGCTTTATGTCTCTGTTAACAGCTTCGCACGGACTGTTATGTGCGTCATATACAACCACAATTTCTGGATTGTTGAAACGTAGGAGAGCTATAGAACGGTTTGGTGTAATAAATATAGTTGAAAAAAAGTAAAAACACGCGAACATCGAACTAAAAAGTTAAAAATAATTTTTCAAATAGGCTTAAAACAACAGTGAGCGAAAAATGCTATTAAACTTGTGAAAAAAACGTGGGCGCTTTATGCCATATTATTCGTAAATCAAGCACCCTACGCTTTTATCAGAAGCATAGCAGTGTTTTTCGTTCATTGTTGTTTTAGCTCGATGATCCTCAAGAGCGTGTTAGTTCTCAATGCCTCATTTTATATAAACGATTTTGTCCTAAAGTATTCCAAGAAACCCTCTAAAGGTATATAGAAGTTGACATGCTTGAGGTTACAGTCCTTTTTGTAATGTCCTACTTTTCAACAAACCAGTAAATAAACCAGCTGTTGTGTCATACTTTGATCATGTTTAACTCTAAGTGAAGAAATAGGAAGCTCGTTTTCCTCCTTTTATTTCCCACACCGATACGTAGAGGGGAGTATTGTGATCGCGAAAATTTTCGATTTTGAGCATTTTATGACGTCTACATAACAAAAATCCACGTCACTCATTTCCGTCGGTCTGCCTGTCCCAGCCTCTGTCGTCTGTCGGTCTGTCGGTCTGTCGGTCTGTCGGTCTGTCGGTCTGTCGGTCTGTCGTCGTCGGTCTTCGTCTGTCGGTCTGTCGGTCTGTCGGTCTGTCGGTCTGTCGGTCTGTCGGTCTTCCTGTCGGTCTGTCGTCGTCGTCTGTCGGTCTGTCGGTCTGTCGGTCTGTCGGTCTGTCGGTCTGTCGGTCTGTCGTCTGTCGGTCCTGTCGGTCTGTCGGTCTGTCGGTCTGTCGGTCTGTCGGTCTGTCGGTCTGTCGGTCTGTCGGTCTGTCGGTCTGTCGGTCTGTCGGTCTGTCGTCGGTCCTGTCGGTCTGTCGGTCTGTCGGTCTGTCGGTCTGTCGTCTGTCGGTCTGTCGGTCTGTCGGTCTGTCCGGTCTGTCGGTCCTGTCGGTCTGTCGGTCTGTCGGTGTCGCTGTCGGTCTGTCGGTCTGTCGGTCTGTCGGTCTGTCGTGTCGGGTCGGTCTGTCGGTCTGTCGGTCTGTCGGTCTGTCGGTCTGTCGGTCTGTCGGTCTGTCGGTCTGTCGGTCTGTCGGTCTGTCGGTCTGTCGGTCTGTCGGTCTGTCGGTCTGTCGGTCTGTCGGTCTGTCGGTCTGTCGGTCTGTCGGTCTGTCGTCTGTCGGTCTGTCGGTCTGTCGGTCTGTCGGTCTGTCGGTCTGTCGGTCTGTCGGTCTGTCGGTCTGTCGGTCTGTCGGTCCTGTCGGTCTGTCGGTCTGTCGGTCCTGTCTGCCTGTCGGTCTGTCGGTCTGTCGGTCTGTCGGTCTGTCGGTCTGTCGGTCTGTCGGTCTGTCGGTCTGTCGGTCTGTCGGTCTGTCGTCTGTCGGTCTGTCGGTCTGTCGTCTGTCGGTCTGTCGGTCGTCCGGTCCTGTCGGTCTGTCGGTCTGTCCGGGGGTCTGTCGGGTCTGTCGGTCTGTCGGTCTGTCCGGTCTGTCGGTCTGTCGGTCTGTCGGTCTGTCGGTCTGTCGGTCTGTCGTCTGTCGGTCTGTCGATGTCTGTCGGTCTGTCGGTCTGTCGGTCTGTCGTCTGTCGGTCTGTCGGTCAGTCGGTCTGTCGGTCTGTCGGTCTGTCGGTCTGTCGGTCTGTCGGTCTGTCGGTCTGTCGGTCTGTCGGTCTGTCGGTCTGTCCGGTCTGTCGTCTGTCGGTCTGTCGGTCTGTCGGTCTGTCGGTCTGTCGGTCTGTCGGTCTGTCGTCTGTCGGTCTGTCGGTCTGTCGGTCTGTCGGTCTGTCGGTCTGTCGGTCTGTCGGTCTGTCGGTCTGTCGGTCTGTCGGTCTGTCTGGCCTGTCGGTCTGTCGGTCTGTCGGTCTGTCGGTCTGTCGGTCTGTCGGTCTGTCGGTCTGTCGGTCTGTCGGTCTGTCGGTCTGTCGGTCTGTCGGTCTGTCGGTCTGTCGGTCTGTCGGTCTGTCGGTCTGTCGGTCTGTCGGTCCTGTCGGTCTGTCGGTCTGTCGGTCTGTCGGTCTGTCGGTCTGTCGGTCTGTCGGTCTGTCGGTCTGTCGGTCTGTCGGGTCTGTCGGTCTGTCGGTCTGTCGGTCTGTCGGTCTGTCGGTCTGTCGGTCTGTCGGTCTGTCGGTCTGTCGGTCTGTCGGTCCTGTCGTCTGTCGGTCTCTCGGTCTGTCGGTCTGTCGGTCTGTCGGTCTGTCGGTCTGTCGGTCTGTCGGTCCTGTCGGTCTGTCGGTCTGTCGGTCTGTCGGTCTGTCGGTCTGTCGGTCCTGTCGGTCTGTCGGTCTGTCGGTCTGTCGGTCTGTCGGTCTGTCGGTCTGTCGGTCTGTCGGTCTGTCGGTCTGTCGGTCCTGTCGGTCTGTCGGTCTGTCGGTCTGTCGGTCTGTCGGTCTGTCGGTCTGTCGGTCTGTCGGTCTGTCTGCCTGGTCGGTCTGTCGGTCTGTCGGTCTGTCGGTCTGTCGGTCTGTCGGTCTGTCGGTCTGTCGGTCTGTCGGTCTGTCGGTCTGTCGGTCTGTCGGTCTGTCGGTCTGTCGGTCTGTCGGTCTGTCGGTCTGGTCGGTCTGTCGGTCTGTCGGTCTGTCGGTCTGTCGGTCTGTCGGTCCTGTCGGTCTGTCGGTCTGTCGGTCTGTCGGTCTGTCGGTCTGTCGGTCCTGTCGGTCTGTCGGTCTGTCGGTCTGTCGGTCTGTCGGTCTGTCGGTCTGTCGGTCTGTCGGTCTGTCGGTCTGTCGGTCTGTCGGTCTGTCGGTCTGTCGGTCTGTCGTCTGTCGGTCTGTCGGTCTGTCGGTCTGTCGGTCTGTCGGTCTGTCGGTCTGTCGGTCTGTCGGTCTGTCGGTCTGTCGGTCTGTCGGTCTGTCGGTCTGTCGGTCTGTCGGTCTGTCGGTCTGTCGGCTGTCGGTCTGTCGGTCTGTCGGTCTGTCGGTCTGTCGGTCTGTCGGTCTGTCGGTCTGTCGGTCTGTCGTCTTCGGTCTGTCGGTCTGTCGGTCTGTCGGTCTGTCGTCTGTCGGTCTGTCGGTCTGTCGGTCTGTCGGTCTGTCGGTCCGTCGGTCCGTCGGTCCGTCGGTCCGTCGGTCCGTCGGTCCGTCGGTCCGTCGGTCCGTCGGTCTGTCGGTCTGTCGGTCTATCGGTCTGTCTGTACGCGTCCTTCTAGCCACGTAATCTCAGTAACCGCTTCATTGATCGTGACGAAATTTGGACAGCGATACGCTGTGGGGTCGTAGTAGGTGATGTTCCTAGAATTTTGAAGATCGGTGCATTGGCGGCGGAGTAGTTAGCAAAAAACAAAAAAATTTTAAATATTATCCCACAAACTTTGCCTTTTCCTGATCATTTTCTACTTTCCTTTGGATGGAGGTGACATTGGGGTGGTTGGGGGTGGGGGGTTGTAAAACTGAAAAATAATAGGCTGTCCACTAACCTGTGAAAGAAAGACCTAGCTTCGTAACACACTTTTTTATGTCCAAGTCCATCGGAACATTACCTTGGACTTGGAATTTTCTGATGCACATACATACGACTATTCCTTCTGATCGTTCTGTATTGCGTAACTAGGAAACTGTTCGATTGAGTTTAATGAAATTTTTAAACAGTATCACTACCTCCTCAAGAATGAGAAACGTTTATGATTTTTACCAATCATTTCAGAATAATAAAAAAACTAAAAATATGAAAACAGCTCAAACCTCGTTTCTAGGCATTTTAGGGGTTCCTGATCATTTTCTACTTTTTTTGGGTGGGTGTGGAATTAGGGTGGTTGGGGGGTGGGGGTCGTAAAACTCAAACATTTGTTGTATTCATGATAGGCTATCCAATGACCTACGAACGGAAGACCTAGCGTCATACTAGACTTTTTTAGGTCTATCCGAGCGTTGTCTTGGCTATTATAGAAACCAAAGGGCTTTTCTGACGTATACATACTTATATTGCTTTAGCTCGTTCTATATTGTGTAACGTGCAAACTATTGTATGGATTTTAATGAAATAAAATAATACTGTGGTACTACTAACGTGGCGACGATGGAAAACGTTTATGGATTTAATAACATCAACTCGATATTACCGATGATGTGAGAAAAAGCTCCCTAAAAACATGTATCTGGTCTACTATTTTAACGTTCTTGGGTTAATCAATCAGCATAACTTGTTATCAGTTTCGTCCACATATTTTCGTTAGAGTCACGGACATCTAGACAGAAACAATTTACAAAAATATCGTTACACATAAAACGTTATCCCAAAATATACAAGCTCCATCTAATCAAACTGAAATACAATTTTACGCTTCCAAGTAAACGAAAGAGAATCCAATACTAACCCCTTCATTATATAAAAAGAAACTCAATATCCCTCCCTGACGGTGTAAAAGCGTTTATTTTTCCAGTTTATCTCCAGTCAAAGGAATGACAAGGGTCAGAGCCGTTCAGAAAGTGTTGAAAGATAGCTTGTCTGTACAAAAAAATATCGTGTCAAGTGTCTTGACTTAGTACTTCCCACACATTTTTCGGTGTTAACAAAACCTTTACTCTTACACCATCCTCATCAAAAAAGTATTACAATATGATCGGGGATCGCTCTAAAAACGAAGTTTTGGGGGCTCGTTTTTTATTGGTTCCTCCTGCGCCAGTGGCAATAGTTGCAGAAACGATTCAATCTTACAATTTCCTCCATAATAGTAACACGTTGTCGAAATTTCATCACAATCAAGTTAGTAGTTTCCAAGTTAGGATTATAACAATATATATAGGTTTCAAATAATTCTGTAGACATAAAAGGCAACACTCGTACAGGTAAGATGTGACCAAATTCAATTTCTTCCCCTACAATAAAAAAAAGGAAAATGATGAGGAACCTCTGAAATGCCTAAAGACAGAGCTTGTAGGGGTTCTAATTATTGTCTGCATATCGCTACTCAAATTTCATCACAATCCGAGCAGCGGTTAATGAGATTACGTGGCTAGGAAGATTCCAATCGACAGCCAGACAAACAGACAGACCGACCAACCGACGGAAATGAGTGACGTGGATTTTGGTTATGCAGATAGCATAAAACGCCCAAAAAGCGTATTACCTCCAATTCGAAAATTTTCGCGATCACCATACTCCCCTCACCTATCGATGTGGGTGATAAAAAGGCATCATATAGATTGGCACCTTTTACACATTTAAAGGCTGTATGTCACAATTAAAATTCTACCCTAAGGACCAGTTTTACCACGTTCTGATAAGTATCGGATATCTTATCTACATATTTTTTTGTCTTTGTCACTTGTAATTAAAAAAGTCACAAAAACTTAAGGTTTAGGCTACCTAACACTTATCAGGGGGTGGTGAAACTGGCCCTAAATATTGCAAAAATAGTTTGTTAGGAAACTCAAGTATCTCAAAGGTCATAGGTATTAAGTATCAACTCGCGAAATATCTCTCCAAGACCTCAAAGCATACGGGTGGGCAAATTTACTTCTGAAGTCATCGGCATTAACTGCTCTAGTTATTAGCCTCGTATTCTGCGTAGGCTTTGTTACTGTTTCCTGGCGTCACTCTAGGAACAGCACTGTTAATTAGAAGCCAACAGTGAAGGCTCAGGTGGGGATTCCTCGCTGAGCTTTTTTTATGGATATTAATTTTTGGGGTCAACTCGTAAAGTATCCACTCATTTGAATTAGTTAAGTACGAAGGGTCAACTCGCGATGTACTTCGAGAATATTTTATCTGATTTCATTTTCATTTTCATTTATTTGTAATACCTATTACAAACATTGCCAACCTCGAAGGTATCACCTTGTGTGAGCGTATTGGCATCATAATTATGACAAATACATCACATTAATTTCATAATCCAACTGTTCTTCATTACCAGTATCGGCTGCACTGCCTCCACTCCCATTGGTATATCCTATCACTCCCATCATTAGACATTAGCCAGAAGCTTGCCACAACAAATTTCTTTTCGTAAATTCTCAAATCTTCTACGCGTATTTATCAGACTAGGATTTTGACGTGACACATTTTGATATCAAAGATATTCAAAAACTGAATTATTAAACCATTGAGTACACAAAATGTACGTATGGAAGTTTGTCAGTTGTCTAGCAAACAAGTCCTTAAATAAATTGATAAAATAAATAAACATATCAATAAATAACGGTACGATGAATTTGTCGTTCTTGGATTTTTAGGCCGGCGTCGTTTAGCGTTAAAGCTTGACGTTTCGCCACCACGAGTGGATGGCATCTTCAGAAGCTATTTCACTTTGGCGACTTCCAAAAATTGGAGAACATTTTTGGAAGTCGCCGAAGTGAAATAGCTTCTGACGATGGCATCCACTCGTCGTGCCGAAACGCCAAGCTTTAACGCTAAACGACGCCGGCCTAAAAACCCAAGAACCACAAATTCATTGGACGATGGCCGCGAAAGCCTTACACAGTATAAATAACGGTACAGTTAGTAGAATTGGGTACTCTGTGACATAATATTAGATATTACTTTCGAATTATAAAATTTTCAAACCCTGACACTATACTGCATTCACTAAAGAAACGGAGTAAAAAATTATTTCAAACCCATATTTTGGGGCTTTACTCGGATAAATCGAACTTATTATTTCTGTTACATCACTACTCTTAGTATGCAGTTTTGTAGACGGTGTGCATATAACCCTTGACCATACAGTAAAAATTTACGTATATTGTGCATGGTTACTCCGTTTGGTCGGTGGATAAGGTATACAGGGTGAGTCAAGCCCAACGCCTCGGATTCTTGTGACCAAACGATACAAATTGCACATTTAATCGTATAAAAAAGTTATGCATTCCCATTTGAAAAAATCAAGTTACCCTTGATTTAAGTTTCCTTAATTGATCTACCGATTTCTCCAAGTATACATATAATTCGAACTCGACCGTCTAACATAAGCTGACACATTTTATGCTTAGTAACAAGGAAAAGTCACAGCCCTCTAAGATTTATAATAGCTGCGATATTCAATTTTCTTCTGACATCTACCTATACCCAAAATTGTGATTTGCACCTAAACTGTTCGCTTAAAGTCCCGTGTGTGATACACAAAGTCACACTAAAATGCACCCAGGAATCTAAATATGCAATAATATATAGGGTGTTCCATTTAAGAAAACATAACTTTGATATGTCACGCTTTTATTAGACACCCTGTATAAAAGTCATTATTTTTAAAATGTAGCCCAACTCGACCTACATACACTTGCACAGTCGATTTTTGAAAAGTGGTATCGTTTGGTCACAAGAGTCTGAGGCGTTGAGCTTGACTCACCCTGTAGTAACCTTTCTTGTCAAACCATCTAGAGACGTCTATGGCAAGAATCAAAATAAAGCAGTGACGAAGTGGAAATGGAACGTAATACCTAGACGACAATTGTGGATTAGGTTGGATTACAAGATTAGGGCTGCGTCCTTGTATTGTCACGGAGACCGCATGAAGGACGCCTGGGGCTTGTTTTCGGTACGAAGGGCGTGAGATTGGTAAATATCAAGGTAGAAAAGGGGAAAATGGGATTCGGTAGCGAATGTTTGACCTCCCGCGGCTACTGCCAAATAAAATAGTTTCTGTTGATACTGGGATAGGAGTTCTGCGGGATTTCTTATAAAAAATCGTTTGCACAAGCTCTGTCTCGGCCTCATTGGAAGAGACGTTCCGTGCGAAACAACGTTTGCTTTGGTTTTTCTGATATTTGATTCAGTTCAGTGCCCGATTTTCCTTCTGCGCCTTGGTATATTTGTTCTATGGAGCTTGTTATGTCCTAGCCAAGTGCAAAAGTAATTAAGTGAGTAAGAATTCTCATATATGGAGTGTATATCGTAGAATCTATTCCTTTAGGTTTTTTTATAACTGAGGAGCCGTGAAGACAAAGCCTAAATACGAGGGTTGCTCTATACCTCCGTCAATCCACCAGTACGCAGACAGCTGTTTCACGCTTATTAGTGATCATCAGTGCGCCGTAGGTCGATTGACGGAAATAGAGAGCATCAATTCTTCCATGTTTAATAAACATGTGAAAGATGTGCGAGCAGACGGAAGGAATTCTGCCGGTGCGCCATCTAGTACCCGAAGGTAACGGCAATCAAAGAGAAACGCTACTAGCAGCAGTAAACTCTTTGGTGGAACGACAAGGCTCGTTCGGTTTTGCCACTAGAGGCACGGATTTTGACGCAAGCAGCGTAAAGCCGATATACGAGGGTTGCCCTATGCCTCCGTCAATCCACCAGTACGCAGACAGCTGTTTCACGCTTATTAGCGATCATCAGTGCGCCATAGGTCGATTGACGGAAATAGAGAGCATCAATTTTCCATGTTTAATAAACATGTGAAAGATGTGCGAGCATACAGAAGGAATTCTGCCGGTGCGCCATCTAGTACCCGAAGGTAACGGCAACCAAAGAGAAACGCTACTAGCAGCAGTAAGCTTTTTGGTGGAACGACAAGGCTCGTTCGGTTTTGCCACTAGAGACACGGATTTTGACGCAAGCAGCGTAAAGCCGATATACGAGGGTTGCTCTATACCTCCGTCAATCCACCAGTACGCAGACAGCTGTTTCACGCTTATTAGCGATCATCAGTGCGCCATAGGTCGATTGACGGAAATAGAGAGCATCAATTCTTCCATGTTTAATAAACATGTGAAAGATGTGCGAGCAGACGGAGGGAATTCTGCCGGTGCGCCATCTAGTACCCGAAGGTAACGGCAACCAAAGAGAAACGCTACTAGCAGCAGTAAACTCTTTGGTGGAACGACAAGGCTCGTTCGCTTTTGCTACTAGAGGCACGGATTTTGACGCAAGCAGCGTAAAGCCGATATACGAGGGTTCCTCTATACCTCCGTCAATCCACCAGTACGCAGACAGCTGTTTAACGCTTATTAGCGATCATCAGTGCGCCATAGGTCGATTGACGGAAATAGAGAGCATCAATTTTCCATGTTTAATAAACATGTGAAAGATGTGCGAGCAGACAGAAGGAATTCTGCCGGTACCGGTCTGCTCGCAAAGCCTAAATATCAGAGTATCGTGGCTGGTATGACGATGTTAGGTTATGGGAAGTTTGCTGATGCGGGCTTTGAATAGAGCAATACTCGCAGACAGTCCACTTTCATGCGGACGTCCTAGAAAGAAGGTAAACTAAATTATTTTAAAAGCTTTTATTTAACTTGCGATGTATGTGTGTATGTTTGTACGAGTCGAATACTGCTACCCAATTTTGAAGCAGATACTTTCAACCGGTTGAGCTGGAATTTTATGTACACGTTTAGTTTGGATGCGAGTACACGATAAGCTATGCCACATCATTCTAAATTAAATATGGCGGACAATCCAAGATGGCCTAATAATTATTTTTAACGCATTCCTACAATATGGGTATCAAATGAAAAGGCTTGTTGAGACTGACTAGAAAAATAATGAGACATCACGCTTAATCCAACATGGCAAATTTTTGAAGCTTTTTTATCCTTTTTATTCAAAAAACCTTTCATTTAAATGTTCTAAAAAGAAGAAAACTAAATTTGCCTTTAAAATTTTTTTTAGCCTCATCCTATACAATTTATATGATCATAAAGGCTTGTTGTGAGGTTTGTGTAAGTACCCATATGTATTTAATTAAACCAGAATTTTAGAAGCTTTGCACATTAAGTTACTAAAATAAATTATTTACGCACGTAAATTGCGCGAGAAGCTTTTATGATCATATAAATTGTGTATAATGGGGCTATAAGTTGATAGTTGGTTTTTTAAAGGAAATTTTGTCTTTTTCTTTTTAGAGCTTTTAAATTAAGGCTTTTTATAAAAAAAAAGGTTTTTTGCTTTTATTTATCTATAATAGATCTATCGCTGTGCAGTTTGTTAAGTTGCTACATCTGCTTTTTTGCCCTGATCTAGATGAAATTCTGAAAATTCAAGAATATATTGCCGTTGTTGGTCATGTTCCTTTATTATAGTTTGCAAAAGTATTTTGATAGAAACACTTGATGATAGTGAAAAAAAATGCTATGGATATCATCAGATTCTCTTTTATGTTTAAGGGGCCTGGATACACACATTTATACATACTTATTTGCCATGTAAAACACAGACTCACAATTTCTCGCATAACTCACTCTATTTTCAAACTACGTCTATAATATTTCTGAAGGCAATAGTCAAGACCTTAATTAATGACAGCTATTTTCGATTTTCTCAAAAAAGTTTTATAATGAGCAAAAAAACTCTCAATGCAAAATCATACATTCTATAAATGCCTCTAATTTAACAGCCAAACACGATATCAAAAAACGCTAAATAGTTGCACAAGCGCAAGCTTTCTTCTTCAATTTGCTCTTTGAGTCATTACTGCAAGTTTAAAGGTAAAGTCAGGAGCTTGGAAATACGAAATTCATTTTTATGGTGACCTTTGGACCTTACCTTTCGACCTTACCTTTGGATCTTTGGACTTACCTCCCCTTATCTTAGACACACACACTGGAGAAAGGGAACAGGCGGCCAAGCCTCCTCGCTAACACGGGAATACGTCTTTTCTTGGATTATTCTCAATTTCGCGCACTATACCCTAGACCCCTAAGCCTCAGTTTAAAACCTGGATGATGATTTTCTTCATAACCTACCAGACCGCAAAGGCAATGACTGAATATCGTGTAATACTATAAATACATCTCTAATGACTGGATACCGCGGGAACAAAGAGTAAAGGTGCGATCGTACCGCTCGATTCTTGATGTATGAAGAAGTACCTTGCAACGAGATGCAGCACTCCCGCGAATAAATCTAATATGCTCGGTTAGCGATGAAATTATAGACAGTAAGCTCAGAGTAAGAGGTGACCAACCGCATGAGGATGAGAAAGTAGCTGGAGGTGGCGTATTAAGGCCGGGTCACCGAGTAGTCGAATACCTTGAATAGTTATCCGAGACTTTCTGATGACATGTCACTGAACATACATATCGATTAGAGTAGTATCGTATAGGATGTTGCCATTTTGGGTAACAAGATACTTTAATATTAAATGCTCTATTTCCATACGTCTGAATACACTGTATACTCACAGAAACTTATTCTGTGACTTCAGTTCTATAAATCCGTGACTATTACAGCTACTGCTGAGCATCGATTAGTGACCTAATATCTTGAGACGTTTAAAGAATCAACATTAAGGGGTCTGGATACACACAGTTATACATAAACATAACATAAAGAATATAATTGGCTCGCTGTTCATTCCGTGAGGCTGTGCTTCGGTCAACATATTGCGACTGAAACACATGTGATCTCTTAAAGGAACTATAAACTGATACAACTGTGTATCTACACTCATTTACATAAATGTACCTACTTATGATCATTGTAAGCTTATGCCAAGGCGCTTATCTTTACCCGTAACTCCACTTATATGAGAGCGAAAATACTCATTTTGAAAGTTGAATCCCTTTCATAAGTCTTACAGGCTCGGGAGTAGATGAGTTAAGTAGCTGTTAATTCCTTTAACGCGAGAGTGAAGGTTATTATAAAGTGATAAGCATAAATGAGCGCTTTGTGTGCCTAGCTATATATGTTTGGAAGGGTACGTTTTATAGGGAGATAGGGAACAATCCACCATTTACCCGACTAACTTATGACTCTTCATGTCTTCACGTTTTATTGTCTGACGGTAAAACGGGTAGTAAACGTGATAAATAGACGATCTAATAAACGAGAGTATCTTGCTAGGAAATATATTGAAGAGTTGCATAATGTTGATGCTGTTTGGTAAGTTATCGTACAGAGGCAAAAATGTTATACCTAGCGATTTTCACTGGGCACATTTAGTGCACGTGCGAGTGCAGAATACTAATACTGAAAAAGTTCGCCTAGGGTAACATCTTTGCACTGGGTTCTTCCAGTGAAATACACATCAAGAAACAACAACAACTTGTTTTGCAACAATATTTGCATATATACTACTTATTCGTTTGTCTGAAAACTATCCAATATAACAATCTATAGCACAAAAGTGAAATGAGTGCACAAAAAATTTTGCGCTGGAACTGCCAGTAAACGCAAAACAGAAATCCAGTGCAGCCTGAGGGCAACTAGTGGAAAACGTTATTAGTGTTTTATTTATCGGGAATTCCTACGAAATCCATTTCTTTACCTAGATTCATCTTGCTCACATCCACAGCAAAGATGTTGCATCTTTGAAGTAGGTAGCATTAGTTAGTGCTATTCCTTTTAGCTTCCGCTACGTTGACTTAATTTTCAGAGAAATAGTCGGTGTCAACTTTCTACCCCATAATACAGTGAAAAAAAATCAAACTACAGTTTTGAATGTCCAAATGCAGATCACTGTTTCAAAAAAGTCTTTGTTCGCGCTGAAATCTATATAGATTGCAGCCACTGCCAGCATTCTATACAGAATTCTATATAGAATGCTGGCAGTGGCTGCCTCTTTGTTATGGAATCTGGAGACTATAACCGCCTTCGAACTAAATAAGATATAATACAGTCTATCAAACGAGAAGAGGCCAAGTGAGAATCTGGTTCTAAAGGACAATAAAGTTCTGCTAAGAAGTTATCCACCCAGGCATTTAGGGTACAACATTACAGGAAATTTGACCGACATGTTTTGTTTCATCCGTTGCAAGAGCTGCTATAGGTCCTCGGATACCTAATCATAGCCAGAAAGCACTTCTGACCATCAGACTTTCAAACACTATATCCCAGAGGTATTCCATAAAATGAAACTCGTTTCTATTTTGAGTAGTTGCATGCCTAAGAAAAACGTTTCTGTTTTGAGTAGTTGCATGCATGAATAATGTCCTCTTCTACAAAATCTACATTGTTGGGCTGTTCATCAACTAAAGAGTTTTTAAATTGGTTTTTCTCTTCTTTCAATTCGTATCTACCCTGAAATTAAATTTTGGCTTCCTATAGAATCGTCTTCTCCAAAATTGCAGAATGTCTGTGTTGTCATTATACATAACTTCTTTCTCCGTAACCATAGATGATAAATGTCTGAACGACAGATTACGTATAAGCTCTAGATACTCCTTAAGGTCCCTGGATGTCATCAGACATTCCCAGGTTCCTTCGGCACCCGAAGATATCCCTGAACATCTTTAAGCTTTTAAATCAAATATTTCCAGCGGATTACCCCCTCATGAATAGGACCTTTCACTTTTACTTGATATCCTGTAGGGACAGTTTGAGAGGCAACTGGTAAATGGAGGATCAACACGTTCCTTGAAGTGTTCACTATAAATATTTTAGTGTCAAAGTGAGGCAGCAAAAAAAGAAAAGTATTTTTGATGCATGTTTTTATTTCACTCCAGTTTTCCCGTGTCATTGTCGAGACTGATAATATCAGCAGGGAAATCATTTATATAAAATAGAAGGTACTGGCCCTAGGACGCTACCCTGCGGCGTCCCATAGCGTCCTTTGCTGGCCTTACTGCTAACATGTACGCTATCGTCCACGTGTTTCCCACTATCATCAAGCTGCTTGACAAATAAAATGTTTATAATAATCTTTAGGATAGTGCAGACCTCAGAGAAACAACGGAACATAGAGGTAGTAAACAACTAACTCTAATAGGCCGACATCTTTCCGTACGTTGTCATATCGACCACCATGGACGCCAATCATAATTATTTACTATCGTCTTAATTGTATAGTATCCAGAAATATTCCATTCCAGGTTAAAAAAGACGGTATTTTGATGGTTCAGGAATGATTACAGCAAAATCAATAGATATGTTGACCTCTACTGCGTTACTGCATATTTCTTCATCATAAATTCTGAAGTCTTGCATAATGTTGAGGAATTGGCAACGCCGCATGCCCTCAACTGTCACACGTTTGCTTTGTTTATTGTTTGTGCGTGTTTTATGCTTGGTCAGTAAAATCGAATTTGCTATTTGTTGGTAAATCTAGTGAAGCTTTACGGACTTGCTGTGCTGTATTCGAGCGTAGTTAATAGTTTTTCGAGAAGGAACTCAAAAAGTGCAGTGTTTGCAACATGGTTTGCATTGGAAGAATTTTCAGATTAATTGGCATTACACAGCATTGTTTACAATTTGAACTGTCACTGCGAGGTCACAGCTGATCTCAGAGTAACAACCGAACATAAAGGTAGTAAACAACTAATCCTAATAGGCCAAAATCTCTTCTTACGTTGTCATATCGACCACCAGATACGGCAATCATAATTGTTTACTATCGTCTTAATTGTATAGTATCCAGAAATATTCCATTCTATGTTAAAAAGACGGTATTTTGATGGTTCAGTACTGATTACAGCAAAATCAATGGATATGTTGACCTCTACTGCGTTACTGCATGTTTCTTCATCATTAACGCAAATTCTGTCTTACATAAATTTTGAGGAGTTGGCAACGCTTATGTAATTTTCCTGCGATTTGTTTACGGTAACCTCCGACTGTCAAACGTTTGTTTTGCTTGTGCGTCTTTTATGCTTGGTCAGTAAAATCGAATTCGCTATTTGTTGGTAACTGCAGTGAAGCTTTACGGACTTGCTGTGCTATATTCGAGTGTAGTTTAACAGTTTTTCGAGATAGGACAGTGCAGAGCAGTGTTTGTAACATGGGTTGCATTGGAAGAATTTTCAGGTTAGTTGGCAATGTTTGGGTCTGAAGTGTCAAAAGATGATGGCTTTGAGCACGCCATGCTGAAGTGGTTTGTTTACTACCCCTATGTTCAGATGTTGCTCTGAGCAGCTGATCAATATTTGGTGGCTGTAGTGTCAAAGATGATGGCTTTGAGCTCGCCATGCTGAAGTGGTTTGTTTACTACCTCTATGTTCAGTTGTTACCCTGAGGTGCAGACAAACAAAATCCTTGCTTCTCCTAAACTATTCGAATCCGTTGACTGCAGTCGATAACGCTACATTCATAATTCACAAAGTGACAAAGCGCGACGTACCCGAGGCATAGCAACCATATCTAATGCGAAACCCAGCAATTTAACGCAAATCTAAGAACCGACCTGCACCACCTGGCCATGGGTCGGCTGCCACTTTTGAGTGTCCGATAATCACGCAATCGATAACTCCAGAGTCTTTTTCGGCCGCTCGGGCTGACATTGTGAGAGTTTTCCACTCGAGTAGACAGTGTCCTCATTGTCCGCGGCACTTCATTCATCCGTCGTCGTTCGATGGGCGTCCATTACAGAAATGGTCACGGCTTCCTGACAAATGCGCAATGGATTGGTCGGTTTAAGGAACGCGACATAATGCCCATGGATTCCTCCAAATTTTGCGGTTCGTTAGCTCTGCGAGAAACACGTGTAGACTTTTCTTGAATGAAGAGGGTTCTTATACCTGGCTTAGTGCCTTTTCGAGCGGCCTACTATTTGGGAGTATTGACTGACAAATTATGATTATTTAAATGGACGGTGCTTTATATATTCTGCTGAAAGGATATAAAAGTCGTTATTCTTTGGTAAATATCGTCGGACTTTTGGCATTATTGCATACACAGACAAAAATACTGTTGCGTTTCCAATTAATTGTTAGCATTTGGATGTTTTTCCATCGCTTTAAATATATTCACAGTTGTTTCAAATCCATGTCATTGAAAGAATTCAATCCTTATATTCGAAGTAATCACAGGTACGCCAATAAATTTAAAATAATTTTATATTCGTTCTAACGATATGTATAATCCTTCTAATACCAGTACTGACATATAGTGCAATCAAAACATCCTTTTGTTTTTGAAATTTACCCTATGTTTCATTTAAGCAAAGCATACAATCCATTCAATGTACAAAAATTATTACTGCAACAGCACTTCGTGATAATTCATCTGATAAAAATTAATTTTGGCCCTTGTTGTTCGCTGAACTATAATCAGTATTCGGCGGGACTGATGTCCCGATTCAATGAACGTAAAAAGAAAGAACAAGGAGATCACCTTAGTGTTATTATCGGCGCGGACCCGCTAACATGGACGAGGTTGTTTCGTAGCATTTCGTTATGTTATTTCGGTGTTTTGCGTATTGAATCAGCAATTGTGTGATTTAAATGTGTCCAGTTATATGTTAAATGGAGGACCTACTGAGAAATTGGGGCTTGTAGTAGATTTAACACCCACATTTGAATGTAGGTATTTAGATTAGTCAGACAGTTATATTTCAGGTAAAAATGCAACAACTGGTGCAGGCTTATGTCTAATTCTTATTTCATGCTCCTTATAACTTCATACAAAATCACACAATTAAACATCCAAACGAATCGATCAGCTGTCCTCGCAATAAAATCTGTTGGTCCAAGGAAAAGAAAGTAGTTTAGAATCAATTACCAAATACAGATTCGATTCAACGATAGGCTGCGATTGAATTATTCAGAGGAATCCAATGACGTCTTGTAGTTGAATGGACAATACGATATCATTCGTTATCTACTACTACACTTTCCATTGGATAAAACATCGCTGTATTTGAGGAATGCTGAGGGTAACGTCCCATTGAATCCAAGCGTAAGTCTTTGACAGAACGACAGATTTTTCTTTGTGTATGTCGTGGGATCAACACAGAACAAAGACTTACAGAAGCGACATTCGTACAGTAGCGTAAATAAAATAAAAGTAAATATTTCCAGAAAGTACGACGTATAGTAATAATTATAATGCCTTTATTTTTAACTTCCCCGACAAAGGAAGGGTATGTTATTAGAATCAACTCAACATGCGAGGTGTCATTTCCACGGTAAAGTGACATCCTCACTCATTTTCTGAAAAGAAAGGGCTGTTATATTATTGTTTTTCCACCACCCCACAATTAAATAGATTTGTATCAAACGGACCAGAAAGTAGAGAACAAACACCTCTTTATGACAGTAAATTATTTGGATCGTTTTTGTGATTCAAAACTTTGTTACTCTTTGGGCAAGGAACTAGATTTTTGTTTCTAATGACCAGGACGATATTATTGTCAAACCGCAGTGGAGCATGCCCTCAACAATTGAAAAACATATAGAGCTACATGAATTGATGCTATCTCTGCCGAAATCAACATTAAAATGCTTGGGTGATGATGGAATCTCTCTTTTATATAATATTTGTAGGAGGGTTTGGTCCTCCGATGTTTGGCCAGATGAATGGTGCACATCTATTTTTGTTCCACTTCATAAAAAAGGACCTCCAACAAATCCAGAAAATTATCGCCTATTTTCGTTAATCTCTCGTTCAAGCAAGGTTCTATTATATATTTTACAATCTCGTTTGGAGAGTCTCATTGACTGGGAAATTTCTCAGCCGCAGGCAGGTTTGGTAAAAGGACGCGGTAAGCGTGAACAGACCTTAGGACAGGTTATTGAGAAAGCCAGAGAGCATTATTTTCCAGTTTTTATCTGCTTTGTGGACTATTCTAAGGCGTCTGATAACGTAAAGTGGCCTGAGATGTGGGAAATCCTTATCTCTATGGGAGTGCCTTACCACTTAGTATTTCTCATACAGCAACTCTACAAGCCTAGCTGGGCTCGTGTAAGAATTGATGGTAACCTGTCTGGTCGAACAGCAACCAGAAAAGGAGCTCGTCAGGGATGTGCATTATCTCCGATGTTATCTAACATTTACTCTGAATTTGTGATGAGACAGGTATTGGACAACTGGAATGGCAGTATAACTATTAGCGGAAGCAAAATATCCAACTTGAGACTTGCTGGCGACACAACCCTTATTGCCGCTTCTCATCAGGAAGAGCTAGTAGCTCTATTAAACATCCTAGAACAACATAGTGCAGCATATGGTCTTGGTATTAACTACAACAAGACCAAGGTTATAGTCGTAGATAGAGAGCATGATGTAATCATCGAGAAATAAAATTAGTAGGCCGTTGTGAAGTAGTTCAAAGTTTTGTGTGCCTCGGTTCTTTGATCGATATTCGGGTAGTTGTCAAAATGAGATTCGACGGTGCATTCAACAGGCACGTGTGGCCATGACAAAGTAACTAAAATATGACGTGACCATAACATCACTAAAGCTACCAAAATGTCGCTGGTTCGGTCTCTTGTGTTCTCCATATTTTTGTATGCCTGGCAAACTTAGACTGTTAAAAAGGCAGATCGAGCTCGCATAGATGCTTTTGAAATGTGAACGTGGAGGAGAATGCTGAGAGTTCTTTATACCGCCCATAGAACTAATGTTTCCATACTGGATCAGCTCGGTAATCTAAAGAGACTATCCTCCATTGTGTCAACGAGAATGGTTACATTCTTCGGACATATTCAAAGAAGCGATAATATGGAGAAACTTGTAGTTCAGGGTCACGCTCCGAGTGGGTGGTGCCGCGACCGTTCCCCTACACGCTGGGTGGATACGACGAAACAGTTGCTGGATATGAGTATCAAGAGCGCCACTGAAGTGACAGTAAATCGCGAATGATGACGAGATACAGTTCTCAAAACTATTGATAATATTCGTCTCGGCAATACTCTAGCTCCGACTTAATGCATTTCTACGAGTTCACAACATGTCTGTTAAGACATTGTGACTATGACGATGAGTCTCGAGATATATTGACTCTTGGATCTACTAGTTTCTTCGATATTTACTTGACAGATCCGAATTGAGTTACATAGATTCAAAGTCATGTGGTTCTGAGAAGGACCGGAATTTCCTACCGGAATACTCATGTGTACTTGCCAGGAAACTATATATTCTGGCAACCGGATCACTCTAGCTCATTTAGCGTTACCCAGAATGCACGTGTGGACATTTTTCCAGGGACGCGAGCCAGAATTGCACCCCAACTGTGACGTACAATTTCTGAATAAAAAGCGGTAGCTTTAGAGCAGTGTAGATTCAATTAATAAATAGACCGAGCAAACATGCCTTCCTAAAGGTGACCAAAATTCCAACATAATACGTTTGTTTTGTCCAAAAAGCTCCTATATCCAGTCAAGTGAAAAACTCACAATGACCCCTGCACTCCCTGCAGGCTGTGCGGGCATCTGAACTGAAAAAGGGACGTCAAGTTATCGATTATACGATTAAGGAGCTGGCAGACCTACCGCCAGGTGTTAAGAAGTGAAGTGGAAGATACGGTCGCGCGATTTGCACTAAATGACCAGGCTCGAACGTTAGGTAACACTTCTATGAAAGATATACCGGGTTCTTCACGTTATTCGACACGAAGCATTATGGCTAAAGTATCTGATGAAAAAGGAAATAATAACTTCGGATGGATAGGTACCCATATAGACTACATTTTAAAAACATTTTCATGTTACACAGGGTATCCCAAAAACATGAAACGTGTAATAAGTTATGTCTTTTTAAATAGAACATCCTATATATTATTGCATATTCAGAATCCTTTGTGAATCCTAGTGTGACTTTATGCGTCAAACATGAGACCTAAAGGGAACCGTTTAGATGTAAATCACCATTTTCGGTACAGGTGGAGGTCAGAAAAAAATTGAATTCCTCAGAGATTATAAAATTTAGAAGGCTGCGACTTTGGCAAACTACTAGGCATGAAGGTTAGGTTAGGGCCGGTTTCTCAATGTCCAGGCCTTCCATCTTCCTTCTCCTAGTGAACATAACGAGCTCCGTCTTTTCAGTGTTCACTGACAGATCTACCTCATTACACCACGTTTTCACAACGCGCAACGCGCCTTGCATTACCTCGGAGACTGTATTAATGAATCTACCCCTGACCACTATGCTCAAATCGTCGGCATAGGCCTGCACGTAGATCCCTGTGTTACTTAGTCTCACGAGTAGGTCATTCACCACTAAGCACCATCAAAGGCGGCGCGTCGGGGGGGCATGGGGGGCCGCGGCCCCCCCAGTTTTTATGAGGAGTTGAAAAATTAATAGGAAATTTAGTTTTTTACATGTCCATTTTTTAGCATTATTAAATTTTATTGTATACGGACATACCTATTTTTTTACTATTACAAAGTAGATTATAATTACACTCACTACTGCATTATTTTCTGATTTCCAGCACTTTGCATCTTTTATTCTTATCATTTCAATCTCTCTGCAGTCTGCTTTTTCTCCGTTCTCTCTCTTTCTAAATCATACGACGCCTACTGCAAAAGTTTGGCCAATACAAATCATACGATTGGGTACTATACACGTGGAAACGTACCCAGTCATAATGCACTTCCACCAAATCTTTGCGGTCATGCGTCGAGTGCCGGGGTGTTTTCGTTTTTTTGCTTGCTTTTTTGTTTCAATCCTCAATGTGTAATGCAACATACTGATTGTACCAACTTTTTCGCTAAGCTGATTTTCTGTCGTTTAAATGTTTTTATACGACTAAGTATTCTATAAAACATGCTTTCGAAAAGAATTGTTTTTTTATGCTTTTTTATTACGAAAATATTACGTCTCAAACAACGAGTTTCAAACAAATGCCCATTTTATTTATCTTAGGTTAATGACGAAAGAAATTGATTTGTATATGAGGTCAAAACAACTACAAAATATTAAATGAAATAGTGACCTCATTAATGCACGAAAAGATGTGGGGTGCTATTTGGAAAAAGGTAGGGGGTAAGCTTTAGGGGTTGAAGTAAAAAAAATATTTCGAAAGCATGGTATGGCAGGACATTCGGAATCATTCAAAGGCCCACTTAGGTTTCTTTTTTATCTATTTCTTTTTCATAACAAACCCAAACCCTTATCTCATTTATTTTATTTATTTTATGATTATGAATTTAAGAAAAAGAAAATAGTATTTGTATAAAATCAAAGATACCTCAAGATTTTGGATAAAATAACGACTTAATTTATCTAGGAAAAACTATTAGTGCTATTTGAAAAAAGAAAGTTGAGGGTGAGTTTTAAGGGTTGAAGTACACAAAAATGTGTTGTAGTATTTTCAAACACTCCACTCAGTTTTCGTTTTGACATTTTTTTGTTACGAAAATATTACGTGTCAGGGAAATTCAGGGACACCCTATATATTCGTTGTTTTTGGGCTCCCCCACTTTTTCGTCCACGCGCCGCCCCTGAGCACCATAGTAGAGGTGAAAGAACACCGCCTTGTGGGCAGCCTCGCGCCACTGCAACGCTATACTTTATATCATTAAGCGTCGCAGAAGCCACTCGGCACTCTAGTGTGGTGAGAATCCACTAGGATTGGAGCAATTCCATGTCTCTCTAGGGCGCGTCTTATCGAATTGGTAGTGGTACAGTTGAACGCACCCTCGATGTCAAGAAATGGTACCATAGCCACTTCCTGTTGATCTAACGTTTTCTCAAGCCTGCTGACCAAATGATGAAGTGCCAGCTCAGCTGATTTTCCCGCCTGGTATGCGAACTGACAGGCATGGATTTCAACCCTTTGTAAGGGCCCATCCCTGATATATCTATCAACCAACCTCTCCAGTGTTTTTAGTAAAAACGATGAAAGGGTAATCGGCCTAAAGTCCTTCGGACGAGTATAGCTACCTCTGCCCGGCTTAGGAATAAAAACGACCCTTGAATGCAACCAGCTGCTATGGATACAACTGTCAGATAAGATTTACGAGACTTCGTAACTTTAGCCTTCAATTGTTTATACAATTTATCTAACAGTTGCTGTTATCTTGCAGATAAACATTTAACTGGAAACTGGAGAAATCAAAGATTATATGTAGAATTTCAAAGCGTAAAAATTTTATACCCTACTGTATTATACTGTATGTGGATCGATTCATGAATAGTATATATTGAAACACATAGCACTCAGTGAGAGGCACAGTCCCCTTATCATATTCTGTTTAAGCACCTATAAAAAAGTGTGAAGACTATAATGCATGAGTAAATGAGAGAAGGCATAAGCTTTCTGGTGGCTGGAAACACCAGTGCATGGGCCTACAAACGGGCCTTTTCGCACCTCTCCTTACCCTAGTTCCCAGGTCCAGCCCTCATCGCAAAGGTGAGGATGACCTTGGTTCCTGCCCATCTTATATCCTCAGGTTCAAGAACCTTGAATCGAGTATGGTCTGCCTGTGATACCCAAGGGCTTCACAGCGACATAGAGTGTGTGCCGAGGATTCTTCCTCCTCGCCACAGTGTATACACGTCGGATCACTTGTCACCCCCATCACGTACAAGTGACGTTTGAAGGTCTTAGTAGCCTTAATCGGCTTCTGTCCAGTGAGAGACAGAACCGTCTCGCCTTAGCCAGAGGTCCTAAAATAAGCTCCCTAGCTTGATGGAGGTGTCCAGAGATTCCTCTCTATCTGATAAGATGCTGATTTTGCTTGAAGACTATAAAGGTTACATAAGATAACTACAGTTCTTTTCAACATACTGACAAAGATACCAGTACCATGAAACACATAAATTTTAAACAAGTCGTTTTTATATTTCACAGTACATGTCATTCAGTGTATGTACCTAAAATAAAAATATGAAACAAATTCCATATACATAAATCTCGCATAAATTGGCCCATATTCTAGACCGTATTCCTCAATATATCGATGAGTAACCACATTTTGCTACCATTTTACTACGAGCAAATGTCATAAACTGACGCAATTGCAATCCCCGCAAAAAAATAACGATAATATGAAATCTGGGTGACGATACTTCGCCACGTTAGCGGATTTAATAACTGTAATAAAATGGAAGACGTAAAATCTAAAAATTGAAATAAACCACGTCGACGGTAGAACAATAGCCGGTATCGTTTTATGGATTATAAAATGTTATATACGGGACCTATCCAACGGGATTCGATGAATATTGCATAAATCTGCACATATATTTAATAGCTTGAAATATGGCTTCATTTAGGTCCGAAATAAACCCGCTGGCTGGGTTGGTTTTATCTTGATGAATTAAACGATAGGTACATTTCATTAAATTTCATCAGTAGTACAGCATTTCTGATGTACTAGTATTTATAGAATTATTATTACATGATTATTATTACGTAACTACATAATTATAATTACATGACTAAAGCTTCATTTTCAGATTAAACAACAGTATGATACTGATAGTTTGTATAAATATTTGTAGGTATAGAGTACGGTTGAAAATTCAAAATGAGTTCTAGTTTACCATGGAGATGGTCCTATATACCTAGTAGATAAGAGGTGTTACAGAAATCCTTAAGGGGCCTGTATACATACTATACAAATGTATTTGTATTTCGAACGGAACTCACTTGTTTTACAGTTACAGTTTACATAATTATACAGTATTTAAGAAGGTGATAGTTAAGACCTTAATGAATGACACCTAAGGGCAATTTTATATTTTATATTATAGTATCTGATCATAAAATTTCGAGTCAAAGTAAAACACGGTTGGGACATTGACCACAAACCCTCCGTTCCGTATTTTGCCGTGTTAAGAGTAAACAACAAATTTTGCGTTCCGCGAGATCTACATTTTTACGAAAAATAATGTGAGGTCACATGGCCAGTATAAGTACACGCTTAGATTCAGTGGTAGATTTTCTATAAGTGTATATATTGTCCATAACCCTATCTACCGAAAGGTGTAAGGGAGATTTTCTAGAAGTAGTAGTAGAAAATGATGGGAAACATCTTAAAATTAGGGATGAAAATCGGCGTTGTGGACTCGAAAAGGTTCAAGAATTCAAAAAAGATTTGCCCAGCAAAATTTTTGGTTTCCAATCAGGACAAAAACTCGCATACTGGTTCATTTGAGGACATTGATCACAAGTTCAGCCTCTATTTCGAATTTCGACATGTTTAAAGTGAATGAAAAAAATCTGTGAGACTGGGAAGTCGCCGAATACGCCATTGGATCAAGTGGTAATTTTTTTATCAGAAAGAGTAGAAAATGATGAGATAACATCCCATAATTTTGAATGAAAGTCGGCGTTCTAAAATCTAAAAAGTCTAAAGTAGCCCTCTTTGTTAAAAAAAAGATGAGGCCAGCAAAAGAGGGTGCCTGGAGGTTTCGATGGATTTTCTTTGAAATTAAACACCCGATAGATATTGAAATTTCTCGGCTGTTAACGTTTTGTTTTTGAAACTCTCACTATGCAAGTCGTTTCTAGTGGGGGATGTGGCCATTCTCTCTGTTTGAATTAATTTTTTTGGGTTCGCGTGTATCCCCATTATGAGTTCATATACATTGATGGATTTTGTATTTAAAAAGTTCACTTCACGATATAAACTGGGTAAACGGTAGCGCTCTAACTGACAAAAAATGATAATTAATCAATGGCATTACGGCATCACATGGCAAATGGAATTGGATATCAACTTGTTACAAGCACCAAAATGCCGTTCATCAGAACCTGATCGCTAGGAGCCCACTACAGTAGTTTAGTAGTTTTAACTAACGGTTGAAACTGGGCCTAACAGACTCAAACATTTAGTTTTCTATTCCACAGTTTCTATTCCACAGTTTCCAGTTGAAATGTTTTCGGTTTCACATCCTGGTACATCAAGTATCAATTTACCGGTTGATTATTAAATGGTTTGGTTTTGCTAACTGCTAGTTTTCCTCTAAGTACTAGTTAACTAACTCTTTTGAAGCTGGAACTAATAGTGTAGTGAGCAACTGGTCACTGTCAAAACCAATACCAAATTTAGAAATAGCCAAAGTGATCAAGACGTCTAGTGGTGGAATTTAGAACCCAATGTTGTATGTGTGCCCGTAATAACCAGATTCTTTTAGCATGCATGTGTACCAACTCAGAGAGAATGAAATCAAAACACAGAAATGTTATAATATGGTTTTTTTATTACTTGTTTCTTAACATTTGTTTTGTATTTATTAATCATGAGTGCTGAGTGTCTATGGTATGGTTTTATTACTTGATTTTTGCATTTATCAAATCATGTATGCTTTGTATTTCATATATTTTACTGGTGAAGTATTTATATTGATATGTTAGAATATACGTTTCAAAAATGTCTTAATAATAGTGGTAAACTGGCTCTTGTTATCGATGTGATATAATAAAGAAATGGTTATAAACATTCACAGTCTAAATGATAAACAGTAATAATAATACGTGGTGGGCTAAGTCTCTGTTCAACGTCAAGGAGAGAAATGTGGATAGAATGTGGAAAAATGTAAAATATCAGCATATATAAATAAATACAACCAACACATAAAGGAGTAAATAAAGGATGTAAATGGGATAGGGTATATAAAATATAAGCATAGCATCGCAACCATAGCAGCATAGCAAGTATAACAGCATAGCAAGCATGGTATCTAAGCACATAAATAGATCAATAAATAAATATAAACAATGAACAACGTATAAAAGGGCTGTTTAGAGGAATCGTGTGGTTCGTGAATGCGTCAGTCAAACCCACTTCCACTTTGGGTAAGTGATAAGGTAGTCCCGGGGACAGTCACCCTGGTTTCTACAACCATAAAATAAATATCGTATATACATAAATAGGATTAGTAGAGGTTGAAATAGATACACGTAAATAAGACAGAGTTGTCTCTGTTCACCATCAGCCTGCAATCCCTCAGGACCTAATACCTAGAGCAGACGTAAATCAGAGACCCAACACCATATAAGGTCGTCCTATAAAACCCCGGATGTATAGTATATGTTGTCAAACACTTTAAATATCGTAGCCAGACCACATCAGTTAATGATACAAACTCAGAAGACAACATACCTGCAAATATTTGTGAAAAAGACCCCAAAAAATGCCTTGTCTAAATTTTGGTCTCCAGCTTGTTTCGTTTTTCAAAAACAATCCCCTCTCGTAATAAATAAACAAAACTATGGCAACGATTACCACGACCCATTACTTTATTCAAGCGACAAAACCGAAAAGCATCACAGAACTGTAGCTTTGAGTCTCAGATTTAAAATGAACATAAAACTATTTACTCTATGAAAAGTCACTCATGATCTGACAAATATCAAAATATCTGAACCATATGTGATGTAGTAATAATCAAATACATTACTTATCTGAACTTCATCGACCAATTACACTCATACTCAGATCTTACATTTTTTTATAAATCATCCGTCGACGACATCAATGTCAAACTTCGGTAACGTGACCGCTAAAGATGCCTTCTAACGTCTGGCAGCCAGGAGCGCGTTCCGGATCACCACAATAGATTTAAAGGTTCGTTATTTTTCTATCCACAGTTTCCCGTTTAAACGTTTTAGGCTCCACACCCTGGTACATGGAATATCAATTTGCCAGTTACGCTTGGAGTAGCGGGCTTCGTGTCCACCTCGTTCGATTTTGGCCTCTAAATTCGTTCTGAACCGACATGATAGGTGGGAAGGATGACACCGCATGACAGATTACACTAATTAGAACGATGTAACAAATGATGGAGTGGTAAATCTGGGTATTGCTACTTTTGGCATTACACCCTTCATGCCATTGCAGCACCAGTGCTCACAAATAACATATATACATATACCTGAATGGGCACGGATTTTGATAACTGACATTATACAATAGGGTACTTGCAGAAAAAAATATCATGTCGTTAACACGTTCCTTAGAGCCTAGGAAACATGACAAAATCACTTGTTTGGTTTCTTGGAATCGGCTGTGAGAGATATTCCAAAAATTATATCAAATGCCGGAAAATGCCGAGCAAACAACCTCTGACGTCAGTTATATCCTATAGTGATGGGATGTAAAGTATTGATATTCGATATCGATAGTGAGTGCTAACCTAACATTTTGACATTGATCATTATAACCACAAAACACAGCCACACACAAAAGTACAAAAGTCAAAAGAATAAAAGTTAGGCTAGATTACTAATTCACTTTGTAGGGATTAGCTTGAATTAGATTCTATCTTTGGATTCATTCATATGGAGATGCGCCGAAATAAAATGATGGCTTCGATTAGTTGCGAATCTCTGTCACAAACAGGACGAACTGTGATACCTATCAGATATAAAAATGTATTGCAACGAAAATGCTAGTGGGTTAATTGCCTGTTTCAAATATGCTTAGGTATAATATATAGGTAATAAATTGAGTCGCGTTGTTAAAGAATTCAGATCATCTCTAGTTTGCAGTTGAATCTCACTGACCTGCGCTGTAGCAGTATCGATTGTCGAAATTTGAATATATCGTTATTTTATTTTGCAAATATCATTTTTTGGCCGTCAGTAAAATCATGTTTTTTGTTTCCTACTGCTTCTTGATATGGCTTTCTTTACGCTAAGTATACTCCCGAGACGATTTCACGACCTCTGCAAGTACCCTATTATATAAAAGCTGTGTGTCTTTAGGGGGGCAAAATACGTTAATTTTTATCGACAAATCACCCCTCAAAAGTAGTTTTTCTCCCAACATAATAAAATGGCAGTTATTTTGTTTTTTGTTTAGCTGACCACGAGTGTTGAGCTAATTTAGGGTCTGCTCTCCACGTCCCGACGTCGTCAACGTAGAACGATACGGTGTCGTAGTAGGGTACGTTGCCACGGCGTGCTAGTGACGGTACGGTAACGTCGCCGGTTACTATGTACTCGCTCAGTTAATGTTTTATTGGCATTGTAATTTTTCAGCTCAATTGTTTAGTGACCTACTGTATACTATCCAGGAAACAGATGGTTGGGTTTAGGTCAAGAAAAAGAGGGAGTCTCTTTTACTGTTTTGCCGACGTTTCGGCCTTTATTAGGCCATCTTCAGGGCAACCAGTGATGGACTCCTTGAGTCAAATATGAAGAAAAGGCACATGTAGTATAAAAAAGTATATAAGGTGCCTTGTCTCCATATTTGACTCCAGGAGTCCATCACTGGTTGCCCTGAAGATGGCCTAATAAAGGCCGAATCGTCGGTAAAACAGTAAAAGAGACTCCCTCTTTTTCTTGACCTAAACCCAACCATCTGTTTCCTGGATTGTAATTTTTGTTAATAATTCTTCAAAAGTTGATGTAGACATTCGAAAATAATTGTAGAGGTTGTTGTCACATGTTTTCAATGCTTCGTATTTTCTAGTGAAATGATTCCCGTCACTTTTCATCATTGGAAAAATAGGGGTGCACTCAATAATGTCTTTTCACATATTTTATTCAGCCTCTCTTTCCGTCTTTTTAACAATAGCAGAGGCAGAATACGAATTGTGCGGTCCATATCTAGAACGGGACTGCTATTTTTCGCGTACGTTAGTGAAGAATGTATCGAAATTTACAATACACCGTGACGTGAACAATGAGGTGTCGTGAAGTGGATTTTCAGGATACGGTAATGTAAATTGGTACATCATGACAATGCATCGTGAGACGATACCGCACCGTTCCACGTTGACGACGTTCTAACGTGGAGATGTGGACAGGCCCTTAGCCGTAGCTACCTAAGTAGAAGCTCTACAATCACGAAATAAGTCTCATTCGATAGAGAAGCATGCGGGCCATGAACTAGTGGTAAACATTTTCCAAATTCCGTTTCATATCAGGGTAAAAAAATTGTTAAAAGAAAATAATTATGTAATTTTTTGTGTTCTTCTACAGTTTTAGTTTTTCAAATAATCCAAGCTGTCAACTTAGTTTTTTTTACTTTCGGGCGATGGTATATGGTGTTTCCTAAAAAATAAAGCTATACATCTTAGCCTTAAGTAAAGTGGTTTAGAAGTTATGATGGTTTGAATATGACCCTTTACTTATTGTCTAATGCGGCAGTAGAGCAGACAATTAAACAAAACACTTTGTGGTCGCGACATTTATTTTGGGAAAAAAGAAACATATTATGTTACAACCGTTGTTCAAAATGTCCTCCATGGTGTTGCAGACTGTTGCTCTTACTGATACATGTTGCGTAGAGCAACTGACAACTTCCAATGACGTCTCACTAATTATTTTGCATAAATATCAACAATAATTCTGGTAGTCTGTCAAGCGAAGGGTCGGTGACGATGTCCTAGATCCGGAACAGCAGTACTTAAGGGACTAGGTTATAGCGCGCGAAATTGGGAATCTAAGAAAGGACGTAGTCCCGTGTTAGTGAGGAGGCGTGGTCGCCTGTTCCCTTTCTCCAGTGTGTGTCTTTAAGATGAGGGGAGATAAGTCCAAAAATCCAAAGATAAGGTCAAAAGGTCCAAAGGTAAGGTGGAAAGGTCACCATAAAAATGAATTTCGTATTTCCAAGCTCCTGACGTTACCTTTAAACCTACAGTAATAACTCAAAGAGCAAATTGAAGAAGAAAGCTTGCGCTTGTGCAGCTATTTAGCCTTTTTACTTCCCACACCGATAGGTGAGGGGAGTATTGTGATCGCGAAAATTTTCGATTTTGAGATAATACGTTTTTTGGGCGTTTTATGATGTGTACATAACGAAAATCCACGTCACTCATTTCCGTCGGTCTGTCTGTCGGTCTGTCGGTCTGTCTGTCTGTCTGTCTGTCTGTCTGTCGCGTTTTTCTACCCTCGTAATCTCAGTAACCGCTGCATGGATTGTGATGAAATTTGGGCAGCGGTATGCTGTGGGGTCGTAGTAGGTAATGTTCCTATAATTTTGAAAATCGGTGCATAGGCGGCGGAGTAATTAGCAAAAAACAAAAAAAATTAAATATTGCTGAAACTTCGTTTTTAGGCGTTTTAGGGGTCCCTGATCATTTTCTACTTTTTTTTGGGTGGGGGTGAAATTGGGGTGGTTGGGGGGTGGGGGGTTGTAAAATTGAAAAATTTGTTGCTTTCATAATAGACTGTCCACTGACCTATGAAGGAAGACCTGGCGACATAAATAACTTTTTTAGGTCCATCCGAACATTTCCTTTGCCTATTACAGAAAGCAAAGGACTTAGAATTGTTTTTGATGTAAACATACGAGAGTATTGCGTCAGATCTTTGTAACGAGGAAACTGTTGAATTGATTTTAATGAAACTTTGAAACGGCATTACTACCATGGCGAAGATGGAAAACGCGTATGGTTTTGATAAATCGTGCCAGTGGCGGCGCGGAAATAATAAAAAAATTAAAAATATAAAAACAGCTCAAACTTCGTTTTTAAGCGTTTTAGAGGTTCCTGATCATTTTCTGCGTTTTTTTTGGGTGGGGGTGAAATTAGGGTGGTTGGGGGGTTGGGGGTTGAAGAATTAAAAAAATTCTTGTACTCTACTCATAATAGGCTGTCCACTAACCTGTGAAGGAAGATCTAGCGACACAAATCACCTTTTTAGGTTCATCCGAACATTGCCTAGACTATTACAGAAACTAAGGGACTTTTGTATTTTGTAACGTGGACACTATTAAATTGATTTTAATGAAATTTTGACACAGTATATTGTTACCGTGGTGAGAATGGAAAACGCGTATGCTTGTTAAAAATCTTGTCAGTGGCAGCGTAGCAATAACCAAAGAACGCGACAAGTATGAAAGCAACTCAAATTCGGTTTTTAGATGTTTTAGGGGTTGCTGATCATTTAATAATAATAATAATATAGACTTTATTGAAGTATACAGAGATACACTTCAAATGGCGGAGTTCACTAAAATAGTGCTGTTCCACTCAACCAGTTTTTTAGGTGGGGGTGAAAGTGTGGTGGTTGGTGGTTGTAAAATTGAGAAGTTTGTAGTATCGATAATAGGCTGTCCATTGACCTGTGAAGGAAAGACCTAGCGGTATAAGACAATTTTGGGGGGGGGGGCAATTATTCGGTTGCAAGGGATCTTAGACTAAAGCTTCATGCTATGGGAAAATAATAAACTGGTATCAGCGTAATGTGTGGGAAGTACTGAGTCAATCAACTTGACTTCATTTTTTTGATATCCTGTTTGTTTGCTAAATTACAGGCATTTATAGAATGTATGATTTTGCATTGCGAGTTTTCTTGCACATTAAAAATTTTTTTTGAGAAAATCGAAAATAGTTGTCATTCATTAAGGACTTAGCCTTCTGAAATATTATATACGTAGCTTGAAAATAGAGTGAGTTATGCGAGAAATTGTGAGTCCGTGTTTTACATGGCAAATACGTATGTATACATGTGTGTATCCAGGCCCCTTAAGGGTTATATAACATTTTCGGTACTTGAACTACCGTATCAGGTGATATACCGATCGAAGAGTTTATAGGTTTCGACTGCAATCAAAATATTCCGGTCTGAATCACAAAGCGTATATCTGATGTTACACGCTTTTAACTAGCACCCATATGACGGAGGGCGACACAAAAGGACTACTCTTACATACATAGGTCATCTAGAATAAACACACGCGCAGCGCACAATATGGTCCCTTTTATTGTGCTGCGCCCTCCCTTGTTAATAGATTAATCTGCCCTTCGTTCCACCCTGCTGACGATGGTCCGCCGATGCTGCCAATATTACACCACTTTATTACGTCATTAATTACAGCACGCGCTTTATCTGGATGAACAGCGCGTTAACTAGCTGGAATTTGAGATCACTCGATGGCTTCTGTTTGTTTATCATTTGACTGGCCCGACGGTCTGGTTGGTAAACATTGGTATATTTTACTTGTGTCACTCTAAAGTCTTAAGGGTCTAGGGTATAGCGCGCTAAATTGCGAATCCAAGAAAAGACGTATTCGCGTGTTAGCGATGAGGCGTGGCCACCTGTTCCCTTTCTCCACTGTGTGTTTCTAAGATGAGGGGAGATAAGTCCAAAAATCCAAAGGTAAGGTCAAAAGGTCCAAAGGTAAGGTCCAAAGGTCACTTACAGATATAGCATTTATAGAATGTATGATTTTGCATTGCGAGTTTTTTGCACATTAACAAACTTTTTTGAGAAAATCGAAAATAGTTGTCATTCATTAAGGTCTTAACTATCGCCTTCTGGAATATTATATATGTAGTTTGAAAATAGAGTGTGTTGTGCGAGAAATTGTGAGTCCGTGTTGGCAAATACCTATGTATAGATGTGTGTATCCAGGCTCCTTAAGCCTTCACTGAATAACATATTGTTCATTGTATACGCCACATCACTTGATACGTCACAAAACGCAAGTTTGTTGTGGTTGGTCAGTTCTTGGATTCCAAACAACTTCTCTGTATATAACATTTAGCAATGTGAAACATAGTTTTTTGTACTTTTTCTGGTCTCTTACGCTGATCTATCATCAACAAGGACTGTTTAAGCATTTTACAGTGTTTAAGTTTGCGGATTTTACGTTTACTGAGGTCTGTTATCACCATCCTTCATCTTTCAAAGGTTTGTTGGAGAATTTGCATGTGTCTCGGTTGTCATTAATTATTCAATACACGACATTTATATTTTATAATCCCTTATTATGGGTGTTTACGTTGGATTTGTTTTTGTTTGGATACAGAGCGCAGAGATTGACAGAGGTGACGTCAGAGTTATGTGCACTCAACAAAAAAGGTACGTAATAATAGTAAAAAAGTTTGTGTCAGTATGGAATAGCAGAACAGTTCGGGATCAATGTTGGGGTACCCGCTAGAAGATAGTGAGCGCGATGTAAACGTAATGTAATGTTGGAGGAATGAAAGAACCGACCTTTTAGTAGCTTATCCCACCACAGAAACAGCAAGAAGCACAATATTTCTTTACTAAATATTCCTAAAGGACGCTAGACTCCCAACAGAACAGCAACACTTTTTTTCACAGTCCACCAGCCATCAATACAAACACACACTACGTGTACATGTAAGTACAGACGCTTCCACTGATTCGGTATGTTTAACGCCAAGAGGCCTAGTGGCGCTACTTTCAAAACAGCCTTTCGTTGAACGGTTTCATGATATTCACGACAGCGTTTATTGATCTTACAAATGCGTTTTACTTATAAGCACTGGCGTTTGTGATTTACATAAAGATAGGTTTATAGTATCAATGAAAACTATTAATGGTGCTCACAATCACGGTTGTTGAAACAGCAAATACTTTAATTATTATGATAAACGGATGTTATTGTTCTTTCAGGATACTTAATAAAATACAGTTTTCAAATTCATAAATACGGTTCTTGTTATTAATAAACGTTGTTCATTGTCAGTACAAATAAATTGTTGTATATATTAATGCTTCGTCACAAATATGAACATGAGCCAATAAAGAGGTTTCGTGTGCACCATAAATGAAATTATCGATACAATAAGAAATTAACTCATAAAGAGCGTTTATGAATATTACGAACGGCATTTTTTTGAGTATGGCGTATTGAAGAACGGCAATTGTATCATAAGGACACTGGTGGCGTGTCTGTAAGGGCTATAGGGCCACAGCCCCCCATACAAGAAATCAATTTTTGTCAATATAAAATCATAAAGTTAAAATTAACCGATTATGTTATTTACCTACCCATACGATTTTTAATAAAAGATATTACATTCCACGGCTATTCGTATAATTTATTAATGTATAATCATACTCTGGCAGTCCGTCCCTGCATGGGCATGGGCGATCAATCCTACAGTATATTCAATCCCAAGATAGACTCCAAATAAACAGTCGCTTGCAACATTCACGTGGTTACTGTCCGCTAACGTCTGCAAACGCGCCAGCAATAGTCCAGTGCAGTTATGAAATTTTATACGACTATTTAAAAGAGTTGCCCTGTGAGCCCATTGCAACTCAAAAGTAGCCAGTTGCCAGTTTGAAATGATCATTAGGCAATGAACACTTAACATTGCATATTAGGATCTACTTTCGAGTCAGCCTTGGAGATTTTGACTTGCCAGATTATAACACACAATTTACACATAATGTACTGGACTATTAGGGACCCCACCGACACGAGCCGATCACGCACGCGGGCTTGTTTTCATTTGGTCCAGCTTGGCTGTGAATACAGTATATAGCCACGAATTTCTGCATTAGGACACGTCGCCTCAATCGCTAGCTCGCCCGGACAGATACGGAGTTATTATATAGCATAGTAAACAACCAGCACAATAACTCAGGTTGGCTTGATTAATAATTCTCTTCCATCTAGTCCTATCTCCCGCCTCTTCTTTCCAGTTCTTCACTCCTGTTGCTTCTAAGTCCCGGACGGCTTGAAGCAGCCATCTCTCTTTGGGTCGACCTCTCCTTTTCTTTCCCCCGATGCTTCTATTCAGCATCATGTTTAGTCATCCTAATGACATGCCCCAACCATCTTATCCTCTGTTCCTTCACCACCAATGTTATCTTGCGTTCTTTATACATAGCCTGTAGTTCTTGGTTTGATCTCCTTTCCCAAAAGTCACCCACTTTTCTTCCTCCAAAAATTTTCCTCAGTACTTTTCTTTCCCATATTTCGAGCATATAAATATCCGCCTGCGTGAGAACCAACAACTCAGATGCGTATGTTACTACTGGACGAATTAGTGTTTTGTATAGATGTACTTTCAGACTTCTCGAAATAAGTTTACTCTTCAGAAGTCCATTCAGACTATAAAGGCATTTGTTTCCTTTCATTAGTCTTGCTCTTATTTCTGCTGTCACATCCGGCTTCCTTCTGAATTCCGTTCCCAAATATACAAAACTATCGACCTCCTCGAAGGTCAACTCTCTTCCAGAACTTGTTTTCACTTTTAGGTATTGTCCCTTCTTAAACTCCCTGTCTGTCCATGACATGTATTCGGTCTTTTCTTCATTTACTACTAACCCGACAGACCTCGCCTCTGCTTCTAGAGCTGCAACTACTTTCTGCAGTTCGGTTTTACTCCTTGCTGTTATTGCAATATCGTCTGCAAAGGCTAAGCATTGATGTCTCTTGTGATAAAGCAGACCAGTTCGGTTTATTTTTGCTGCTCTTATGACCTTTTCCAGGACTGCATTGAATAGAATTGGGAACAAAGGGTCACCCTGTCTCAGACCTCTATTCACTGTAAATTTCTGTGATATCCTCCTGTTTACCTTTACTTGGTTTTCAGTTTGTTGTAGAGTCATCCTTACTAGCCTTATTAACTTACCTACAGGCAGTATAGTTGCACGATTTTAGTGTTTTTCAAGAGTTTTAGATACGAATGCTAACAAAGTGTATAAAAACCGAATTAGATTCATTACTAAATGATAAACCGAAAAAGTTAATTGCGCAGGCCTATAATGGTGCAAATGTTATGAGTGGCAAAACTGGAGCGGTTCAATAAAAAATCAAAAAGACCTATAAAAATGCCCATTTTGTGCACTGCTACGCCCAACAATTAAATTTAATTATGCAGAAAGCTACGAGCCAAAATGCAAAAGTTATTTTTTCTTTTCCTTTTCCAGTTCAACTCACAGGTGCGATATTTTAGAAGAAATGGTGAAAATAAGAATGCCAACGGTTGCACTAACAAGTTGGAACTAAAATATATGGAATGAAGTGTTTTAGCTAATTATAAGATAAATGTGACAAAACTATTATTATATATGATAACGACATTATAAGAGCCTTCGAAGATCCTAAACTGTGTGTTGTAGTACTTACTAAACTTATTATTGAAAAGTATTATTTATTCTAAATGTAGCCCCTAGTGAACTAGAACACGAGCCGCCACTGCATTGGGACAATGAGCTGTTTCATTATATGAATGATTAGTCAAGTCATCCAATAATGTCATATTTTTTATTAACAAAAGAACCTGTTCATTGGTATAATGAAATTGGATGAATGAATATTCATAAATATTCATAAACCGACTATTTAGGGAAACGAAAATGTTACACGGCTTTATGGTAAAATTCTTCGCCTTAATCCGCGATGAAATCCTGATTTTAGTAAAAATCGTAAACACGCGAAAAATATAAAGACCGATATGGCTAATCAGAACGACGCTGTTTTTCGAAAATCGTCGGGAGGCAGAGTTTTGACCCTCCCTGCCTTCGAGTAGCGACCCTCCGAGGTCGCAAACTTAGGTGTAGGCTCACGCAGGGGACCAATGCCTACCTAATCGTCCAACCAAGTTTGATTTCCACCCGACCTTTTGCGGTCAAAAAATCCCTACCGCCTAGACTACAATTCCCAGACTCTTAACATCCCAATCATCCCATCATCATCACCAGAGCTTTATGGCTGTCTCTGATGAGACAGAGTATTTGCGTAACACCACTGCTTTCTGTTTTGTGACAGTTCAACTACAAAGTAAGCTGTTTGTTTTCCTTTTACACGGGCTTTCAGCTGGTTGTTTACTGTCTCTGTTTGGTTGTTACGCTAAGCGAACGAATGAATACTTAATGCTGATGGAGATCATAAAATGTGAATTTATCTATACGCTGTTTCCAGATTATGCAAAATGCCTTGAATATTGAAATATTATTTGCACGACTTTTGGTTTTAAATTGCGGATTGAAATTCCTTAGGGGTAACCTCTAATTATACTCCACAACTCTCTTTGTAGGTATTCTTGTTCTTGATCGAAGTAATAAGAGCTCAGTTGCAAAATATGGTATCTTTTACTAAAATTCTATGAAATACTTGACCGAATAGTACTGAAACAGTAACTGTGAAGAAAATTGTATTCCTGGTAAGAGCATATTTCTTTAGAATGAGTGTTGAAATCAAAAACATATTTTATTTTTGGTTCAAACTAACCATAATTGAGGTTTTGAATTAAGAAAAAAAATTTTTTTGAGATAAATGGAAAGATCATATATAAGTTTTATAACAAAACTGTTTTTGTTTTCTTTTTTCCGCAATCATTCAAAAGTTATATCAAAATAAAAATGGGTTCTTGAATCGAGTACCGAAAACACGCCGATGGCTCCCGAACCCGTGTGATGTCACCATGGCGGTTAGGATGCTCCTTTGACCAATGACGTCCTACTCCGATACTAGATTCTAGATTCCCAACCAATCGCGAAAATACGTACTGGTAAACTGGTAACTAGTGGATATTTATTGCAATACAGTCGACAAATGAAGCTTGCAGCTCGAGACGAAGAATAAGATCGAAATAAATGTGTTTTTGGATGTTTGAAGTTGAAGTCAAATTACGGATTCTAGTAAGTAAGTACCTAATCAAATATCTTTCGTTGAAAAGATCTCCGCAATCGAAGGATGGCCCAGTAGTTAGAGAGTCCGATAGTGGATCTCAGGGTCCTTGGATCGAAACCCAGGCCTTCCAACTTTTTTTTCATTTTTTTATCAAAAATATTGATGTGCTTTTTGCACTTGTTACGCACATTTTTTCTACGATCAATATAAATATGTGTTTGAATCAAATTTTGTTAGACATATGACATGTACTAGATCCAAAAACCCATTTTTATTTTGATATAACTTTTGAATTATTGCGAAAAGAAAGAAAACAAAAACAGTTTTGTTATAAAACTTATATAATGATCTTTCTATTTATGACAAAAAAAATTTATTCAAAACTTCAATTCTCTCACCATGTAAATATTCTTGAAGCGAAAACAGATGTTCTTGTTGCAAGTATATCTTTACAAGATTATCATAATTCTTGAATTGAGAATTTCTCTGCATACAGCGTATCTGGTTTTACGAATATTGAGGAACGGCAAGGAAAGCAAATACCAATACTTATTCAAGCAACGTGATCAGCCCTTAAATTCAACCACACTTGACGAATTTGCATTCTTGATAGGAGAAAAGTGAACAAAATTTATTTTCGTCGTAGTATGCCTATTGAATATTGATAGAACTTCTATGAAATCGGCGTACCACTTTTAACTTCCAAGAAGCAACATCGAAGAAACTTTCAGGGTAATATAAAAATACATGCATAAGAAATCTAAGGAATAAATATTGTGGTATCTGCTAACCAGTGTGATAACATAAAGGTCTTTCCGTAATTTTTAGTATTTGTCATTCTAGTTATACGAGTTCAAATTTCACTTAAATATTTTATTGCAATGTCCTTATTATTCATGTAGTCCATAGTATCTAACATCTTACTTGGAAGCGTTGATTTTATTACGAATAGCTCCAATATTAGGACTAAGGGATGTAGTTCTACCTCAAAGTTCCTCTATCGATATCATGCTAATCTTCGTGACTGCTTACAAGAGCAACAAATCAGTCAGCAACAGTCAAGTCTAGTCAAGTCACATTCAATCAAGTCACCGAAATAAATTGCTTTCACATGAAGTAAGTCATGCAAACGAAATCGACGACCAGTCAGTTCAACGTTTTGTGACCAGACTACCGTATCTAGATGAAATGTACGAGTTTCTTCAAGCAATGATTTTACGCTGATTACAACAAAGGAGAAAAATGAGGCAAAAAAAACGATTGTGGATTCATCCCATTAACAGAAGAAGGCTATATTTTGGATCATTTAATCACTTGTTTCCTCATTTATTGGCCGACCCAAGAAAATTTTACAATCACTTTAGAATGAGTGCAGATTTATTTTTTCAGTTATTGAGTCTTATAGCACCAAACTTGTTAACTGTTCAATGTCCATTTTTATGATATAATGATGCACCGCCGTCACTTTCTCAACGGACTTGTCAGGACTGGCATAAATATTCGATCGGCTGAGTCAGAGACAGTCCGATCACGTCGGGACGGGACTGGCACGGACGTGACTCGGTCAGTCTGAAAGCAATTTTTCACATAATGCGTAATTTCAATATAAGTTCTAGTCAGTTGATTCTGGGAGCATCTGACGTGACTAGACTTGACTGTAGCCGACTGATTTGGTGCGAAATGGGCCTTAACCCAACTTACAAAATAGACAAATTCCCAGTAGCGTGCCAATGTTTTCGAGGGCCCCCGCAGTTTTTTTTACGGGGCCCCCCTTTATATAAAAAAATATGTTTCTAGATGGAAAAAATTTGGTGTGACCTCAACTTTATATTTTAAATGATCAAAAACAAACAAATAAAACACCTTATCTCTAAACATCTTATTATTATGATTTGACTTGCATTTAGTGTAAAGAAAAAACCTATTTTTTGTACGTAAAGCAACAAATTTATCAACTGTTTGGTCTAAGTCTATGCCTTCTGCCCGTTCATTTTCTATAGAAATTAATGCCAAAGAACTTAGGCGCTGTCCACCTATTGTCGATCTTGCAAAACTTTTTAATAGTTGGTAACTGTCGGCAACAACGAATTCGAATAAGTTAGAAGGAAACAATCCAAACTAGTGATTCGGCAGCGGCAACTTGTTGGTGGTATTTATTGACCGCTGATAAACCCGTATGTTTCTACACCCTCTTCGAGATAGCATCAGGTAAAGAACTCTAAAAATAATGGCACAAATAATAGAATAATATAAATAGCAACCTTGTTTTGGTTGATCGTTTAGGGTTTATTGTTGTAGTTTTGAGTAAATTTTGGGTTTTAACAGTTAACTATTTCAAACACTTCCACAAGATTTAAATGCTGCGGATTTCTGTAAAAAATGACATCGTGTTTGTGAACACAGTAAATAATAACAACGAAGCCTTGGGAACACACCCACACACACACATGCCTGTTAGAGCATTTTTCTAACCTTTTCGAATTCTTTGGCACAGATATGCATCGCGTTAGTGTAACGTTGCACTTATTCTTGCCGTTTTGGATTCTACGTTCCACTACGTTGTCTGTTATCGTGTTTCAAATTTTGCCATAAAATTAATCCTAAAAGGCCAGAATATGGCAAATCATATTTAATTTGGATTGGGAAAATTATGATTCCATCGCTTTAAAATTGAGTATACGTATTAGTTACTAGTGTGTACAAAGCTTGCTCGAGGTAGTCAAGGTCGAGGCTAAGTGGGGGCCCCCCTGAAGCCCGGGGCCCCCCTGCACCGCGGGCCCTGCGAGTCCTTTCGGTACGCCACTGCAAATTACATCAAATTTTCAACGGTACCCATATCGATGGAAGAATCACATTCATCATGAAGGTTCGTTGTCAGAACAAAATGTAGTCAGATGTACAGCCTTTCTATGCAAGTTTCGACTTTAACCTAGGTCGTCCACTACACCCTAGTGACTGAAAGTGGTAAATTAATATCTAGCATTGTATTCTATACAGAAATTTAAAATTATCATGAGAATCAGTTGGGAGCTTTTTGACCATCTAAAATAACGTCGAAGATAACGAAAATTCTCCTTGACGTTATTAACGGTGGTTCTGACTACTGCTAGACGAGAATGACTTTTTGGACCAGTAAAAATAACCACATTTTTTGCTATTTGACGTTTTAATTGTTGTGTTCGGGCATAACCTTTAAAGCGTTAAAGGTGTGATACACTTACGAGCAAGTACGCGTACTTATGGCTCGACGACCTTTTTCGCCTGTGTCACGGTAAGTACGCGAACTTTAAAACCTTTCTCTCGCAAACCGTCGGCGATCCAACTGGTTTGAAATCTTGCTCATAGCTTGTCTCGGCTCGTACTGCGAGCCGCAAGCCACCTTTTTGTTTCAGCAGGCCATCGTTGCGCAACGCTTGTTGTGTTTGTCGTTTGTTAAAAGTTTTGTTTACTTAGGAAAATTTTCAAAATGAGCGATTTCAGCTTCACGTGTGTCACCGCGTCGAGCCAAGTAAGTTCGCGAACTTAAAAACCGCGTACTTAAAGCTCGTACGTGTATCACCCCTTTTAAACTAGCCTCATTATCTTTATGCATGGAATCTTGAATAATTATTTTTGACCAATCTTCATAGCATAAGCATTATCATTACTGCATAAACGATATTTATCGTTGACGACTTTCTTGACTGAATTTCACAAAAATAACAACTACCAAACAGTTGAATGTCACTCCTTTCTTTTGAGTTCTTGTCGCCATACCTCTGTGTAGTATTAAAAAGCTTTAAGGTGTCTCCACCATCTCTTGGTCAGCGTATACGACCGCTGGTCCGAGGGATTGGGGTGGTTAAAACAGTTTTCGCGGTAAAGTTTAAAAGTACGAGCACATAAATCGACATCGGACGAACGGTACGGATCGGAGAAAAATAGTTTCTATTAAATTTAATGGACCAGCGCACATATTTTTGGACTGTAGACATCGAATTTTCAAAATCCGGCGAGAATATAGCGACTAGGATTAAATTCCGGCCGACGCGTGCCGTGCGTGCCGATACCGACGTATGTGCGATGCTGATCGGAGATTGCCGAGGCACCGTCGGCATTTTGCAAGTATTTACTTACCGTAAGCATATCATCAACCTTTCTTTTGCTAGAGTAGGTAGGCGAGATGGACATTTTTCTTCAATAATGGCTTCTCTAATGGCCTCCAGTAGAGAATGAAGTTTAAAACGCGTCATTCTGAAGTAATTGAAGAACCTTTCTTGCTCATTCGTTAAGTCCGGAAACTAATGTACGTATTCCCCAAAAACTGTCCTTCTTTGACATACTTCATGAACCCACAGACGTCTACGCGGTTGATGTTTCTGAAATGTTTCTTCTTCGATGCCGAATTATGTGCGCATTACTTAAGCGTACAATGTCCGGCATCATCATCATCATAGTCACAGTGTCTTAACAGACATATTGTGAACTCGTAAAATGCATTAAGTTGGAGCTAGAGTACTGCCGACGCGAATATTATCAATAGTTTTGGGAACTGGAGCTCGCCATCGTTCGCGATTTGTTGGTAGTTTAGTGGCGCTCTTGACACTCATATCCAGCAACTGTTTCGTCGTATCCACCCAGCGTGTAGGGGGACGGCCACGGCGCCGCCCCCTCGGGGCATGACCCTGAACTACAAGTTTCTCCATATTATCGCTTCTGTATATATGTCCGAAGAATGTAAGCATTCCCGTCGACACAATGGAGGATAGTCTCTTTGGACTACCGACCTCGTCCAGTATGGAAACGTTAGTTCGATGGGCGGTATAAGGAACTCTCAGCATTCTCCTCCATGTCCACATTTCAAAAGCATCTATGCGAGCTCGATCTGCCTTTTTAACAGTCCAAGTTTCCGAGGCATACAAAAATATGGAGAACACAAGAGACTGAACCAGCGACATTTTTGTAGCTTTAGTGATGTTATGGTTACGCCATATTTTAATAAGCCTTATCATGGCCATACGTGCTTGTTGAATGCGCCGTCGAATCTCATTTTCACAGCTACCCGAATTGTCGATCAAAGAACCGAGGTACACAAAACTTTGAACTACTTCACAACGGCCTATTGACTTTATTTCTCGATAATTATCATTCCCTCTATCTACGATATCAACGACAATGTCCGGCACGACGTCTTAATTCAAAGAAGAATTGCAAGCTCATAAACAAACAATCATAAAGGTAAAGCTAACTAAAACGTGTTTTTGGACTGACTGATAAGAGAAGCACAAGCTACTACAAAATTAGCATAGCACATCTTTCTCTATTGTTGTACTTTACTATATAGGATGATATATACTTTTAAAAGATAAGAGCATCAGCATTTGATGATGCAGTCGACTCGGTATCAGGCACCCCAAAACTACAATGAAATCTAGTTACAGATTCAATTCGCATAATGGACCACAAGCCCGAAAACCTACCGAGAAGCAGTCGCCGAGTTATTTGAGTACCCTTTACAGCGGCGTGTTCTTGGGGCTCACGAAATACGTATAACGGTTAGATTTTCCATTCCAAACTCAAATACTGAAATTAGGATTTCAGCTATGTTTATTAATTTTTAATGGAGTGATTAGATTATTTGGATGTATATTCAATTTAACATGTTAAAAGGATTTTTTCAAAAAATTCAATGTTACTGGGTCTGATCCAAGATGAACTCGCTAGCATCGTGGATAAGGCATTTTTCTTAATGAGTATTAACAAACTCATAATTCTTTATATTAGCGCGGTTAATATTGTAGTTGAAAGTTACAGTGTTATTTTTAGTTTTTGTGTACAAAACCTATATAATAGTTTGTATGCCCAACCCAAAGCTTATTAAAATATGGCGTGCCATCACTACAGCTACCAAAATGTCACTGGTTCGGTCTCTTGTGTTCTCCATATTTTTGTATGCCTCAGAAACTTGGACTGTTAAAGAGGCAGATTGAGCTCGCGTAGATGCTTTTGAAATGTGGACGTGGAAGAGAATGCTGAAAGTTCTTTATACCGCTCATCGAATTGATGCTTTCATACTGAATGAGCTCGGCAATCGCGATAACATGGAGAAACTGGTAGTTCAGGGTCACGCCCCGAGTGGGCAGCGCCGTGGCCGTTCCCCTACACGCTCGGTGGATACGACGAAACAGTTGCTGGGTACGAGTATCAAGAGCGCCACTGAACTGACAGTAATTCGCGAAAGATGGCGACCTACAGTTCTCAAAGCTTCTTGTCGGCAATACTCTAGCTCCAACTTTTTTTGCGAGTTCACAATATGTCTGTTAAGACATTGTGACTATGATGATGATGATGCCCAGCCCAGCCCAGCTGTTTTCACTACTAGTGTCGGGATCATACTAGCAGGTAATGGAACATGGCTTGGCAACCTTTGATACAGGTTTGTTACCTTACTACCGCTCAGTTGCCATTGTAATATACAGTGTCCAGTTGTACAAATTTCTCCACATATGCGGTGAAGGCGAGGGTGAAGGTCTTCATCTAAGCCTATTCCAGTTTGATGCCGAGAGCTTAGGCAATGCCCACACCTTAATCTGCAAAGGATTCTCACAAGTGATCTATTGGTTTTTTTCTGAAACCAGAGCTATGTTTCTATGTTCTGCTGGATCTGTTTCTATGCTGCTACCAATCAATTTCTACTGTAGTGTTCACGCCATTTATCTTTCAGGTTCTTGTTTAACATACTATTTAGTCACTGTATGGATTTTGGTCCAAATTGCTGTGTCTGTTAGTCAAGTCAATAATCTTGACGAGATCACATGGCTAAAAATTAAATGTTCTAATCTTGTAGCTGCACTCTTGCTGTCGTTGATACTATTATAAGGTCTCTAACGTCGGTATTGCTGAGGAAATATTCTAGGGCTTTTTGAGTGTCTGTCAGCTCAGTTGCATATAGGATCACTTTGACATGTTGATCAAGGTAAGTAAAATGCCAAACACGAATAGTACATCCGCCAAAGCATAAAGAGCAAAATCAACTTTTTTGGTGGCTTTTGAAAATTCGCAGGAGATTCAAAGGTAACGCATGCGTCATTGTTAGTATATAAGCATATGTCTTATTGCAATTTTGTTCGGCTGTACGACAACCGTATTATACAGGGTGTCCCACGACGATTAAGACAAGCAATATATCGGAACTGGGGAGTAGTAGCGAATTATAATTTTGGGGATTTAAATTAGAGCAAATATAGTATCTTTTCTTACTGCTGTGTCACCCAATGAGGTATTTGTTTTTGATCGCCATCTACAACTATTGGTCCTTCTAGACGGAATACGATTCGAACCCGCATGGTGTACCGTAGATTGCATAAAATAGGCCTTAGATCATAACGTCCGGTACCAAGACAAGTCTAGGTTTTGCCCGGTGTCGGTGCACTAAACTTCTAAAAGCAATTATTATATAACTTTAGGAAAACAGACATTCGTTTATTGCCACAGAATAGACGAACGTCACTGGCACCTTACCTCTACTTTGGATGGCACCCTTTTTCAGTTTTAGGGCGTGATTTGTCAGGACCTACTCGGAAAGTGCGCGTACTTTGTTAGATCCATACGAGGACACTTGAAACACACAATGTGGTTTTGAAAGTGCTAGAAATCGAACAGCAGTTGTTCATTATATTTATGCCACCGATAAGATGTTTTTCCATCACCCTACCGATAGGATGATATAGTATTCAAGGGTCTAGGGTATAGCGCGCGAAATTGAGAATAGAGAAAAGACTTATTCCCGTTTTAGCCAGGAGGTGTGGTTCCATTTCTCCAGTGTGTGTCTGTCTCTAAGATGAGTGGAGATAAGTCCAAAAATCCTAAGGAAAGGTCGAAAGGTCGCCATAAAAATGAATTTCGCATTTCAAGCTCCTGACGTTACCTTTAAACCTACAGTAATGATTCAAAAAGCAGACTGCAGAAGAAAGCTTGCGCTTTGTCACCTATTTGGTCTTTTTTTGATGTCTTGCCTGGTTGTTAAATTACAGACATTTGAGGAATGAATGATTTTGCATTGCGAGTTTTTTTGCACGCTAAAAAACTTGTTTGAGAAAACCGCAAACGGTTGCTATTCATTCATTTCTGTTCAAAATGGGAATCTGTGTTTTAACATGGCAAATACATAATATGTATAACTGTTTATACCTAGGCTCCTTAATATTTAGTATTACAGCAGTAATTGTGGAACCCACAATTCAATTTGGTTATGATATAACCAAATTTTGTACATACATATTAGGTACTATGGCAACCAAAAATTGGTTTTGTTGTTACCGAGAGAGCTTCAGTATGAACGAATTATATTTAATATACGAATAAATGCTTAAGAGCCAAGCTACATGAGCAGAATTTCCGCAGAGTATTTCACGCGGCGGTTTGCATGTCGCAATCAGAACCGTGCCATCAAACAAGCGCGGCTAGATGAGCGGAAAATCCGTCGTTGTGTTTCTTTCTGTCGGCGGTGAGCGTATAGAACGCTCTTGACTGCGTTTAGATCGTCACCGTTGCAACGCAACGTGTTATTCAGTACGGAGTAAACTAGACGAGGTGAAGGTGCGACGGATTCGTTGGGGGTACAGTCGAAAAAAAAATGTTACACATGAAAGTTTTTCTTAGTCAAATAGGAAAACGGTCTGCAATTTATGATATAAGAAAATTAAGACTATGGCAATAGGGATGTTAAGGCAAAAACGTGGGAAGAAGTGGTCCTCTTTATGGACACGATATTATAAGATTTTTTTAATAATTTCTGTGCTGATAAAAAATTTGCTGGAAATATCCTGTTAATAGTCTCTCTATTAATATTGGATGAACCAACCAATGATATTTCTTCTTCTTTTTTCAAATATAAACTTGTGTCCATGCTGCAACTGAAAAAATGGAAAAACGCTTTCTGTTTGCTGGCAATTCCAATGGAAATCCCGCCGCGCTAAATACGCCGCGGAAATTCCGCCGGTGTAGTTTGGCTCTAAAGTACTCCGTCCATCCGAAAATAATCTGTAACAACAAGTATAGTACAGAAATTGATTTCTTGAGGAGAAGTTGTAGGAGATCGAGGCTTGAGAGGGTCAGGAATGTAGTTATTACAAGGGACATGGGCGTCGATAGGGATATTATAGACGAATGTTGAAAAGAAATAATTTAAATGGTTCGGACATACAAAGAGAAGGGGAGAAGAGAGATGGCTGTGACGAATTTTAGAATGGACACGCCGGGACATTAAAAAGGGGAAGAAAGGGGAAGAGGAAGACCTGGATGGATGATGTTGAACAGGCACAGAAGATTAGAGACTTGAATGAGTGTATGTGCTATGATGGACAACCCACAAAACACTATATGGATATGTACATCCATAGAATGTACATTGGATGTTCCAGTTTGAACATGTATATTCTGAATATTCATAGGACGTTGAATGTACATTTGAAAAATGATATACACTAGTGTAATATACTATGTATGTTCACGTAGGTATATCCATATATGAATATACATAAGATGTTGGTCTATGTATCATATATACATCTAGTAGTTTACGCCTGCGCGAAGTACAACTAGTGCTGCCATTGCTGATTTCTAGACATTCCATCGTTCGACTCGTTCGCGTCCTTCGCGTGTGAGCTGGTGCTGGTTGTGCGTGGTTACCTGATAGAGTAAAATATTGTGCAATGTTACTTATCTTCTCACTACTGATAACACTCACATCCAGTGTTTGACGGTAAGTCATAAGCGGCACAAACCACCTACAAAATTTTATAACCTTGATTTCTTTGTGATTTTAGACAGGCCATTCAACAGAAAAGAGATGACAAATCACAATAATCGATATTGCCAAGTATTATTATTGTAAATAGAAATTGAATTAATAACAATACATAATGAAAGCATAAAGTTTGTTTATCTTACTGCCTCTACATTGAACTTTCATACACTATGCATGTGCATTAAAAGTACATGAATGTACATTTAATGGATATACCATGGATGTGTAAATTCGCGACAAACGTACATGAAATGTAATTTTTTTATGTCTATTTTACATCCACTAGACGTTCATGCTCCATTTGTGGATATCCATATCCATTGTATGTACAGCGTATATACTGTGCATCTACATTAGACGTACATATATAAATTCTATGGATGTGCCATGGATGTGAAGGTTCGTGACAAACGTACATGCAATGTATATTTTTTTGATGTCTATTTGACATCCATTGGACATCCTTGCTCCATTTGTGGAAATACATATCCATTGATTTGATATCCAATGTATGTACATTGTATGTACTTTTGTTATGTGGGAAGTATGACGGCTGGGTACGGAGAAGCGGCGACCGCCGTGGAACCCTGTATATATATTTATATACCAGTATAATACATATAATGAAGTTAATAATAGAAGGAAACATCGAAGGAAAACGTGGCCCTTGTTGCACACAACATTCATGGTTAAAAAACACACGCGATTGGATTGCTACGAATACATAATCTTCAATTAGTACTACTCAGGAACGACATGAATATGTTGGACTTGTTGCCAACCTTCATTAAATGGAGACGGCACCTGAAGAAGAAGAAGTAGCAGCCAGAAAATATAATTATCTCCTCGGAATTCGCACCGCCCATCAAATCGAAATCCCATCGTATCCCTAATTGGCCTAAAACGTCCTACGTAAGAATAACCGAGTGTAACAAAACGCAAACGGTTGCCGAATTAGCGTCGTATTGAATGTCGATTGCTCTCGACGTCGTCATCTTATTATCATCCCTGTAGTCGCCGACGGCGTTGTCCAATTAGGGAGAGAGGGCACGCGCCCTGTTGAACTGTTTATGACAGCCCTTCGAGCCAGCGTGTGGCCCTGCCGCCCAAATCCGCGCGTTTCCCACACCATCGGCTGCACGACGAAATGCCCTTATTGATGGGATGGCTGGTCTGCAGGAAAATTGTGCAATTTGAATTGCGTTTAGTTACAATCGTCTGCCCTTTAGAGCCGTATGACCCGATAAAAAAATTGAAGGGTCCAGGGAAAAACAGCATCAGTCCATTTTTGTGCGAAATTGAGCTGACTGTCTCTCCTTATGGCATATTTTATTAGGTAGTTTTCGTCATTCTTAATTAGTCTTACCGCTTCGGTCAACAAATACGTTTGTCAGAACCGCTATTTGACAGATAAATAAATAGTTTTCGGAGCAAGACACCACTGTAAGATGCCCCCTAACCTTATTTTGAGCTACAACTTTGACACCATAACATCAAAATAGCAGATGAGTATTGTAAAAGTTGCTGTTTGGAAGAAAATCGTAATTCAATAGTGTTCGCTGTAGTTTGCCCTAAAAGATGGACGAGTTGATTTCATTCTTATTTCTGTCAATGAAATTTGGTCATCTTCCTCGGTAAAACAAACTCTGACTCTTTTTATTATTTGTAACTCACTCTTTGTGCTTGACGAATTTGGAAGCATTTTTGTAAAACGACGGACAATAATTGCTGCAGACCTACTCAAAAGTCAAAACCAGTGTCACTGTCAAAACCAAAACAGGTTATAATCTAATTTTTATTCGTGCTGCGGTATTTAGCGGTTACGATATACGTAAAACGAAATGCAAATGTCAAAGTTGTCAAATAGCGTTAAATGGAACATCAATTTTTAAGTAACGAAAACTGCCTATTTACTCTATCAGATAACGAAATTGTTGAATGGTAAAAACAGCTGGAGTCCGCAAAATAACAGCTACAAGATAGCCTATACCTGGGAAGAGTGGCATGAGTAGTTAAACTTATATTTTGGATTTTCTCCAAATCTGACCGGATGGACTATTGTCGTTCTTCCCCTGTACTCCTCATCTGCATGAAATTTCATTCAAATTTGCGAACAGATTTGTTATAAAATTTCTCAACGTGTCATGTGGGTTTCTGAGCTAATGTTTCAGATGAAATTTGATATCAAATTATTAAGAAATCGTTCTAAAAACTAGCAAATTTGATATCAAAATTGCGCGTAAAAGTGCGCAGAAGAAGAATAACGGAGTTGACATCTGTCAGAATTGGCTTCTGTCAAAAGCAACAAATGAGGTGCGTTCCTTTCACATGTGAGGCAAATATATTACTTCATTTCTTGAGATGGAAGCCTCACATCATACTTACATGAAAGAAACTAGTTGGCTCGCATTTTACTTCTTACCACAAAACACTAACCTCCAAATATCACAACTGTAAATAAAGTACGAGGGCTGCTCTATATCTCCGTCAATCCACCAGTACGTAGATAGCTATTTCACGCTTATGAGCGATCATTAGTGCGCCATAGAGCAATTCTCGTATATCGACTCTCATATGCAGTTGGCATAGAAGCGCGCTCTTCTGGTCAGGCCAAGGGAACGCGCCCTGTCGAACTGTTTATGACAGCCCTTCGAGCCAGCGCGTGGCCCTGCCGCCCAAATCCGCGTGTTTCCCACACGATCGGCTGCACGACGAAATGCCCTTATTGATGGGATGGCTGGTCTGCAGGAAAACTGTGCAATTTGAATTGCGTTTAGTTACAATCGTCTGCCCTTTAGAGCCCTATGACCCGATACGAAATTTGTTATCAAATTTGCGAACAAATTCATTGTGAAATCTCTCAACGTGTCATGCGGGTTTCTGAGCAGTATTTCAGATGAAATTTGATATCAAATTATTTAGAACTTGTTCTAAAAACTAGCAAATTTGATATGAAAATTACGCGTAAAAGAAGAATAATGGAATTGACATCTGTCAGAGTTCTTCTTCTTCTTCTTCAAGTTCCATCTCCTAGCGGAGGTTGGATATTATCATGGCAATTCTAACTTTGTTTACCGCTGTTCTAAATAGTTGATTAGATGTAGTTCCAAACCAATCCCTCAAGTTTTTCAGCCAAGAGGTTCTTCTTCTTCCTAGGCTTCTCTTGCCCTTGATCTTCCCTTCCATAATGTTTTGTAGTAGAGTGTGTGTGAGTGTCAGAATTGGCGTCTTTCAAAAGCAACAACTCAGGTGCGTTCCTTTCACATGTGAGACGATTAAGACAAGCAATATATCGGAACTGAGCTGTAGAAGACGACTATAATTTTGGGGATGTAAATAAGAGCAACTGTTGCATCTTTTCTTATTAGTGCGTTATCCAAAGAGGTATTTGTTTTTGGTCACGTGACGTCCGATCCAAAAATTGTAATGGGATACTCTTTTTTTTATATAACTAAGCAGACCGCGCAGGCAGAGTCTAAATACGAGAGTACCGCGGCTGCTGTGAAAGGGTTATGTTAGGGGAAGTTTGTTTACGCGAGATTTGAATGGGCCAATACCCGCAGGCCCAATAAATACATCTTCTGGCAGTCCATTCCAAGCCTTGAACACCCTGGGAATAAATGTGTGGTTGTACCGCTCAGTTCTTGATGTATGGAGAACGACCGTCCTAGGATCAGATGCAGCGGTCGCACGGGTACTGTATAAATTAATGCCTTTTTATGTTCCTCCCGATGAAGCAATTCCAACAAACTAGCACACTTGAGGTTTAAAGTGATTAGTTCAGGAGCTACAGGCACTTAAAGGACTGTATCATTACCATTAAGACAGAAATGATGTGTGATACACTAGAATTGACCAGGGAATCTGAATGTGCAATAATATATAGGGTATTGCATTAAAAAAAATCACTTTGATATGGCACGCTTTTATCAAACACCCTATATAAATGTCATAATTTTCGAAATGTAGTCCAACTGGACCTACGTACACTCGCAAAGTTGATTTCCTGAAAAGTGGCATGGTTTGGTCACAACAGTCCGAGGCGTTGAGCTTGACTCACCCTATGACCTGTATTAAAGTGGAAGTCTCAGCACCTAAAATACTGGAAATCACATCCAAAACTCAAACACAGCAAGCTGATGGTGAAACAGCCACACCAAAACTAGCTGAAGAGATCCTAAAATTAAATAGGAAAGAAACTAGGCTAATAACCGGCCTCCTAACCGGACACTGCAGCCTAAGAAAACATCTACACACATTGGGGATTTCCAAAGAAAACCCAATATGCAGACTATGTGACGAGGACGACGAAACAGCCTCTCACATAATCTTTGAATGTTGTGAGGCCCTACGCTGGTGGAGATTCAGACTGATAGGCCCAAATAACCCCAAATCACTCCCCAATCGAGATATCGTGAAGAGACTCATGGATCTCATCAAGGTCACAAAACTCTTCACGGATTAACAAACGCACAGGACAATACAATAAGCCAATGGCTGCAGTGTTGGGGCTACCTAACCCGGCCTGTTCGTTTGACCCCACTAACCTAACCTAACCTAACCTAAAGAGGAAGTCTTGCTGAAGTGACGGAATAGAATCCACTCTTTGCGCTTTTGTACTCCCGCAAAGGAACCGTCGCGTCGCTGGAAATAGTGGATCCCCATTTCACCTATGGCATGTGTAAATAGTATAATACAGCATCAATATGAAGATCGTTAAAATGCCGAAAGTCTGCCAGTCACTGGCTCTTAGACTATTAGTGATAGACGCATAACTCAGTGATCAACATTAGTTAAATGCAACGATTGCGAATAGCTTAGAAGAAGTAAACAAGATTTTTGTTTATTCCCATAATCCTAAAGCGACAGCTTGGTAATGCTGGCGCACTAACCGCTGAATCGCGTATACCCTTTGTATATCCGCGTCGAGATATCAGGTAAAGAAGCCTAAAAATAACAGCACTAGTATAGTGGGATGGTATTGTGGGTGAATTCTGTAACTCTAAGCGAAGCGATAGCGACATTCTTCCAACGCTTTCGCTGGTTTTGGTATTCCATAAATAACTTCGTTTCGACTCGGACATAACGAACGCAGACGAACGGTATAAGCGATGGCGACAGATTTTGGGCCCCATTCACCAAACATAGTTAAATCTCTATCTGACTGTTAAACAAGCTATCAGCTTGTTAACCATATTTTTGGTATTCACCAATTAAGGTCAACGCTAATCAGGTGATAACTGCTCTGTTAATAATATGTAATGAAATTCAGGACTCATAAAACACAAAATAATATCGAATATCTAGTTATTTGTCACTTTATCGATGAAAATGGTGTGTTTCACAGACATTCTATTCATCAGCGATTTTCCGCTCATCTTTCGGTTTATTGAAAACCGCGTTAGTTTTCCAGTATTCAATTATTCAACTATATGCTTATCTTTAGCTACCCGAGAGAGTAATTTCCAGATTTTTTGCGTTCTGCCTTCTTCATGTTAATAATTGGTATGTTTTTTATGCCAAGAGAATCGCCAGCGATGGTTGAAATGTTTCTGAGTAATATGTATGACTAATATGATTATTAGATAACACAGAAACCAAAAACAAACACAAATTTTAAGGTTATGTAGAATCAAGAGGTGGCAGCGATGGCAGAACAAAACACTTTATACAGCACAGAACATAAAACTACGCAGTGTTTACAATATTAGAAAAATAAAAAATTACGTTATCTCTTTGTTAAGTAACTGGGAGCTGAAAATTCATGGTGAGTACAATATTTAACTATCAGGCAGTTATATTTTAACTGACTGTTAGTAAGCAGATGGTTATCCAAAAAATGATGAATACGGCCATTTGGATCTCGTTTGTCAAATTTTGACGTTATTATTGCTGTGTGTCAAAGTGACAATTTGCTTAAATTTATTTGTGTACCCAATTAGCAATCAATGAATCGAAGAGAAAAAACTAATCCTTCGCAATAGTCGGCATTGCTGGACTTTGCAGAGTCTCATCCAGAGATATTTAAGCCAACTCGTGAATGCTCGTGAGCCGTCGAGCTCCATGCCGAACGAACGTTAAACTTTGGTTATGGAATGCCATCAAAAATCGTTTTCGTAAATGATTAGCTTCGTTTTCGACTGCTTTCGTTACTACAGCAAAAGCTACAGAATCTACCCACTGTTTTGTTTGACTTTTCGGTTACAGTTTTGAGTGAATTTTGAGTTTTAACAGTGCATAAATGACGAAGGACTATTTTAAATAATTTCACAAGACTTAAATCCTGCGCGTATCTGCAAAAAAATAACATCGTGTTTATGAACACAGCAAATAATAACAACAGGATCTTGGGAACACTCAAATGCTCAAAATCCACGTCACTCATTTCCGTCGGTCTGTCTGTCTGTCGGTCTGTCGGTCTCTGTCTGTCTGTCTGTCGCGTTTTTCTACCCTCGTAATCTCAGTAACCGCTGCATGGATTGTGATGCTGTGGGGTCGTAGTAGGTAATGTTCCTATAATTTTGAAAATCGTTATACGGGGGGCGGAGTAATTAGCAAAAAGCGAAAAATTTCAAATATGCCTCAAACTTCGTTTTTAGGCGTTTTAGGGGTTCCTGATCATTTTCTACTTTTTCTTGGGTGGGGGTGAATTTGGGGTGGTTGGGGGGTGGGGGGTTGTAATACTGAAAAATATGTTGTATTCATAATGGGCTGTCTAATGACCTGTGGATGAAAGACCTAGCGGCATAATACAATTTTTTAGGTCCATCCGAACATTGCCTTGCTTATAATAGAAACCAAGGGACTTGAATAAAATTTGTGATGTATACATCCAAGTGTTGTTTTAGATCGTTCTTTATTGCGTAACGCCAAAATTATCGAATGGATTTTAATGAAATTTTGACACAGTATTACTGCCACGGCGAAAATGGAAAGCGCGTATGTTTTGGAAAAATCGTGTCAGTGGCGGCGCAGCAATAATAAAAAAACTAAAAATGTAAATATAGCTCAAACTTTGTTTTTAGGCGTTTAGGGGTTTCTGATCATTTTTTACTTTTTTTTGGGTGGGAGTGAAATTGGGGTGGTTAGGGGGTGGGGGGTTGTAAAACTCAAAAATGTATTCCATTTATAATAGTGTCCATTGACCTGTGAAAGAAAGACCTCGCGGCATAATAGACGTTCGTTAGGTCCATCCGAACATTGCCTTGGCTATTACAGAAATCAAGCGATTTGGTATTGGTAGGGGTAGGTATTTCAGATCTTTCTGAATTTAGTAACATGGAAATTATGGAATTAATTTTAATGAAATTTAGACACAGTATTATTACCGCGGCAAGGATGAAAAATGGGTACGGTTTTCAAAAATCGTGCCAGTGGCGGCGCAGAAATAATAAAAAAAACTAAAAATATAAAAACAGCTCAAACTTCGTTTTTAAGCAATTTGGGGGTTCCTGATTGTTTCGTTTCGTCCAGTTGAAGCTGAATTGTGTCGTTCTAGGAGATTTAGGAAACTATTTACTAGTTTTTGTGTTGGATGTTTATTGACGACAGGCGGGCGATGATTAGGTTGCAACTGCTATGTGTGGGAAGTACTGAGTCAATCAACTTGACTGTATTTTTTCTAACCTATTCGAATTCGTTGGTTAAATGATATTTATCTCGGATCACGGTTTTACAGTTAGTGGTGAAATGCCTATATCACTGGTCTACCCAGTAGCGCTCAATCTTTCGGAAACAATAAAACGCCCGCGCGCGTTCACATTGATCTATTTTCTCCTTACAACGCTCAGTTGCCCTTTACCCAATATATATTCTTGCCTGCCAAATAAAATTCCTGTGTCGGAAACAATACCGTTCACCCCAGACAGATACAAATCTCTAAGAAAACACAATTCTCTGTGAATTACAATTAGAGTGATCCGACTGCAACGATCCCAAGGAGGAATTTCTGCATGGGCAAATCCCAATCGATAGCGGCATCGTCTGTTTGAAGGTATAAGGGATGACCCTTTCACGGATCCGACAGAATTTGATGAATATCGCAGGGTCTGTTCCCAGCGCGGAGGAATTTGATTACAGTTGAGGTTTCCTAAAGGACTGCTACTTCATTCGGATTGCAGGACGAATACGATATGCGCGTTTTGGTTTCCGGTCGATGGGATCAGATCGAATCACTTTTGGTCGGATAATATAACCTACAAACAGCTTGAATTATTTTTCATAACTCACGATTTAGCTGTGGGTTATGAACAACGCCTACCAGTACCGATACGTCGGAAATCATCATCATAGTCGCAATGTCTTAGCAGACATATTGTGAACTCGTAAAACGCATTAAGTCGGAGCTGGAGTATTGCTGACACGAATATTATCAATAGTTTGGAGAACTGTAGCTCGCCATCATTCGCGATTTACTGTCAGTTCAGTGGCGCTCTTGATACTCATATCCGGCAACTGTTTGGTCGTATTCACCCAGCGTGTAGGGGAACGGCCACGGCGCCGCCCACTGAACTACAAGTTGCTCCAAATTATTGCTTCTGTGTATATGTCCGAAGAATGTAAGCATTCTCGTCGACACAATGGAGGATAGTCTCTTTGGATTACCGAGCTCATCCAGTATGGAAACGTTAGTCCGATGGGCGGTATAAGGAACTCTCAGCATTCTCCTCTCATTCAGCGCCTTAAGGTGCATAGGGTAAAACCCCCAATTGTTGGCACTTTAAGATAACGATAACTGCTTCCGTAAATGCGAGACATGTATGATTTTTATGATTATATAGCCAGAAATAACTGTAGTTTTGAACTGATGAGGAATAATTTCTCAGCAAGCTGAAAAACCAGGGAATAAGATAAAAAATACAGACAACTGCAAATCCCGTATTATTGGCACCCTTTTCCCAATGGTTGGCACTGGCTGATGCTAATTATTGGCGCTACGCTTTTTATATTATACGTAGTGGTTCAAAATAGATATCAGATTGATTTTAACTTTTGTCGAAACAGTTCAATATGGTTATCTATGAAAAATAAAGGACATTCTGAGTACCAAATTAAGCCAAATCAGATTCACTGCGTCCTACCAGTACTGCACAAAATAAATCTGTACCTAATGCAGTAATAATTATTGGTAGTTAAATTGTTCCAGCTAATGTAAATATAAGTTCAAGTTCTGCCAAGTTTTCTATTCTTCTTAGAGTTTTATTTTGCCGTGCACACAATCTTTTTCGTAGACTTTGTTCCTTTTGGAGCGTTTACTTTTCCCAGTTCTGGGTTGTACTAGGAATATGTTTTGTCCCCTTCTTCTTTTAAGTACCCTTCGATACCCATGAACCAACCTCTAATGTCCTTCTCTTATTCCTTCAACAGTGCTTCAATCAGCCCTAGACGGCACTTCAACCAATCCTTAGCAGGCATATTTTTTTGAACGGACCGTTTCTCTGTCCATAAGCTCTTCAACTGAAGGTCGATTGGATCCCAGGAAGCCTCTTCCCGTAATTTTCCAAGACCCAATTTACAATTCTAGTTTCTCCATCGGATACTAGGTAGCTCTTTTCCATTATTTTTGAAGTTGTATTCCATTCTGAACTGTATGGTTGACCTAGACATCCCAAATTTTTTGAAAATAGCCCTTTTTGACTTTCCGTTGCGCACCTCATCCAATATGGCTTTTGCAAAATATCTTCGGCGTACCGGGAAGGCCAAAATGGTACTGTAAATCAGTTTGCTTATGCGGTTCATAAAAGGGTTGATTTGCCATGAAAACGAAAAACAAAATTATATTTTTGAACTAATGTTTATGCTTGGGCCAACAAATAGATTTGGGACTGCCTAGTGTTCCAATTACTGGCACCTTCAAATGCTACGTACTAGCTGATACAGCTAAGCAGTATTATCGGAAAATAACTATTTTAGATTACTAACAATTATAAAAATCATCTATATACTTGTATTGGCTGTAATAGAATGATTTAACTGCCTGAAGGGTGTGTGTGTTTCATACCTAATTTGCAAGCAGATAGCAATCTTAATCAAATGGAGAATATTAAATTTACCAACACTAAAATGATTTTGCTTTAATTTGAAGTACTTATAGTGTACCGGGAGCTACACAATTGAAAAAAAGAGCAGTGGCAAGTATTGGAACTTATTATTTAGTCCGCAGTCCTAAGATCTTGTCACCCCATGACAACATTGCGTGACTTCATAAAAATAGGTTCCAATCGTTGGCACTCCAATTTTTACTGAAATAGATGATCAAAAAAAAGTTGTGCATCCTGAATATACATGAATGGACCTTACGTGTTTTATTTCTGTCAAAAATGCAGGTTTATCACTAGTCGTTTCGCTATAAAAGGTACTTTTGTGATACCTACGGGTCTAAATTTCGCGCTGATCCTGCAGTCTTTCACGTGACACCCTCACTTCTCTGCCGGCAAGCATCTACTGGTGAAAAAACACTTTTATAAAAATTATATTATTACTACCATATACTGTTGCCACTTCTACTAGTAGCACAACAATTAGCTGCCGCTTACTGAAAATCGTTAAATTCTACAAAAACTGCGTAAGATGCAAACAACCAGCGAGGTGCCATCAATTGGGGGTTTTACCTTATATGAATACACACTAATTATTTTTCTATGAAAATTGAGTGGGTAATCTCCATGCTCTTTGAAGTTATTTAGACAAGTACAGATTTCAGAGACAATGAAACAGTAAGCTAAACTTTTCTCCATACTGTGCTCAAATTTAACACGCCAGGAACATTCAACAATGGAATTTGGCAGTTTGCTCAACACCTTTAAGCTACAAATATACACATATCTTAAAACGAAACGTCTGACTTCTAACGTAGCATCTCCCAAGCACCATCCTTTAGTCCTTGCCTTGGCAATCTAATCTGTATTAAATTTATACACCTGCCAAATTCACGTCTAGGAAAAAAACATATTCAATGATGAGGTGAAAGAATATAATAAATTCCCTCTATATATTAAGTAGTAGTAGTAAGTTTTTATTTCCTAGTATTCCATTAATCATGCAACGTAATATTTTATAACCCTTTTATAGGTCTACTGAGGTTCTTGAGTTTTGTCCGTTTCTGTATTCCAAAATCTTTATTTGGCTTTCTATTGAGATGAAACCTCGCATTTCGGATAATTTCCAGGTGCTGATTACAAATCCAGTCGCAGTTTTGAGTCTCATTCTCGTTTGAGGAAAATAAAAAATTTCAGATCTCTCGGGCTGGCGGGTGTACCTGAAAAAATCGAAAATCTTTATTTGGCTTTCTATTGAGATGAAACCTCGCATTTCGGATAATTTCCAGGTGCTGATTACAAATCCAGTCGCAGTTTTGAATCTCAGTCTAGTTTGAAGAAAATAAAAAATTTCAGTTCCCTCGGGCTGACGGGTGTAGGTACCTGAAAAAATCGAAAATCTTTATTTGGCTTCCTATTGAGATGAAACCTCGCATTTCGGATAATTTTCAGGTGCTGATTACAAATCAAGTCGCAGTTTTGAGTCTCAGTCTTGTTTGACGAAAATAAAAAATTTCAGATCTCTCGGGCTGGCGCGTGTACTTGAAAAAATCGAAAATTTTTATTTGGCTTTCTATTAAGATGAAACCTCGCATTTTGGATAATTTCCAGGTGCTGATTACAAATCCAGCCGCAGTTTTGAGTTTCGGTCTCGTTTGAGGAAAATAAAAAATTTCAGATCTCTCGGGCTGGCGGGTGTACCTGAAAAAATCGAAAATCTTTATTTGGCTTTCTATTGAGATGAAACCTCGCATTTCGGATAATTTCCAGGTGCTGATTACAAATCCAGTCGCAGTTTTGAATCTCAGTCTAGTTTGCAGAAAATAAAAAATTTCAGTTCCCTCGGGCTGACGGGTGTACCTGAAAAAATCGAAAATCTTTATTTGGCTTCCTATTGAGATGAAACCTCGCATTTCGGATAATTTTCAGGTGCTGATTACAAATCAAGTCGCAGTTTTGAGTCTCAGTCTTGTTTGACGAAAATAAAAAATTTCAGATCTCTCGGGCTGGCGCGTGTACCTGAAAAAATCGAAAATTCTTATTTGGCTTTATATTGAGATGAAACATCGCACTTCGGATAATTTCCGGGTGCTGATTACAAATCCAGTCGCAGTTTTGAGTCTCAGTCTCGTTTGAGGAAAATAAAAAATTTCAGATCTCTGGGGCTGGCGGGTGTACTTGAAAAAATAGAAAATTTTTATTTGGCTTTCTATCGAGATGAAACCTCGCATTTTGGATAATTTCCAGGTACTGATTACAAATCCAGTCGCAGTTTTGAGTGTCGGTCTCGTTTGACGAAAATAAAAAATTTCATATCTCTCGGGCTGGCGGGTGTACCTGAAAAAATCGAAAATCTTTATTTGACTTTCTATTGAGATGAAACCTCGCATTTTGGATAACTTCCAGGTGCTGATTACAAATCCAGTCGCAGTTTTGAGCCTCAGTCTCGTTTGACGAAAATAAAAAATTTCAGATCTCTCGGGCTGATGATGAATAAGGACCAGAGACTATCCAGCACGGAATGTGGGCGGTGCATAGGCCACACGATGGGCCCTTTTGTGCCTCTATCCACGCTAGTTCCTGAGACCTGCCCTTTTGGCAAAGGCAAGTACATTCTTAGGTCCTACCTGTTTTATCTCTATTGGTTCCAAGGTTCTTGAGCCCAGCATAGTCTGCCTGTGATAACCCAGGGTTTCACAGCGACACAAAATGTGTTCCGAGAATTCTTCCTCTTCACCACACCACGTGCACGTTAGGTCGTTGACCACCCTCATCACCCTCAAGTGACGCCTGAAGGTGTTGCGACCCGTTAATAGGCCTACTAGCCTCAAGTTACTCCTATCCAGAGAGAGACAAAATCGTCCTATTCTCTCTGCAGGCCCTGCTAATAGTTCCCGAGCTTGACGGAGATGACTAGAGATGTTGTTCCATCTCAGAGAGTGTTGATTCTGGATCCACTCTCTAGTTGTTTTCCTAATCAGGTTTGCAGATCGTCCTAAGGCTGGTTCCGGGCCCACAAAACTGTTGCCGGATCCCATCCCAGCCAGATGATCCACCATGTCGTTACTCTTTACCCCAGCGTGCCCAGGTACCCACATCAGTGATACCTTGCGTTTAGCTGAGATGTCGTCAAGAGCCCTCCTGCACTCCAGGACTAGTCCCGACGCTATTTTCCAAGCACTCAGTACTTTGATGACTGCCTGACTGTCAGAGCAGATAGTAGTCCGCCTCCTAGGCCCGTAAATTTCCCGAATATGATTTACACGAGCAAGTATCGCATAGACCTCAGCCTGGAATACTGTGGTGTGCCCCATAAGAGGGATATACGAGGGTTGCTGTGTATCTCGTATTTCTATATTAATTTAGTGAAATAAATGTGTTGTTGATTGCATCCAAAATAACAACCTACTAAAGCTAAACTCTGGAATGAGCCTTAACAAGCCATCCGTCAGCTATCCAGAATGGATGGCTCTTTAAACTCGGACTTTACAAATTAGCGTCCGCCGCTCTGCATGGCCCTTAATTGACGCGTTCTCGTCACAATACGCCGCCTAATGCCGTGGCGGGCCTGCTCTATTTGATAAATATCCCGGCCAGCTTGATGAAAGCTCATCGTATAAATCAACGCTGTTTTTTTGTTACACGTCACTATACTGCTTCATTTGACAGCCACGTCCCGCTTTTTTTATTGGAAATTAAAGGGGATTGTCTACATGGTAATTTTTAGTTCCCGTGTGCCGTCCAGGCAATATGCTAACACAAGGGAAGCTCGATATGAAAAAAAATTAATTCCTGGAAGGCACAAAGAGTCGTATGAAGTTGGTTCATTTAGCACTTCGTATATTTTCTTTTTTGCATTGCGCTCTGTGATGGTTTTTTAACAAAAAAGAGATACTGAAGAGATTCTGACCTAGTAAGGTATCTGTCGTGGTATTTTATTAGGGTTAGGTCAATTCTTCTTCTTCAGGTGCCATCTCCATTTAATGAAGGTTGGCGACAATTTCGGCGTACTTATTTCGGTCTTGAGTGGTACGAATTAAAGATGATGTGTTCATACCAGTCCAATCGCGTATATTTTTTAACCATGAATGTTGTCTGCGACCAGGACCACGTTTACCTTCGATTTTTCCTTCTATTATTAGTTTTAGTATATCATACTTGTTGTTCTGGTATATGTGGCCCATATAAGCAGTCTTTCTTCGTTTTATTGTAGAAAGTAACTCTCTTTCCCTTCTCATACGTCTAACCACTTTATCGTTAGATATGTGTTGAGTCCATGATATTCTTAATAACCTACGGAAGGTCCACATTTCAAAAGCATCAAGTCTGTTCATGGTATCCACTTTTAATGTCCATGTTTCTGTTCCATATAAAAGAACTGACTGCACGTATGCCTTTACAAAACGGTATCTTAGGTTTTAGTTCAAGGTTGGGTTATATAACAGGTTTTTCATCTTTAGGAACGTGGCTCTGGCTTGTTCTATGCGTGACCTTACTTCAACGTCAGGGTCTACATTTGTCGTTATGCAGCTGCCAAGATATTTGAATTTCTCAACTTTCTCTATTGCGGTGTCATATATGTTTATGTTCAGTTGTGGGTTTGGAGATCTTGTTATCGCCATTACTTTAGTTTTTGTGACATTAATTCTCATGCCTAGCTGATCTCCTACCTCTACAACTTTCTTGATTAGGCGTTGATGGGCATCTGGACTGTCCGCAACCGTGTCGTCTGCATAACGTATGTTGTTCAATATCCTACCGTTGATTTTTATGCCGTCTTCCTCATCGCCTATTGCTTGATTGAATATGTGCTCAGAGTACGTATTAATTAGTATTGGCGATAAAACACAACCCTGTCGTACCCCCTTTTCTATACACACCGGTTCTGATGTTGCTTGTCCATATCTCACCGTTGGTCAATTAAAAAAAATGCTTGTTACCCCTTATGTAATGTTTCGACTATTGTCATCTTCAGGCATCTGAATTTTTTGACACATGTAGGCAACATAATTATTATAGCAAAATTAAAGTATTCGAAATTGAATAAACGACTACATAATAAACAAGAATTAAAAACTATGTCTGACAGAACTACTTTTTTTATTTTTTTAATAACACCACTTGCCAAAATGCTAAGGTGATATTAATATATATAAAAAAGTGAAAATTTGAAAACCCAGTTAAGCAAAAACCTAAAACAACACAAACTCAAAAGTGTAATTACCAGAGAAACGAAGTTTTCAAGGTTCGGAGTTGGTTAGATAACGAAGACACGCACAATATTTAAAAAATGACGGCACAAATGACAAAATAAAAGCTTCGGTTAAATATAGCTAGCACCACTTTTCAAATACTAAATGTAACTGGCACTAGTATTTGGTAATATTCATCGTAGGTTTGTAACAGTTTGTAACATACAAAGAGCAAAATTTTGGTGGACAAAGATTTTGAGCCGTTTACTGTGTCTGACCCGCACAAAATCATGAAAGTATTGCGTTATTTGTACCTAAATGGTTCGTTCTGAGATGCATTTGTAATTCATAAAGTCAAGGTACAATTGGATGAGGAATTCATGTTATATGGAGTAATATACAGGGTGTTCCATTGAAAAATATAGCTTTGTTATTTGACGCCCTTATTAGACACTGCATAAAACTTATTATTTTTAAAATTTGGTTAAAATAGACATACACACCCTTAACATAGTTATTTTCCTTCCTGAAAAGACATATCGTTCGGTCACAAGAAGTCATTATGAAGCAACCGTTTTTGCTTCAATGTTTGCCTTTAAAAGTATTTGAAGTACAGGGGAACCAATCCGGCGAATTACCTCTTCGCCACATTTTTGGGCAAATTCGGACAAAGCTATCTGTGTCGTAATACACTACATTATCTTCTAAGACGCAAAACACTGCCCTGCAAGAAAACATCTTCCAAAAAAAAGAAATAATAAGCCGTCCTTTTAGCTACCTACGCGTGTGCTTTTGGCATTACGTAGCCTAGCGAGAGCAGTGGCAGTCGAATAAAGGGAACCTTTTAAGCTAGCGATACAAATTGTTAACCTCTGAAACCCATCTTGTCTTTTTTTTTCGACGATTGGTATTTTGAGGAAGACCTACCCATTTCCGTTTGCCTGAGCCTCAAGTTCCACAGTGGATTGGTAGAGACAGTGGCGACCTACATACTTCAAACCTATATGTATATGTAGGTTAGTTTATTAGGGTTCACATGAAATTTCTATATAATTGATGCTTTATATGCAGCACAAACAATCCTTCGTTCACTAATTTGGTATGCTTTTCTTTCTAGGCGACGTAAAACCAGAGTCTCGTAAAACTGTTCATGTATGGATAACCATTCCTCAGAAAGCCATTGTCCCGGTAAAAAAAATCAACGTATGTCGTCCTCATGCATTTTCTAGTAATTTGCACAAGAAAGCTCACATAAAAAAGAATAATTATAAAAATACTTTGAGGAATTTTGAGGAATTGAGAGCTGAAATTCAGAAGCGGAGAAAAGTGCTGCTGGAGATTTGTAAATAATGACGATAGATGTAGCGATATCTCTGTAATAATATCGAAATCAGACATAGGCCATTATGGTCTTGAATATTAATGAGCTGAGTGTTCACTATTTAAAGTTTTCCACATTTCTTGTTTTTGTGGGATAGGTCACTCTAGCACTCAACACCTCATCTGTCCGTAGCACCGAAGGTGCCAAAAAATCTGAGAATCTTTGATTTATAGCTTGTTGCTATAATTATTCCTACACAATTTGGAAACTATACAAGGAATTTTTGAACTTAAAGGGGTTGGGCTGTCAAAAAATTAATTTTCAGGTGACAAAGTTCCTTTATACCTACATCACATATAAAATAATACAGGTACTGTTACTACTGAACCTAGACCTATGGTGCTCTCGTGATTAGAGGTAGTAAAGAAACGTAAAAGTGAGGACATATGTTAATTAATTATTTATTTATTTTTCTAATAAGATACAAACGATTACCACATCGAAGGCCATGGCTTCTATGAGGTACATGTGAATAATCTATGATGCATACAGTACAATTTGTCTAACGTATCACTATGCAACCTATTTGGTTAACCCATCTTTCATATAAGTATTCTTTCTTTCTTGCTTCTTCTTAGACCCTAAACATCTTGGTACTGGACCATAATGAAACCGCTATAGTACAAAAAGCTATAATTCCAGATATTTTCTAATTCCTCAATAAACTCTTACCCTGTATAGTTGGATAAACTTCCGGGAAGAGTCTGATCATTTTTTTTCAAGCCAATAGGTTATATTCTGGTTTGTTGTTCGACACTGAATGATGTGCCAATATCCATCAGCTCGTTCCTGGAGAACCTGTCAATCAATGTCATCTATGTCAAAATAGTTTTTGTGCCATTTTTGCAAATGCTTCGATTAAGGCTACGGAAATGTCAGTAAAGAGTGTACTTTTCAACATATATGTTATCAGCTCCTTCCTGGAACACCGGTCAATCAATCAATGTCATTTTTGCAAATGCAGTGACAGTGTGCTTTGATAAAGGCTACAGCTGTCTCCGAAATTTCAGTAAAGGATATGACTGTCATCATGTTGTTTTAAGTGGCCTGGGTATACGCAGTTATACATACAGGGTTGGGATAAAGTATGGAACCAAGCAAATATCTTTGAAGTGGAAAGGGTGATATTGCTGAAAACTTGCAGGTAAATGTAGTGACGCATAATGCATCTGAAGACATTATGTTAGCTATTAATGCACTTCCGGTCTAACCGGAAGTACCGTCAACTTTTTTAATTTAAATGGGACACCGTGTACATTTTTGCAGATTTTAATAAATATTTTTTTCCGAATACGCCCGTAGTAGGTTCAGTATTTGTTTCTGTAAAAATGGAAGAGACAAATTTTTTTATTTACTGGAACGTTCATTTTATTTGACATGTTACAATAAGAAAATTTAAAATGAATTATCAAGGAATTATCTCAGACGTTCAAAATGCCCGCCGTTTACTTCCTGGCAATATGCAAGTCTGTTGACAAAATTGCTGAGTTACCTTGTCGAATCAATTCATGTCAGGATCAGGACGTCATGAAGTAAATGGCCGGCATTTTAAACACATAAAGAAGCTTTATCTTTCCCGTTTTTACAGAAACTAATACCCAAACCACTATTCGTATTCGGAGAAAAAGATGTATTAGAATCTGCAAAAATATACAGGGTGCCCCATTTAAATTAGAAAAGTTGACGGTACTTCCGGTTAAACCGGAAGTACATTAATAGTTAACATAAATGTCTTCGGATGCACTATACGTCGCTACACTTGCGTGCAAATGTTCAGCAATATCATTCTTTCCGTTCCAAAGTTATTTGCTTGGTTCCATACTTTATCCCAACCCTGTATGTATTTGCCATGTTGAAACGCGAATTCCCATTTCGAACAGAACTCACTTGTTTTTCAAACTACATACACAGTATTTCAGAAGGTGATAGTTGAGACCTTAGTGAATGACAACTATTTGAGATTTTCTCAAAAAAGTTTTTTTAGTGTGCAAGAAAATTCGCAATGCAAAATCATACATTCTTCAAATGTCTGTAATTTAACAACCAAACACGATATCAAAAAAGGCCGAATAGGTGACAAAGCGCAAGCCTTCTTCTTCAATTTGCTTTTTGAATCATTGCTGTAGGTTTAAAGGTAACGTCAGGAGCTTGGAAATGCGAAATTCATCTTTTATGATGACTTGTGGATCTTACCTTTGGACCTTTTGAGCTTACCTTTGGATTTTTGGACTTATCTTAGACACACATACTGGAGAAAGGCAACAGGCGGCCACGCCTCCCCGCTAATACGGGAATACGTCTTTTCTTGGATTCTTAATTTCGCGCGCTATACCCTAGATCCTTAATGACGGACCAGTAAAATGAAATGCGACTGAGGGAAAATCACGGCACAAGCTGGTAGTATTACATCAAATAGAAATATATATCCCCCTCAATATTCCCCAGTCTCACCGCACCTGAACGATATAGTATCTTTACCAGAACCTTTCAACAGAGGATTCCGTATTCTCCTGTGCCCTTTTAACTTACGTGCTGTGAATGCCATCAGTTCATGTTTGTTATGTTATGCTCTCACATTCGCATATGTCTTTACCTCAGCGTTCCATTAGGATGAATAATGGATTTACTCCAAGCCTTGGAGGTGCATGCCTAGAAAGTCCTTAGCTTTAAAAATTGATACTGTCCTGTTGTTAACGGAAGTTTGCTTTATATCTGCCACATTTGCATTTTTTTACAAATTTTTTGGGAATATTTGTACAAAGTGTAAATATTATTCAGAGTAGTCACCTTTACTGTCTACACGTTTTCCATGCCTGGTATTAAGCCCCCTGGAAATCCTCAAACCTGACTGCTGTCAAAATGGTTTCCTTTGGGTAGGTTCTTGATTCTCGGAAAACGAAAGAAGGCTGGCAGAGCAAGATCAGATCTATAGGATGGCTGCAGTAGCGTTGCTACGTTGTGTTGCGCCAGGAACTCACGGACACGCAGAGAAGTGTGACTTGGCGCATTGTGATGATGCAGCACCCAGGTAGCAGCGAAGTCTCTCTCTTTCCCTTAATCCTTCCAGGGCTTCTACGTAGTAGTATGGTCAGTAATCAAGAAATCACGAACAACATTCAATTGACCGTCCGTCGTCCAGATCGAGGATCATTGTCCATCCCTTCCTGGTCCTTCTTAAACGTCTTCGCCCGCCTCGTAACTTATATAGGGTGCCCCAATAGAAGTGATAGGTTTTCTAAAAGGAATATCTAGACAGCTGTAAAAGGTACAAATGTCATCCAGCTGTCAAAATATTCAGTAGGGTTTGACAATACATCATGGGTCGTTTCACGCTTGCCGATCGTTTGGAAATTATTAAAAAGTACTACGGAAGTTCCCGCTCAATTGTAAATACGCAACGCGCATTTCGTCGTGAACTCGGCCCTCATCATGGCTTCAGTGAGCAGGCAATTCGTCGCAACGTGGAAAAGTTTGAGCGAGAGTACACTCTATTGGACCTAAAGAAACCAACCCGAATGCGAACTGGTCCAGGTGAAGAAAATATCACCACCGTAGCGGCCAGTGTTCACGACGACCCAAATTTGTCGTATCGACACCGAGCCGCGGAATTGGGCCTCTCCCAAGAGACAACTTGGCGAATTTTGCATTTGGATTTGGGACTGCACCTGTATAGGATCGTGCTGACGTAACAATTGAAGCCGGACGACCATAGCCGTCGCCGTGAGTTTGCAAATTCGGCGCTACAAATGTTGGACGAAGACCCTCATTTTGGCCAAAAAATCATCTTCTCAGACGAAGCCAATTTTGACCTCAGTGGCTGTGTCAACAAGCAGAATTGTCATTACTGGGCAAAATCCACAAATGACCGAAGAAGTGGTCCACTACCCGAAAAAATTGAATGTGCGGTGCGGATTGTGGCATGGCGGCATCATCGGTCCTTATTTCATTCGAAATGAGGAAGGAGACACCGTTACAGTCAATTGGCCACGCTACCGAGCGATGTTTGAAGAATTTTTGTGGCTCGACACCATCGATATTGCCGACTTGAGGTTCCAAAAGGATGAAGCCACGAGCCAAACAAGCGACGCCATCGCTCGAAGTTGTTAGTCAGAAGTTTGGCGACTGGATCATCACCAGAGGAGCGTTCATTGATTGGCCACCGCGATTGTGTGATTTGACACCTCTCGATTATTTTCTTTGGGGTACGTCAAATCATTGGTCTACTCCAACAAACCAGCCACTTTGGATGCCCTCGAAAACAATATTCGTGTAGCCATCAATGCCATAACGTCGCAAATGCTCGAAAATGTCATTCGAAATGGGACTGTCCGTTTAAAGCACTGCCAGCGAGCCCGAGGCGGACATTTGAATGATTTATGTATACTCCATACATAATGTCATGGACGTAGCTTCAAAATAAAGCCAAAACCAATTTGGTATCTCAAACCGTTTTTGTTTTATTTAATTTTCCTTCCTATCGTTCTTATTGGGACACCCTATGCAAAGCTCAAAAACATACAACGCTATAGAGACATACCGCTGTAAGCTACAAAAAATATATTTTATTACTTTTGGGTATGATATGTCGTGCTTGAGACTGTTTACTTACTTCTGCGTCATCGGCCTCGTGTTCTGTGTAGGCTTTGTTACTGTTTCCCGGCGCCACTCTAGGAAGTTTCCTATAATAGTTTTCCTCATCTACAAACTGAACACTATCCTAGACGTATAAAGGTATGACCTGCACTTGTACTGTGAGGTAAAAAATATAAACCACAATTTAATAATGTTTAATACTGAAGCTGAAATATTGACAGCTAATAAGTTATGTCTTTTTTCTGGAATTATCTTACCTGCATTGTGAAAGCTTAGTACCTTCCTCCATTTTTCAGACGGCGTTATTCATGGGGATCCACTGGAGAGTGAGCCCGTCGCTCATGGTTATATAGTATTTTCTCCCGGTGATGGTTTTACTGGTTGGCGAGTAGAACCGTTGCTTACCACCAATTATAGAGAGCGGCACTTGCAAGTGTTTAATGGTGATATAGGCAGCACATTGCATCTAGATAGTATCTATGCTTGACCACGTAATCTGCACCAGAAAACAGAGTATCGCACTAACAGCAGAGGCAATAGATCCGCCATGACCAAAGTGATAACATGGTTAGAAGAAAAGGAATCTTCCATCTCTTATGCGAAATCCACAATTTGTTGGTTCATCCGTTTACGATTTAATCCACCAAATACAATAAACCTTGCAGGTAAAGGTTTCAAACCTCAAAATATAATCAAATACTTAGGATTATATCTAGATAGGAAACTGAACTGGAAAGGCTACATTGACTATCTTATTAGAAGAGCCAAAAATGCAGTCAGTATTTTGAAAACCTTTAGTAATTATAAATGAGGAACAGATCCTAATATCTGTCAATTATGAATACAACAAATTTTTTGGTTTTACAACCCCCCACTACCCAACCACCTCGATTTCTTTCCCATCCAAAAAAAAGTAGAAAATGATCATGCACTCCTAAAACGCCGAAGTTTGAGGCATATTTGAAATTTTTCGTTCTTTGATCATTACGCCGCCGCCCATGGACCGATGTTAAAATTATAGTAGCATTACCTACTACGACCTCACACTATATCGCTACCCAAATATCAACACACTCGAAGCAGCGGTTACTGAGATTACGAGGGTAGAAGAACGCCAACAGACAGACAGACCGACAGACAGACCCACGGCAATGAGTGACATGGATTTTCGTTATGTGGATATCATAAAACGTCCAAAAAGTGCATTATCTCAAAATCAAAAATGTTTGCGATCACAAACTCCCCTCACCTATCGGTGTGGGAAGTAAAAATATAAATAACGATGTCACAGATGTAAGCATATTACCAATCATGTGAATAACTAATCCACTTGAAGCGTTTTTTTCCATAACCTTCCCCGACTGTTGAACGATAAATGTTGCCCTTCATACGCAGAGAAAACTTGGGACATGATGAATATAAATGACTACATGGAGAAGGCAAATGAAGCAGAAACTTTTTGCAAACGACAAATTATTCATCCCGCATGACACGGTGGTGTGTCCTTATACTTGTATTGGGAAAATGACGAGGGTATTGACAGCTGCCTGAATAAATTGAAAAAGGAAATTTGATCGAAAAGTAATTACATGGTTGTTTAGATAAGTCGATTAGAGGACAAATATAGTTACTCTATAAATAGGTACTCACTGGAGCTAAAATAATTCGACAATAACTACTTGTCATATTTTATAGTTGAATGATATTGTACATAATCATATGATACTCATGAAAACTTTACAAAATTATGGTATACGGGGTCAAATCTATCATCTGATTAAAAGTTACTTAAGTAATAGAACACAAACTGTTGTGATAAATAAATGCTCTAGTTCTCCATTACCTATAACATGCGGTGTTCCTCAAGGAACGGTACTGGGACCATTATTCTTCAACATATATATATATATATATAAATGACCTATTTGCGGTTGATCTGAGTGGAGATGTAGTGAGTTTTGCAGACGATTCAGCTGTTATATTTTCTGCTGAAACTTGGGAAATATTAAAATCAAAGGTTGAAAATGGTTTTAAAAAAATGTTCAACTGGTTCAGTAGTCGACTTTTAACAGTCAATTTCAACAAGACTCACTTTGTTCCATTCGCGTCGTACGCAAACGGCTTACCGAAATACACCAACTTACAAATCAGTTGCAGACAGGTAACTCCTATATCAATGGTCACCAGTATCAAGTACTTAGGAATATGTCTAGATTGCCATATCAAATGGAAGGAGCATACAGAATATGTTGTCAAAAAGATACGTTATACAAATTATACAAAAACGTACAATAAAAATTTTATATAAAGTGAAATGTACATATCCTAGTGACTTGATATTTTCTAAAACAAAAATTCTAGATATCCATCAAACATTTTTCATGTCATTAGGTATTTACCAATATAAAAATAAATCAAACATGACAAAACACGAACATAAGTATGACATAAGATATGCATGTAATGTTATACCAAAAGCAAGAAAAAATACTATTACGATGTCATACATTTCTTGCTCCAAGACTATACAATGAGATACCAGAAGGCATAAAATGTCTAGTGCCTGTAAATTTATTCAAGTATGGTTTAAAACAATGGATAGTAAATAATAATCGCATTAAAATTCACCAACTTGTAGTCATACGTAATACCTATTATTACTAATATATAAAGAATACATAATATTTAAACATAGATATTCCTGAATTAACCCTTATTTGTTATTTCTATTTTATAATAATTACCTTGTACCTAAGCACAAGTTTCTAAATTTTTTGGGGCACTTGTTGTTTATTGTATTTTATTTATTTTATATTTACAATAAACGCTATACTATACTATAAGTATTGATTGGTGTGCTTTCATAACAGTAATGCGGTGTTTCCATTGGTACAGTTAATGGGTTAGTTATTAGTATCAGTAACTAGTAAGACAGCTACTATACCTTTTCCAGCAGAATTTTTTAAACCATCTTGCATTTCTAAAGCGTGAATGGTAGGTTCAAATCATCAGACGCAATTTTACAAAATATTTCAGTTTCAAATGAGTACTTACTAACATAAACAATGGTGTAGCAAACGTCTTTTGCCACTTTATATGAATTATGCACTCATTTTGAAAACCAGCATGTTCTCTAAACAGCTATGTCCCAAGGACAGCTTATGAATAATTATGACAGGGTGCTCTGTTGTGAATGGAACGCTTCCAAAAGCATCTGAAAAATGATGCCAGACATTACAGCAGTTTTGTATAAATGAACGTTTAATACTAAAACGTGTCCTTTCGTCTGTAACTAATGATGTCACGCATGTTTTTTATGGGTACATTTTGTTATGTCATGCAAAACGTTTACACGTGTTCGGTTCCACGAAATGAATATAAATGATCAAAAACTAAATATGGGGAAGAATCTGATGAATGTGCAGTAGATTGAGATGCAATCCAAATGATCGGTCACAAGTGCGCACAGTTTAATTTTTACTTGTTATCGAAAAGGGTGTCTTACTAAAACACGATCTAAATATACTTTATTAATTCCACGCTATACCTCGGCTCTTTTTGTCAGAAGCTTCTCTTACAACGCCCCTAAAATTTACAATTCTCTATCAGACACCATAAAAAACCTGTCACTATTAAATTTCAGAAAGAGGTTGAAAAGTCTATTATTAACCTGGTCACTGATGAAGGCTTCTTGCTATGTTCTTGGCCTACTCTCATGTTTTTTTTATATAGTTTTTCTTTTTGGCTAATATGTGGTTGCATGTTTAACAAATATTTTTGTGTATCCATTTATCTATTGTATGTGAATTATTGTTGTTTATACATTATTTGTTATATTTCATATAGTTTAAAAAAAGGTTAAGTTGAAAAATAGCGACTAGCTGACACTTCGCCTATTATCATGTAAATAAAGTCCATTTATTTATTTATTTATTTATTTAATCGGCACCGGTCACTTGCGCGCCGGAAGAAAATTAAGCTTGCATGCTTCAAATGACAACACCCCTTTTAGTCTTGCGAACATTTATTTATCCATTGTCTTTTTACGACTTTCGGTAACTTAGAATTATGCCAACGAACACTTTTTAATAATTTTTAATCACGGCCATAACCTAGTTGTATTTTCTTGTGAAACAAATTTAAACTTTTTTGCTCCTAAGATAAGCTATACGTAGATAGCACTTTTGACTATTGTACAAGTGTTTTTTATGAACTATTCACAATTCACCCTTTTAAGAATGGACATTACATACCTGTGGTGTTTATGTAACCAGCTAATAAATAAGTTCTACGTATTTTTTAGGTTTTAAGTTATTAGTCGATTATTGTGGAGAAAAGAATTTATCTTTCAATCCCTCACAAATAGATTGTGATTTTGAAACCGCCATCCATTTGGAAATAAAGTAAGTTTGGCCCAGCTGTACAATAGTAGGCTGTAGATTTCATCTAACACAAGCCTGTTTCAAAAAAATACAGAAGTTAGGTTTAAGGGTCTAGGGTATAGCGCGCGAAATTGAAAATTCAAGAAAGACGTATTCCCGTTTGAGCGAGGAGGCGTGGCCGCCTGTTCCTTTTTTCCAGTGTGTGTGTCTAAGATGAAGGGAGATAAGTCCAAAAATCCGAAGGTAAGATCAAAAAGGTCCAAAGGTGAGGTTCATAGGTCACTATAAAATTGAATTTTGCATTTCCAAGCGCCTGACGTTACCTTTAAACTTACAGGAATGATTCGAAAAGCAAATTGAAGGAGAAAGCTTGCGCTTTGTCAACTAATTGGCCCTTTTTTGATATCGTGTTTGGCTGTTAAACTACAGACATTTGAAGAGTGTATGATTTTGCATTTTTCTGCACATTAAAGAACATTTTTGAGAAAATCGCAAATAGTTGTCATTCATTAAGGTCTTAAATATCACTTTCTGAAATACTGTGTGTAGTTTGAAAAACAAGTGGGTTCTGTTGAAAATGGGAGTCCGTGTTTTAACATGGCAAATACAATCTATAATTGTGTATACCCAGGCCCCTTAACTGTAGCATATGAGGACGATAATTCTGAAATTGGGCGTTGGTTGAGATGAAGTTTCGGTTTATTATTTCTAGATCATGACAAGGGTGCAGAATGGTTTGTCGAAGACTTTTATTTCCGATGACAATCAAGTTATTAAGTAGGCGGATTATATAGTGGAAAAATATTATAAGAAATACATTCCTTAATTTGTAGTATAATACTTATTTTTTTATTATCAAATGAATCACACAAGACATCTATGATTTATTTAAATACGTTGAATTTAAGCAAATTTTCAACGTTTCAATATTATCAGCATTCGACTAATTAGAAAAACCACGTGACGCAAATAAATCTGACAGATAGTGCTGCTATCTGTGATATTACATGTTACAATTTTTCAATGGTATTACGACAAAAGTAAACGAGTACTATACTGCATTCACTGAGGAAAAGGAGTAAAAAATTATTTCAAACCCATATTTTGGGGCTTTACTCGGATAAATCGAACTTGGTTTTATCTGTTTATAATAACTTCACTGCTCTCAGTATGCAGTTTTGTAGACGGTGTGCATATTACCCTTGACCATACAGTAAAAATTTACATATATTGTGCATGGTTACTCCGTTTGTTCGGTGGATAAGGTATAGTAATAGTAGTATAGTAAAGCCCAGAGATATACCATTTGTTTACAAAGTGAGGATCTCCGCAAAAAGTGCCGACAGAGAAAGGAAACGGGGTCGGACTGGGCGTTCGAATTCGATGGAGTGGGCAACAACGAAAATGTTCGTTCCATCCAATAAAGTGCTCATACATCAGTTGGTTGAACAAGATGTTTGAAACTTTATTATCTGTTGATAAATATATGGTAGAGACATTTCAATATAACCGTATAAACCTTATGGTAAATTATTCCTTTCTACACTCAATTTTAATGTTCGATTCGTTGTTTTAGTTGTCCCCAAATTAATTCTATAGGACTGAAAATGCAAAAATAGGGAGGCAACCTTAAGACATCATGACCATACTTTTTAGCTGTGCTTTCTATGACATATTGTTTCTCAAACTGTTCAGTGTGGAGGACTTACAATAATTCAGTTTTTTTGTAAGTTTCTTCAAAGTACAAATCCTGTTTTATGAGAAAATCTTGTATTTCCGCCTTCGATAACGCTGAATTCGGAATTTTGTACCTTTGTCTGGAGTGATAGCTTGCGTTGTCCATTACGATGACGCCAAATGGCTTTAAATTGGGAATAAGTGTATACTCAAACCATTGCTCAAATATTCCCGAGTCCATGTTTTTGTGGTAGTCTATATTGCAGTCTTCAATTTTCTTTCCGCATAATTTGAGTGCGTTTTCGACCTAGCCCTCAGATGATCCGCAGTGTAAGATAAGTATACGCGGTATCATGGGGATCATACCAGGTCTCGTCAAGGTAGTACACTGACCTCCCCTGCTCGTTCCGGTATTGCTCTCAAGTAATCGTGCCGCCATTCCACAATCCTTGCACTCCACCATTATAGCCATTCGTTTGTTCACAGTTCTGTACCTAAACCTAATCTTCCTAATCCATCGCTGCAATGTACTCCTTGGATACTGTTACCCCATTCTAGCCAATTGTCTTGGAACGGATTCGATTGTGGGTAGTTCATTAATTTTGTACCTTTCTTACACAATATTCCTCAATAATTTTGTGATCGTGGGATCTAGTTCTTTTGAAACACCAGCATCAAACCTACGCTTCCTCTTTTGTGGCCCATTTCTCAAAATTTCACATAGTGTTGTATATGGAACGTCTGTTAGAATTGACGTCTTTTTGATCATACTCTCCTTATTTTCATTCTCCGGATCCTTCGTTAGTTCATTATCATTTAGTACTATTTGTTTTGCATCTGCGCTAAGATGTGACTTTTGTGAGGTTTTAATTGGTCTACCTCCACCTCCCTCTGTTCAAATTCATTATCAGTGTCCGTACTATAGTTATACTTTCACCACCGTAATGACAAACCGCCGACGTAGCTTCACTGCTGCAGGGTAATTCACATCGCTGTGAAATCCCATTATCTTCCCAAGGCCGAAACATACTCTAGCTGTCACACTTCCAAAAAAAACGTCCGATTCAGACAGAAAAGTAACGCACAAAAGTAAAAGCAGATTGGCGTTGCTATCAATAACGGTAGCAATACCTGCCTAAACAATTTGACTAAGTCCGGTCCTCTTCATCGATGGAGTCGCTAATAATCCTAAAATGTGTCGGTCTTATCATAGTTCAGTCAAAATATACATCGTGAACGTCATCCGACAGATTTACGTTCAAATACAACTTAGTGTTTCATTTTCACCATTCTAAAAGGTTACGTTATGTTAGAAAATTGGTTAAAAGCACATTCCATGAATTGGTTACGAGTACGAAAGTAAAATAATGGTAACCATTGAATATTATCAAAACTGTATCTATTCCAAATGATGAACTGTACTAAGAGATGGAATGCAGTTTTTATATAGCGCAAAACGTACACAAATGGTATATCTCTGGGCTCTACTATACCTGAATAATCTAATGAATAAGGACCAGAGGCTATCCAGCACGGAATGTGGCTGGTGCATAGGCCACACGATGGGCCCTTTTGCGCCTCTATCCGCGCTAGTTCCTAAGACCTGCCCTTTTGGCAAAGGCAAGTACATTCTTAGGTCCTATCCGTTTTATCTCTATTGGTTCCAAGGTTCTTGAGCCCAGCATAGTCTGCCTGTGATAAGCCAGGGTTTCACAGCGACACAGGATGTGTGCCGAGGATTCTTCCTCTTCACCACACCACGTGCACGTTGGGTCGTTGACCACCCTCATCACAAACAAGTGACGCCTGAAGGTATTGTGACCCGTTAATAAGCCTACTAGCAATCTCAAGTTACTCCTATCCAGAGAGAGCCAAATCGTCCTATTCTCTCTGCAGGCCCTGCTAATAGCTCCCGAGCCTGACGGAGATGACCAGAGATGTTGTTCCATCTCAGAGAGTGTTGATTCTGGATCCACTCTCCAGTTGTTTTCCTAATCAAGTTTGCAGACAGTCCTAAGGCTGGTTCCGGGCCCACAAAACTGTTTCCGGATCCCATCCTGGCCAGATGATCCACCATTTCATTACCCTTTACCCCAGCGTGCCCAGGTACCCACATCAGTGATACCTTCTGTTTAGCTGAGATGTCGTCAAGAGCCCTACTGCACTCCAGGACCAGTCCCGACGTTATTTTCCAAGCACTCAGTGCTTTGATGGCTGCCTGACTGTCAGAGCAGATAGTAATCCGCCTCCTAGACCCGTCAGTTTCCCGAATACGATTTACACAGGCAAGTATCGCATAGACCTCAGCCTGGAATACTGTGGTGTGCCCCCCAAGAGGGAATGAAAGTCTTGTATGGGGTCCGTAGACTCCCGAGCCCGAGCCCTCTCTAGCGAGTGAACCGTCTGTGTACCAGACCTGTCCTCCTCCTTCGATGAGCTGTCTTTCCCTAGACTCCCACTCTTCCCTTGACGGAAACACCATCGTAAATTTGCGATTGAAGCGATGCGTAGGTGAAACTGTATCGCTCCTCGCCGACAAAATAGGACAATCCTCATGCAACTCTGCTAGAATCGTCGAATGTCGTTTGCCTGGATTCATAAAAGTCCAGTTACCCTGACTCCAGATACGGAACCCAGTTTTTCTAGCTTCCCCTTGGATTACCAGATCCAAAGGAGGAAGATTCAATAGTGTTTCAATGGCACTCAAAGGTGTTGTGCGCACTGCACTGGTTATACTAAGACATGCCAAACGTTGAACCTTATTAAGTTTGGCTCTTGTTGCCTCCGCCTTTATACAGGTCCACCACACTGTGGAGCCATATATTAGTGACGGTCTGACTATTGTAGTGTAGAGCCAGTGCACCACTTTTGGGCTCAGGCCCCAGCTACTACCGACAATCCTTCTGCAGGCCCATAATGAGTTTCGAGCCTTGCTTACCTTATAATCTACGTGCTGCCTCCAAGTCAGCTTGAGTAGTAGTACCTGGCTCTTATCCGAAATACTTTGCGCGCTTTTCACCGGTGTGGTGGGATTGAGACCAATCTGACCGCGGCGCGCTAGCATCCTGCGGCCATCCTAACGAATGCTGCTAATCTCGCTTTTTATGTGACCATAAAATTTTGTACCACAACAGCTTTCTAATGACCTGACAACTGATAAACGGAAGGTGAAATCTCCTCCACGTGTATGTCGTTTACTAGCGGCGACCCGGCCGATAATTCGATGAATATTTCATGAGGGCTGGCCCGAAAGGAGATTGCGGAGGAGGCAAGAGGTGGCAAGAGGAGGAGGAGGTTGGCACCGTAGAAAAATGCTAATGAAATTATCGAGTGCCGTTGATATCTGCGCGCCTAGTCGCCCCGTCCAATATCGGCAAACACTGCAGCTTTCCGACCTGTGCGACCTAAATCCATGGAAACGTCGCTGCCAAAGTATACACCGTATCCTAGGACGAATCCAGGAAACTTTAAGGAAGATTGCTGGCACCGACTTATGCTATCGTATGTTTTAGTGACACGTTTATGAAAAGCTGCAATATTCTTAAACTGTAGCTACAGGCGCCTTTTTTTAAAATTTAAGGCCTGGGTACATACATGTATACATAATTATGTATTTGCCATGTGAAACACGGATTCCCATTTCGAACAGAACTCAGTTGTTTTTTAAACTACATATACAGTATTTCAGGAGGTGATAGCTAATATCCCAGACAGCACAATATATTCTAAGAACATTCTAAGAATCGCCATTTTTGAATATTGTATCATTCCATGAAAAGTCCATGAATATATGGATTATCTGATAAACATTCCAAGAATGTGAAAATGGGAATCCAAAAAATGTGCATAGACTATTCCCTCAGAATATTCTACGATTATTATTAAGATGTATGGAATATTGTAGGAAGATTCCTGGTATATCTTTGAAGAAACATACATAGGTTATTCCCTCAGAATATTCTACGATTGTTATTAAGATGTATCAAATATTGTAGGAAGATTCCTGGTATATCTTTGAAGAATATATGTTGAAAGAAACTAATACCTTTTATCACTTCATTTCATTTATTTGTCTTGTTGTCTGCCTAGGTACTTAACGCGAGTAGTATACATATGTAACCTAGTATCCAACCTTCATACAGTGTTTTGGACAGCATTGATTTAGGCACACACTAATTATAAGGATTGATGAAAAAAATATATATAAAACGGAACATGGAACCTGTATTTATAATTGCATAAGTTTAATGTACACATTAAAAAACATTTCATTGCACGGAATCGTCCTCCTGTATTATCCTGCAAAATAAAAAAAGTCGATAATTTACAGAGACAAAATAGTTACACTCACCCCAGTCGCTCCTAGATGAAGTTGTAAACTAAATAACAAGTGAAAATCACGTTCCAGAACACAGATAACTACCCAATTATCACAGGAGACAAATGCACAAGCACATCAAGCAATCACCACTGACCACCGCCACCGTGACGAATGAAGCTAACCTCAAAATTCTCAATCCTAACCTAATATGTAACAGTGCCACGCGGCAACGCGGCCACGCCTACATTAAGAATGATACCAAAATAACCAAAATTCATATTCATAGATTATTCTTTAGATAATATTAATTTATGAATATTATCAGAATACTTTGATCGACACGTTCATGGAATAATCATGGCTTAATATTCCTCGTACATCCTCATGGGAATGAAACTAGTAAAAACATCCATAGAACGTTCTGTTAACGTTCTGAATATTCTCAATCTATTTTGGTTAAAATAAGAATATTCTAGGAATATATTGTGCTGTCTGGGATGTTAATGAGTGTAATCTCAGAGCAGTTTTTTTCAAAAAGTTCTTTAGTGTGCAAAAAAACTCTCAATGCAAAATCATACATTCTTCAAATCTCTGTAATGTAACAACCAAACACGATATCGAAACAGGGCCACCGAAGTGATATAGCGCAAGCCCTCTTCTTCAATCTGCTGTTTGAACCATCACTGTAAGTTTAAAGGTAACATCAGGAGCTTCGAAATTCATCTTTATGGCAACCTTTGGACCTTACCTTTGGACCTTTTGACCTAACCTTTGGACTTTTGAGCTTACCTCCCTTCATCCTAGGCACACATACTGGAGAAAGGGAACAGGCGGCCACGCCTCATCGGTAACACGGGGATACGTATTTTCCTTGATTCTCAATTTCGCGCGCTATACCCTAGACCCTTAATACTTCGACGCCGTACTGATAGCCTATTATGGGCTATTTCACTCGCAGCTGGGCTATGGGCTATTAAGCAGAGGTAATGCCCCCACATACAACTACTGAGGGTTTTTCGGCCATAGGACACTAGCGCGCCGCGGTCAGATTGGTCCTAATCCCACCGGTCAGAAGCGCGCAAAATATTTCGATCACCAGATGGGCCATAAGACACTAGCGCGCCGCGGTCAGATTTGTCCTAATCCCACCGGTCAGAAGCCCCCAAAATATTTTGGATAATAGGCAGGTATGTGGACACCAGCGCGCAGGGCGGCGAGGTAAACTTATGTCTTATAATTTTAACCGATTCTAATTCATTCGTCATTTTTTGCGATCTTGCTAATAGTTACTGAAGAATTTGTAGAACTCCAGTCAGAGGTATCGTTACTTTTGACTTGACAGAAATGAATTATTTTTTTATATTATTAAATGCGAAATTTTGTTCTGAACATAATAAGTTAATCTGATCACTATAATAGATGTAAATAAAGAAGTTGGTATTGTCAGCAGACCGAAATGTCTTTATAATACCTTAATTAATCAGAACGTGTTCTAATTTGTCACAAATTTGATAGATTTCTTGACGATGTAAGAAAAGTCCGAGAAATCTACCTTCACAGCTTGTTTTGTGGGAGCATCATGGTTGTGCTCATTATTTCTTTTAAGAGCAATCTCTTCCGATTGATGCATCAGCAAAGATGCTATGCATCCTCTTCTAGAGCATCTGTAGGCTACACCACGGGTGGCTTCTTTATTTCTTCGGAACGTATACTCTTCAAGGACTATTAATTTCTTCCCTTTCACACTTAACATAGTCTCCATGATAAAAAAGTAGAACACAAACAATACTCACAAACAGCAACTAAGGATTGCAAACTACTGAAATATTTTCATTAAGGGTAGTCTTATATACCTACAGAAGCCGAATAGTCATTTGAATAATCTAAGAAATAACTGTAAGCTACTGCAAGTCGTAAAAAGATATGAAAGTTCGCAAGAATAAAACGGATGTGGCCATTAGGAATAACCAAGCTTAATTTTCTTTCGGCGCGCAAGTGACCGGTGCCGATGAAGGCACCCTTTTTGTAAACAGGTAAAAATCAAACCGCGCGCGCTCGTGACCGATCACCGGTTTTTCTAATACAGGAAGCTATTATAAGAGCTATAGAGAGGGCTAAAAGCGATGGCCACTGTCAAATTTTGTTTAAAAGTTTAGAGATTTTGACAATATTTATGACGATTATCAACGAAAATCTTGTGCCTATAATAGATGCTATTAATAAGTTTGAAACTTTATTTCATGTCCACAACCACAACAATACAGGGAGAAGCAAGCTGGTGTACCTTCGCTCAAGGATAATAAATCCAAACTATTAGGGATGTTATATTATTTTCGTCAAACGAGACTGAGACTCAAAATTGCGACCGGATTTATAATCAGCACCTCGAAATTATCGGAGGTGCGAGGCTTCATCTCAATAGAAAGCTAAATAAAGAAGTTCGATTTTTTTAGGTACACCCGCCCGCCCGAGAGATCTGAAATTTTTTATTTTCGTCAAACGACACTGAGACTCAAAATTCCGACCGGATTTATAATCAGCACCTTGAAATTATCCGAAGTGCGAGGTTTCATCTCAATAGAAAGCCAAATAAAGATTTTCGATTTTTTTAGGTACTCCCGCCCGCCAGAGAGATCTGAAACCTTTATTTTCATCAAACGGGACTAAGACTCAAAACTGCGACCGGATTTGTAACCAGCACCTTGAAATTATCCGAAATGCGAGGTTTCATCTCAATAGAAAGCTAAATAAAGAAGTTCGATTCTTTTAGGTACTCCCGCCCGCCCGAGAGATCTGAAATTTTCTATTTTCGTCAAACGAGACTGAGACTCAAAATTACGACAGGATTTCTAATAAGCACCTCGAAGTTATCGGAAATGCGAGGTTTCATCTTAATAGAAAGCTAAATAAAGAAGTTCGATTTTTTTAGGTACACCCGCCCGCCCGAGAGATCTGAAATTTTTTATTTTTGTCAAACGACACTGAGACTCAAAATTGCGACCGGATTTGTAATCAGCACGTTGAAATTATTCGAAATGCGAGACTTCATCTCAATAAAAAGCTCAATAAGGAAGTTCGATTTTTTTAGGTACTCCCGCCCGCCCGAGAGATCTGAAATTTTTTGTTTTCGTCAAACGAGACTGAGACTCAAAATTGCGACCAGATTTTTAATCAGCACCTTGAAATTAGCCGAAATGCGAGGTTTCACCTCAATAGAAAGCTAAATAAAGAAGTTCGATTTTTTTAGGTACTCCCGCCTACCCGAGAGATCTGAAATTTTTTATTTTCGTCAAACGAGACTGAGACTCAAAACTGCGACCGGATTTATAATCAGCACCTTGAAATTATCCGAAATGCAAGGTTTCACCTCAATAGAAAGCTAAATAAAGAAGTTCGATTTTTTTAGGTACTCCCGCCCGCCAGAGAGATCTGAAATCTTTATTTTCGTCAAACGGGACTGCGGCTCAAAATTGCGACCGGATTTATAATCAGCACCTCTAAATTATCGGAAATGCGAGGTTTCATCTCAATAAAAAGCTAAATAACGAAGTTCGATTTTTTCAGGTACACCCGTCCGCCCGAGAGATCTGAAATTTGTTATTTTCGTCAAACGAGACTGAGACTCAAAATTGCGACCGGAATTGTAATCAGCACTTTGAAATTATTCGAAATGCGAGATTTCATCTCAATAGAAAGCTAAATAAAGAAGTTCGATTTTTTTAGGTACTCCCGCCCGCCCGAGAGATCTGAAATTTTTATTTTCGTCAAACGAGACCGAGACTCAAAACTGCGACCGAATTTGTAATCAGCACCTTGAAATTATCCGAAATGCGAGGTTTCATCACAATAGAAAGCTAAATAGGGATTTATTTAATAACTTACCTTCAGTTTAAAATTGACACGACCTTTCCTTATGTGCACCCGAAAGCTTAAATGAATGACTTTTCAGCACAGCCTGAACTAGAACCGGCTGCTTGCTTTTGCACTTATTAGAGTACAGTAGGTACTGTGTGTGAAACTTACAGAGAAGTAACTTTCTGCACTCCAGCTCGACCACAGGGATCAATCCATTGGAAAATCTAAACACTGTCGACTATTTGTCGTTTAGAGAAGCTTAAACGCTGCCTTTACTATTCATTAGATCCCTGTGTAGAACCCTTAGGCCGGTCGTCCTTTGGATGCGTTTTCGTCCGAACTATCTTCGTCAGAAATCGGACGAAAACATGCGAATAATCCCTTTTCACTAAAACCTATTGGAGGTCGTATACTGCGTCCGAAATCATCGTACGAATATATCCGAAACAAATGGGATTTGTTTGCACGTTCGCAGTGTTTCTGATCTGATATCAAGATGGATATTGAAAAGTTAATCGGTTTGATTTATGAAAAAAAAAAACTTTGTGGGATATGACCAACAAATCATGTCATATGAGAGACCGTCTCCATCTCCAGCGTCTTACACAGGCACCGATTCCTCAAGAGCTTCATTCTACTCTAATCAATTCGCATCAGCACCAATTCCTTCTCAATCTTTGACAAACATAGAATCCTCAGAAGTAAGTCAATATTCAACTGGAAGAAGAAATGGCTCTAGGCAACAGTCCACGTCTATTCGCAATTATATTTCTACTTTTGATGAAACTATATAATATATTTTTTTATTCTTAACAATAAAAGCCAAATAACTACTTTGTTTTTATTTATCTTAGAGTCACACGCAATCGCTCTTTAGGTAAAATGGTCTCACGGAAGTTTGATGTTTTTTCTATAGTTTCTCTTATAGCATCTAAGATGTAGTTGAACGTATCCTGATTCATACGATGGTAATCAAAAAAAAGTTTTCTCGTCCTTTTTTAAATCAGCATATAAATGGTGAAATTCTCCGAATTCTTTTCATTTTGCTAATGTATCATTAACCCAACACTTTTTTCTTTTTAACTTTAATCGGCGTCTAACAAGATAATTATTTTCCAAAAAATAATGATCATAATCATCCATCTTTACTAACACCCAGTACGCTGATTTGATAATAATAAATATTCGCACAATGCTAAAACACTTCCAGTGGACGATATCAAATATGCGAAATCTGACGAAATTATTCGTCCGATTTCTGACGATGATACTTCGGACGAAAACGCATCCAAAGGACGACCGGCCTTAATCCTAATTTGCATACAACACGGGAGCTGATGGGTACCTAAAAGTAATAGCCTACCTGGATCGAATCTTGCTATCCCATAAATAAAACAGACTTCAAGTGGTGGCATTGTCGTGGAAACAGTCGCTGAGCTACCAACAATTAGATTCGATTGTTTCCCGGTTTAATTACTGCTATAAATCAGAGGCACAAAAAACAGAAGAATTATTGCCACAAGTGGTGTCGAGTTCATTGAAAAATTAGGCTCACCGTATTTACACTGCGTTAAAAATAATGGCGGTGACAATATGGCCATAATTACGTCTAATGAATATTTAGTGCATGTACGTTAGCCGCACAAAAAATGGCTCCAAGCCTATGGATGTAATCTATTTATTCGGTTGCGAACAATTATTATTATTAGATAGTAATGGAAAGAAGACAATACTCAGTGGTTGATTAAGAAGTCTGGTATCTTCTGACGCAAGCTCATGGCGTCATGGCCCGTTCCGTGTCTATCGGAAAAAGGTAGAAGGACTGAAGGAGCTACCTGGCGCTGACCTGCAATTTTCGGTCGCCCAAATGTTGGTCGTGATTGCACGCAAACCCCGCACACAGACGCAACTGAATTGATTCTTTATTGGTACCGCGCACACATACAGCTAAACCGTTTAGTTTCAACATGAACTTCAAAGAGGAGGCAGTAGTATGTGCATTTGAATTAAGAAGAAGGAACAGAAGTCTACGGAAAAAGAGATTCTGGCGCATCTAATGGCTTTTCAACGATCAAGCAAAGAGCAGTTTCAAAAATTATATGACGACTTGCGAGTTCATCCGGAAAAATTTGGAAGATAAATTGAAACAACATACCGGGTGTCCCAGAATTTCCTTGACACGTGATATTTTCGTAACGAAAAACGGTTCAAGCAAGAACTGAGTGGTACTTTTGAAGGTACTATAGGGTCTATCACACCATGCATTAAAAACATTTTTTTGTACGTCAACCCCTAAAACTCACTCCCAATCTTTTTTTCAAATAGCACCCCATAGGTTTTCCTACATAAATGATATCCCCATTTTATTTAAAATCTTGTGTTACTTTTAATTTTATATGCAAACTTATTTTTTCCGTAAAATCATAAGCATAATACAAATGAAATGATAATTGGTTTGACGCCTGATATTTTTGTAACAAAAACGGATAAAAAAGAAACGATAAAATTGTAATAGGTACACAAAGGTGAGGTACTATGACGTTTTAATTAACGTAAAAAATTCATTTTTCCGATTAAAATTGTGGCTTAATAGCTTGAAAATAAATAAGTGTGGGTGTTCCGCTTGGAGTGTTTTTTTTGTAAGCGCAATATGATAGATAATTCAGTACATTTAAAAACCCACTTATTTTCTTTTTTATTATTTTTTTGCTACGAAAATATTTGGTGTGAAACAAATCCTAATTTTATTTACTTTACGCTGATGACTTTACGGAAAAAATTGGTTTTTGTACGAAATCAAAGGCATTGCAGGATTTTAAATAGAATAAAGACTTCATTTATGTAGGAAAAGCTATAGTGCTATTTGGAAAAAAAAGTTGGGGGTGAGTTTATGGGGTTGACGTACAAAAAAAATGTTTTGAATACATGGTATGATAGACCCTATAGTACCTTCAAAACTACCACTCAGTTCTTGCTTGAACCGTTTTGCGTTACGAAAATATCACGTGTCAAGGAAATTCTGGGACACCCGGTATATATTGCTTATACTATGTATTATTTCAATATATTAGTAGTTATGTAACTGGGACACCCGGTATATATTGCTTATACTATGTATTATTTCAATATATTAGTAGTTATGTAACTACTGTGTGTTTCTTAAATTAACAAATTTCTTCTAAGAAATAAATTAATTCGAGTTACGTCGCTACCCTTGTGACGCCATCGTGCGATTTCGAAAGAGTTGCGAGCACAGGTCAGCGGATTCGCATTGAGCTCACTGTTACTCAAGACTGTTGCGCGCGACTGTGCGACAATACGATTTGAGTCCAATCACAAACTAAATAGTTGCACCAATTTTTAGTCTCAAATCAGCGCGCTTCCGTTTAACCTTGTCGTAGTCACTCATGTAACCAAACAGTTGCGCAATCGAAAATTGCAGGTCAGCGCCAGGCCTTAGTGTTGGGACGAGCGAACTTACCTACGAACGTTCCCTTAAATTCCGTAATTTACGGTAAAGTTCGCTATGGTTAAAGCGAAAGTTCTCATTTGGGGAATGTTGAGGAGAATATTTTTCTTATTATGTCGTGTGGCATTTGAGAAATCTCACTTGCACGTGCATACAATTTCTGTTAAATTTTCAGTGATGAGATAATAGGGCATAAATACTTAAAATATGCCGAATTATAAAGCTTTTGTTTGGCAAAATTTTAGACAACAAAGTGTTAACAATAAAACTGTGTACGCGTGTATGTTTTGTTTGTGAATGTACAAGGCTTTGTTCAAATCCACTGACAGGTTAGGTTAGGTTAGGTTAGGTTAGGCTAGGTTAGGTTAGGGGGGTCAAACGTACAGGCCGGGTTAGGTAGCCCCAACACTGCAGCTATTGGCTTATTGTATTGTCCTGTGCGCTCGTTAATCCGTGAAGAGTTTTGTGACCTTGATAAGATCCAAGAGTCTCTTCACGATATCTCGATTGGGGAGTGATTTGGGATTTTTTGGCCCTATCAGTCTGAATCTCCACCAGCGTAGGGCCTCACATTCAAAGATTATGTGAGAGGCTGTTTCGTCGTCCTCGTCACATAGTCTGCATATTGGGCTTTCTTTGAAGATCCCTAATGTGTGTAGATGTTTTCTTAGGCCGCCGTGTCCGGTTAGGAGGCCGGTTATTAGCCTAGTTTCTTTCCTATTTAGTTTTAGGATCCCTTCAGCTAGTTTTGGTGTGGGTTGTTTCACCATCAGTTTGCTGTGTCTGAGCTTTGGATGTGACTGCCAGTATTTTAGATGCTGTGAATGCACCCACTGGTTTATCGTAGTTCTTACCAAAGACCTTGAAATGCCTATCGCCGGTTCGGGGCCGGTAAAGCTGGATGCCGATCCGTTTCGTGCTAAGGTATCTGCTTTTTCGTTCCCTTCAATTTCCTTGTGACCTGGCACCCATTTCAGGGTTACCTTGTTCGTGGCACTAAGTTGGTTTTCTAAGCATTCCCAGACGAGTTTGGATTTGATTTGGCAGCCGTTAAGAGCTTTAATCGACGCTTGGCTATCCGAGCAGATAAGAATGTTTTTACTTTTGTATCCCCTTCTTATGTTTTCTCTCAGACAAGAGTCGATTGCATATATTTTTGCTTGGAATACAGTGCAAACTCCCAGAGGTTGACTGATGTCACATCTGGGAGATTGACCGTGAATTCCTGCTCCTGTTCCATTGTCTGTTTTGGAACCGTCAGTAAACCAAACTATTTCTTGTTTGGGTGTTTCCTCGAGTTCTCCTTTCCATTCGATTTCGACGCTAAAGGGTTTCTCAAGTGATGTTGTTGGCACTTAGGTTAATCTTTCAAGTATAGAATCTATTATGTAGCCCAACCTTGAACTTAAACCTAAGATACCGTTTTGTAAAAACGTATGTGCACTCAGTTCTCTTGTATAGAGCAGAAACATGGACATTAAAAGTGGATACTATGAACAGACTCGAAGCTTTTGAAATGTGGACCTTCCGTAGGTTATTAAAAATATCATGGACTCAACACATATCTAACGATGAAGTACCTAGGCGTATGATAAGGGAAAGAGAGTTACTTACTACAATAAGACCGCTTATCTGGGCCACATATACCGGAACAACAAGTATGATATACTAAGGCCCGATTTTATCAACACAGGCATTTTAACAAAGGCTTTGACTAATCAGAGCAGCCCATTCAAGAACATGAATCTGTCAAAGTTTTCTGAAAATTATTTATTTCTCTTGAAATTTACTTCAAAAGGGTGAAAAAAGACATGCTTTATATATAATCGACCATTATGGACTCTCTAGTATCTTTTCATCTCTGATTTTCATCCTAAATGGGTGAAAACTTGCATCTTCCTGTTTAACAAAGAGTTTGGCAATTGCTAATCTCAACCAATCAGATTCCACAAAACCGATACATTTGATTCAGTGATCACTGGAAAAAAGTACTGTTAATGTAGTGATAATGATGACACGACATTCAAATTACTGCATTATTTTGATAAGACAATAATTAACAATCGATAATAATTTTAAGTACGTGCAATATACCTTTGTATTATAGTTAAAAGGGGTAAAAATAACATTTTATTGCATTTCGCAAAGTTAGATACACACCAGTGTGCATTACTGGTTGCCTATCCTTCTTAACAGCAAAGCTTGCGATCTGGCAAAGGTATAACGTATAACCCATGTATAACCTTATTTTTCCTAAACTAGATACCTTTTGTATAGTCAGAAAGTGAATAGGGTGCTTTATATGAATGTGTTTCTGTGCTACGGTGCCTTTTACATAGTTTTTTTACAATCTTTACATCCTCTGTGAATATTTCTATAAGAAGGTCTTAAACAAACATGCATCCAGTCTATAATCAATCTGAGTGCAATTGAAATCGGCAATTATACAATAATTATAAGGTAAACATTGAACATCTACCATTAATTTGCAAATGAATCGCTTTGTTCTGATTTTCTGCTATGACTTTGACCCATGAATTCTAAAATATTTTTGACAAAAGTGTCATTCCAGCTTTGACGTTCTGTTTTCAGTATTGATGAAGTACTATTGGATGACACTTATTAACATAGCCCTCAATACCCAATACAAAGCTTTTGCTGAACAACATCCAGTAGAAAAGCTTTTTTAAATATGCATGTTGATAAAATCGGGCCTAAAACTAATAACAGCAGGAAAAATCGAAGGTAAACGTGGTCCTGGTCGCAGACAACATTCATGGTTAAAAAACATACGCGATTGGACGCACCACTCAAGACCGAAATGAGTACGCCGAAATTGTCGCCAACCTTCATTGAATGGAGATGGCACCTGAAGTAGAAGATAGAATCGTTAATACACACACAAAAATAATTTTTTAGATGGCGCACAGATGCTTTAATTCAAGTATACCATAACTTCCTATACGCGCAAAGTTATGCTAATCTTAAAGTGAAAATACGATATCTTTGACCATATAAGGGTTAGATTCAAAAAATATCTTCAATGCAAAACTGTAAATTCTTGATAGTAAGAATACCAAAATCTTAAATCAAGCATATAATCTTGGCCGAAGTATTTCATAATCTTGACTGAAGCATTTCATAATCTTAACTGGGAGCATTTCATAAACTTGACGCAAGCAGCTCAACTTTATTCCAAAATTGTGATATTCTTGGATGAGGAATTTACTCGTAGTAGTATTAGTTTGAGCATTCAAACTCTTCTATGAGCATGTAGACATTTTTCTAGAGAAATAGTTCTGCAAAATTTCTTAAATCGCATTTAATATACTTAGTACTTATCTAGGAACACCTGAGTCAGGTCTTCGCATCCCATTTTTTTTAATAGCTCATTCATGGTTGGATAGATCCAGTGATAAGGAAGCTGATGGGAACTGGGACGTGACTCAAATGGCGGTGGACCTGCACTACCGGCAGATTCGATGACTGATGGTTGGAGGTGGTATCACAGGTATCACGTGGCAATGGCAATTTATTTAACAGTTTGACTAGATACTGTTATGTGCTATTATGCAGGATCCAGGATGCAGGTATTACGCTACGGTGCTAAAAACGGCGGCGAATGCGACAATCCGAAAACCGATAATGGCGGCGCGGACGCGGACGGGCAACAGGCTGTTGAGTAGAGAGGGGGAGAGGTTAGAGGTGATCCGTGACACGCTGCGCGCCTGCGCACTCCGACGTTGGTAGACGTCAAATGATTTACTTGATACAAATTTAGGGTGTGCTTATAAAACAGCGTTCATTTTCAAACCAAGATTATCATATTGTGAATGAGGGTTCGCATTTGCAAGCTGTCTATATTCTTGATAGAAATAAACTGGGCACCGCTGGGAAAAATGATAATCTTGATATAAAATTATGAAATACTTGTTATTAAATTATTAGTCTTGGTTGCAAAGAAAATTATTTTTTTTTTCGGAGCATATTTCTTTAAAATAAGTATATAAATCAAAAATATATTATCCTTGATACAAATTTTCTATAATTTTCTCATCAAATATTCTTTCTTAGAGTGAGAACCGATATTCTTGCTGTGAGCATGTATTTACAAGAATATCACAATTCTTGACTTGAGAATTTCTTTTTATGTGTGTATATTTAATATGCAATAATATACAAGATCACTTGTCTGTCGAGAAGAAGTAGAGGTGATCGGTAGCAGATCACCTTCACTCCTCGATAGAATAATGAACGCCTAGGTTTACATTCGAGCTGAACTCAGTGTTAGTCAGGACCATAGTTCGTGCCCCAGTTAGAACTTGGCACAATGTATTGGCACAATGTATCCCAGACATAATCACCGAAGGCACCTCTCGAACGTCCCGAGTGCAGTCACCACGACGGAACTGGATTAATCAAACTCGCGAGTTACACTTTAACTGTGCACAAAGTCGTTGTGTCATGTTTGGCTGGTTCGGCGGTTTGGCGGGCGGTCGAGATAACTTCCCCACCGAAGTTTGTTCGGGAGTTGGATTCAGGCACGGATTTGGGGGAGTCCAGGGGGTCCGAAACGTTATACAGGGTGGGCCAATAGTGCGTGGACGGAGGATTGTGGGCTTACTAAAAAATATTCCAAAAACCTGTCACTTGATCATGGTAGGGACCCTTAAAGGCTATAACGTAAAAATATTTTCACTCAAATTTTGACGTTTATACAGGGTGATTCATATCAAACTTACATTTTTTTAATGGAACCCCCTATATATTATTGCACATTTGGATTCCTTGATTAATTCTAGTGTGACTTTATGTATCACACATGGAACTTTAGACCAACTGTTTAGGCGCAAATCACCATTTTTGGTATAAGTAGGTATCAGGAAAAATTTAACTATCGCAGCGATTATAAAACTTAGAAGGCCGTGACTTTGCGGTACGACTAAGCATGAAATGCGTCACCTTAGATCAGAGGCCTAAATTTGAATTCTTTTTGCACATGGAGAAATCAGTACATTAATTAATGAAACTTCAATCACAGATAACTTGATCTTTTCAAACGGGAATGCCTATTTTGGTTTAAAGAATCAAATGTAAAATTTGATTACCTTTCTAACGATATAGCATTCCCGATATCAATGTTTTTTGGTTTTCATTTTATTTCAAATTTTCTGTCAAATCGGTGCTTTTCAATTTGCCTGCGTGCAAACAACCTAGCAGGCCATGAGGAATAAACAAAAGCTCGTTCATATGGAAGAAACCAACTAACTTAGTAGAAAGATGCGAACTAACTAGAGCAACGAGGCCAGATTATGCAAATTCCTTATAACATATTAGCTCTTACCGGACAGAACAGCCGCAAGATATCTAATGTCAATGAGTAGCTGGGGTGTGGCAGAAGTGTTTGTTTTTCAACAGCACACTAGCTATGGATGTCTATTAAGGCTTGACAACCTTCCAAAATGATTAAAAATTTTGAAACAAAAGGAAAACTACCAGCGATTTTTGCTTACAGTCTAACATCTTTAGAATGAAATTTCACATTTAATGGGATAAAAAAATTAGTCATTTCCGTTTAGTCAAAAGTGAAGATATCTCCAACTGGAGCATTCTGAACATCTATTGAAATAATGCTAGAAATTTTTAATTACGCTATGTTATAATTGTCTTTATTTCATGTAGTTTTCTGCAAACTAAATTAATATTTTACAATTCAAACAAACTGCAAATCAAGTTTTATTTTCCGCGATTTTGCTAATACCTAAGTAGAAGTACCTACTGAAGCATTTGAAGGGTTCCAGTCAGAGGTATCATTACGTTTGACTTACGGAAATGGCTACTTTTTTATAGCATTAAATGTGAAAATTTATTCAGAAGTCATAGATATTCTACTGCCAGCAACAATCAGTAGTAGTTTCCCTTGGAATAAATATTTTTTTACTTACTTTGGAAATTGGCTAATAGCTAGTAGGCTGTGAAAAATGAGCATTCTTGTTACCGCTATTGTTTCTGGGTAGAGCTAATATGTTGTAAGGAATTTTCATAATCTTGCCTCGTTACTCTAGTTAGTTTGCATCTTGTTAGTTGGTTTCTTCTATATTAACAAGCTTTTGTTTATTTTTCATGGCCTGCTTGGTTGCTTGCATGCAGCAAAATTGAAAAACACCGATTTGACCCAAAATTTGAAATAAAATGAAAACTAAAAAAGATTGATATCGAGAATGTTATATGATTAGAGAGGTAATCAAATTTTACATTTGATTCTTTAAACCAAAATAGGCATTCCCATTTGAAAGATCAAGTTATCTGTCATTGAAGTTTCCTTAATTAATCTACTGATTTCTCCAAGTACAAAAAGAATTCAATTTTAGCCGTCTAACCTAAGGTGACTCATTGCATGCTTAGTCGTGCCGCATAGTCACGGCCTTCTAAGATTTATAATCGCTGCGATATTCAATTTTTTTCTGATACCTACTTATACCAAAAATGGTGATTTGCGTCTAAACGGTTCGTTCAAAGTTCCGTGTGTGATACATAAAGTCACACTAGAATTGACCAAGGAATTCAAATATGCAATAATATATTCAAAAAAATGTATTTTGGTATGAATCACCCTGTATAAACGTCAAAATTTAAGTGAAAATATTTCTACGTTATAGCCCTCAAGGGTCCCTACCATGATCATGTGACAGATTTTTGAAATATTTTTCATTAAGCCCACAATCCTCCGTCCACGCACTATTGGCCCACCCTGTATAATGCCGTCCAAAAAATAGAATTCACAAATTTGACCCTCCCCCCCCCCCGAGGAGAACAAATTTAGTGTGGAAACTGTAATGTGGACCCCCAGAAAGGTCAAGCAAGTGACACCTACAATCTCATTATCATAGTCACAATGTCTTAACAGACATGTTGTGAACTCGTAAAATGCATTAAGTTGGAGCTAGAGTATTGCCGACACGAATATTATCAACAGTTTTGAACACTGTAGCTCGCCATCGTTCGCGATTTACTGTCAGTTCAGTAGAACTTTTGACGCTCGTATCCAGCAACTGTTTCGTCGCATCCACCCAGCGTGTAGGGGAACGGCCACGGCGCGGCGCCGCCAACTCTAGGCGTGACCCTGAAGTATTATTCATATTATCGCTTCTGTGTATATGTCCGAAGTGTGTCAGCATTCTCGTCGACACAATGGAGGATAGTCTCTTTGGATTACCGAGCTCATCTAGTATGGAAACGTTAGTTCGATAGGCGGTATAAACAGCTCTCAGCAACGTCCACATTTCAAAAGCATCTATGCGAGCTCGATCTGCCTTTTTAACAGTCCAAGTTTCCGAGGCATACAAAAATATGAAGAACACAAGAGACTGGACCAGCAACATTTTGGTACCGTTAGTTGTGTTATGGTGACGCCATATTTTAGTTAGCTTTGCCATGGCCCTACGTGCCTATTGAATGCGCCGTCGAATCTCACTTTCGCAGCTACCCGAATGGTCGATCAAACAACCTAGGTACATAAAACTTTGAACTACTTCACAACGGCCTACTGACTTTATTTCTCGATGATTATCACGCTCTCTATCTACGATCATAACCTTGGTCTTGTTGTAGTTAATACTAAGACCATATGCTGCAGTGTTGTTTTAAGATGTTTAGGAGAGCTACTGCTACTAGTTCTTCCTGAGAAGCAGCAATAAGGGTTGTATCGTCAGCAAATCTTAGGTTGGATATTTTGCTTCCGCCAATAGTAGTTATACCGCCATTCCAGTTGTCCAATACCTGTCTCATCACAAATTCAGAGTAAATGTTAAATAACGTCGGATATAATACACATTCCTGATGAACTCCTTTTCCGCTTGCACTCTGAACCAGACAGGTTACCATCAATTCTTATACAAGCCGAACTAGACTCATAGAGTTGCTGTATGAAAAACACTAGGTGATAAGGAACTCCTATAGAGATAAGGATTTCCCACAGTTTAGGCCACTTTACGTTATCAATCGCTTTAGAATAATCCACAAGGCAGATAAAAACTGAAGAATAGTGCTCTCTAGCTTTTCCAATAATTTGTCTTAAGTTTAAGATCTCTTCACGCGGTCCGCGTCCTTTTACGAAACCTGCCTGCGCCTGAGAAATTTGCCAGCCAATGAAACCTTCCAAACGAGATTGTAAAATATATAGTAGAACCTTACTTGCACGAGATATTAACGAAAGTAGGCGATAATCGTCTGGATTTGTTGAATATCCCTTTTTATGAAGTGGAACAAAAATTGATGTGCACCATTCATCTGGCCAAACACCGGAGGACCAGACACTCTTACAAATATTGTGTAAAAGAGAGATGTCGTCATCACCCAAGCATTTTAACATTTCGACAGAAATAGCATCAATGCCTGTTGCCTGTTGTTGTTTTTAACTTGTTGAGGGCATGTTCCACTTCAAACAAAGGAATATCCGGTTCATGTTCAAAATCCAATGAGAGGGCCTGAACGTTATATAATGCTGTCTAAAAAATAGAATCCACAAATTCAGCCGTTTTCGCAAATTTTATCCAAATCAACGTACAAGGTGTTATTTACAAAGTAAAATCACCTCCTGAGTCATTTTCTGACAAGAAAATGCTATGTCATATTATCATATTTCCAAATAACTACCGCCACACCGACCATTAAGTCACAGATTTGCACCAAAGGTAGACCAAAAGATAGAGGACAAAAACCTCTCTATGAAAGTAAAGTTTGAAATTATTTGGATCCCTTTTCTGACAATTACTGCAATTTTAATGTTGCACATGCAGTAGCGTTTTCGACATAAAAATATGCTCTTTATTGTGGTAGTATTAGAATTTCCCGTTATGGCATTATTTTTTGTGTTACCCCCACCCCCACCCCCACCCCTTTTTACTTCCTACACCGATACGTGCACGGAATGCCCAGTCTCTCTGGTTTTTAGGCCTGATTGGAATTTAAGCCTCTGAATTCTCGTGAAAGTATATACAATGTACATAATTATAATCAATGTATATGTATATTCACAAATGGAGTAAGAATGTCTAATGGATGGCAAATAGACATCAAAAAATATACATTTTATGCACGTTTGTCGCGAACTTCCACATCCTTGGCATATCCATTAAATGTACATTCATGTACTTTTAATGCACGTGAATAGTGTATGAAAGTTCAATGTAGAGGCAGAAAAATAAACAAACCTTATACTTTCATTATGTATTGTTATTAATTCAATGTCTAGTTACAATAATAATACTTGGCAAAATCGATTATTGTGGTTGTCATCTCTTTCCTGTCGAATGGCATGTCTAAAATCACAAAGAAATCAAGGTCACAAAACTTTGTAGGTGGTTGGTCCACTTACGACTTACCGTCAAACACTGTATGCGAGTGTTATCAGTAGCCACAAGATAAGTAACATCAACATCCATCGATGTTTATACTGCGAGAGATACTTGCTGAGCTGCTGTAGAAGTAAGCGCGAAAGCGAAATGCAAGGCTCTCGTCTTTCCCTGTAACGGAACTTTTATTTGGCTGCTAAATCAGACGCCTTTATGATAAGAACCCCATAACCAAATATTAGTCTGTATAAAAGAGACTCTCATTTTGTGTGGTCCACTTCGACTAACAAATTATTACCCCGCATACTAAATGCCTACTTAAAACTTCGCTTTCCAAAATTGTTGAGTTAAGATAGCCCCATAATAATTCTGTGTACATTAAGAAGGGAAGCCAAGCAGAAGTTAGATTGCAGAGATTGCCATCTATGATTTATGATGAAATATGGTAAAATATCTGCTGGACATAAGAGCACAATTTATGCTTCATACACTTTAGGAAATAGGTTCTTACCTAAACACGTCTCCAACTATACCTTGTTATCACAACTGATGGCACCAAATGAGTACAAACTGAGCAATAGCAATATTATCAGGCACCCCTCTAAAAAACCTACTACAGGTTCGCAAATTATACTAAGATAAGGGTATGCATAAGCTGTGAATCAGAGTCTCTAACCCTTTATTCAGAGCCCAAACTACTTAGCTGTCCATGTAACCCCCTCACGCTATATAAAGCCCAGATAAGACCTGGCCTGGAGTATTGCCCTTATGTCTGGGGAGCTGCTGCCCCTACTGCCCTGTCTATACTTGATGCCGTCGAGAGAAGGGCAATTCGACTATTTGGCGACTCGGCCTTAACGTGCCACCTCCAGCCACTTTCTCACCGGCGTGTTGTTGGTGATCTCTTGTTCTTCTACCGATATTCCAACGAAATCTGCTCCTCTGAGCTATCCTCTATCGTTCCGCCGCTCACCGCTCCTATTTGATGCACCTGCGCGACCGCTGCATCTCATCCTAAGGCGGTCATTCTTAATACATCAAGAACCGAGCGGTACAACCGCACATTCATTCCCAGGGTATCCAAGGCTTAGAATGGGCCGCCAGGAGATGTATTTATTGGGCCTGCGGGTATTGGCCCATTCAAATTCCACGTTAACAAACTTCCCCTAACATAACCCTTTCACAGCAGCCGCGGTGCTCTGGAATTTAGGCTCTGCCTACGCGGTCTGCTCAGTTATATAAAAAAAATGTGGTGTTAGTGCCATTAATTGTGGTCAAAGGTATAGGATGTATAGCTCCAAATCATTGTGGAAAACATTCAAGTTTCAGCTTCGCAGCACATCCTGGACATACTTAATAGAAGGAGCCGCCGTAACCGCCAATGGCGAGCACTACTGCCCAATGTTGAACGATTGGTTTTCCGAAAAAATTAAAGCTAAAGACTGAGTGATATTTGGTTCCAAGCGGACGGTACTACGAGCCACACAGCGCACGTCATAATCGATATTTTGCGCTCTATCTTCGAAAATTCAATAATCAGTCAAAATGCTGATGTAAATCGTCTACCAAGAAGCTGCGATTTGACATCGTTGGACTATTGTCTTCGAGAAGCGCTGGAAGATAAATATTATGCCAATAATCTCGAAACAACTGAAACTATTATTGTTGGAATAAGGCGCGAAACAGTCTAGAACGTACTCAAAAATTGGGTGGCCCCAATGGGCTACTGCGAACCCACCAACCCGAGGTGGTAATTTAGCCCAAATTATTTTTCATAAATAAGTGCCATGAAATAGCCTTTTGAATAGATATTGAGCCATTGAAAAATATTGAGCCGTTTTTATTTTTTGGCAAAATAAAGTTCCAATTTTTAAGTGGACCACATATTGAGATATTAGTCGCAATCTTTTCACACCTTTTTTCAGATATACTCATCTTAAATCATTTTGCCTCAGATTCATGCGTGTTTTATTCGCGCAATGAGGAGAGTTTGAACTGGGGATATTTGTTCCCTCTTCAGTCCTCCAGAGCAAGGTTTTGTGGTTATGTTCCGACGAGTATTTTGGAGCACTAACCTTACTTTCGTTTTTGTGTGTATATTGTGTACTTCTGTATTATTTATTTTGTCAAAACTAATTCCATGTTATGACTTTTATTTTACATGAAACACATGAAAATTACAATTATAATTTTAATTTTTCATATCATAAAGGAATGAAGTGACACCACATGAATGTGTAGCGATAAAAAACAACAATAACACAAAATGTAAAGGACCAGAAATGCCAATGTACCCTGTAATGTAATTTGCTCAAATTTGAATTTAGAATGAAAAATACGTATAAAAAGATGTTAAACTTCTTCTTCTCAGGGTGCCGTCTCTCTTCGGAGGTTGGCAATCATCAAGAAAGTTCTAATTTTTGTTGTAGCTGCTCTGAACAGGTCTGTTGAACTACACTGGAACCAGTCCCGGAGATTCTTCGACCATGACATGCGTCGTTTCCCAACCGATCTTTTTCCTCTCAATTTCTCCCTGCATCATCAGTTTTAAAATTTCATATCTACTTCCCCTCATCACATATCCCAAGCATTCGAGTTTTCTATTTTGAGTGTCAAAGACCAATTCTGGATCTTTTCCTGCTTGCAGCAACACCTCATAATTTTGTCCGGCCACGGAATAAGGAGCATGCGTCTATATATCTACATCTCAAAGGCATGCAGCTTTCTTATATTTTATAAATTTTATGGATACATAATATGTATTAACTTGGATCGGAAGCCTTAAGCAGAAATATATTATATTGTTCATATTACCATACATTTTCTGCTCCTTCACCTTTCCTACTATTGCGGAGATATATTCTGTCGTAATCTACTGAAAACGTATCGGTATTTAGCACTTTATTTACTAATGTTACACTTTATTTGCAGCTGTGACATTTAGAGGTTAGTGTTTTGTAGTGAGACGTAAAATGTGAGCTAACTCGTTTCTTTCATGTAAACATAATGTGAGTTTTTCATCTTCAGAAGTGAAGTGATATATTTGTCTCACGTGTGAAAGGTACGCACCCATTGACTACATCGTGCAGGAGTAAGCCGACATACTTCAGTAATAATTCAGTATCCATTAAGTATTTCATTAAGCCTAAGACGAGAGCTCGAGTGCCTCATTATATAGACTACTGAATATTTAAAGGTCAAAACGTAAGAGTTATATTTAGACGTGTCATTGCCTCCATCTTTAGGGTAAACACTGTTATGTTTTATCAATGCAACATCTTGAAAAGGGTTATATTATTTATGTGTTTTGCTGCTGTAAACATGCTTCTTATCCTTCTCGTATCACTTATGTATCTTATCTTTTTTATTGTGGCTTATTCCTATAAGATGATCTGTAAAGTGACAGATATAGTGCCTTTTTTCAGGAAGGCAATCGCGAACTAAGTAATACGAAAATAATAAATACATCGCAAAAAATGTTTTGATAACATGACCCCGCAAATCCAGTTAAAGAATGGAGTCAAGTTGATTGACACAGTACTTCCCACACCATGATGATACCATTTTATTGTTTCCCATTTCATGAAGCTATAGTCTAAAATCCCCTTACAACTAAATTATCGCCCATCCGCCCGCAAAAACAACATCCAACACAAAAACCCTCGTAAATAGTTTCTTGCGTCTCCCTCGTTAGGAACTAGGGCACCACAGTTTTTTATGCATGCTTGCACTGGACAATGCGAAACGATCAAGAGCCTCCAACCCGTCTAAAAACGAAGTTTGACCTGATGTTATGTTTTTGGTTGTTTGATTATTGCTGCGCCGCCACTGACACGGTATTTCAAAAACAGAGTCGTTTTCCATTCTCGCACCGGTAATAAACCCTGTGTCAAAATTTTATTAACATCAATTCAATAATTTTCGCTTTACGCAATATACATAGAACGAAATAAAACAAAACTCGTATGTACAGATCACAAAGTTGGTTTCTGTAATAGGCAAGCCAATGTTCGGATGGACCTAGAAAAGTGTAATATGCCGCTAGGTATTTCTTCTACAGGTTAATAGACGGACTATTATGAATACAACAAATTTTTCAGTTTTACTACCCCCCACCCCCCAACCACCCCGATTTCACCCTACTAAAAAAAAAATTGAAAATGATCAGGAACCCCTAAAATGCCTAAAAACAAAGTTTGAGCTGTTTTTATATTTTTAGTTTTTTTATTATTGCCGCGCCGCCACTGACCCGATTTTTCCAAAACATACGCGTTTTCCATCCTCGCCTTGGGAGTAATACTACGTCAAAATTTCATTAAAATCAATTGAACAATTTTCGCGTTACGCGATATCGAGCGATTTGAAACAATACTCTTATGTATACATCACAAATTCTAAGTCCCTTGGTTTCTATCATAAGCATTCAACGTTCGGATGGACCTAAAAAAGTGTATCATATCGCTAGGTTTTTCATTCACATATCAATAGACAGCCCATTACGAATAAACAAATTTTTCAGTATTACAGCTCCCCACCCCCCAATCACCCCAAATTTACCACCACCCAAGAAAAAGTAGAAAATGATCAGGAACCCCTAAAACGCCTAAAAACGAAGTTTGAGGCATATTTGAAATTTTTCGTTTTTTGCTAATCACTCCGCCCCCGTATAACGATTTTCAAAATTATAGGAGCATTACCTACTACGACTCCACAGAATAACGCTGCCCAAATTTCATCACAATCCATCCAGCGGTTACTGAGATTACGAGGGTAGAAAAACGCGACAGACAGACAGACAGACAGACAGACAGACCGACAGACAGACAGACCGACAGACAGACCGACGGAAATGAGTGACGTGGATTTTCGTTATGTACCCATCATAAAACGCCCAAAAAGTGAATTATCTCAAAATCGATAATTTTCGCGATCACAATACTCCCCTCACCTATCGGTGTGGGAAGTAAAAGCATAAAATGCATTTTCATCAAATCACTTTTCCTCATAGCATCGAAGGACAAGAACAAGTAATTTTCCATCTCATAGCATGTAATGACCCCTCCTACTTAAATTATGCAGGCGCTTTTTTTATTACAAGTATTTAGAAAATCGGCATGACCGTCAGGTAGAAGCACTTCCACACCCGGAAGTGTGAGGGAGAATCTGCGCTCCCTGAAGTTGTACCAGCTTGAGCCCTCTGACGTCATGTCCCTGGGATGCAATTCTGTCCATTTCACATGCCGCCATAGCCCCACCAGTTAAAACTCGTTCCCTCTCTCTTTGCCTCCTATATCCCCCCGCTTCTCGTTTCTCCGAAATTCTCAAAAGGGTTGACTCATCTTCAGGGTAACAGGCTGTCTTCATTTCTTATCCGTGCCTTCTCTCTTCTTTCGTTGCGGAAGTTAGGGATCAATTACTTACTTTCCCCATGACCTTACGTTGTATACCGTTCTGCATGTCTGCCCTTTTGGTACTATTAGGATCTCCTAAGACAGGATTCGGATTGGGGCTGCCATCTTCCCCTCTGCCTATTAGACTACGTGTTTAATATGGAAGCTGAATGTCCTTATATCATTTAAAGTAACTCCTAGATATCTGAGCTGCCTGACTGGGATAATATTCATTGAAAGAACACTCAGGTGCCAGTGGAGGCTCTTTTTACGCAGGCGTTGCAATACAATGGCTTCTGTTTTTCTTTGGGAGATAGTCTTCGCTTGTTATTTTCCACATAGACTACCCTACCTAGGGCTCCGTCCATAATAATTTCCAAGAGTTTTCGGATTCCGACCTACAACCAGAACATCTGCGTAAGGTATAGTCCTCGCTCCATCGGATAATTGGAATTCCAGTGCGCCGACATACAACACATTCCACAAGAGTAGCCTCAGGACTGATCCTTTGAGTACTCCGCTATTATTTCTCTTGTGCTGGTAGTCGAGACGGAGATAGTTCGCTCCGAGAAGTAGCCTTGTACCATATTTATAATATACTATAGATGAGAAAATATTGGGGTTGTCGCTAAAATTTTGGAAAAAACTGTGGGTCACAGCATAAAGGAGACTCTGGTGTTAACTGCCAAGCTTTATACAATGCTTAGTGGCATCTTCACAGCTTTAACTTTGAGGTCTGCGAATGAACAACGGCACTGCATTGAGTACGAAGACTTTAAAATGCCACTCCTAATACAATCCAACAACAAGCAGGTCAGGAACAAGCAACATATAAGTGTAAAATTACAAAAACACGACCTTTACAGAAACCACAACGACCTTTATATGTTACTTAGACACTGTAAAGGTCGTTGTGTATTTTGTAATTTTACGCTTATATGCTTTTTGTTCCTGACCTGCTTATTGTTGAAGACACCATAAAAGTATAGTACATTTTTAAAAGAGTGACGATTATGTTAGAGTTGGCATTTTAAGGTCTTTGTACTCAATGCAGTGGCTCAAAAACATGACAATAGTAAATATAGATAAAAAAAACTATTATAACCTATACTAAAATAAAACAGATACAGCTACAAACTAAGATACATATTCTTTGGTATTTACAGGTTGATATCCAGTTCTTTCAACCACTTCAGCGCCAGCGGTGTGGCTGTGAAGAACTCTTCTCGCGATCCCTGAAACGCACGCAGTTCACATTCGCTCGTAATATGGTTTATAGTTTGGCGGGGCGCGCCACAGTCACATAAGGGAGATTGCACATAGCCCCACTTGTAAAGGGAGTCGGCACATCTGCCGTGGCCTGTTCGGACTCTATTAAGTTTTACCCACTCTTTCCGGGGTAGTTCTGATCCTGGAAGTAAGGCTGCCCCCATAAATGCGCATCGCGAGTGGTGTTCCGCAAAACCTTCCCACTGGGAGCGCCATTGGTTTAAGGAGTCGAAGTTACTGGTTTTAAGCCCTTCTGCATCCCTTATTGGTGGTTGTCGGGATTTAAGTCTGTTTATCTGCAACGGGGGTATTGCTCGGTGGATGGGCAGTTTGTTGTTGGCCGCAATCTTGTTATACTCCCTTAGAAGGGCGTCAGTCCTTCGCAGCTGCGGTGGGGCTATTCCAGAAAGTACAGGCAGCCATTGAGTTGGGGTTGTCTTTACTGCGCCTGTAATAAGTCTCATAGTGTGATTTAGTTGGACGTCAATTAGTCTGGTATGATGGCTCTTAATCCAGACAGGCGCACAGTACTCAGCACACGAATAGACAAGAGCTAGTGCACTGGTTCGTAGAGTTGGAGCAGTGGCACCCCACGTCGTTCCACACAGCTTTTGGATAATGTTGTTGCGTGTTCTGAGTTTTCCTGCAGTGTTTGCGAGATGTTTCTTATAGCAGAGGGTGCGATCTAACGTTACTCCAAGATATTTTGGGAAATGGTTATGTTTCAGGGGCTTGCCTGCAAAAAGCACCTGCAGCTTATATTTAGCCAGCCTGTTATTCAGGTGGAAGCAGGAAACTTCAGTTTTGTTGGGGCTCGGTACTAGTCTCCATTTCTTGAAGTAGTTGTTTAGAGCTAACAAGTCGTTAGAAAGAGCATGCTCAACGCTCTTGAAGCTCTTATCGGAAAAAGCTATGGCTATATCGTCCGCATAGCAAAACTTGTAACTGATTGTTTCTGGCATGTCAGATATATATAGATTGAAAAGTAAGGGGGCCAGTACTGAGCCTTGTGGAAGTCCGTTGTTCAATTTGCGTTGCCTGCTTGCTTTCTCGTTTAGGATTACTTGGAACTTGCTTGTTGTTGAAGACACCATAAAAGTATAGTACATTTTTAAAAGAGTGACGATTATGTTAGAGTTGGCATTTTAAGGTCTTTGCACTCAATGCAGTGCTATTATTGATTGGCAAACCTCATCGTTAAAGTCCTGAAAATGGCAATAAACGTTGCCGAAAGCTTGGCCGTTAACACCAGCATCTCCTTTATGCAGTGACTTACAGTATTTTATCAAAATTTTGGCCACAACCCCAAGATTTTCTCATCCATATTAAGTTTTTTTGGCCATAAGCACCTTTGTTTTCATAATATATTGTGAGATAACTGTTAACCAAGTAATATTGAAAACACAACATCCATCCCTACATCTACAATCCCCCTAATGCTTTTAAGTATAGAGTCAGCCTGACGGACTGTAGAAAACCTTTTGATAACATGACACCGCAAATTCAGTTAAAAAGTATCAAATGTCTTTCGGCGGTTATTTCACCCTTGCACACTAGCAACCCCTTATCAAATCGAGCCTGGCATTTTCCGCAAACCACCTGACGACTAATGCACCCATCGCCTGTAATGGAATCAGGCCGAATGCGAAATTGTCCTTTAATAGTCATCCACTTACCAGGACAATAGGCTTGAGTGACGTTATCGTTCATATTTTATCAAGCCATTCCATTACCTGCATCGGATGGCACAATGGATGTCTCTCAGATACGAATATCAACGCTAAAAGCGGCTTGTATGTTAGTTGTGCTTGTCATGTATTTCTTAGCAAAATTTAAAATATGCCGATCGTGAATAATTGAGGCGTTTCTCGGAAAAACCTCATAAGTCAATTTTTGCCAAAATTTAGATAATGGAATCATCTTCTTTCTAACATCCATATACATAAATAGAAATAATTATTTCTCGAAAAAATGTTTTAGGTTCCGTACTATTTACAGATGAAAATTGACTTGTTCTTCTTAAAACGTCATAAATCCATATTCTTTCACCTTCTTCTTAGGGTGCCATGCAGATTCCTGCGTAGGCGTTCATCCTTTCCCTAATCAGATCGTCCTATTCATTGCAGCCCTCTGTAATTCCTAGAAGTCGCTTATTCCTGTCCAGTGACGGATGTTTCTCAGCCATGATAGCTTTTTTCTTCCAATTCCTCTTTTCCCACTTTCGATCCTACCTTGAAGAATGAGGCGCAGGAGGTGATAGCATTCCCCACGCATTATGTGGCCTAGGTAAGCTATTTTCCTCTTTCTTATATAGGTACTCAAAAAGTTCTCGTTCTGCTAGCCCAGCTCTCTGGAGAACGTTCTCATTTCTTACATGGTCGACCCAGGACACTCTCAGCATTCGTTGCAGAGTCCACATTTCAATCTTATTTACAACGGCTGCCTTCAGCGTCCATGCCTCCACCCCATACAACAGAGTGGACCAAACATAACACTTCAATCATCCTGTATCTAAGACTGAAGTTCAGATTTTTTTGGTAAGAAATTTTCGAAGTTTCAGGAAAATTGTCCTAGCTTGTTCAATTCTGCATCTTGTCTCCTGATCTGGATCCCATCTTTCGTTTACCATGTATCCCAGATATTTAAATTTGCTGACCCGTTCGATGTCCTCTCCATTCAAGGGGATTCGGGTGTTTGGGATATGGTTTCTGCTTACCACCATGAACTTGGTTTTGTTGATATTTATATTCAGACCCAGCCTTTGACTTTCCTCGTTAACGCGACTCAGTAGAGTTTGAAGGTCATTCGCATTGTCTGCTAGTATGACAGTGTCATCTGCAAATCGGAGATTGTTGATTGGAAATCCGTTTATTTTAATGCCGATAGGGCTATCTAAGGTTGCCTCAGCAAATGCTCTCTCCATATTCCTTCACCTGAGAAAGCCATTTGTGCATATAAATTGTTATGCAAGCTTGATAATAAAACAGTACAACACACCACCTGACACTGCTGGTAACTTTGTCATCGACAACGAGGTGGACAACGATGATAATATAGTAGTGTAATAGTGGCGAAGACTGAGTGGTAGTTATCGGCTTTTTTGGTTAGACAGAGCTGATTCTTTCAGTTAGTCGGTGTTTGTGTTAAGTATAGTTGTTCACTATCACTCTTCCTTTGTTTTTTGTATCGGAATTTATTTTATTGTCATGCTGTTTGTATTAAGGACACGATTTTTTTAACCTTTTCTCTCAAAAACCTCTTATGTCCGTGTATTTGTTGTGTTTTTTTTTCATATGTGTTTCACAATAACATAATCACTGCTTGTGGACGATGTGTCTTATACACTTTTAATTCTACCAGATATGGCAATAAATCTTAATCAAGGTTTTATGTGCTGGGAAGTTTTTTCATTTTCCCAAATATGATATAGTTTTGGACTAGTGACGTTTTTCCGATAAACGCCTCAATTTTTCTGGGTAAAACTCTCCAAGCGGCCTTTATAGCTCTAAAAAAATTCTAAGACTAACAGAGCGCTTAATCTGCTAATCACGCACACATAAAAAGACATCCCCACCTCAAGAATTCTGACAGCTTGTAAAAATATGCTTGCGACAAGAACGACTCCTCCCGCTCTCAGGAAATTAACCTGCGCGAAGGACGACTAGTGCCGCCTTTACTGATTTCTAGCCATTCCGCCGTTCGCGTCCGTAGTCGTAGTTAGCGTGTTTGTGCTGATGCTGGTTGTGCCTGATTACCTGATCGAGTGAAATATTGTGCAATGTTAGTTATCTTCTGGCTGCTGATAACACTCGCATCCAGCGCCCTGTAGCTACTAAGTCAAGATAAACTTAGACAATTTTTATATAACCGATTATTAAGTAAGAACAGCTCCTTCAAACGAGATCTAGCTCTGTGGGGGCCGAGCCCCCCCCCTCACTTTTTATGAGGAGTTAAAAAATTTAATAGGAAATTATTTTTTACGTGTCCATTTTTTAACTTTATTATATATATTATTAAATTTTATTGTATACGTACATACCCATTTTTTTATTATTACAAAGTAGATTATAACTAGATTATTTTCCAATTTCCAGCACTCTGCATCTTTTATTCTTATCATTTCGCTCTCTCTGCTCTGCTCTTTCTCCTTTCTCTCTCTTTCAAAATCATATCATGCGTACCACCAAAGGTTTGGCCAATACAAATCACACGATCGAATATTTTTTCATACTATACCCGTGGGCCATACCATTCCCACCAAATCTTCGCGGTCATGCGAGTGCCGGGATGTTTTCGTCTTTTTTGCTTGCTTGTTTGTTTCAATGTGTGATGCAATATATGGATTGTACCAAATTTTCTACTAAGCTGTTTTTTCGTCTTTCGTCGTTTGTGTTTGTATAATATATGATGTTAGTGTGAATTAGTTGCAAAAAACATTGCAGTCTGTCGTCGATTTAATTATAGGTAAAATCCAGAGTAGCTATATCTCTACTAATTGCTATATACAGGGTGACCCTCAATTTCTTTGACACGTGACATTTTCGTAACAAAAAATAGTTCAAACGAAAACGAACTTTTGATAGTATTATAGAATCTAGTATGCCATGCTTTTTAAACCTTTTTTTTGTACTTCAACCCTTGAAACTCACCCCAACTTTCGTTTTTCAAATAGCATCAAATAGTTCTTTCTATGCAAATTAAGTCCTTATATTATCTTAAATCTTGCAGTATGTTTGATTTTATACGCAAACTTATTTTTTTTTCGTAAAATCACAAGCATAACATAAATAAAACAAGGACCTGCTTGACGCAAAAAAACGGACTAAAATAAAACTAATTGGATTTTTAAGGGTACCGAATAATCTATAAAACATGCTTTCGAAAACAAATGTCTTCTTTATGCTTTTTTATTACGAAAATATTACACCTCAAAAAAATGCTTATTTTATTTATCTTAGGTTAATGACTACAAAAAAACATTGATCTGTATATGAAGTCAACGGCACTACAAAATACTGAATAAAATAACGACCTCATTAATGTACGAAAAAGATGTATTTGGAAAAAAGTAGGGGGTAAGTTTTAGGAGTTGAGGTAAGAAAAATCTTTCGAAAGCATGGTATGGTAGGTCATTCGGTACCCTTGAAGCTCCCACTTATTTTTCCTTTTATATTTTTTTCTTAAGGGAAAGTTACGCCTCAAACAAATCCTTATTTCATTTATTCTATGCTTATGAATTTAAGAAAAAGAAAGTGTTTGTATAGAATAAAAGGTACAATTTTAAATAAAATATCAAGTTAATTTGTGTAGGAAAAACTATTAGTTGCTATTTGAAAAGACAACGTTGGCGGTAAGTTTTAAGGGTTGAAGTACAAAAAATGTTTTTTAACGCATGGTATGATAGACCCTGTAGTATTGTCAAGCAGTCCACTCAGTTTTCGTTTAGACATTGTTTTGTTACGAAAATATCACGTGACAAGGAAATTCAGTATATTAGTTGTTTTTTGGCCCCCCACTTTTTCGGGGCACGCGCCGCCCCTGATCTAGCTTGTTTATTTCCGTTAACTTATACCAAAGTTAATGCCATTTAAATAAAAAGCTTTATTACATTCCGCCAACACTACACCTTACAAGATAAAGCAAAAAACGATTAACAAAAAAAATCTAGAATTGTTCAGTCTACATAACGGTAGAATTTATAATATACCTTTATTTGCATATTTCTTGAGAAAAAGCCGTTTTTTTGATTAACCGTAACAGTTACGCCCCCTAGCCTACTTGTGGAACTTGAAAATAATTTCCAGCGATTTCTCTTAGCCGATTTACCTAATAATATTTTTGCTCAAAGTTATATGATTAACAGTTATCGAGATATTGCCGGCGTCCATTCTTGTTAGGTCACCCGCCCTGTATATTGTATATACTAAGGTATGTAGGTTATGTGTGTTATGAATATACATGTTCATACCTGGTCTGTGTTACATATTATACTATGCATGTACATTAGACTTACATATGTACATTCAGTGAATATACCATGAAAGTGAAAGCTCGCGACAAACGTTCCTGGAATGTATATTTTTTTGATGTCTATTTGACATCTATTGGACATTCTTCCTCCATTTGTGGATATATACTTTTGCTATGTGGGTTATTCAACGGTTTTTCGATACTTGAACACTTTACTTAATATTTGACCTTCGATAAACTTCTATATTGAAGGTATATTACTGGTACGTCTGTAGATTCAAAGCCCATATGACATTACCGACTAAGCTTTCAAGAGTGATCAACGCGCAATACAAAGTACTTCAGCGTTCAGGTTCCCATACCCACATATCACCATTCTCGAACTAATTAAGGACATTGGGTATAGTGTACTGTATACCTCAGGCCTCTCTTCACGCTCAGTTCCATTGTCACCCAAGTACCTGTCAGTCACCGATTCTTCCGAGCGAGTTGTCACGCAAAGGGTCCCGAAAGGGCTCTGTTACATACGACGTTCCTTCAAATTCGGCCGATTGTAAAATTACTTGTTTAATTACATTATCAATCACGGGTCCGTGTCAACAAGGCATTGTTACTCGAGCAGGTATAGCTTACATGCCTGCGTGGAAAGTACGCTTCTGGTTCATGAATACTAATACCGGCGTTGACATTTGACTTTGTGCCTTACGTTGTTGATCAGTGTAATTGAGTGTGTAAGGGCGTCCATTATGTTCATACAATATATTTTTATCGATATTGTGTGTCATTGCCGTGATACGTTGCCTATTTTTTTAGTTGATAGCGTATTGGACCTTAAGGCGGCTCCTACGGAGTGCATAAACGGTCATTTTCAAGTGACCTCATCCCAATAGGGTACTTGCAGAGGTCGTGAAATCGCCTCGGGAGTATACATACCGTAAAGAAAACCATGTCAAGAATCAGTAGGAAACAAAAAACATGATTTTACTGACGGTCAAAAAAAGATATTTGCAAAATAAAATAAGGATATATTCAAATTTTTCCACGTGACTTAAAACAAGGGCTGACGTTACAGATATCTTATCGATATCGAGAATCAATACTGCTACAGCGCAGGTCAGTGAGAATCAACTGCGGATTCGACTAGAGATGATCTGAATTCTTTAAAAATGCGACTCAATTTATTGATACTTAAACATATTTGAAACAGGCAATTAACCCACTAGCATTTTCGTTGCAATACATTTTTATATCTGATAGGTATCACAGTTCATCCTGTTTGTGACCGAGATTCGCAACTAATCGAAGCCATCAATTTATTTCGGCGGAGCCCATTATGAATGAATCCAAAGATAGAATCTAATTCGAGCCCATCCCTACAAAGTGAATTAGTAATCTAGCCTAACTTTTATTCTTTTGACTTGTATACTCTGTTACCTGATACTTTAAACTGGCTTGACGTCTATTTGATAGGTATCAGCTGACGAAGAATTGTATCTCAAATTTAATTGTTTGCTAGTGGGGTTGATTGGCAATCCTGCGATCAGGACCGTATTAGCAATATTCTTACTGAACATCTCATTGCCAAAAAGTAATGACTATTTTTGTAAACAAAAAATTGCTTCAATATCCAGTAATTTGCAGATTATTTTATTGATTTGCATATTGTTAGAGACTATCAAAATACACCTAGCAATAAGGACGATTCAATGAATAGCTTGCATCACTAGTGGGATATTTATTGGTTAAAACGTACAACGTACAATTGGAGAAAAGTATAAAGGAGGTACATGGAGTGCTTGTGTATGGTTAAGCTAAAAAATGATTTTATCTTCATTCTTACCTCATTCAGACCAGCCATACTGATATACTGAAAGAAACAATAGACCTCAGCGCATAGACGAAAAACGTCACTAAGTGTGAATTACTTGTCATGTTGCACTCAGTACAGCTCTGTATTCCTTCAAGGCTTAAAATTGATACATCAAGACTTAATCTGGGGTATTTTTGGTTATCACTAGCTGAACAACTGTTCGCTGATGACACGGCTGACAGTTTAAAGTATCACGTAACTGGGTATACTTTTGTGTGTGACTGTGTTTTGTGGTTATAATGATCAATGTCAAAATGTTAGGTTAGCACTGGCTATCGATATCGAATATCAATACTTTACATCCCACCACTATACGATATTACTGACGTCAGAGGTTGCGCGGGATTTTCCGGCATTTGAAATAATTTTTGGAATATCTCTCACAGCCGATTCCAAAAAACCAAAGAAGTGATTTTGTCATGTTTACTAGGCCATAAGGAACGCGTAAATGACATAATATTTTTTTCTGCAAGTACCCTATTCCTGACGCTCTAGTTTTCAATACTTTTGCATGAAATTTTTACATGAAGTTTAAAAGGAAATTATGCAGGGGGCTATCGAAGCATTTTAAAAAAAAAATGATTGAACATGAAATATGATCGCTTGAAGTTGCCTATTTTCTTCGTCAACTTTGTAATTTTTTTAAGAAAAGCCCAGAAGCAAAAATGAAAAAGTGCTTCGATATCACTCTAGGCAATTTCCTTCTTAACATCATGTGAAAATTTCATGTAAAAATATTGGAAAATGAAGCATCAAGAATTGGGATAAAAAACATCTGCAACTCGGCTTCCTCTTCAATTTTACAAATTTCGGGCGACGCGCTAACATGACTGTTTCCATTTCTTTCTAATGCGCTCACCTGTTTATTTATCACGCCCATCGTCGGTTCCTTTTCAGCTCCCCGCATCTTTCGGACTATTCCGGAGAAACTATTCCAGATTATAGGAGCAGCGTTAAAGTCCGATAAACGTCAATCAAATAATCAAAAATGTCAAAATTTCGATGTGCTAATCAGGTCTAATTTCATGTGGTCTACGTTCGAACCAAAATTCTACGTGTATTTTTTTGTAAATATGAAAGGGTCCTGAAGAAATGGGAGACGCTTCACCACCGGCGCAGCCGCGGGGCAAGATTGACCTGGACTACATCAGGTTTGTTGCCAAGTTCGATGTCGTGCGAGGGTAGTCCTAGAAGTACCCAATCCAACAAAGAAGACACAAAAATTTTGGAAAAAGCCTCAATTTATTTTTCAACATAAGATTATGGTTGAGTGGAAGAGCACTATTTTAGTAAACTCCGCCATTTGGAGTGTATCTCTGTATACTTCAATAAAGTCTATATTATGTTTAAAACAAAAAAGTGCAGCCCGGGCTCCGACATACCGGGCTGCTGTTCCATTACCCAATGACTACTCCTCACACCGTGAGGTGAGCAATCACTGGGTCCGCGAATCGTGCGCCCTAAGTAGACGAAGGGACCCAAGAATGACTGCCTTCTGCATTCTGGCGGCTAAGATGTGCGCCGCCGCACGGCACACCGGTATTTTGTGCAGTGCAGAGAGCAGCGTATTCCTCATTCCATCTAGGGATCCAATGACCATAACCAGCAGACCTACAGTGTAGTCTGGCCAGAGCCTCCGAAGTTGTCCTGATATTTGGTCCGCTTTTCCTCCTCCTTAGAGACGATGTTCACCTCGGCAGGCACCGAAAACTCAATAACGAACATCGTCTTCTGTTGGTGGTCGAGAAGGATTATGTCGGGCTTGTTTGCCTGTACAAGCTCGAGCGTGGGGAACGAGTAGTTCCAGTAAATCCGGCATCTCTCGTTCTCCACAACGGACTCTATATCCCCTGGAGCGTATGGCAGCACCGGTGTCTCATCGATACGGTATATTATTATTATTCATCTTTCTAAGTTCCTCTCGCATAATTGCGGTAGCAACAAGTGTTGACGGGCTGAGCCAAGTCAACACCCGGACTATTATTGATCGGAATTTAGGAAGGATCGTACGATGTTACAGGTCTTCAGAATTACAGACTTTTGGAATGTTTTGTGTAACTTTTCGTCCAGGCCTAACTGTTGTAGGTGTGGTGTAAATGTGTTTGGTGTAAGGCCTGAGACTGACATAATGAGGGGAACAATAGTAACTTTGTCCTGCTTCCAAAGGCGTTTTATTTCCATGGCAAGGTCCGTGTACTTAGATATTTTCCCAGCGTAGGTGTTTTGTATATTCACGTCATTGGGAATAGCAATGTCTATCAGGTATGTAACTTTGTCGAGCTTTGACTGGAAAACTATATCTGGTCTATTGGCTGGGATAGTCTTGTCTGTATGTATTTGAACGTCCCAGTATAGTTTGTATTGATCGTTTTCGAGTACTGATGTCGGAGTGTAATTGTAATACGGATCTGTGTTTTCTATTAGTTTGTTTGTTGTGGCTAATGCTTGGTGGATGACTTTGGCCGCAGAGTTATGTCTGGCTGTGTATTCGGTACCGGCAAGAGTTTTGCACCCGCTTGTTATGTGATCTATTGTTTCTTTTTGTTGTTGGCATTTTCTGCAATTATCGTCAGTTATGGATGGATCTTTAATTATATATTTTTTGTAGTTTCGTGTTGCAATCACTTGGTCCTGGATAGCAAGCATGAAACCCTCCGTTTCTGGGAACAGCTGGCCATCCTGCAACCAGGTGTATGACTGTTTTTTGTTAATGTGGTCTTGGGTGACACGGTATCTATGTTTGCCATGGAGTGGTTTCTGCGACCAGGTGCTTATTTTTTCTTGTTGTGATTGGGTGGGATTGTGTGTGTCTGCGACGTGGTCTGGACATGATAGGTTGAGTGGTGTATAGTTTTTGTCTGCTTTTACTATTGCTCGATGTAAATTTGTTTGCTTGTTTTGGAAGAAATGTCTGAGTGTCTTTATCTGTCTTGTGCGAAGCGACTGTATATCTGTAATCCCTCGGCCTCCTTGTGTTCTGTCTATGGTGAACCTTTCTTTGCATGCGTTTGGATGTGACATTCGGTGTTTCGTGAGTTCTGTCCGTATGAGGATGTGGATGTTTTCTATATCAGTGTGTGACCACTTGATGATGCCAAATGAATACGTGAGGATTGGTATTGCAAATGTATTAATAGCTTTTGTAAGGTTTCTAGAATTCAGTTTTGTTTTCAGAAGCTTAATGAGGCGGTCTCTAAACACTTGTCTAAGTTCTGCTTTGATTTGTGTGTGGTCGATCTTAACACTCTGATTGAAACCCAGGTACTTGTACGTTTCTTCCTTGTCCATGTTATCCAACGTCTGGCCTGTTACTATTTCCTGTTCGGGATGGTTCTTCCATTGGCCTTTGTTTATGTGTAGCACCTTGCATTTGTTCATCCCGAACTCCATCCTGACATCTGACGTATCTGTTATTCTGAGTAATTCTCTCAGTTGCACGTCACTGGTAGCATATAGTTTTATATCGTCCATGTAGAGGAGGTGATTGATTCTGTGTTGATTTACTTTCTGATGTCTGATGTTGAAACCATAGTTTGTGTTGTTCAGTGCGTTGGAGAGTGGATTTAGACAGAGGCAGAACCAAAGTGAACTGAGGGAATCACCCTGGAAGATACCACGTCGTATGTGTAGTTCCTCGGTTTGGATATGGCCGTCCTGAGTTGTAAGGTGTATGTTGGTTCGCCATGTCTTCATGGTTTTTGCAAGAAACTGACGAAGTCCTGGGTTAATTTTATATATTTGCAGAATTTTCGTTAGCCAGCTATGTGGTACAGAATCGGATGCTTTTTTATAATCTATGAAACAGGTATGAAGGTTTCTATGTTCTTTTCTAGTTTGCTCCATGATCACACTATCAATTATAAGTTGTTCCTTGCAACCTTGGCTTTGTTTTCTACATCCTTTCTGTTCTTCAGTGAGGATGTTGTTTTGCGTGAGGTGTTGTTCAATCCTCCTGCATAATGTTGCGGTGATGATCTTATACAAGGTAGGAAGGCAAGTGATTGGGCGGTAATTCGCAGGGTTCTTGGTATCTGCATTTTTGGGTTTTATATACGTTATTCCTTGAGTGAGGAATTTGGGAAGCTTATCAGGTTGACGTATGGCTTTATTGATTTGGTTTGTGAGCACTTCGTATGTTGAGCTGAAATGTTTGTACCAAAAATTTTGCACGTTGTCCACGCCTGGGCACTTCCAGTCGTGGGTATGTTTTATTGTTTCGACTATTTCCTCTTTTGAAAGAATAACGTCTCCCTGTTCTGCTATATGTTGATGTTTTTCCTCTTCCTCTCTGATCCATGGAGCGTCTTCATTATGTGTTTTGGGTTCAGACCACAGGCTTCCCCAAAACTCGGTTAACTCTTGTTTACTGGGAGGTTCTATTGTTGTGATCTGGTTGTCGGCTGTTATCTTTTGATAGAACTGCTTTTCACTTTTCTGAAAAAGGCTGTTAGCATCCTTTCTGGCATTGGACTCGTTGTATCTGCGGAGTCTAGCTGCATAAACTGCAAGTTTCTGTTTAAGTGTATCAGTAATTTCTGGTATTGTTTGTTGTGGTGACTTGGATTTCAGTATATTTATTGTTCTCTGTATGTGCCTTGAAGGATGATTGTTATTGATGGTGTATTGTGCGAGATGTGCCAGATCCTTTCTGATTGTGCTAATTTTGTTTTCGATTCTTATTTGCCATTTAGGCTATTATTATTCATAAACTCGCCGTTGCCGCTGCCGTCGCCGTTGCCGTTGACGTTCGCCGTTCGTAGCCCAAGGCTGCTATTCATAAACTCGCCGTTCGTGCCGTTAACTTAGTTTTCCCATCGTGTTTGTAAAAATACTCTATCGCGATTCACCATCAGTGTTTTTGGCTTTGTGAAAGATCTTTAAATTTTCCTGGTGAAAATGGACATACTCACAACCAATAACCAATACAGAAAACTTGAGTAAACCCAAAATCGTTTTGACAGCTACACGTCAAAAACATGTCTGGATACCCCATGGGGCTAAAGGTGTTGGAGCCCCGGGCCCTGTGGTTCAGAGGGGCCCCGCAGGAGCCCTACCTTTATTTAATGTGACAGAGCAAATATTAGGTCAGTAGATGAACAATAAAATCAGTAGATATACTAAAAACTTAATTTCGAGATTTCAATCAAAACGCTGTTTTTCAATTTCCCTACCTATAAGAGGCTGTGCCTATAAGCAGACCAGCAGGCCATGAAATATAAACAAAAACGTGTTCAGAAGCAAATAACTTAGCAAAAAGACACAGATAAACTAAAGTAAAGGGGTAAGGTTATAAAAATTCGCTACAACCAATGAAATCTAACTAGAAACAACGCCGGTAAGATGTCTAAGGTCAAAGAGAAGCTGGAATACGACAGAAATGAATAATTTTTACAGCTTACTAGCTACTGCAATGTATTATAGATTAAAGATTTCCAAAACCATTAAACTTTCAGCGATAGTTACTAGCAGTCTAATATCTTCAGTACGAAATTTCACATTAATGATATAAGGCAATAGTCATTTCAGTCAAAGTCAAAGGTAACGATACCTCTGACTGTCCCACTGTAGCCCTTCTAATTTTACAGTATCTATTAGCAAGATCGCAAAAAAAGAATACTGAGAAATCAGATTTTAATTTTTTGCCAGGCAAGTATTGTGTGTCGCGAAAACCATCGATTTTTAGATAATACGCTCTTTGGGCGTTTTATGATACATTCATGACTAAAATCCACGTCACTCATTTCCGTCGGTATGTCTGTCGGTCTGTTGGCGTTCGTCTAGCCTCGCAATCTCGGTAGCTGCTGCATGGATTATGATGAAATTTGGGTAACGATATGCTGTAGGGTCGCAGTAGGTAATGCTGCTATAATTTTGGAAATTAGTTCATGGGCGTCGAAGTAAGTAGCACAAAACACAATTTTCAAATATTCCACTTTGTTTTTAGGCCTGTTTAGGGTGGTTGTACTCATATTAGGCTGTCCACAGATCTGTGAAAGAAAGACCTAGAGGCATAGCACACCTTTTTAAGTCTATCCGAACATTGTGTTGCTATTACAGTGATAGTAGATGTTATTGGTCGTTTATTGCTTGGTGTGTAATCTAAAAAATGTGGTTTTCTTTCACTCGTAAAACAGTAATTTTGTATAGCACTACTTGAACAATCACGATACAGTGGTATCGTATTTCTCAGTTGGATTGTCACGCACATGCTACGGAGAAAATCATGTCCCTCCCCCCCCTTTCTTCCCTTGTTTTATATGGGGTCTATAAACCTTCCGTTCTTTGATCGACAATTCGGGTGCCTGTGAAAATGAGATTCGACGGCGCATTCAACAGGCACGTGTGGCCATGACAAAGCTTACTAAAATATGGCGTGACCACGACATCACTACAGCTACCAAAATGTCGCTGGTTCAGTCTCTTGTGTTCTCCATACTTTTGTTTGCCTTGGAAACTTGGACTATTCAAAAGGCAGATCGAGCTCGCATAAATGCTTTTGAAATGTGGACGTGGAAGAAAATGCTAAGAATTCCTTGTGCTGTCCATCGAACTAACGTTTCCATACTTGATGAACTCGGTAATCCAAAGAAACTATCCTCCATTGTGTCGACGAGAATGCTTAAATTCTTCGGACATATACACAGAAGCGATAATATGGAGAAACTAGTATAGGATCATGCCTCGAGTGGGCGGCGCCGTGGCCGTTCCCCTACACGCTGCTGGGTGGATACGAAGAAACAGCTGCTGGATATGAATATCGAGAGTCTGTTAAGACATTGTGAGTATGATGATAATAAACCTTCCCAGATGTATAATTTCCAGCAAATGGATTTTAGACTTCGTAAAAAATCTAGTACATGTATGAACCACCCCGTACAGACGGAAGGACTTTGTAAGCATTACATTCCAATGTTGAACTAAGTCCCCTAAGACAGATCTGTGGATTTTGTAACTGGAGTCTCGACCATATAGGATGCGGTTTAAAATTGGATTGCTGCAGAGTTTCTGTTTCAGGTTAATTAAAGAGGTGAGTATTGCGCAACAACGCTGGCAGGATGCTGGAAATGCATTTTTGATTAAATTTATCAGATTACAATTACAGGGGACAAATAATTTAAAGAAGTTAGTGGCGTTGATACTAGGAGAAGGTAATCCAGATAAATCGAATGTTATTCAATACTTTTCTGTAAGATAAAGCCAAGCAGAATAAAATTATCTAGGGTAAGTTTAGGATTTATGTGGTCAACTTCGTAGTCAGTCGTAACTTCGTAAGTCGTAATTTCAAAACTTAAAGCATTTTAGTGGTCCTTACCATCTATAGCTTGGTTTTATATGTCACATATATAAAACAGAGCACAGTGATTCAGAGTTTACCATCTGCAGCTTCAATTGCATTGGGCAACTGGAATGACGGTATAACTATTAGCGGAAGCAAAATATCCAACTTAAGATTTGCTGACGATCAACCCTTATTGCTGCTTCTCAGGAAGAACTTGTAGGTCTATTAAACATCATAGAACAACTCAGTGCAGCGTATGGTCTTGGTACTAACTACAACAAGACCAAGGTTATGATCGCAGATAGAGAGCGCGATAGATATCGAGAAATAAAGTCAGTATAGGCCGTTGTAAAGCAGTTCAAAGTTTTGTGTACTTTGGTACTTTGATCGACAATTCGGGTAGCTATGGAAATGAGATTCGACGGCGCACTCAACAGGCACCAGTGGCCATGACACAGTTACTAACATATGGTGTGATCATAACATCACTAAAGATTTTTTAGTGATGTTATGATCACGCTATACTAAAGATACCAAAATGACTCTGGTTCAGTCTCTGTTCTGCATATTTTTGTATGCCTCGGAAATTGGGACTGTTAAAAAGGCAGACCGAGCTCGCGTAGATGATTTTGAAATGCGGACGTGGATGAGAATGCTGAGAGTTGCCCATAGAACTAACGTTTCCATACTGAATGAGCTCGATAATCCAAAGAGATTATCCTCCACTGTGTCGACGAGAATTACATTCTTCGTACATATTCACAGAAGCGATAATATGGAGAAACTTGTAGTTCAGGGTCACGCCCCGAGTGGGCGGCGCCGTGGCCGTTCCCCTACACGTTGGGTGGACACTACGAGACAGTTGCTGGATATGAGTATAAAGAGCGCCACTGAACTAACAGTAAATTGCGAATGATGGCGAGCTACAATTCTTAAAACTATCGATAATATTCGTGTCGGCAATACTTTAGCTCCGACTTGATGCATTTTACGAGTTCACAACATGTCTGTTAAGAAATTGTGACTATGATGATGAGCTTCAAACAATTCATATAACAATATGATCATTCTTATTTAAACTGTATGTCGCAGAAGGCTCCTCATTTTGAACGAATATACATTAGCATGAGCTTTTAAAATAATAATTGATATTGTCATGACGGCCTCTTTTTCTTCACCAAAGAATCAAACTGGACGTAAGTTTTACTTACTTCACAACTCAATACAATATCTCTTAACCTTACCTCAACTAGAACTCAACTCAACTGAGCTACTGCCACGCTACTCGCGGCGCCTTATATGCTTCATCGGACCATCTAGAAAAATCGAGACACTCAGATGACATCTAGAACGCCCATCCGTCAGTCCCGAAAATTCCAGACGATTCGATGACGTTTACACATCAAAAATCTAATCTAACATTTTGAAAGGAACATCAACAACAATACAAATAAGCAATGCTATATACAGGATGTTACACTATTATTAAAAATACCTTATTATTTATTTCAGCTATCAATCCTTTTAAAATATTTATTACATTAGCTGTCCCAATAGAAAAAGGTACGCTCTTCCAGAAAAATTAGGGCAACGTTATTAAAAAAATTTCTTAAATAAATTATGATTAAACATTTTATGGTTTGTTGCTACGGTTGTAGATTGTTGCTCAATCCACTGTATTTGTGGAATAATTGGGACAAATGAGACAATTTCTGGTACATTCGGGCATTATTGATCGCTCGACAGGAAGGACTTTCGATAAATTACGCTGTTGTTGAATATTGCTAGCGGCTCACTCTAGTTCTGATCATGAATGCTGGTGAAGTTCATTTGAGGGGACGTCACGCTTTTGCAGAGCTTACGAAATGTCAAAATGTCGCTTACCAGCTACAACATTCAAACGTATTATTATGTTTCATTTTTTTGAGATCTTCAGGTATATCCTAAAAATCTAAAATCGGTATCTGGCTTCCTATCAGCACCAAATTTCGTATAGTGTGTTGCCTCAGAGTGCCAATTTCAAATCTGGTCGTTATTTTGACTTTCAGCCTCAGGTAGCGAACAACAAAAATTTTCAGGCCCTGAGATCTTCAAGTAAATCCTGAAAATCTAAAATCGCTATCCGGCTTCCTATCAGCACGAAAATTCGTATAGTGTGTAGCACCTGTGTGCCAATTTCAAATCTGGCCGTTGTTTTCAGTTTCAGCCTCAGGCAACGAACATCAAAAACTTCTAGGCCCCGAGATCTTCAAGTTTACCCTAAATATCTAAAATCGTTATCTGGCTTCCTATCAAGACGAAAATTCGTACAGTGTTTAGCTTCAGGGTGCCAATTTCAAATCCGGCGTTGTTTTGAGTTTCAGCCTCAAGTAACGGACATCAAAAACTTCTAGACCCTGAGATCTTCAAGTTCACCCTAAATATCTAAAATCGTTATCTGGCTTCCTATCAGGACGAAAATTCGTAAAATGTATAGTTTCAGGGCGCCAATATCAAATCTGGCCATTGTTTTGAGTTTCAGCCTCAGGTAGCGAACATCAAAAATTTTCAGGCCCTGAGATCTTCAAGTTCATCCTGAAAATCTAAAATCGCTATCTGGCTTCCTACCAGCACCAAATTTCGTACAGTGCCTCAGTGTGCCAATTTCAAATCCGGCCGTTGTTTTGAGTTTCAGCCTCAGGTAACGAACATCAAAAATTTTCAGGCGCTGAGATCTTCAAGTTCATCCTAAAAATCTAAAATCGGTATCTGGCTACCTATCAGCACTAAAATTCGTATAGTGTATAGCTTCAGGGTGCCAGTTTCAAATCTGGTCGTTGTTTTGAGTTGCAGCCTCAGGTAGCGAACATCAAAAACTTCAAGACCCTGAAATCTTCAAGTTCACCTTAAATATCTAAAATCGCTATCTGGCTTCCTAACAGGACGAAAATTCGTATAGTGTATAGTTTCAGTGTGCCAATTTCAAATCCGGCCGTTGTTTTGAGTTTCAGCCTCAGGTAACGAACATCAAAAATTTTCAGGCCCTGAGATCTTCAAGTTCACCCTAAATATCTAAAATCTTTATCTGGCTTCCTATCAGGATGACAATTCGTATAGTGTATAGTTTCAGGGTGCCAATTTCAAATCTGGCCGTTGTTTTGGGTTTCAGCCTCAGGTAGCGAACATCAAAAACTTCAAGACCCTGAGATCTTCAAGTTCACCCTAAATATCTAAAATCGCTATCTGGCTTCCTAACAGGACGAAAATTCGTATAGTGTATAGTTTCAGGGTGCCAATTTCAAATCCGGCCGTTGTTTCGAGTTTCAGCCTCAGGTAACGAACATCAAAAATTTTCAGGCCCTGAGATCTTCAAGTTCACCCTAAATATCTAAAATCTTTATCTGGCTTCCTATCAGGATGACAATTCGTATAGTGTATAGTTTCAGGGTGCCAATTTCAAATCTGGCCGTTGTTTTGGGTTTCAGCCTCAGGTAGCGAACATCAAAAACTTCAAGACCCTGAGATCTTCAAGTTCACCCTAAATATCTAAAATCGCTATCTGGCTTCCTAACAGGACGAAAATTCGTATAGTGTATAGTTTCAGGGTGCCAATTTCAAATCCGGCCGTTGTTTTGAGTTTCAGCCTCAGGTAACGAACTTCAAAAACTTCTAGGCCCTGAGATCTTCAAGTTCACCCTAAATACCTAAAATTGTTATCTGGCTTCCTGTCAGGACGAAAATTCGTATAGTGCACAGTTTCAGGGTGCCAATTTCAAATCCGGCCGTTGTTTTGAGTTTCAGCCTCAGGTAACGAACATCAAAAATTTTCAGACACTGAGATCTTCAAGTTCACCCTAAAAATCTAAAATCGGTATCTAGCTTTCTATCAAGACGAAAATTCGTATACTGCGTAGTTTCAGGGTGCCAATTTCAAATCCGGCCGTTTTTTTGAGTTTCAGCCTCGGGTAACAAAACATCAAAAATTTTCAGACGCTGAGATCTTCAAGTTCACCCTAAGAATCTAAAATCGGTATCTGGGTTCCTATCAGGACGAAAATTCGTATAGCGTACAGTTTCAGGGTGCCAATTTCAAATCCGGCCATTGTTTTGAGTTTCAGCCTCAGGTAACGAACATCGAAAACTTCTAGACCCTGAGATCTTCAAGTTCACCCTAAATATCTAAAATCGTTATCTGGCCTCCCATCAGGACGAAAATTCGTATAGTGTTTAGCTTCAGGATGCCAATTTCAAACCCGGCCGCTGTTTTGAGTTTCAGTCTCAGGTAACTAACATCAAAAACTTCTAGATCCTGAGATCTTCAAGTTCACCCTAAAAATCTAAAATCGGTATCTGGCTTCCTATCAGCACGAAAATTCGTATAGTGTTTAACTTCAGGGTGCCAATTTCAAATCGGGCCGTTGTTTTGAGTTTCAGCCTCAGGTAACGAACATCAAAAATTTTCAGGCCCTGAGATCTTCAAGTCCATCCTAAAAATCTGAAGTCGGTATCTGGCTTCCTATCAGGACGAACATTCGTATAGTGTATAGTTTCAGGGTGCCAATTTCAAAACCGTCCGTTTTTTTGTGTTTCAGCCTCAGGTAACGAACATCAAAAATTTTCAGACCCTGAGATCTCCAAGTTCACCCTAAAAATCTAAAATCGGTATCTGGCTTCCTATCAGGACGAAAATTTGGATAGTTTACAGTTTCAGGGTGCCAATTTCAAATCCGGCCGTTGTCTTCAGTTTCAGCCTCAGATAACGAACATAAAAAATTTCAGACCCTGAGATCTTCAAGTTCACCCTACATATCTAAAATCGTTATCTGGCATCCTATCAGGACAAAAATTCGTATAGTGGTTGGCTTCAGGGTGCCAATTTCAAATCCGGCCGTTGTCTTCAGGTTCAGCCTCAGGTAACAAGCATCAAAAATTTTCAGGCCCTGAGATCTTCAAGTTCGCCCTAAAAATCTAAAATCGGCATTTGGCTTCCTATCAGGACGAAAATTCGTGTAGTGTATAGTTTCAGGTTGCTAATTTCAAATCTGGCCGTTGTTTTGACTTTCAGCCTCAGGTAACGAACATCAAAAATGTTCAGACCCTGAGATGTTCAAGTTCACCCTAAAAATCTAAAATCGGTATCTGGCTTCCTATCAGGACGAAAATTTGGATAGTTTACAGTTTCAGGGTGCCAATTTCAAATCCGGCCGTTGTCTTCAGTTTCAGCCTCAGGTAACGAACATAAAAAATTTCAGACCCTGAGATCTTCAAGTTCACCCTACATATCTAAAATCGTTATCTGGCATCCTATCAGGACAAAAATTCGTATAGTGGTTGGCTTCAGGGTGCCAATTTCAAATCCGGCCGTTGTCTTCAGGTTCAGCCTCAGGTAACAAGCATCAAAAATTTTCAGGCCCTGAGATCTTCAAGTTCACCCTAAAAATCTAAAATCGGTATTTGGCTTCCTATCAGCACGAAAATTCGTATAGTGTTTAGCTTCAGGGTGACAATTTCAAATCGGGTCGTTGTTTTGAGTTTCAGCCTCAGGTAACGAACATCAAAAATTTTCAGGCCCTGAGATCTTCAAGTCCATCCTAAAAATCTGAAGTCGGTATCTGGCTTCCTATCAGAACGAACATTCGTATAGTGTATAGTTTCAGGGTGCCAATTTCAAAACCGTCCGTTTTTTTGTGTTTCAGCCTCAGGTAACGAACATCAAAAATTTTCAGACCCTGAGATCTCCAAGTTCACCCTAAAAATCTAAAATCGGTATCTGGCTTCCTATCAGGACGAAAATTTGGATAGTTTACAGTTTCAGGGTGCCAATTTCAAATCCGGCCGTTGTCTTCAGTTTCAGCCTCAGATAACGAACATAAAAAATTTCAGACCCTGAGATCTTCAAGTTCACCCTACATATCTAAAATCGTTATCTGGCATCCTATCAGGACAAAAATTCGTATAGTGGTTGGCTTCAGGGTGCCAATTTCAAATCCGGCCGTTGTCTTCAGGTTCAGCCTCAGGTAACAAGCATCAAAAATTTTCAGGCCCTGAGATCTTCAAGTTCGCCCTAAAAATCTAAAATCGGCATTTGGCTTCCTATCAGGACGAAAATTCGTGTAGTGTATAGTTTCAGGTTGCTAATTTCAAATCTGGCCGTTGTTTTGACTTTCAGCCTCAGGTAACGAACATCAAAAATGTTCAGACCCTGAGATGTTCAAGTTCACCCTAAAAATCTAAAATCGGTATCTGGCTTCCTATCAGGACGAAAATTTGGATAGTTTACAGTTTCAGGGTGCCAATTTCAAATCCGGCCGTTGTCTTCAGTTTCAGCCTCAGGTAACGAACATAAAAAATTTCAGACCCTGAGATCTTCAAGTTCACCCTACATATCTAAAATCGTTATCTGGCATCCTATCAGGACAAAAATTCGTATAGTGGTTGGCTTCAGGGTGCCAATTTCAAATCCGGCCGTTGTCTTCAGGTTCAGCCTCAGGTAACAAGCATCAAAAATTTTCAGGCCCTGAGATCTTCAAGTTCACCCTAAAAATCTAAAATCGGTATTTGGCTTCCTATCAGCACGAAAATTCGTATAGTGTTTAGCTTCAGGGTGACAATTTCAAATCGGGTCGTTGTTTTGAGTTTCAGCCTCAGGTAACGAACATCAAAAATTTTCAGGCCCTGAGATCTTCAAGTCCATCCTAAAAATCTGAAGTCGGTATCTGGCTTCCTATCAGAACGAACATTCGTATAGTGTATAGTTTCAGGGTGCCAATTTCAAAACCGTCCGTTTTTTTGTGTTTCAGCCTCAGGTAACGAACATCAAAAATTTTCAGACCCTGAGATCTCCAAGTTCACCCTAAAAATCTAAAATCGGTATCTGGCTTCCGATCAGGACGAAAATTTGGATAGTTTACAGTTTCAGGGTGCCAATTTCAGATCCGGCCGTTGTCTTCAGTTTCAGCCTCAGGTAACGAACATAAAAATTTTCAGGCCCTGAGATCTTCAAGTTCACCCTAAAAATCTAAAATCGGTATCTGGCTTCTTATCAGGACGAAAATTCGTATAGTGTATAGTTTCAGGGTGCCAACTTCAAATCCGGCCGTTGTTTTGCGTTTCAGCCTCAGGTAGCGAACATCAAAAATTTTCAGGTCCTGAGATCTTCAAGTTCACCCCAAAAAATCCAAAATCCGTATCTGGCTTCCTATCAGGACGAAAATTCGTATAGTGTATAGTTTCAGGGTGCCAATTTCAAATCCGGCCGTGTTTTGAGTTCCAGCCTCAGGTAACGAACATTAAAAATTTTCAGACCCTGAGATCTTCAAGTTCACCCTAAAAATCTAAAATCGGTATCTGGCTTCCTATCAGGACGAAAATTCGTATACTCTATAGTATTAGGGTGCCAATTTCAAATCCGGCCGTTGTTTTGAGTTTCAGCCTCAGGTAACGAACATCAAAAACTTCTAGACACTGAGATCTTCAAGTTCACCCTAAATATCTGAAATTGTTATTTGGCTTCCTGTCAGGACGAAAGTTCGTATAGTGTATAGTTTCAATCGTACCCCTCCATTACATTATAGCGACTGTATACCTAGATATATCAAATAACGCCGATTCTCGATCGAACTAAAAGTCCATTAATTTGGCCCTATAGAATACATAGTAGGGCACGCGACACGATGTGAGATCTCTATCTTTCGACAGTAATCACCCCTTTGAGTAAATAATAAATCGCTTTAAAATGTTGCTGCTCAACAACTATAATCGTCAAATAATAGTGGGGCGCAGTGCCGTGTACAGTATGAGTCTCTATAGAGTCCTCATAATTACCCATTGTTTGAGCTTAAGTACCGCCCATTAGGCATGAGTCTGTCGCCCATACGTACTCCGCCACTAGCCGTACGTCTAGGCTACCTACTATAGTCACGTTAGGGCACTATGTAAAGTGCACTACTTATTGTAACGATAGGAACGTTGTTTAGAATGTGAGTGTCAGGTTATGGTCAGGTTGAAATAAAGGGTTTTCCAATAAGAGGTGTTATTTTGATATTCAAAAAAAAATGGCATACTCTGAAACAAATGATCGGATGTTTATTTCGATGTAAAGAGGAAGGTTTGCCATTAAGAATGGAAAATAATATCAGCCAAATGGCCACCACGGCTACGCTAGCAGAACCATATCCTTTTCATGAAATTGTCCATCACTAAATCGCAAAGTGGTTGCTGTGTGCCCTGAATAGCTTCACGAATTCCATCTTTGAGTTCTTAAATCGACGCTGGGCTATTGGCGTAGACCTTATCTTTCACGTGGCCCCAAAGGAAGAAGTCGCAAGGTGTTAAATCACAAGATATCGGTGGCGAATTGTGATCACCTCTTCGAGAGATAACACGGTCCGGAAACTTTCCCTGTAAAAGAGTTATGGTTTTGTTGTTTGTGTGACACGTAGCGCCGTATTGTTGAAAGTAAACGTTGTCCAGATCAATATCATCCAATTCCGGCCATAAAAAATTACTAATCATCTCTCGATAGCGCAATTCAGTCACCGTAACTGTTGCTTCAGCCTCATTTTCGAAAAAGTAAGGGCCAGTGACCTCGCCTGACCATAAACCGCACCAAACAGTTACACGTTAAGGATGGAGAGGCTTTTCAACACGGATCTTGGGTTTTCCGAGCCCCAGATGCGACAATTTTGCTTGTTGACGTAGCCAGCGTGGTGGAAATGGGCCTCGTCAGTCCAGATGATTTTTCGATGAAATTCCGGATCATTTTCATGCATTTCAAGGACTCAATCAGCAAAGAAACGACGTTGTTGATGATCGGCCGGCTTCAGTTCCTGTGTTAACTGAACTTTGTAAGCCTTAAAACCCAAGTCTTAATGCAAAATACGGTATAATGACGGTTGTGGAATGCCCAATTCCAAAGAACGACGAGGAATGGACAAACCTGGGTTTTCTTCAACACTTTGAGCTACAGCAGCAATATTCTCCATTGTTCTTGAGCGATATGCACGATTTTTATTCGTCACATCACTCACTTGTCCGAACAGCTCGAATTTTTCCACCAATTTCTGTATTGCGAATCGACAAGGTGCTGCACGACGACCAAAAAGTGTTCTAGTTTTACGAACTCTCACTGACAAATTTTCAGCATTTTTATAGTGGATTTTGATAATTTCAGTGCGTTGTTGAAGCGTGTATCGTTCCATTTTTCTTAATGGCGTTGGTTCTACTTGTCAAATGTCAAACAACTGCAGCGACAAAACTGACGTCTACCGAAATAGCCAGCTATTCAAAGTAACACCTCTTATTGGAAAACCCTTCATCATGTAACGTAATATCACAAAGTTGTAAAAATAATGATAAAAAACATAAATACAGAAAGGTTATAATAAACAAAGTCCACAGTTATTGCTCTTAAGTGATTGCATTACACCCATTCTACATCTGAAGAGGTAGAAATAATAAAATAATGTATGAACCCGCGTTCCGCAATTGTTAAGTTTAAGGTATAGGTCGTTAAAGTTTGAGCTTCTGTGCTACCAAACACAGAAGTCTTGAATATATAAGTCACGAACAATTTAATTTTAACGTACAGAGACCTTAACTGCTAGGATGTTCAAGAATATGGTAAAATTGGATGCTTCTAATAGCTATTATTATAACCCTATCGAATCCAAGTAAGATTATGATTCGCTGTAAGAAAATAGTAGTTAATAAAAGCTTACTGGTCCTGACCAAATTCGAGTGATGGTACTTGAACGCTGTGCCACTCAGCTTGCACTTGTTCCTTGCAAGCTTTTCAAACTATCGTATGAGGGAAGCGTGCATGGAAGATTCAACTCATTCCTAAGAAAGGCAAAAAACCGATTCCATCAATTATAGACCTGTGGCTCTTCTCAGCATCATTTCTAAGGTTATGGATACTGTCATTAATACACAGCTCCTGAAATACCTGGACAACAATAACATCATAAGTGATCGCCAGTATGGCTAGGGGTGACCTCCTGGCCTACATCACCCACTTGTGGAACAGAGCAATTGAAAATCATGGCGAATCCCGTATTGTTGCACTTGTCACATCGATAGCCTTTGATAGAGTATGGAGTGAGGTATTTCTGGTCAAGCTTGCTGCTTATGGACTACCACCTGACCTGCGCCAGTGGCTGAATAGCTTTTAGAACGACCGATCTCTGTTTATTGTAGTCGAAGGCTGTTCATCAACAAGCTGCTGGAAATAACATCCAATCTTATCTACAGTCTCGCAGACAGCAGTACAATATTACAGAGCATGGAACCAGGCAAGCCACTATCATCCCAGGCGACGGCAACATCTCTCACAGATCAACGTAGATATAAAAACAATTATCGAGTGGCGATTAGTAAATAAAGTATAGTTGAAATGGAGGGTCACCCAATAGTTGAGTCACCTTCCATCAAACTTTTGGGAATCAACATCACTATCCAGAAGAGAGCAATTAGACTAATCGATACTCCTAACCTCACAAAGAATCTCCTCAGTCACCTCCAGCATTCCTTCTTTTGGAAAACTTCGTCGCTGTGGCATGAGTTGCCGGAGAATTTGTTTCCTGATGGCTACAACCTGTGGCGTTTCAAATCTAACATAAACAACGTATCTTCTCGTATTGCTTCTACAGCGCCATAGGCTTTCAGCCTTTGTCACCTAACCATAGAAAAAAGGGAGGTTGTCTGAACGAGTCACATTCATCATGGCAAGTAATGCTCTAGCTGCACCAGTAAAATAAGACAATGAAAAATTAATGTAGCCACGGAAGTGAACGTTTTCATGAGGATGGCTTATCATCCAAACTAATCTCCATTGCAATCTGCGTCTAATGTACAATATTATTCACTGCAAAGGCACATCTGCTCTCCATATTTCCGCATCGTTCTGCACCGTTGCAAGTTGCAAACTCCACTTAAACAAATCCCGGCTACGCCTCATAATCTCCTGGTTGTAATCGCTCAACTCCATAATCTTATCGGACGATCTCTTCCGGAGCTTGCCCCTGACTCTTATATTAATATTATTACGAGGCAGTTAAATGCTGACCTGGGACGGGCGGGGACATGGCACCAAGGTTATTTGATACTTTTTGGTACGCGAAAAAAACGACACAACTGTCACAATGGTAGGGGTGATGCTGTTACAGTACCGAGACTTAAGGGGTCTGGGTACACACAGTTATACATACATATGTATTTGCATGTTCGGATTCCCATTTCGAACGGAACTCACTTGTTTTTCAAACTACATAGACAATATTTCAGAAGTTAAGACCTTAAGGGTCTAGGGTATATCGCGCGAAATTGAGAATCCAAGAAAAGACGTATTCCCGTGTTAGCGAGGAGGCGTGGTCGCGTGTTCGCGTGTGTGTGACTAAAATGAGGGGAGATAATTCCAAAAATTCAAAGGTAGGTTCAAAGGGTCCAAAGGACACCATAAAATTGAATTTCGCATTTCCAAGCTCCTGACGTTACCTTTAAACCTTCAGTAATGACTTAAAGTGCAAATTGAAGAAGAAAGCTTGCTCTTGTGCACCTATTTAGCCTGTTTTTGATATCATGTTTGATTGTTAAATTACAGGCATTTATAGAATGTATGATTTTGTATTGTATTGAGTGTTTTTGCACATTAAAAGCTTTTTTGAGAAAATCGAAAATAGTTGTCATTCATTAAGGTCTTAAGTATCGCCTTCTGTAATATTATATATGTAGTTCGAAAATATAGTGAGTTGTGCGGGAAATTGTGAGTCCGTGTTTTACATGGCAAATACGTATGTATGAATGTCTCTACCCAGGCCCCTTAATGAATGACAACTATTTGCGGTTTTCTCAAAAAGGTTTCTTAGTGTGCAAAAAACTCGCAATGTAAAATCAGACAGTCTTCAAATGTCTGTAATTTAACAACCAAACACGATTTTCAATTCAATTCAATTTCAATTCATTTTTATGGTGACCTTTGGATCTTATCCAAAAGCTTGACAAAAGGTGACTTGACTATTGGGTGACAAAACAAGCGTAAGAACGTTTGGTCTATATTATTTGAAAGTTTGATGGCAAGGCCTTATAAAAAGTGCGATAGATCTTTACATGCAGTTAGGTAAACAATCCAAAGAGTACATTGGCTCAAAGCAGAGAACAATGTTTGACCAAATTTGCTCAGACACCTAAGCTTGTACAGTGTTGAGCATTTGCAAAGTCTTTCATCAACGAAATCTTTGATTAAAGGATTAAAGGAGGAACTTTGATTACATATCTGATAATGCAAAATCACTTACAAATGACTTGATGATATAATAGATATAAAATGCATTAGGACTGATTAGTAACTAGTAAATATAACGCATTCAATTTATTCTAGGTCGATTCCTTGTGATTCTGATATGCTTTGGTTGGGCATTCTTGCCAATGATACACATAGCCGCATACTTTTTCAAAATTCCAGAAACGGTTTTGTGTGGATGTGCACAGTTTGCTTTTGTGCAGGTATTTAAATGTTATATTAAAAACAAATCTATCGTCGTTACTACAGTCACCGAGACAAAAAATATCCTTGACCTTACCTTTGGATTTTTGGACTTATCTCCCCTCATCTTAGACACACACACTTGAGAAACGGAACAGGCGGCCACGCCTCCTCGCTAACGGGAATACGTATTTTCTTGGATTCTCAATTTCACGGACTATACACTAGACCCGTCGAGTCGAGTAGGCTGACTATGATTAAATAGTTGACAAAGTATGGGTAAAATAAGATTTGAACGTACAGGATGTTTATTTGAAAAAATTTCTTCACCCTATTATACGCCCTGCGCTCCAGGGTCACCCCCTTAAAAATTTTAAATGACAAGAGGAAAGAAGTAATATCTTGTTTCAAAGTTATGTCGAAGTCCTTTATTTTGACGTTTGATTCTTTAATATCGGTTGATCCGTTTTCGAGGAAACCAGAAAAATCTTTGTATACCTTAATTTGTTTAGATAGAACAAAACACACGTAAATATCACTTTTGCAATAAGTGTTCAAAATACTGCCCGTTATTGGCAAAACAATCGTGATGTGTAAATTCCTGACGAACAATTGCAAAAACAGTGGAAATTATTCCAATATATGGTGCCCAAAATCAATGTGCTCGGCAAACTGCAGTTCCGTTTAACGCCAAACATCCGGGAAAGATAACTTCGCGTAGGTATGTTTTAGCCCTTGTTACGAAATTTCCTCAAACTGGATCTATTGCAAATAAAAAATGGAGTTGAAGTTGAAGTCTTGGGTCATTTTGGCATAAATGATTTAGTTCTATACACAGAGTTACCCAACCCCATACTGGATTACAGGCTGACTTGGAGGCACTTGGACGTGGATTATAAGGTAAGCAAGACTCGAAACTCATTATGGGCCTGCAGAAGAGTTGTCGGTAGTAGTTGGGGCTTGAGTCCAAAAGTGGTGCACTGGCTCTATACTACAATAGTCAGACCGTCATTAATATATGGCTCCATACTGTGATGGACCTGTATAAAGACGGAGGCAATAAGAGCGAAACTTAATAAGGTTCAACGTTTGGCATGTCTTAGTATAACCAGTGTAGTGCGCACAACACCTTTGAGTGCCATTGAAACACTATTGAATCTTCCTCCTTTGGATCTGGTAATTCAAGGGGAAGCTAGAAAAACTGGGTTCCGTCTCTGGAGTCAGGGTAGCTGGACTTTTATGAATCCAGGCAAAGGACATTCGACGATTCTAGCAGAGTTGCATGAGGATAGTCCTATTTTGTTGGCGAGGAGCGATATAGTTTCTCCTACGCATCGCTTCAATCGCGGTGTTTCCGTCAAGGGAAGAATGGGAGCCTAGGGAAAGAAGGAGGAGGATAGATCTGGTACACAGACGGTTCACTCGCTAGAAAGGGCTCGGGTTCGGGAGTCTACGGACCCCATACAAGACTTTCACTCCCTCTTGGGGGCACACCACAGTATTCCAGGCTGTAGTCTATGCGATACTTGCTTGTGTAAATCGTATTCGGGAAATTGACGGGTCTAGGAGGCGGATTACTATCTGCTCTGAGCAGCCATCAAAGCACTGAGTGCTTGGAAAATAACGTCGAGACTGGTCCTGGAGTGCAGGAGAGCTCTTGACGACATCTCAGCTAAACACAAGGTATCACTGATGTGGGTACCTGGGTACGCTGGGGTAAAGGGTAACGACATGGCGGATCGTCTGGCTAGGATGGGATCCGGCAACAGTTTTTTGGGCCCGGAACCAGCCTTAGGACTATCTGCAAACTTGATTAGGAAAACAACTGATGAGTGGATCCAGAATCGACACTCTCTGAGATGGAACGACATCCTCTGGTCATCTCCGTCAAGCTCGGGAACTATTAGCAGGGCCTGCAGAGAGAATAGGACGATTTCGTCTCTCTCTGGATAGGAGTAACTTGAGATTGCTAGTAGGCTTATCAACGGGTCACAACACCTTCAGGCGTCACCTGTTCGTGATGAGGGTGGTCAACGACTCAACGTGCACGTGGTGTGGTGAAGAGGAAGAATCCTCTGCACACATCTTGTGTCGCTGTGAAACCCTGGATTATCACAGGCAGACTATGCTGTCACATACACAGTCACATTCCGTGCTGGATAGCCTCTGGTCCTTATTCATTCATTCATACCCAACCCCATAAATTTTATCTATGGAAAATGAAAATAGTGCAAGAGCTAACAGAGGATGATTTAGACCGGCTAGTTGGGTTATGTGAACGACTGGCTACATCGATTAATGGTAATACTATGATATAAACGTAAAGAATATCTGCCCCAATGATGAATGCACATTTTATCCAACTGGATTTGTTAAGAAGCATAACTGCAGGTATTGGCGCATTAAAAATCTTCAAGCGTCTGTAGTAGGGCATAACCTAGTACCCATAAGAAATTAGCGTATCGGCAGGCATTTTAGGACACGGCTATCAAGTACAATCTCAAAACATTGAGTAAAATTTAGTAGTAGCAGCAGATACTCTGTACCTAACCTAACATTAATAATACTTTGCGTATTTGACTCTGTAACTGCAAATTGAAACCAGTCGGCCGCAACATACCCGTAATAGCGTGTGTCTACATCTTCCTTTTTTCTGAGAGGATTTGCTTGCAAAAAAAAGGAAAATATGATGAATACGAAATGAGGCAAAATCTTTTGCTTCCATCTTTACCTTGTGAGCATCACCTTTTCCTCCTACCTTTGCGTTTGAAAGAAAGTATTTTGAGCTCCTATTGTATGCAAAATAACTGCTGGAATCAGTCATTAACTTCCACAGCCTACAAGCAGTAGAGATAACGAATAGGTATATCAATAATAAGGCAAACACTGAACACCACTCACTCCTTGTTCGCCTGTAAAGAAATATTCGCAATTCAAGAGTTTATCCTGTAAAGATATACTCGCAACAAGAACATCTGTTCTCGCTCTGAAAAAAATTCTTCAAATTATGGTTAATTTGGACCAAAAAATGTGTGTTCTTGATTTCAGTATTATTCTAAATAAATACCTATGCCCAGGAAGAGACAAACCGAAGAGGAGTGACAGTTTCACATCACCCAGACATCTTACGCTATTCACGGATGGTTCCAACGACACAAGAACCAATAACCGAGGAAGTTTTACACAATACAATATACATTAATCTCAGTGAAAATTGGGAGGTATAGGTGTTCTAAGCAGGAATTATAACCATAGAGTTTGAAGTCAAGAAACTTTTTTTTATAACTGAGCAGACCGCGCAGGCAGAGCCTAAATACCAGAGTACCGCGGCTGCTGTGAAAGGGTTATGTTAGGGGAAGTTTGTTAACGCGAGATTTGAATGGGCCAATACCCGCAGGCCCAATCAATACATCTTCTGGCAGTCCATTCCAAGCCTTGGACAACCTGGGAATAAATGTGCGGTTGTACCGCTCAGTTCTTGATGTATGAAGAACGACCGTCTTAGGATGAGATGCAGCGGTCGCAAGGGTACATCTGATAGGAGCAGTGAGTGGCCGAACGATAGAGGATAGCTCAGAGGAGCGGATTCCGTTGGAATATCGGTAGAAGAGTGAGAGGTCACCAACAACACGCCGGTGAAAAAGTGACTGAATGTGGCGCGTTAAGGCCGGTTCGCCCTCCTCTGGACGGCATCTAGTATATAGACAGGGTAGTAGGGACAGCAGCTCCGCAGACATAAGAGCAATACTCCAGGCAAGGTCTTATCTGGGCTTTATATAGCGTGAGGAGGTTACATGGTGAGAAATACTTCCTGGCTCTAAATAGGTACCCAAACTTTTTACCAGCTGCTGTTGCAATGGACGCGACGTGTTCGTGCCAGATTAGATTTTCTGTAATGTTGACTCCTAACAGCTTAAATGAGTGACTCCTTGGCAGAGCCTGGTTGTTCGTTAGAACCTGGTGTTGGCTTGAGCACTTCTTGTTTGATAGCGTACAATACTGGGTCTTGGAGGCATTAAATTTAACCATATTCTTAAGCCCCCAAGCGGTAATGGTATCGAGATCCTTTGAAAGTGAAGCTGCCACCGCCAGTCTTCTGCGTTCCAGCTCGACCACAGAGATCGGTCTATTGCTCATGATGCCTGCATGCAGCGTACTGTCATCCGCAAAAGTGTGGATTGGGTTTGTAGTGCTACAGAGTATATCATTAGTATAAAGCAGAAACAATGTCGTAGCCAATACCGATCCCTGCGGAACCCCGGCATTGATGCTATGGAAAGAAGAGGAAAAGCCGTCTACCACGACAGAGATTTTCCGACCTGAGAGGAAGTCTGCGAGCCAACCGCAGAGCTTAACAGGGAGCCGAACCAAAGATCCCTGATAAACATATCCATAAATAATTTTTTTTTTCAGGTAGCGAGGCTGCCCTGAAAGCAATGAGTTTCAAACAGATTGACTCGATACTCGTACGGAACTGCGTACTCAACGAACTTGGAACAAGGTACAAAATAACTTAGGTTTGAGTTCCAGGTGATAGCGGATTGGAAGGCAATGTATTGGCCGACATAATCGCAAGAGGAGGAACCTAAGCAGCACTCCTACACCAGCGACATACACCAGAACTACCACACTCGAAGGTGTTCATACCATACCCTTCTGCTCAGCCCCCCCCCCCCCCCGAGAATCATGGAATGTAATGGAATGAAATTAGGTTCTTTCCAACAGCATATTTTGTACCGTCCACTGAACCGTCACGAAACTGTTCGGATCGTTTGTGATGCGCATGCGTTGATTTTGGATCGTTCCGTGACCGTACAAACAGAAAAATCTGTTGGAACAGTTCTTTCTCCTATTTCACTGTACTCGTCTCAGTTCTGACAGCTATAAAAAAAAACGAGCCTCGATTTCATTTCAAAACCCACCGTCAAAGACCCAGATGCCAAGAGCTTTATTAAAATTGATCGGGGCCTGAGTTTTCTGACGATGACTTGGTGTTAATCTATCAACCACAACCGAAAAATGAGGATTATTTGGGTAATTTTAGCCACGAATAACGGTTGCCACTCACAACCAGGTATTCTCGTAGCTCTATAAACAAAGAACCTGGGTTATGTTTTCCAAAAAAATGACCAAATTTATCATAACATACCATGTATAACATTATTTTTTGATTCCATTTCCATTTTTGGCTTTGGTGAAGTTTCGACCAACAAACGAGCCAGCCAAACAACAAGCAACAGCTAAAATAAAAGAAGCAAAATCAAATCACACTCAATCTCAACACTCAAGATTCAAGGAAGCAATAAAACAGAAGGCGCATGCTCATAGAGATGACAAAATGAAATTGTGCGCCAAGCGGGCGATTTACTTTCTACTGCGCATGTCAGTCCTCACAGTCTTTACTCTGGACCAAGTACCAATTTGACCGTACAGAAACCGAACGCTTTATGGACCGTTTCATGAACGGTCACAAAACGTGTTGGAAAGAACCTATTGTAATCTGAGTAACCACTTGCGGAAGTTAGGTCTGGAACAAACGGACTGTCGTTTCTACCATGTGGAGAATGAAATAGCGGAGCACATAATGTGCTCCTGTCCCTTATTGAAAAGAACTAGATTTCAGACTTTCGGATTCACCAAACCACCCACTGACTTCAAGGAAGTCTCACCCAATACGGCCATCGCTTTCGTCAAGAGGTGTGGATTATACGGTGAACTATACATAGGTGTGAGCCACTTCTTCTTAGGGTGCCATCTTCTTACGAAGGTTGGCGACCATCACGACAATTTTCACTTTATTAACTGCGGCTCTGAATAACTGTGTTGTGGAGCAGTTATACCACTCCCTCAAGTTACGAAGCCACGAGGTGCGTCTTCTTCCTACATTGCGTTTGCCATCGATTTTTCCTTGCATAATGACATGGAGAATTTGGTATCCTTCACCTCTCATTATGTGGCCCAGGTATTGTAATTTTCTTAATTTAATTAATTAGTTTTTATTTCTGTTCTTTCGTCTTGGAGAGTTGTCTTAAAACTTCCTCGTCACAGCGGAACGAGGAATAGTTACCCCGCTCACTTTCAACCCCAGCTAACTGACCTAAGTTACCGATGAAATGTCCCTTGTATAAGCAACGCCAGATATGAGCTATATATTATCGACTTGTCTTCAGCTGCTGTGATAATTCTACCTACTAACTCGACTAAGATATATTGATTTTCCTCCCCTAGCTACTGCGGCAGCCAAAACAGTATGAATTGATAAGGAAAACTAGAGCATCCGGAAGCTATATACATTCTCTTTCCCTCTCTCTGTCTTCCTCCTTCCCCTATCCACATCCAGCTTGCTCGTATATTGTACCCCCAAGCTTCACTTAATTATTAATCCCCTCCCAAAAACTTCCTTTGTAGCCACAAATTACCGTCTCAGGCATCGTTTAAATTCAATTTGATAAATTGCTGAGGGTCTTCTTGGAACAACTTGTTGTATATCAAAAGCCAGTCATCCGCAAGCTTTGGAACATCCTCCCTTTCATTTGAGATGCACTGTCACTAAAAGACGAAATAAGGCCTCATGTTTCAATTATGGCAAGAAAAGCTAACTTTTGGTACTGCAATTTTATATTTGAATTTCCACTGTTTGGTCCATGAATCTATGGCTGCAATAAATACCTTTTTCCTGGCAATGTTTGGTTACATTCTCTGGGGAGATTTTGCACTAAGATTTATCATAACCTTCCTTACTAGGCTAAAATGACAAACTGCTGCAATATATTAGTTAAGACCTAAGAGTAGCAACTGAACATAGAGGCAGTAAACAACTAATTCTTGTAGGCCGACATCTTTTCTTACGTTGTCATATTGACCACCAGGCAATCATAATTCTTTACTATCGTCTTAATTGTGTTCAGAAATATTTCATTCTACATACATTAAAAGAGATGGTATTTTGATTGACCTCTACGGCGTTACTGCATATTTCTTCATCATAAACGCAAATTCTGAAGTCTTACATACATTTTGAAGAGCTGGCAACGCCGACATAATTTTTAATGCGACTTATTACGGTAGAAGCTCGACTGTCAAACGTTTGTTTTGTTAGTGCGTCTTTTATGCTTAGTCAATAAAATCGAATTTGCTATTTGTTGGTAACTGTAGTGAAGCTTTACGTACTTGCTGTGCTATATTCGAGTGTAGTTTCACAGTTTTTCGAGGTGGAACTCAAAGAGTGCAGTGTTTGTAACATGGGTTACATTGGAAGAATTTTCAGGTTAGTTGGCATTACGCAGCATTGTTTACAGTTTGAACTGTCACTGCGAGGTCACAGCTGACAAAGTTTGGTGGCTGAAGTGTCAAAGGTGATGGCTTTGAGCACGCCATGCTGAAGTGGTTTTTTACTACCTCTATGTTCAGTTGAGGTCCAGACCTGGTAGAAGCATCACTTAGTTTTATTTTGCTGCTCCTTCGCCGTTTTTGTTATTGCATTTGGCTGCAAGGTTTTTCTTCACGTTTTCTCGAGAAAGGCTTTTTCCTTCATAATAATGCCTGTATTTACAAAGCAGAACAAAGGCACGGTGCACTCTCGTGCAGCGTGTGTCGTGTGGAATTCTAGAGACTGATTCGATTTCGGACCATTGGCATTGGTAGTCTGAGCACGGAAATCACCAAAAGGCGCTTTGAAACGAGGTGAAATATTTTCGTGGATACCAAGACACGGAAAGACGTGGAGCTAACTATAAAGCCCTCCGCACACAGTCAATCTGGCAGATTCGCCTATACTTGCGCAAGATCCTCGTTCTGCTGGAACCATGTGACTGGAGAGTGCGTCATCCGCACACAGGTCGGCACTCTCAATGGATTCCAATTATTTAAAAAAATGGAGTCAAGTTGATTGACTCAGTACTTCCCACACATTACAGTCATACCAGTTCATAGTTCCCACCCACCATGATGATACCATTTTAATACTTGTCCATTGCATGCTAATATTTATATTTTTTTCGTACATTGTCCTGTAAATGGTACTTAACTGTTAGGCAATAAACGCTATTATTATTATTATTACCTGACCTATTATTATTCTGAATTCAGGAAGGATCGTACAATGCTACAGGTCTTAAGGATTACAGATTTTTGGAAGGTTTTATGTAACTTTTCATTCAGGCCCAATTGTTGCAGGTGTGGCGTAAATGTATTTGGAGTAAGGCCTGAGACCGACATAATGAGGGGGACAATGACAACTTTGTTTTGTTTCCATAGACGTTTTATTTCTATGGCGAGATCGGTATATTTAGATATCTTCCCAGCGTAGGTGTTTTGGATGTTCATATTATTGGGAATCGCAATATCTATTAAGTGGGTCACTTTGTCTGTCTTTGACTGGAAAACTATATCTGGCCTATTTGCTGGGATGGTTTTGTCTGTATGTACTTCAATGTCCCAGTATAGTTTGAATTGATTGTTCTCGAGTACTGAGGTCGGTGTGTAGTTATAATACGGATCTGTGTTTTCAATTAGCTTGTTTGTTGTGGGTAGTGCTTGGTGTATGACTTGGTATGGCTGCAGAGTTATGTCTGGCTGTATACTCAGTATCAGCGAGAGTTTTGCATGCACTAGTTATGTGTTCTATTGTTTCCTTCTGTTGGTGGCATTTTCTGCAGTTATCATCAGAGATGGATGGATCTTTGATTATTTGCTTCTTGTAATTTTGTGTCGCAATCACTTGGTCTTGGATAGCAAGCATAAAACCTTCCGCTTCCGGAAAGAGCTGGCCATCCTGCAGCCAAGTGTATGACTGCTTTTCATTAATGTGGTCTTGTGTAACACGGTATCTATGTTTGCCGTGGAGTGCTTTCTGCGACCAGGTGTTTATTTTTTCTTGTTGTGCTTGTATGTGGTTGTGTGCGTCTGCTGCGTGGTCTGGACAAGAAAGGGCGAGTGGTGTGTAGTTTTTGTCTGCTTTTACTATTGCTTTATGTAAGTTTGTTTGTTTACTGTTTATTATTATTGTTATTATTATTTTATTATTATTATTGCATGAAGCTATAGTTTAATTGAATAATGTTCGCTTTACGCAATATACATAGAACGAAACGAAGTAATACTTACATGCACAGTGTACACGTCACAAAATCCTAAGTCCCCTTGTTTCTGTAATAAGTAAGTCAATGTTCAGATGGACCTAAAAAAGTGTAATATGCCGCTAGGTATTTCATTCACAGGTCAATGGACAGCCTATTATGAATACAATAGATTTTTCAGTCTTACAACCCCCAACCACCCCAATTTCACCCCCACTTAAAAAAAGTAGAAAATGAGAAGAACCCCTAAAACGCCTTAAAACAAAGTTTGAGATGTTTTCATATTTTCTGGTCTTTTTATTATTGCTGCTTTATTATTGCCGCCACTGACACAATTTTTCATGAAAATACGCGTTTTCCATCCTCGCCGCGGTAGTAATACTGTTTTAAAAATTAATTTAAAACAATTCAATAATTTTCTCCTTACCTAATATAGAACGATCTAAGGCAATACTCGTATGTATACATCAAAAGTACTAAGTCCGTTAGTTTCTGTAATAGGCAAAGCAATGTTCGGATGGACCTAAAAAAGTGTATTATGCCGCTAAGTCCTTATTTCACAGACAATGGATAGGCTATTATGAATACAACAATCTTTTTCAATTTTACTACCTCCCACCCCTCAACCACCCCAAATTTCACCCTTACCCAAAAAAGTAGAAAATGATCAGGAACACTTAAAACGCGTAAAAACGAAGTTTGGAGAACATTTGAAATTTTTTGCTAATTGCTATAATGCAGCGGTTACTGAGATTACGACGTTAGAAGAACGCCAACAGACAGAAGGATCGACAGGCAGACAAACTGACAGACAGGCCGACGGAAATGGGTGACGCAGATTTTCGTTACGTATAAAACACCCAAAAACCGTAGTATCCCAAAATCGAAAGTATTCGCGATATCTGCCAGTATGGGACGCAAAAGGGATGTATTTCATATGTTTTATTTAAATTTATTAGGAATATGATGTTATGGGAAGGTAAGCTTACGCGGACTCCAGCTTTTCATTAATTTAGTATATTTAACCTTCCCCCCTGAGAAAAAATTTCTAGAAATACCTCAAAGACTTTTTACGTGGCATCATTTCAACAATATGGTGCACCTAAGGACTGCGATAAAAAGTAAAACATTTGATAAGCGCCTCAAAAGCACGCACCGATAACAAAGAAGCTGCAATTTTGTATTTTCAGCGAGCCATCCAATATCTTGTCCAAAACGTTAACTTCACCATAATATCTACCCTAGCCATAGGTAACGCGTTGTTCTTTTGTGAGTTGTTTCCCTTTTTAGTGCGTGTTTCACCCCAAATCGATGAAGGCTGAAAAGGTTGGGGCTAATCCCATAAGATGCCCTTTCTATCGCCGTCAAATGGCGCGAAAATTCATGCCTGAAGGGCATTATGAATTATACACAAAAAACGCCGATTCGGCAGATGTTTGCTGCCATACACACCGAAAAGTATGGAAAGAAATTTGTGTTTTATGGACTCACTCGGCTGGAATATTGGACATTATACGGTCATTTGTCTGCTATGTGGCTTTTGTGCCAAGTCCGCAAATTATGAATAAAGAAGATTTATTTACGGTATAAGGAAGATCCCGCATTTATAGTACACCATAAACGAAACGTTCCTCGTTAGGCATTACATTCGAATAGACCTAAACTGATCTGCTCATGTGCCCATATTGATATACAGGGTGAGTCAAGCTCGACGCCTCGGACTCTTGTGACCAAACGATACCACTTTTCGAAAAATCGACTCTGCAGGTGTATGTAGGTCGAGCTGGAGTACATTTTAAAAATAAATGACTTTTATACAGGTTGTCTAATAAAAGCGTGACATATCAAAGTTATGTTTTTTTAAATGAAACACCCTGTATATTATTGCATATATAGATTCCTGGGTGCATTTTAGTGTGACTTTATGTATCACACATGGGACTTTAAGCGAACCGTTCAGGTGCAAATCACAATTTTGGGTATAGGTACCTGTCAGAAAAAAATTGAATATCGCAGCTATTAAAAATCTTAGAGGGCTGTGACTTTGCCGTCTTACTAAGCATGAACTGTGTTAGCTTACGTTAGACGGTCGAGTTCGAATTACATTTGTGCTTGGAGAAATCGGTAGATCAATTAAGGAAACTTCAATCAAAGGTAACTTGATTTTTTCAAATGAGAATGCGTAACTTTTTTATACGGTCAAATGTGCAATTTGATGTGCTTTCTAATTATATCAGGTTGTTAATATCAATTTATGGTAGTTTTTATTAAATTTCGAGATTTCAATCAAATCAGTGTTTTTCAATTTCCCTACCTATAAACAAACTAGCAGGCCATGAAATATAAACAAAATCGTATTCAGATGGAAGAAAACAACTAACTTAGCAAAAAGATCCAGCAGAACTAGAGTAAAAAAACAAGATTATAAAAATTCCCTACAACAAATCAACTCTAACCAGAAACAACGGCGGTAATATGTTTAAGGTTAAAGAGAAGCTGGAGTACGACAGAAATGGATAATTTTTACAGCCTACTAGCGACTGCAATGTACTAGATATTAAAAATTTCCAAAATCACTAAATACTTTGAAATGAAAGCAAAACTTTCAGCGATCGTTGCCGTCAGTCTAATATCTTCACGACGCAATTTCAGATTTAATGGTATAAAACAGTAGTTATTTCCGTCAAGGTCAAAAGTAATGATACCTCTCACTGTCGTCCTTTAAATTTCTCAATATCTATTAGAAAGATCGCAAAAAGAAGGAATACTGACAAATCATATTTTAATTTTTCTGCCAGGTAAATTATGTTTAATAATTTGAGCAGATTTTTAATTTATTCTTCATTTTCGGCGATCTTGCTTATTAGCATTGAAGAATTTGCAGAACTCCAGTCAGAGGTATCGGTTACTATTTTTTTAAATCATGAAATGTGAAATTTTATTCTGAAGCTATTAAACTGTCAGCAACATTACGTGGTAGATTTCCTTTCATTTCAAAATTCACAATGGTTTTGTGAATCGTCAATCTTTAGAATATTGTAGTAGCCGGTATGCTGTGAAAAATACCCATTTCTGTCGTACTCCAGCTGCTTTTTGACCTTAGATGTGTTATGTCTGCTATTTCTGGTTAGAATTGATTTTTTGTAAGTCCTTTTTATAACTTTGTCCCTTTATTCTAGTCCGTCCGCTAAGTTAGTTGTTTTGTCCCATCTGAACAGTTTTTTGTTTATATTTCATGGCCTGCCAAGTTGCTTATGAGTAGGAAAATTGAAAAACACCGGTTTTACTGAAAATTTGAAATTAAATCAAGACTACCAGAGATTGATATTTACAACCGCATATCATTTATTAGAAAGCTTATCAAATTGCACATTTGATCGTATAAAAAAAATTACGTATTCCCATTTGAAAAAATCAAGTTACCTTTGATTGAAGTTTCCTTAATTGATCTGCCGATTTCTCCAAGTACAAATGGAATTCGAACTCGACCGTCTAACGTAAACTGACACATTTTATGCTTAGTAATACGGCAAAGTGATGTCACTCTAAGATTTATAATAGCTGCGGTATTCAATTTTTTTCTGACATCTACCTATACCCAAAATTGTGATTTGCACCTAAACGGTTCGCTTAAAGTCCCATATGTGATACATGAAGTCACACTAAAATGCACCCGGGAATCTAAATGTGCAATAATATACAGGGTGTTCCATTTAAAAAAACATAACTTTGATATGTCACGCTTCTATTAGACACCCTGTATAAAAGTCATTATTTTTAAAATGTACTCCAACTCGACCTACATACACTCATAAAGTCGATTTTTCGAAAAGTGGTATCGTTTGGTCACAAGAGTCCGAGGCGTTGAGCTTGACTCACCCTGTATGTCATAGTCACAATGTCTTAAGAGACATGTTGTGAACTCGCAAAATGTATTAGGTCGGAGCTAGAGTATTGCCGACACGAATATTATCAATAGCTTTGAGAACTGTAGCTCGCCATCGTTCGCGATTTACTGTCAGTTCAGTGGCGCTCTTGATACTCATATCCAGCAACTGTTTTGTCGTATCCACCCAGTGTGTAGGGGAACGGGCACGGCGCCGTCCACTCGGGACGTGATCCTGAACTACAAGTTTCTCAATTTTATCGCTTCTGTGAATATGTCCGAAGAATGAAAGCATTTTCGTCAACACAACGGAGGATAGTCTCTTTGGATTACCGAGCTCATACAGTATGGAAACGTTAGTTCGATGGTCGGTATAAGAAACTCTCAGCATTCTCCTCCACGTTCACATTTCAAAAGCATTTATGCGAGCTCGATCTGCCTTTTTAATAGTCCAAGTCTCCGAGGCGTACAAAAATATGGAGAACACAGGAGACTGAACCAGCGACATTTGGGTAGCTTTAGTGATGTTATGGTCACGCCATATTTTAGTAAGCTTTGTCATGGCCGCACGTGCCTGTTGAATGCGCCGTCGAATCTCATTTTCACAGCTACCCGAATTGTCGATCAAAGATACGAGGTACACAAAACTTTGAACTACTTCACAACCATATTGATAGGTTAACGAAGAAACTAGCCTCATTCATCTTTATCCTTCGTAGGCTCAAAAAGCTAGTACCCTTGGAATCCCTTTTAATAGTTTTTCTTCATTGGTACATTCTCACTTTGCATATGGAATTTTGCCTTGGAGCACTCTTCGCAAGCTTCTCAGGCGATCCTGTGAAGCCCTTGTGTATCACAGGCAACCTATACCAGGTTGAAGATCTCTTGAACCTGAAGACATAAGATGAACAGAATCCAAGTCCATCCTCACCTTTGCGATGCGGGATGAACTAGAGTAAAGATAGGTGCATCAGGGCCCGCTTGTACTTATTGCCCTAAACTACGAGGAATATTAAAGCTAATGATGACTGTCTACCTTCTGTTTCTTCATAGGTGATCTGCGTTAAACGTTTTGGTATCAACATCAACAATAACATCTCCTGGCATGACCAAGCCATCAATATTGCTAAAACGGCATCACAGAAGCTTGAAGTTTTGTTCAGGAAGCTGTATGCACCAGAGCAACTACTGCTGCTCTACAAGGCGCAGATTCGACAATCGTTGGAGTATTGCTCCCATGTATGGGGATGCGCTCCGAAGCACTTTCTAAAGCTTTTGGAGACTATCCAGAAGAAAGCAACGAGGCTAATCGATACGCGTAATGCCACAAGGGACCACCATAGCCTGGAACATTAAAGAAGGGTGGCAGACTTGTCCCTGTTTTACAGAGTCTATCATGGAGGATGTTAGAGTGGGCACTCCCAGATAATAGCACCAAAGGCCGTCCGAAGGAGAAACACTATGGAGGCTCTGCGAGCGCAACGTTACTAGGTCGAGGTCCCTACTCCCCGAAAAAGTCTCCTCCAGCATTCCTTCTTTCGGAGAACTTCGACGCTGTGGAATGAGCTGCTGGAGAATTTATTTTCCGACGGCTACAACCTGCAGCGCTTCAAATCTAACGTCTTATGCTCTCGCAGCGCTTCTACAGCGCAATAGAAACCATAGAAAAATGCTGCTAGAATTTAATTTAGCGCCTGCTATCAAAGGATCTAGGCAGACAAATGTTGCTAAGGTAAATGTCTAAACCTTTTTACCTTTCTGTAGTAACGCGTTATGTCATTAGTAGTGAGGGTCCTCTATATCGACCGACAACGTCACTTGAGGCTTTTAATGAAATACACGACGTCACCCGAATGCAATTTGACGATTTTCTACCATGGGCGGAATATCAATCCCAAACGCTGTAATTTGCTATCATATCCTTTAAACCCTAACGTGCGACAACTGTACATAACCGCTAACTTGATTTTTTCTAATGGTATTGAGGTCAAAGTAAATGAAACACTTTTCCTTCACACGACGTTTCAGTTTATTGTATTTGAACCTTCGTCAGGTGTCTATAAGGTATTATAAAAACAGGCTAATATTGTAACATACTGTATATTATGGTATTCGTGTATTGTGTATTAGTTGTCATGCATGATGTAAAGGTCAAAGTGTTAGGTTAGATCTTTGAAGTGTAAACGTCATCGAATCGTCTAGAGTTTTCTAGAATGACGGACTGGCATTCTCGAATGTCATCGAATACTCTAGATGGTTCGATGAAGTGTATATAAGGCGACACGGGTAGCGTGGAGTAGTTCAGTTCAGTTGAGTTCAGTTCTAGTTGAGATAAGGTTAAGAGATATTGTATTGAGTTGTGAAGTAAAACGGTGAAAGTTACGTCCAGTTTGATTCTTTGGTAAAGAAAAAGACGCCGTCGTGACAATATGTTTTTATAATTCTTTATAGACACCTGATGATGGTTTAAATATAATAAACCGAAACGTCGTGGTACGGAAAAGTGTTTCATTTACTTTGACCGCAATACCATTAGAAAAAATCAAGTTTGAAATCTACAGTCACGAAAATATAAAATCATAACCACTAACGTGCGGTATGAGATACCGCTATCATTTGCACTGCAAATCCAATTAAATTAAAGTTAGAAATAGCCAAATATCCCAACTTATTGTATGTTTTACGCCACCAAATGTCGCCAATCGGTTTAGAAATTGCCACTTTGGCGAAAAATTGTCATACCTGGCAACTCTGCGGAACGCGAGTTCTAAAGAATAGGTGGGAGGTAGGGGATACTGTGTTCTTTATTTAGGGCTGGTTGTACAAATGCGAGCTTAGCACGAGCTTTGTTAAGCCTAAGCTTAGCTGAGCTCAGGCTTAAAGTCAACACCCGTTGTACGATCGTCGGCTTAGTTAAACCTGGTTGATAATGAAATTCACTACGGTTGGCACCAATGAAGCAATACGTACTGACATAATCATTTGAAAAATTACCTTTTTTGGTTAGACACTTATGACAGTTTCTGTCAAATTTCGGCAACGACCGTTTCTGTCTCTGTTCTTTCATTTGCTCTCTTTGTTAAATTAGACACAAATCTTTCAAAAAATATGACCTAATAAAGTGACAAGCAATTTGAAGGTTCCCCCTTGACACATCATGTCACTTGTATCAGGTTAGGTTTAAGCCTCAACTAAGCTCGCGTTAAGCTTCGGCTTACGTAAGCTTGTATTAAGCTTGGAGTGGGGTGCTAAGCCAGCATTGTACAACGGACGTTTTGCAACTGACGTGGTTTAACGTCGGCTTACCTTAAGCCGAAGCTTAAGCTCGCATTGTACAACCGGCCCTTAAACCTCAGCTAAGCTCGCGCTAAGCTTCGGCTTACATAAGCTCGTGTTAAGCGTGGAGTGGGGGTTTAAGCCAGCATTGTACAGCGGTCATTTTGCAACTGCCGTGGTTTAACGTCGGCTTACCTTAAGCCGAAGCGTAAGCTTGCATTGTACCACCGGCCCTTAATCTGTCAAATTATACGAGCTATCTGCATCCAATGCATTTATATCCGCGTTCCAGGTCCCAGCTTGCAAATCGTGGACAGTGAGAGTAGGCGGCAGAAGAGATCTGCCTGTGCACCATCTGGTACCCGGAGGTAACGGCAAACCAAGGAAAGTCACTGCTAAAAATCGGCAAACTTCTTGGCGGAACGCAAAGGTGCATTCGCTTCACCTAACCAGATAAACGCGATTCTATGCCAACTGCATATGAGAGTCGGTATACGAGGGTTGCTCTATATCTCCGTCAATCCACCAGTACGCAGACAGCTGTTTCACGAGAGTAATCTCTCACATGCTTTACATGTTTGATAGACATGAAAGTTCTGATGCTCTCTATCAATCGACCAATGACGCACTGATGATCGCTAATAAGCGTGAAACAGCTGTCTGCGTACTGGTGTATTGGCGAAGATATAGAGCAACCCTCGTACAATCGTGTATAGTTAAGTGCACAAGCGGCTAGCCGTACCAAATTTACTTTGGCTCCCTGACTCCCGCATGCGCAGAGACTAACGTACTAATGTCATGTTATGATTTGGAAATTGTCGCGCCTTATATTTTTAAACTTGAAAATGAAAATGTAACGTAAAATTGTATTACACTGTGGTCATTTTAGTTTGCAACATATGGGCAACTTTTTTATTATTGATATCTCAGAACATTTTATTCGTGATAAAAGATGGTGCATAAAGAAAAAATAGCTGTGAATTGATCAAATCTGCCATTGTGTATACAGGGAATTTAAAAATTCGGAAAATCTGACAGGTTTTTTCCTATTTATTTCGGATTTTTCGCATTTTCAGTGATAATTTTCGCGGTAACCACAGCTGATACAAAAAAACTTTATATTGCTTTTCTGCTTATAATTTTAGGACCTATAGTTTGCTTATCTCGAAAATTCAACTTCTTAGGTTAGTTTCATCAGATTTTCCAAATTTTTACATACCTTGTATACACGATGGTATAGCAGATTTCATCAACTCACTGCTAGTTCTTCTCTATGCACTATCTTTTATCATGAATAGAATTTTTTGAGATATCGATAGTAAAAAAATTTCCCGTATGTTGACCACACTATATATCAATCTTTTATTTCCTTATAGTTCTAAAATTAATTAATTTAATATAATTAGGTAATTGAAAAGGAATCAGTTTTAAAATTATAAATGATCAAAACAAAAAATAATAAACACTTCATTTATATTGAAAATCAATTAGTTTTATTCTGGTGGATATAAAAGGTTTAGCGCGATGCTATTTTGTTCCTTCGGCGTCTGGTTTGGCAATTATTTTAAATCTTTTGATGGCGGTTTTTTTGTTTTGTACAGACGTCTCTGTCGTGAACTTACTAGGGTGAAATTTTTTCACATGCAGCCTTAAATTGCAGTGCTTTGAAAATAATGTAATGCATATAGTACATCTTAAAGCAATTTTTTTAATTAATTCACAGTAAATAATAGACGTTAGTTCAATTCCAATATTTTCCTCAGACTCTCAGACGAAAAATATCAGCGATAGTAAACTGCAAAAGTGACGAAAATCCCAAAATAATGCGGGCCTTTTAGCTTTTAGTTTTAGGTTATGTTCCGTGTCAACGTCAACTGTCAAAGTCAGGGAGCCAAAGTACACTTGGTACGGCTAGCTTCTTGTAGTCAAGTGCAACCATGTAAAGTCCACTTATACCCCCTTCCAACGCAACAAGATTAGGCATTTTATTTATTTATACATTTTGCAATTGTTTCACCATCCATCTGCCGTACCTTTAAAAATCTCTGACAAAGGCATACGCGTATGAGTTTTGTTGCGTTTTTGGCTCTCGGGAATCAGCAGATTACGTCGATCAGTTTTGTTGTGTTTTTTATAAGCCAGATCTGCAGAAAAAAATTGCAGAACGATCCACGTGTATCACCATTATCTCTAATCAAACAGAATCGTCGATTCAAGGGAAAAAACGGAGCACTAACAATGTTTGTTCAACTGCATTCAATAATTCAACGTGATGTTCCGTTTAGTTTGCTTCGCCTGCATATTCAGCTATACTGCACCTTTATATCAATTTAATAACTTAATTCGCCTCAAGGAAATAAAGTTAACGTCCACTTAATGAAAAAGGTACATAATATTAGTAAATAATGTACCTAAATTCAACGAATGTCAACATTAGTGGTCAGTAAATCACGATTGCTGAACATTGAAACGAAAGCTGTTGCGCCGTCTTTGCTGGATTTATGAAAGTTCATGGCTAGGTTCATGAAATAAATGCTTTAGTGGTAATTGAAGTAAAGGAAACCATTTATTTGAACTGTTTTCTGTACAGGGGAGAACCAAGTATGATATCTAAATCATTGGTTTACTCATGAGATGACATCGCTTAATAGTCAAGCTCTGATTCAATTAATTTTTACATTATGTTGATGGACAAGGTAATAATTTTTTAACCATTGTAACAAACGATTTATTGTTCTTTGTGTGAGTACTTAATTAATGTTCCTCAGCTATTGTTCCGTGACCTAGCGATTTTTTAACACAAAAACTGCTTATTTCAGTAAGTCCAACATTAGGTCTGTTTTTACAGCAATCACAAACTAGTCAGCGTCAATTTGATTGGCCAGTACTAGTCAGAAATAGTTTGACAACTGCAATGGGGAATACTGATTGGCTCTGTCTGGTTTGTGATTCTCTGTAAAAACAGACCTATACCATGACACAAGGCAACAAGACACTTGATTTCAGTTGTCATATCGTTGTCACGAATATGTATAATGCTCTGCTAATTCAAATTCAATAAAAAAAACCACTGCGTCAGTCTGAGTGGCATCTAAATATGTGGATAAAACGATAACCTGCTGTTCTTATCCATTCTCTAGTAGCTAGATGTTAACTACTTATCTTTTATCTCTTAATCTATATAACATTAACATATGTTTCGATTAATCCACCATCATGTGAGAAAGTTCATGTTAAATTGAATGTATATTTATCTATTTACTGATATCTACCATACTACACGCTTTTTTGTCTTATTTAGGTGTATCGATATATGTTATTTTTATATTATTCAGTCATTTCTGTCTAGCTACATAGGCCAGGTCACTTTTATTAAAGTGTTTACTAAATTTATGTGACCTTATATTTCTTTATACACACGTTTATGGTGCTATTGACACTATCTTTCTTTTATCTTAGTCTGCGTTAACTGTAGTTTTCGTTTTCATATTCTATTTCAATTTTTTGTACGTTGGTACTGTTCCTAAGGAGTTGGTAAATAAAATGACTATGCTCAATCAGATAATTGATTGGTTCAATGCCCTGCACTTCCAAGTTTATTGTGTGTAGGGTGCATTATTACTTTTTATTTACTACTGTCACTAGGTATTACTACTTTGAGAAATGTGGACGTGGAGAAGAATGCTGAGAGTTCCTTATACCGCCCATCGAACAAATGTGTCTATACTGGATGAGCTCGGTAATCCAAAGACCCAAGCAGCATTACGACGTTGTCATTACGTTGCGCATACGTCGCATTAGATAGACCTAACGTCGGATCCGACGTCGTTTCGACGTCATGGCTACCTGTATTTGTACCTAAATGGGGAATACAGATTCGGGTCGCTACGACGTCGGGATACGACGTGATAGGGGATGTGTCTACCAGTTGCCTACGTCGTCCATACGTTGGGTATTCTACACCTACGTTTAGTTGCCAGATACGGACCTTATTCTGTGATTCTATTTCCTACACCGATTGATCTAAGTTATACATAATAATAGTCAATGCCTTCTACCTTATATTCTAACGTTGAAAAAATGGATGATGTTCTATATTATATGTTATAAGACAGACATTGTACAACCATAAGTGCACTCCGAAGCACGAAAGATGAATATAAATTTGTCAACGGAAGCTAGTTTACTGAGAAATGTGAATGAGATACCCCGAAAAAAATGACTCCCTACCAATATTCCAAAATAAAACGTCACTATAAATTATTAATTAATTATTAAACGACAAATTTGTTTTCAATATATCATTGCTTTTATTTTGAATATGCTTTGTTATTGTTCTCTAATTACGTATTACTAATTTATTCACTCAGATTTCTTTATATTCAGGTAAAATTCGAAAATTTAATAATGTTCTTACAATGGCCGTCATCTGAAAAGCTGTTAAAGATGGCAGAATATACTGTTTTACGTAACATGAACAAAAAATGAACCAATTCGGACCAGGTCTCCAAATTTGGTCGTCAAAGGCGACCAAAGTACGAGATGCGACGGCCAATGGACGTACCAAATTCCAACGTCCTACGCGGTAGGTAAATTTGTAGTATTATCTCCGTATGACAAATGTGACAACGTTCGGGCGACGTCTTGGGTACGGGATTGAATCCGACGTTGTCTGTGGTGCTTTTTTGGTGGAAATGTCAAACCTTGCACAGGTTTGTTATATATGTTTTAATTCTACATACAGTGAGAATATATCTAAATAATAATGCCTGCTGGTGTTAGGCGTGATCTGAATATATCACTTAAAACAAACTCAACACTAGAGCGAAGACACTTTTGGCAGGTTATGTTCACAGTCGTAGATGTATACGATTCATAACCATTAGGTTGCGTTACCCGACGTCGCCGACCCGCTAACCAATTTATAGGTTATGTTTGCAAACGGTAAGGTATACGATTCACAACTCGTAGTCGATTTGGCTGACGTTGGTGGTGACTTATTAATCCGCAACATAAATTAGGTCACTGAAACGAAACGTCAGTTTAGGTCTGATAAACCAACGTGCATACGACATTGGCAAATCAGCAGAAAGCTACGTTGCGGCTTTTGACGTCGACGGTTCGTCGTATATACCGACTAACATCAAGCAACGTCGACTTTGATATAACAACGACGTCGTTGGTCGCCTCAACAAGTTATGACCTCTATTTGCACTTAATTGGACGTCGCTTTAGGGCCACATTTAGGTCGAAGGCGGATAAATGCTTCTTGGGGAGGCTATCCTCCATTGTGTCGACGAGAAAGCTTACATTCTTCGGACATATTCACAGAAGCGATAATATGAAGAGACTCGTAGTTCAGGGTCATGCCCCTAGTGGGCGGCGCCGTGGCCGTTCCCCCACATGGATAGATACGACGAAACAGTTGCTGTATATGAGTATCAAGAGCGCCACTGAACTTATAGTTAATCGCGAACGATGGCGAGCTACAGTTCTCAAAATTATTCAAATATTCGTGTAGGCAATACTCCAGCTCCGACTTAATGCATTTTACGAGTTAACAACATATCTGTTAAGACTATGATGATGCTTTGAGAACTAAAGCACACAACAACGAGACATCTTTTGATCCACCCTAAATAAGACCCTGAATCTACGTCACTGCGCAAGCATAGCTGCATTTTCCACGGCTTGCGATATTAGAGAGAGAGGATAGATTTAATATAATGAATGAATGCCAAACGAATACTCCAAAGGGCAGATGACACTCTGCCAGGCGAGCATCTTCCCTTTGTCATGGTAATATTATTAGGCTGAGGACAAATACTGAATGTATGTTCACCACTTGAAAATGACAATACCCTCCGCGCGATTTATGTTTAGTGTTGGGGTTTTATTGACAAATTAGTTATGTACTTTTGGGTTGTTTCCACGGAATATTTATGTGGGTGCTTCGACGGTTTCCGTTCGATATATCCAGTGATGATTTGATGAATAATTTACGGAAAATACGGATCACTCGCTCTTCCCCAAAATGAATGGTGATCGGTCACAAGCGCGCACAGTGTGATTTTTACCTGTTTTCTCAGAAAGGATGCCTTCATCGGCACCGGTCACGCAACGGAAGAAAGGTAAACTTCCTAATGACAGTACCTTTTATTCTTAAACGTCCCATCACCATTCTCTAAAATTCTTTCATCGCCAAAATAGTCACAATAAGACCAAAATAATAAAACTGAAATTACTAATTTATGCTAATGCCGGGTCATCCTGTGGTAAACTCAGCTCTTGGGATTGAAGGTTCATTTTAATCAAACAATCTTATCGATGTTCTCATCGTGAATACCCCGTTTATTTCCTATTTTTACATCACTACCTATCCTAATTCCAATGTTTATTGTTTATTGCAATTAATGCTTACTTAACTACTTACTTATACAATGCTCAACACTCACGAAGCACACGCACAAATATATACTGCCTTACCTAGTTACATCATACATTACACTTCCCAGGGGGATGTGAGAAAAAAATATTTGAGCTCATAAATATTTTTTTCTATTTGTTATATGGCTTAACTCTATTCTTATGAATTTCACTTAAACATCCATTACCTAAATCTACCAATATGTTTGGCGATATTTCGCTTTCTACTCTATATGGGCCCTTATAAATTGGTTCTAACTTATTGCCTACTTCTGACTTAATCAAAACTAAGTCGTTTTTGTTATAGCTTTGAGAATGTACTCTAGCATCGTATATGCGTTTACGAACTTCTTTTGACTCTAGTAAATTGTTTCTTGCATCGTTACATGCCCTTTGTAATCGATACTTCAATTCCAAGGGATATTGGTCAAAATTGTATATAGGCTCCAGTTGAGTAGCAAGGTTATTAGGGAGTCTTGCTTGCCTCCCAAATATGAGTTCAAATGGTGAATACTTTGTTTCTGTGTGGACTGTAGTGTTATAAGCAAAGCACCAGTAGCTCACCCAGGAGCTCCAAGAGTTTGGGAAATGTGACACTTGGATTCGCAAATAATCACCTAAACATTTGTGGGTATTTTCTAGGGAGCCCAGTGTTTGATGATGATACCCCGTTGAGTTTAGTTGTTTGATATCAAGAAGATTACATGTCTCCTTGAATACTTTAGAAAGAAATTCGGCGCCTTTATCTGTAACTACTGTACTAGGTACTCCATATCTCAAGATGAAATTGTCAACAAATGATCTAGCAATTGTAGGTGCTTCTTTATTTTTAAGAGGATAAGCTTCAACGTATTTCGTTAGTTCACATTGAAGGGTTAAAATGTAACGGTTTTCGTCTATATCTGCTTCTAGTGGTCCAACAATGTCTAAAAATATTTTTTCGAATGCTGCAGAAGCAGTAGTAGTTATAGTCATGGGTTCGAAGTTTGTTTTGCTGTGCTTATACCTCTGACAGTCGTCACAATGTTTAACAAAGCGTTCAATATGTTTCCTTAAACCAGGCCAGGAATAATTCTTTCTAATGTTATTGTACATACGATTTATACCTGCATGACCTCCTGTTGGTAATATGTGATAGTCATTTAGAATAAGATGCCTAATTTCGGGATCGGTAATTTCGGTCACGTCTTTTATTACTGACAATTTAATTCCTAACTTTCTTACTCTACCTATATTGCTGAGAATTGCGTTTATGACTGGTGCACCAGTTTTATTTTTAAATATTGTTAGTTCCGGAATATTATAACGATTACATATTATTTTCAAGTCCTTCAACGTTTTACCTAAGTTGAACGATGATAAGGAATCTTGACGTATATAAACAATCTGTGCTTCACTAAGGCACAGTAAATTATCTGTCGTATAATCGCAATTCTCACTTTCAAATAACTTTTGAAATTGTTCTCCCGTTACAGGACAAAGCTGATAGCCTTGTTTGGACCGTTTCAATAATTCTACGACTCCAGGGTGATCAGTCCTTTCGTCTGAATTAGAGAAACTACCTGTAGAAGGAACTGCGTTCTCCTGTTGTTTGGAACGACTTCTTGTCATAATATACATAGTGTTAGTTACCGTATTTTCCATTTGCTTGAGCTCCTCAGAAGAAATTTCGATCCTTGATAATGCGTCTGCTACTGCGTTTTCCTTCCCTTTTATATATTTTACGTCAAAGTCGTATTCATCCAATACAAGTTTGAATTTCAAAAGTCTGCTAGAGGGATTTGACATTCCGAAGAGATACATTAATGGTCTGCAGTCTGTGTTAATAATGAATTTTTTTGAGTGAAGGTACGGTCTGAAATGTTTAACTCCCCACACGATTGCGAGCATCTCTCGATGAACAGAGGGATAATTTTGTTCCGCCTTGTTCAAAGCTCTGCTTGCAAAAGCTACGGGTCTATTATCTGAATTTGCAAGTACGGCACCTAATGACTTTTTAGATGCGTCAACTGTCAGAATGAATGTATTGTCGGGTGAAAAATTTGGATATTGTATCAAGGGTGGGCTCACTAACCGTTCCTTTAATGTTTCAAAAGCATGCTGACACTGTGGAGTCCAATTAAATATTGTACCTTTTTTAGTCAAGTTATTTAAGGGTGATGCTATTTCTGCAAAATTTTTTATGAATTTACTATAATAATTGGCAAATGCAACAAATCTTTTTGTTTCGGATGAATCTTTCGGTACAGGGAAGTTCTTGACGACTTCAATCTTTGATGGATCGGGAGAAATTCCTGCTGATGTTACTATATGACCAAGAAACAAGACTTCCTTTTTCAAGAATTGGCATTTATGAGGGTTAAGCTTTAGGTTTACTTCCCTTAGTCTCTGGAATACCTTGACTAGGTTTTTGTTATGAATCATTAGGGTTTCCCCAAAGACGATCAGATCGTCAAGGTAAGTGAGACAACTTACGTAGTTTAATCCAGACATAGCTACCGTCATTGCTTGTGAAAAGCTACTGCTGCTAGTCCGAAGGCCTTGTGGAAGGCGCTTCATACACATCTGGCCTTGGTCGGTGGTGAATGCAGTATAAGGTCTACTGGAAGGCTCCAGTTCTATTTGATGGTAACCCTGTGCCAAATCGAGATGGCTAAAGTACATAGCCCCAGACAAAGAGTCTAGTATTTCATTGATATTGGGAAGAGGGAATTTGTGATCTTCTATTTGTTTATTTAGTTGTCTATAATCTATTACTAATCGGTACCGCTTATTGCCATTACAATCTGGTTTCTTAGGTACTATGAGAACAGGAGAAGACCACGCAGATCTGATTGGCTCTATAATATCATTATTCAACATTTCATTGACAAGTTTGTTTATTTCACCTTTTAAGGCATGTGGCTGGCGATAAGGTCTAACATACACCGGCTTTGCATCTTTTTTCAGAACAATGTTTTCTTTGTAAATATTTGTGAAAGTCAATCGATCATTTTCTAGATAAAAGACATCTGAATATTTCGCGCAGATCTTGTCAATAGAAAGCTTCTCTTCTTGACTGAGATGTTTCGTTTGTATAGAATTCAACAGTGTATCTATGCGATCAACTGTGATATTAAGATTTTGTTCAAACTCAAATGATTGGTAGTCAGTTAATCTTTCAACTAGTGGATCGAAGTTTTTTATAGTTACATCTACGTCACGTACGTTTAAAATTTTTACGGGAATCATTTTATTCCGAGGCGTTGCTATGGAACCGGAGACGAAGACGCCTTCACATAGCTGCTTAGGTAAAATTACACAATCATCATTAATATTTGTTCTAATATACTTTATCGTTTCACATCTAGCAGGTACAATGGTGTACGTGTTTTGCTGAGAATGCATGTTTAAACAAATCTTTTGTGCGTTACTCAACCAAAAGGAAAATACGAAACGTTCATAGTCTATATTTGCATGAAACTTAGTAAAGAACTCCGAGCCCAACACACCATGTACCGAGTCGCCGAATTCTGGCATCAGCAAAAATGAATGACACAATTTTAATCCATTCAACTGTAATATAATATTTGCTTCACCGTCTGAAATCGTTGACCCAGATATACCTTTTATTTTTACGTGTTTTGAAAAATCAACATTTTCACCTTCCTTTAAGTATTTCCGAAATAAAATGCTGACGGTACTTCCTGTGTCAATTAAAAATGATAAATTTTTACCATTATATCCAAATGTTACAGAGTTCAACGAATTATTGCTAAAAAGTAATGTTTCGCTATACTGAGGAACGAAAAAACTGATTGCCATGTATAGACTGAGATGATTCCGGTAGACCTTGATCACGCACCGATCCAGTTCCAGCCTCTGGATTGGTCGCAAGATAATTCCTGGGAGGGTTATAGGTGTTGAATCTACCGCGAGAGCTATTGCTACGAATGTTGCCTCTGTATGAATTTTGGTGGAACCTATATCTTTGGCCTCTACGTTGATTGAACTGACGACTGGACTGATTGAAAGTTCTATTGACTGAACGATTCCTAGGTGATCCGCGACCTCTAACAATGTCTCTTGAGCCACGCATACTGAAAAATGTGGCTCCTGATTTGATCTCTTCATCTTTAGCCCCTTGTATTGCATCGCTCAGTTTTTCATAATTTCTCGCTTTTACTATAGTTCTTAATTCTTGATCTCTCAACCCACTAGCAAAAGTACTTACTGCAATTTTTTCATTAATTTTTTGTAGGGCAGGGACAACATTATTATCACCCTCTGCCTGGGATATAGTTAAACTTACAAGCAATTCCTCTATTGATTTCCCGAATTTATCAATAGACTCGTTGTTCTGTTTGGCATTATGCAACTGAGAGGATAAAGATGGAATAGATTTCTTGCTAATAAAATGATTCTTCATATCGAAAATCAAGGCATCATTAGTAGTGTAACTCGGTTTGAGCCTGACTTTAGCACCTGGTGACAGACGTGTTTTCAAAACATAGCTAGTAAGCAATTTCTTACCTTGAGCATCCAACAATTCATCATAAAACTCAATGCCATCGATTAACTGTTTAGTGACTGATTCAGTTCCATCCATAACGGGAAGTAAACCTGCAGCGGTTCTCAAATCAAATTTTTCCCCCATCCTGACAATTGTATGCTCTGATTCTGAAGAGTCTGAATGTGAATCTGTTAATGTTACTGATTCAGCACTGGTGTTACCTATATTTCTCAACCTATTGTTTAGGATTAATTCTATATTATCTATATATTTACAAATAGCTTCAACAATCGGCCTAACCTCATCTTTAATTGCAAGTTCAACATTAGATTCATTAAATACCTTTCTTAAGTCCATAAACCCATTCTTCACTTTGTCCAACCTTTTAAGTTTCCTATGCACTACTTTCTCATTTCTTCGCCTGGGCTCTCCGTCTTTCTGTAGATTTCTATGGAACACCCTTAGCTCCTCCAGGATATGCCTAAATTCCTTCCAGTCCATTCCATAACCCTTGTTCCGACAACACTGGTACCTGTGTGGTCATATTGGTATTACGCTAGACTTGTTCCTGGCTCCTCCTTAGTTCAGTCCTTATTATTTTCTCTAGTCTGCTCTTTAACCGTCTATATAAATAAGTTGCTAGGGATATAGCTAGCAGGACGACTACGACGATCGTGAGGGACTCGTGGGCTGTTCTGTCTAGGAAGCCACGTGAGGATGCTGCTGCATTGCCGGCATTATTGACGATCACTTCTTCCTTTGATTGGCCTTTACCCATGATTTTTATCGTACCTCACAATAACACGTTCATTCTGCACAGAAGACCTTGAGCTTTTTTGGCAGGGTCGCCATGTGGTAAACTCAGCTCTTGGGATTGAAGGTTCATTTTAATCAAACAATCTTATCGATGTTCTCATCGTGAATACCCCGTTTATTTCCTATTTTTACATCACTACCTATCCTAATTCCAATGTTTATTGTTTATTGCAATTAATGCTTACTTAACTACTTACTTATACACTGCTCAACACTCACGAAGCACACGCACAAATATATACTGCCTTACCTAGTTACATCATACATTACAATCCGACGCGGTGTCGACCGGATGCAATGTCGCCCATGCAATTTTTCGATATCAATTACATTTGGACGTGCTGACCTATCGACATGGCTTACTGTGACGAAATTTAATAGCCAAATTGAGATCCAAGCGGCATCTTTTTTTTTACTATGAACTATTCGTTTAACTAACGACAATTGGGGGACCGAACGCGACCTTAATAGTTATTTTCTTGCCCAAAAAATTCAAATTTTCTATGTTCTTGTAATAAGGTATACGTAGAGGTGATCGGTCACAAGCGCGCGCGGTTTGATTTTTACCTGTTTACAAAAAGGGTGCCTTCATCGGCACCGGTCACTTGTGCGCTGAAAGAAAATTAAGCTTGGTTATTCCTAATGACCACATCTCTTTTATTCTTGCGAACTTTCATCTGTATTTATACGACTTGCGGTAGCTTACAGTTACTTCTTAGATTATTTAAATGACTATTCGGCTTTTGTAGGTATATAAAACTACCCTTAATGAAAATATTTCAGTAGTTTGTAATACTTAGTTGCTGTTTGTGAGTATTGTTTGTGTTCTACTTTTTCATCATGGAGACCATGTTAAGTGTGAAAGGGAAGAAATTAATAGCCCTTGAAGAGTATACGTTCCGGAGAGATATAGAAACCACCCGTGGTGTAGCCTACAGATGCTCTAGAAGAGGATGCATAGTATCTTTGCTGATGGATCAATTGGAAGAGATTGCTCTGAAAAGAAATAATGAGCACAACCATGATGCTCCCACAAAACAAGCTGTGAAGGTAAATGTCTCGGACTTTTTTACATCGTCAATAAATCGATCAAATTTGTGACAAATTAGAACACGTTGTGAATAGTTAAAATTTTTTGGGGTATTATAAAGGCATTTCGGTCTGCTGACAATACCAACTTCTTTATTTGCATCTATTATACTGATCAGATTAACTTATTATGTTCAGAACAAAATTTCGCATTTAATAATATAAAAAAGTAATTCATTTCTGTCAAGTTAAAACTAACGATACCGCTGAATGGAGTTCTACAAATTCTTCAGTAACTATTAGCAAGATCGCAAAAAATGACGAATGAATTAAAATCGGTTAAAATATAAGACATAAGTTTACCTCGCCGCCCCACGCGCTGGTGTACACATACCTGCCTATTAATCAAAATATTTTGGGAGCTTCTGACCGGTGGGATTAGGACCAATCTGACCGCAGCGCGCTAGTTTCCTATGGTCCATCTGGTGATCGAAATATTTTGCATGCTTCTGACCGGTGGGATTAGGACCAATCTGACCACGGCGCGCTAGTGTCCTATGGCCTACGTAGATGACACCTTTGATTATTGTACAAAAGTTTTTTATCAATTATTTTCAATCCACGCTTTTAAAAATTGGTCTTTACGTACCTGTAGTGTTTATCACCTATCAGGTTAAGTTTTTTATATGTTTTAGGTTTTAATTTGTTATTATTGTGGAGAAAAGAGCTGATCTTACAACCGCTAACAAATAATTTGTGATTTTGAAATCGCCATCAGTTTAGGAATATAAAGCAAGTTTGTCCTAACTGTACAATAATAGGGTGTAGATTTCATGTAACGCAAGCCTGGTTAAAAAAAAACAGAACTTAAGTTTAATTGTAGCATATAAAGACGCTAATTCTGAAATTGGGCATTAGTTGAGATGGAGGTTCATTATTTCTAGATTATGAGCAGGTTGCGGAATGCTTTGTGGAAGGCTTTTATGCCATTATTTACTGGATTCACTGGATTAAAAAGACCTGTTATTTATTTAAATAATAATTTCAAGAAATATAGGTTTAAGTTAACTTATTATCTTATTTCCAAATGAATATTTCAAGCATTCGACAAATTAGAAAAAAAACACGGGATATGATATACTATGTATTACCATTTATTTCAATCAATTGTATTACAGCAAAAGTAATACTTTGCGCGCTTTTGGGCGGTGGGATTAGGACCAATCTGACCGCGGCGCGCTAGTGTCCTACGGCCAAATGAATCATGTGACGCTTTATATTCGTAGTAGTAGAAGTGGATAATCTGTTACTATGAGAGATTTAGCGTGTCCAAATGATTGCAGGTACAACAGAGCCTGCCAAATTGCGAAGGATTCGGCAGTAAATGTAGGTATTACAGTAGTGTTCAATGCACCAGGAGTGCTATTGTTGTTCATTTTAACTTGGTATATCCTAAAACTCGTACATAATTATAAAACAACTTCTAGAATTTGCCGATTCAAAAAACTATGAAAGCTGCTAGTGCACTAAATTGTGAGGTGCAATGCCTGCTCGGTAAGACAAAAATTTGAGCGAAAAGCAACATAAACAGAGTAGGTGCGTCTTGATACCCAGGCCCAAATTTACTGTCTTTAATTCTGTACCTCACTTAGTTTTCAAATTTGGGAAAAAAACTTATTTGAAAAAGTTGTTTATTTGAATGGCCCCTCTACATAATTTGAAATAGTATCGACTTAGGGCTCACCATGTTCGCCCTTTCTTAACAGTTCAGCCAAAAACGTTTGCCAAAAAATTGTTTGCGGTGTGTCACATTTGTTGAGATGCAACTACGGAAGAAGTATTAATAATGACCCATACAAATTCGACATATGCACTAAAATATCAAACAACGATCCATTTTAGGATTTATATGAAGGCGAATTACCTGGACGCTAACAATGGATCACGTAATCCGAGCAGAAAAAGGGGAATATGTGTAGAAAATTGCCATTAAAGTGAATATATTACAGGGGACATATTGTTAGAAAATCCCGGATTACGGATAGGCATAATAAGAGCATCAAAGTCCTTTTCATTGTGATTTCGGGTGTCACGTGTTACACGTCCAAACGGATTAGGATTTGGACGACAGAAATTTATATTTGATATGACGTTACTTGGACAAAATCGCGAAGCATGAAATAGGGTGTCTAATAACACTGTTCTATTGTTTATTTATTCACATCCTCGGTTTGATACATTTTTTTATAGAATTAGCATTCCTTCATCAATGACATATCCAAAATAATAAATCGTTGTGTATCAGTACCTCAAAAATAAGCAAGTCGTCTAAGCCTGATTGGAGAAAATAGCACATCTCCAACTGAATAAAATGAAACACATATTGTCCACTTTAGGAAAAAATCATAAGAAGAGATGGTTCACATTTGGTTTGGAAGCATTAATTCGAATTTTTCTTGAAACATACCTACCTAACCAGACTGAGAAAATTTTTAGATGCAGCTATCATCATCATAGTTACAATGTCTTAACAGACATGTTGTGAACTCGTAAAATGCATTTACACATTTTACGAGTTTCTTTCGGGATATCTTTAAGATCTTTAATGCAGTAGTTTCTCATTTGCTTTCTGCATCCTCATGCCGTTGACCAAATGGTATCCACTGGTTCATCCGCCTTTAGGGGCAATTCCTCACCCCTCACCCCAAGGGCAAGAAGGTGTCCTGACTCTTCTCAACTCGTCCACCCGAAGCTGTTGGTTGAAAAGAGTTTAGTGCTTATACCGACAGTATTTCGGTGTTCCTTTTAGTCGCCTTTTACGACACGCAGGATATACGATGGGAGATATTCTAACCCGCCCCCACACGGGCAGATGCAGCTACACCATGTCCCTAAATTCTGCTCTTATAGTTATTATGCTGTTCATCTGTCATGGAGAGATTTGATCTCAAGTTACTCCTTATCCCGACCAAAGTCGATTTAGCTGAGTGCTGGTACTTATATTACCTATTTCATTATACAGTTTCATAGATTCAGCGATATAGCTAATACAGCGTTTACCACAGATCTACCTACATATCTCTTGGATGAAGAATAGATAGATACTCAGTCTTAACGTCGTAGCATAAATGGCAGTTATAATTGTAGAGCCAAGGTTCAGCCTTGTAGGAGCCAGATTTTTTTTAGATTTTTGTACTGCAAACTGCCCTTTTTTATTTTCCCTGATTACTATTCAGGTCTATTGATAACGAGAAACTGCTGACAACTACATTTTATCAACAGTAATTTCATGTAAAAAACGTACTTTAACATTTAGCTTCTTGGCTACAGCTTCCTTGGAGCTACATTATTACATGGAACATACGAGATTTTTGAAGCTTCTCAGGGACGCTTCTGGTTCTCCAGACGTACGTTATGTTTTTTTTAATTCTTCGAACACTAATTTGGTGGCAAACATGAATTGCCATAATAACTGGCCAGTTGATCTCAGATCTGAGCCAATAACATAATGAGCAAAACTGAACAATGATCCTCAAAATTAGAATTCAGTTATTTGAGAGCAGTCTTTACAACCAACAGTTAAGCTCCTGTGACATAATTCATATTCAAAACATCAAACAAAAATGGAGCCACGAAAATTGATTCCTTTCCCAGTTTTAGATAAATTTCCAAATTTTAACCACACATTTTCTAAGCACTGTAAAAGAGCAAGGATATTGATACACTGGACTCTAGGAACGTCGTGATGAAACGAGTTTGTAATTATATTAACACTATCCGTTGTACTATGGGGCTTCTGAACGGGCAACACTTCTATTGCAATGTTTTACTGCAATGTGTGGGCACCAACGGAGAGAGTCAGCAATGTTTCTTGTATGGCCTGGCCATATAGCCACATATACATATTCGGTATTGCCGATATACTTTTATGTGTTGCCGGCACATGGCCGGACGATCGCTTGGCTAGCGAAGACATCGCCAATATTGCTGTGCTACATCGTTCACAAGTTTCTCTGCGAGATTGAGTCTACTTCTTCATTCTTCATATACAACTATGCCTGAGATCTCACCAGCATTAACAGTTGAAACTTGATGGCTTGCGAAAACTTTCTTCAAATGTACTATTTTGAATTCCGTTTTTTTAATTTCTCTTTGGGACCTTTTTGCCCTTATATGGTGCTCCACTTCATCATTATAGACACAATGTCTTAACAGACATATTGTGAACTCGTAAAATGCATTAAGTCGGAGCTAGAGTATTGCCGACATGAATATCATCAATAGCTTTGGAAACTGTAGCTCGCCATCGTACGCGATTTAGGGTCAGTTCAGTGGCGCTCTTGATGCTCATATCCAGCAACTGTTTCGTCGTATTCACACAGCTTGTAGGGGAACGGCCACGGCGCCGCCAACTTGGGGCGTGACCCTTAACTACAAGTTTCTCCATATTATCGCTTCTGTGAATATGTCCAAATAATGTAAGCATTCTCCTCGCCACAATAGAGGATACTATCTTTGAATTACCGAGCTTATCCAGTATGGCATCAATGCCTGTAGCTTTACTAGTTTTTAATTTGATGAGGGCAAGTTCCACTTCCGACAAGAGGATATCCAGTTCATGTTCAAAATCGAATGAGAGGGCCTGAAGGCCGTCCTCAGGGTACAGATTTCCGTAATAATTTCGCCATACCTCAATAACCTAATGCAAGTTGGTAATTAGCTGTACCTCGGGATCTTTAACAGCCCAAGATTTGGGTTTAAAGTCTTGACAGGTGTTTTACCTTAAAAAACATCTCTTTCGGATGGTTAGTTTTGGCATGCATCTCTATTTCCCTGCGAAATTTCTGTAGATAACAGTTCTTATATTTTCGGTATAGTTTTTGAATCTCGCGTGAGAGCTGTCTATATGCGTTTTGCTTTGTGTATGAATCCGGACCTGAGACCTTAAGGCTTCTAGGTGCCTCAACAACAGAAAATGGGTGGCTACTAATCCATTGTTGTTTGGGTTGAGTGTCGGTGGTTGAGTGCTACTCTTTGGTTGACTTATCAGGGCAGCATGTAAAAGTACATTTATCAATGATAGCCACATGTTGACCAAAAAAATGCAGGGTCAGCGGTCTTAGTACTGTCCGCTTAGAACGTGGACATACCTTCAGTTTTAACCGAAGTTCTCACAGAGGTCATTGATGGCCTGAGCCGCAGTCAGAATCTGGTAGAGTCTTACAAAGGCTAATAGATGACTTCCACCGTGTACTAACTAAAGTGTAATCAATTTGATTACGAAATCGTCTGTCGGGAGAGGTCCAATTAGACAAACGCCGTGGATGTTGTGAAAACAGTGCTGGTAATTGATAAATTATGGTCAATACAGAATTGAAACAGACGTTAACCCCTTTCATTTCTGACACCAAGACCGAGTTTACCAGTATATGCCCTAAGATGTTCATCATCTATGGTTTGACTAACCTTTGAGTTAAATTCGCCCAAAACAAGGACCATTTCCCGATACGAGAGAGATTAAAGAGCAGACTCAAGATCGTTATAAAAAGATTCGATCGTTTCCTCATCCGAATTTGATGTAGGTGCATATATTTGCACAATTTTGATCGGTGTAGGGTTCGCTTTGATACGTATTGTCATGATTTTGTCACTAATACACTTGTAACCAAGAATGGTCCTTGCGTGAGCTTTCGCCGCCCAAAAGCCAACACCGTTGAAACTTTCATTTAATTTACCTGAATAGCAAATAAAATTCCCCTTGCTAGAAGTAAAATGACATGTATCTCTATAATGAGTCTCAGATAATTTAGCAATGGCTATGTTATCTGCTGTAAGCTCTTGTTCGACGATAATGAGCTTTCCTATAGCTTGAAGACCTCTAACGTTCCAAGTTGCCAAGCGATGTTTTTGGCGCGTTTTAAAAATGTCATCAGTAGTTAATTTCGCACAAGAAGCCTGATGGTCGCGTCGCACTTCTGGTGCCCGGACACCAACTTTACACTGACCTCCCCGGACTAGGAATAGCGCCGATTGTCAGTCGGGCCGCGAGGTATCACATCCGAGGCCTCGCTGATCCTCGCGTTACTCATTTTACGAGTTTATCTTAGGAGATCTTTAATCCAGCAGTTTCCCTACTTCAAGAAGTCTCGATATTTATTTATTTATTTATTTGATGGTTTATTGCCCAACAGTTACATTCCACTTACAGGCCAATTACTAAAAGTACAAGTAGATAATATAATCATATACAATGAGCTTTTTTTTCCTCTGGGAGCCGTCAGTACTTAAGCCTTTAAGGCCTATTGTGCTGTAACTTCCCAGAGGGGGGACGGTGCACGGCCAGCGCCGTTGGAATGATACCATCATCCCGGACGGTCCGACGGGGGTCTCCCGTCCGGGCCTTCCGGTCGATCATCCAATGTGCCGGCCGCGTAAGATGCTCCGCTCAGCGCTCGTGTGGGCGACACCGACAGCCAGTTCAAACTGTTGTCTCCCTGGTGCAACTCAGGCAACCACCCAAGCGCTAATCGTGCACAAGGCTGCTGCTGCTGCCCCACTATCGAAGGCAGACGCTGTTCACCGCGCAGCCACGTGGGCTTACAATAAGAATAAGTTTGAACTATAGCAACCGTAGCAACAACAGTTAAAAGTTCAGCCTAAAAATAATTTATGTTCAGGTTAATGTGGGATATAATGACGCAAATGAACTCCTTATTTCCTTAAGACTAGAAAAGTTGATGTCGCATTGATCAGCAATCATGTTGAAGTTTGAGCACATACTATATAAAGGGGATCAATTTATAAATTGGTCTTAGCAGTAGTTATGAGGAAAGTGATGTTTTGTCTTGATGGTCTTGTAGAAATGCGAACATTTAGTTGATGCAATGCATTTGGCGAGTCTATCACATTATTTACTAATTTATGTAGAAAGATCAGGGCACTATTGATTCTCCTTAATTCTAATGGTTCTACTTCAAATCTCGCTAGTAAAGCTAAATGGTCACAACGGCGCATTGGATAGACTCCCTCTGTTTTGAAAGACAAATATTTCAGAAATTTGCGTTGAACATTCTTAATCTGATGGATATGAGTTTGATAGTAACGGTTCCATATCACTGAAGCGTATTCGAGCTTTGAGCGAACCATAGAAAAATACAGGGATTTCAGTGCAGATATGTTAAAGAAGTATTTGCAGTTCCCAACCATGAAGCCATAACTTCTGATGGCAGAGAGTGCTGTATTTTGGATATGAGATGTGAAATTTAGTTTGGAATTTGGAATTTAGATATTAGTCGCCTAGTAAACTGTTGGCAAACACCAGTGCGAAATTTTTGAACCAGCATAGCTTTTTGGAGTCGCCATAGCTTCTAAAACTTTCTGCTGAACTGTATTGATCTAGGAATGTCACACTTTAATGAATGCTTTGTGGATGGAATCCAATATATACCGAAACACCATAAAATTTGGCGAAGTGCTGCTCATTTCTCCTCTGTCATTTGATTTATATGACATTGCGGATTGTCAAATTGAGGGTAACCGGATTTATTTGGAAGTCATTTAATTAACCAAACAGCCGATTCATTCTGCTCCTGGCGGCTTTTCTATTTACAGTGTGTGTACAGTTTTGAATGCGTGAATTAGCACATTACCTAATTCATTGATTGCCTTCGTTTGATGATAAATTACCTCGCTACCAGCCAGTCACGACTTGTGGGATTCGAGGGGAAGCAAACGAAACATTGGCGTGCCAAACTGTTAGAGCACAGAAGTTGGATTTGTTCATCATCATAGTGACAATATCTTAACAAACATGTTGTGATCTCGTAAAATGCATTAAGTCGGAGCTAGAGTACTACCGACACGAATATTATCAATAGTTTTGAGAACTGTAGCTCGCCATCGTTCGTGATTTCAGTGGCGCTCTTGATACTCATATCCAGCAACTGTTTCGTCGTATCAACCCAGCGTTTCTCCATATTATCGCTTCTGTGTATATGTCCGAAGAATGTAAGCATTCTCATCGATACAATGGAGGATAGTCTCTTTACCGAGTTCATCCAGTACGGAAACGTTAGTTCGATGGGCGGTATAAGGGATTCTCAGCATTCTCCTCCACGTCCAAATTTCAAAAGCATCTATGCGAGCTGGATCTGCCTTTTTAACAGTCCAAGTTTCCGAGGTATACAAAAATATGGAGAACACAAGAGACTGAACCAGCGACATTTCTGTAGCTTTAATGATGTTATGGTCACGCCATATTTTAAGTAAGCCTTGTCATGGCCATACGTGCTTGTTGAATGCACCGTCGAATCTCATTTTCACAGTTACCCGAATTGTCGATCAAAGAACCGAGGTACACAAAACTTTGAACTATACTTCACAACGGCCTATTGACTTTATTTCTCGAGGATTATGATGCTCTCTATCTACGATCATAACTTTGGTCTTATTGTAGTTAATACCAAGACCATACGATGCACATGTTGTTCTAAGATGTTTAATAGAGCTACTGGTTCTTTCTGAGACTGAGAAGTAGCAATAAGGGTTCTATCGTCAGCAAAGCGGTATAACTATTGGCGGAAGCAAAATATCCAACTTAAGATTTTCTGACGATCGAATTGGTACCTATACAAAAAAAAATGGGATCAAGTAGTTCGACTCGGTACTTCCAGCATAATCTGGGTGTTAAAAAAACTTGTTTCCAAACTATCCACGCTCTCTTTTCCCAGTAGCAATTACAGAAACATTAAATTATATTTCTAAGGCTTACTTCACATCCAAACGATTGCCGATATACGATTCGTATTTGTACTAATTAAATCGTACTAAGTATAATCTAAATATACCCATCACAGGAATTCTACTTTTTCTTACGAAATTTGATTACAAATTTGGGGAGTTTGTGTCTTCGTAGTTGGTACCAATGCCAGATGCTAAGGTGCTGACAAGTGAAGTCAATTTAACTTTACAGATATGTTTTTGAGGTTGGTTGAGGTCAAATTCAATCCACCAAGTAGGAGGACATCTTTGATGACTGGTGATGATCTAGTGATCATAGTATGTTTACCATAAAATGAAAGCAGGTCTTTGCCCATAAAAGATAGCTTCGTGAATGAATGAATGAATGAATGAAAGAGGGAGAGAAGCTTTCTGGCGACTGGAACCACCAGTGCATGGGTCTACAAACGGGCCTTTTTGCACCTCTTACCCTAGTTCCCAAGTCCAGCCCTCATCGCAAAGGTGAGGATGGCCTTGGGTCCTGCCCATCTTATATCCTCAGGTTCAAGTACCCTTGAACCGAGTATAGTCTGCCTGTGATACCCAAGGAGTTCACAACGACATAGAATGTGTGCCGAGGATTTTTCTTCCTCGCCAGTTCGCCACAGCGTGTACACGTCGGATCACTTGCCACTCCCATCACATACAAATGACGTTTGAAGGTGTTATCCTTAGCCAGTGGTCCTAAAGTAAGTTCTCTAGCTTGACAGAGATGTCCAGATATTCCTCTCCATCTGACAAGATGCTGATTTTACGAATACAATAAGATACCCTATCGATTTTTGTAAAAAGTTCAGGATTCTCCAGATGATTTTGGAGCATTGTACTAGTTTGTAAGATCGAATATTTAAATAATCAATCTAGTTTCATAGACAGCTCACAAACATAGCAAAAATAATCTCACAATATTCTCCAACATTCTTATAAACATTGTCCAGACATTGCTATCAAGATATGCTTATCATTTAACTTTTCATAAATCTGACAATTTGATGGTATATATTCCTGTTGGCAATGAGTCAGTGTAAAGCAAGTTCCAGCCCCTTTTTCATTATGTATTAACTAAATGCTTCAGAAATTCAACATTACATAAATATAATGTTATATTATTAGCTGAATTTCACTCTGGAACCAAGCAAGCCACTATCATCCCAGGAGACGGTACGTCGGCGACACCAGCATGCCTCACAGATCAACGCAGATGTCAAAACAATTGTCGAGTGGGGATTAGCAAATAAAGTATAGTTCAACGTACAAAAAACTCAGGCAACAACACTTACAAAGAAGTCTCACGATGGCTTACCAACCGTGGAAATGGAGGGCCACCCCATAGTCGAATCATCTTCCGTCAAGCTTTTGGGGATCAACATCAATAATAACATGTTCTGGCACGACCACGTCGTCAGTATTGCTAAAACGGCATCCCAGAAGCTTGGAGTTTTGTATACACCAGAGCAACTGCTGCTGCTCTACAAGGCACAAGTCCGACCATCGCTGGAGTATTGCTCCCATGTGTGGGGATGCGCTCCGAAGCACTCTCTTAAGCTTCTCGACACTATCCAGAAAAGAGCAATTAGATTAATCGATACGCCTAACCTCACAAAGGACCTACACAGCCTGGAACATCGAAGGAGGGTGGCTGACCTATCCCTGTTTTACAGATTCTATCACGGAAGATGTTCGAGTGAGCTCTCCCAGATAATAACACCAAAGGCCGTCCAAGCCAGGAACACTAGAGAAGCTCTGCGAGCTCATCCTTACCAGGTCGAGGTCCTTACTCCCCGAACCAGTCTCCTCCAGCATTCCTTCTTTTGGAGAACTTCGACGCTGTGGAATCAGCTACCGGGGAATTTGTTTCCAGATGGCTACAACCTGCAGCGTTTCAAATTTAACGTGAACCGACACTTATCCTCTCGCATCGCTTCTACAACGCCCTAGGCTTTCAGCCTTTGCAGGAGGCCGACCATAAAAATAAAAAAACGAAATATTAAAGATAGAGTGTAAATATTTAGCCAGTGTAAGGATATATTGTTTTGAAAAACAGTGGTATTCCATCAGGACCAATTGGTAGTTTCGATAGCTCCGAGATAGTTCAATCAATCAATGATTTCTTTAACATCTATAAAATAATGTGATCTACCAACATTGTCACGCATATTGCTATAACCTAGGTATCTAACTCAGTTTCTTCACTACAATCCTTTGAAAAATATTCAGCAAACAAATTAGTGGCCCCTACACTGGTTTCTGCCGAATTTTGGTTATATACCATTTTGGCAGGTAGTTTGTTATAGGATTATTGTTTATTATTGTTATATTTTCAGATGATGCGCCGATCATTTGTAAGCCTACTGTCAAGGTTTACAATATAAGTTTTATAAAGCTTAGTTTTCAAAACTTTGCACTGATTTCTCACATCACTAGTATCTACAAGTATCTATATCCTTTATTGCCACCTGATTGCGTGTATCTTCTATGCGCAAGTTTCTTCTCAGTTCTCACAAAAATGAGTTGTCTAGGTTTCGGGTTGATTCCTGATGAAATATATCCTTATCATTCAGATTACCATAAATCTGACTGCTTGATTTTATACAGGGTGTCCAGTTAGTGGGTAATTCTTCGATATCTCGCAAAGTATACCTTATAGAAGAAAATGTCAAATACAAAAGTTATTTTGTTACTTAAGGCGCATATTCTAAAAATATTTTGAAATATACAGGGTATTGCGGGAAAGTAGGATAGTGACCAACTTGATTTTTTTATATGGAACTATAAATTTTTTTTAAATTCTTTTAGTTTCCATCATCGATCTCTATTTAACCCTAAAATATGTTTGGGATAGGCTGCGACGTTGCCAAGTTATAATTTATTTTCTATTAATTTCCGGATTTGCAAGGTCGCAGTAATACGTCCAAATTGCCATATTCCTTTAACTTTTCTCAATAATATTATACAGTGGGTTACTTGAATATTAAGTGGATATTATTTTGGATGTTACCAGCAATTTGTATCCACAGGGTGTTTTTGGTAGAATTTTAAATTACGGCAACTTCAAGGTCATTTTACTTTGTTTTTTTTAAATGTAACACCCTGTATCTTTTATTTTAAATCGAAATATCTACTAATACCCCATCTCGCCTTGTAATATGTTTTTTCTCGTTTACGACGTTGACAAGTTATAAATTATTTTTCCAAATTTTTAATCAAATATCCCCGATTTCAATTTATTTCAAACAGAATCCTCTACTTATTTTTATTGCAATAAATTGCACATGTCGAATTTCGTAAGACGTCATAATTTCAAAATTTTGTTTCTGTTCATTACTGAGATACGGCAACACCGCTTTTTCAGTAAACGGCACCGGAACGCTTAAATATTTCCAAAACCGCCACAGCTGGAGAGGTGAAATTCAATACTTGGGGGTTTTTGAACATACAGAATTCAAAAACGCTAACAGCAGTGTTGTCAGGTTTACCACTTTTAGGTTAGACTTCATAAATAGGGCATTCCAATCAAAATTATGACGTAAAATTTAGGGTTGAATAGAGATCAATGATGGAAACTAGAGCAATTTAAGAAAAAGTTATAGTTTCATATAAAAAAATCAAGTTGATCATTATTTTACTTTCCCGCAACACCCTGTATATTTCAAAATATTTTTAGAATATGCGTCCTAAGTAACCAAATAACTTTTGTATTTGACATTTTCTTCTATCAGGTATATCTTGCGAGATATCGAAGAATTACGCACTAACTGGACACCCTGTATATTCCTGTTAGCGCTGAGTCGTCAGCATAAAATGTTACTTATATTATTAGCTAAATCTCACTCTGCCACTGGATGGACCATCGGCTAATTGCGATCTTCGATATTACTGTCCGTACACACGTCGCATGCGACTCGACTTCCTGCGCTGCCCATTACACCCCTTGCACCCTCTATTCACTTCAACATGGTTGCCAAGTGTATTGTCTAGAAAGAGTCCTCCTTGCAATACTTATAGGACACCTAGCTGTGGGGCGGCCGCGCCTGGCAGGTAGGCCCCAGTAGGTCTTCTTTGCCATCTCCACACATAACCCTTCAGCCACCACCACCTGCCTTCCCCACCCTGCATCCCTCACTTTGCCTCCACTGTTCATCTATGGTATCGTTTACCCACTTTTTGAGAGCTGACATTACCTGCTGTCTACGCAATCCTATAGCGGGCTCCGGGCCAACAAACGGTCTCCCGGTGCCGAGTCTGGTCAATCTATAGGCTTCCTCATTACCAAGAACGCCCGTATGACCCGGTACCCACATCTTGCTCTGTTTATTTTTTCCAAAGTATCGTACCTTTGCAACCATTTACGATGGTATCGAATTAGTGTAAGCGTAGATCTTTCATTGTTCAGACAAACATGCTAGATAATTACTAGAATTCCTTTGAAACTGAAAACTCTCAAAAACTATTGATTTCTGTCCATACATAGGTTTTTCTTATTTATGTTATTGGCTCTGATCTGAGATCAACTGGCCAGTTCTATTTTGGATGTATATCTATTTTTTTCTTAATAATGCGGACATTGTTTTATATTAGTTGTAGTTGAAAGTTACAGTATTATTCTTAATTTTTGTGTGAAAAAGTTATATAATAGTTTGTATGCACAGTTGTTTTCACTAGCTAAAGATTATATTAGCAGGTAATGGAATATAGTTTGACAATCTGTGATACAGGTCTGTTACCTCATTACTGATCAATTGGCATTCTAATATACAGTGTTGAGCAGTACCAATCTCTCCACATCTGCAGTGAGCGTCATCGTCTAGCCCTATTTTAGTTTTGTGTTGAGGGCTTAAGCAATGACCACACCTCAATCTGCAAAGTGTTCTCACAAGCGGTCTATTCGTTTCTCTCTTAAACCAGGGTTCTGTTCTTATGTTCTGCTGGATCTGTTTGTATATCGTTCCGGATGGATTTCTATGGTAGTGCTCACTCCACTTTTCTTTCAGGTTCTTGTTTAATTTACTGTTCAAGTCACTGTAGGGAATTTTGCATCAGTATTCCATCTGTAGTCGCCACCTTTGCTAGTATGTTGACTGTGTCGTTTTGAGGTATACCTGTATGTCCTTTAATCCATACAATTTTTACATTTTTATCCAAATTGTTGTGTCTGTATATCAATTTCATTATGTTTGAGATGATATGGTTGCAAGTCGGTGGAATTTTTAAATGCTCTAATCTCATAGCTGCACTCTTGCTTTCGCTGAAGATTATAACATCTCTAAGCTCAGTATTACTGAGAGAATATTCTAGTGCTTTTTGAATGGCTGTCAACTCAGTTGTATATATTGAACAATCTGGAGGAAGTTTGTATAATTCTTGATATTTCTTATTTTCGTGGTAGAAAGCGCATCCTACACCGTTTGTCGTTTTTGAACCATCTGTGTGTATGTGTTCACATTGATCCCATTTTTCTTCTATCTGCTGCTTAAATTTGATGTATGTGGTAGGGTCAGCTTGATGAAAGTTCGTATATTCTACTTCTAGTTTGAAATTGTAGTTCTTGTATTCGGTGGTAAAGTAGGGGTGTAATACGTTGGAATATATTTGATCTCTGATTGGTAGTAAGTACTCATAACTTTCTACAAGTAAAGGGAGTTCTTTATGCTGTCAGTATTTGCTAGTCATCCGCAAAATGAAAAGTTTATCAACAGATGCAAGTTTGTCTTTGCTAATCTGCTTCAGTACTGCTCTTGTACTCAGTTTTTGCCTTCTTAGATAAAAAGGAGGTTCATTGCACTCTACCTCCATTACATTGATTGGAGTACTTGGTAAGTATCCAACACAAAGTCTTAAACATTTGTTTTTTATTTTTCCTATTTTTAGCAGATTTTGCTTTAAGGCGTTGCTATATACATAGGTATATCAGAATAATTTTGTTGCATTTCAGTTCTACTGTTACGCCTTGACAGAAATAGGTCGAATTACATAAAACCCTGTATAAAATTATACTATAAATTAGAGGGAATCCTGAATCCTCGCAAAACGTACATTTGACAACGCGGACGCCACCGAGAGCTTCCCAATTCTACAAGTCACGTGCCAGCTGAGGGGGAAGGAAGCATCGGCAGATCGGCGTTGGCTGGACACCATAATTCAAACTTTCGTTAAAAGTTCCTAATTGCAAACCGAATGTTTTGTCAATAGATTGACAACGACGCCCCGCCATTAGCTACGGTTTAATACGATGAGACGAATCCAGTAATCTAAATGTTTTCCGGTGGTGTGTGGGAAAAAGCTGTTTTAACCGGAAATCGGAAGTTGCTTTCAGTACACGATGTGTGTCTGAATGATTTTAATGTTTCATAGGCAGTAGAATGGAACAGAACAAGACCTACGTAACATAAAGGAATAACCAATAGATGTATTACTTCGATGATATCAAATTTCCACTGCCAGTAAACATACATTGGCTATTACCTAGATGTCCATCAAAATCTAAGATGGCGCATTGGAAGTATATTTCTTTGACAGCAATTGTTGGAGGCATCTTCTAGTTGATCTGAGGTTTATGGGACATGACTAAGATTATATTCTTTATAACAATGCATATTTTTCAATATTAGTAAACTTATCCAATTTTTATTACGGTATCAACAAGGTTTTACTGGAGCTATGATTGTCTTTCAATTTAAAAACCTACCAAATACAAGCAATATGCAACAACTATTGGAAATGGTTATATGTATTACAATTATTCTTTGAGGCAGTCGCAGCACATATCATAAATGGAGAAGTTTCCTAAAAAATAAAATTTGGAAAATTCATTACTATCTTATAGTCTATTTCTTCACTTGAAGAATGTCGAAAATATCAACTGAATATTCCAAAAAACGGCAGAGTTATTCAATTTTATATTTGCGTAAAGCGACCGCGGCGGTGAATTGTCGTATGACGTCACATCACATGAATCGTTCGCTGCAGCCACAGTCGGGAGCCGGAACTCCGCTATGCATACGCTGCGCTGTACGGTGTGCGACATTTAGACTTTAGTGGAACGGCGGAGTGTTTGTTGTAACAGGCAGAAGGCCAGTATATTTTTGAAGTATGGAGGAAGGTTACGTTCGTGGTGATTCTAGTAATCTTCCTAAAGTGGATGTCGACATAATTATGAACTACATAACGGAAATCCACACAACTCATTTCCGTCAGTCTATCCGTCTGTCGGTCTGTCTGTACGCGTTCTTCTAGCCACGTAATCTCAGTGACCGCTGCATGGATTGTTATGAGATTTGGGCAGCGATATGCTGTGGGGGTAGTAGTAGGTAATGTGCCTATAAGTTTGAAAATCTGTGCATGGGCGGTGGAGTAATTAGCAAAAAACCAAGAATTTTAAATATTCCTCAAACTTTGTTTTTAGGCGTTTTAGAGGTTCCTGATCATTTTCTACTTTTTTGGGTATAGAGGTGATATTGGGGTGGTTGGGGGTGGGGGGTTGTAAAACTGCAAAATTATTGTATTCATAACAGGCCGTCCACTAACCTGTGAAAGAAAGGCCTAGCGTCATAATACACTGTTTTGTTGCATCGGTCTGCTAGACATATTCTAATACTACGAGTACCAATAAACTGCAGTGTCACCGTCGGCGTCGCCTACCCTACTGAAAACAAAGAATAACAACATGAACGAGGAGGCCGGCGGCGGCGCGGTGGCTTGCGGGAGCAGCATCCTCGACAGGGCATACACAGGCTTGCGTTGTGTCGTGTGACGTGTGACGTCACAACGGCTTCGCGCGGAGGACACGGCAATTCAAACTTTGGAGGACTATAACTTTTCTATTAATGGAGATAATTACAAAATTTTTTCGCCGTTGTTCTCTAACTCTTTAGGACTATCCGATTAATTTGAAAAAATGGAAACTTCCTCATTGAAAAATTGTAGGATACAACTTGTATCATAGCTTTTAGAAACAATGCGGATAGAAAGACCTAATATTAGTAGTAGTGATGGAGAGGTCAAGCCAGGCAAGTAAGCCATCTTTGGCTCTTTTTGAGAATCCCACTAATCTATGACTGAAAACACTGAAAGCCTGAGTCCTAGAAAGTTCCTAGTGGAACCTACCAGATCTCTTGACGAAAGTCAGTATATATTCGACCATCTCGCTGAATACAGTGATTTCTTCCCAGATTCCGTTATGCCAAATATCTGAGCTCTGAGGTTGCGATATACAGTAGATCTAGGAAGGAGAACGCTGTCTCGTCCAGATGTGGTTCCCTACCTGTCTCATGAGTGACAAATGTATATTCAGGCGGCAATGACCTGTGAAAACCCCAACGATAAGTTTGAGTATCTTTCTGCCTGAAAAACCTAACTTACCATCCATACAACCCCCAAATTGCTGCCTTTCGATCAAAAATACTTCATGCTTTCGATTTTCCTTTTTCTTATAATTGCTCCACTGCTATCGGAACGACTGCAGAAGCTCTTACACTTTTACCTTACCATCCAATTTAATGGCATAATGTGGTGTCAATCTTCATCACAATTTAAATGGGAGTGCCTCAAATCTATCGTAGGATCGAACATAACAGTTCCATAGCTGTTGAAAATGAATTTTAGACTTCAAAGGCAACAAATTGACTCTCATCAAAAACTTAGGGTAATATTTTATTTATACTGAACTGATGCTTTAACAAAATTAATAGGTATTTACTTTCTATTTGGTGCGAGGACTGACATCGCCGTTTCAAATTGGAAAAACTCCTTCGCCAACTTCTTGTGGTAACACCAACGCCTTCCATAGATTTGACATCGATTGTACCTGATTTATGCAAAACATTTCAAATAACTATTCATTGGAAATAATACTTGATTTTTTGTTAAAAAGTTACAGCATTTCTAAGTGGTAACGAAAATGATTTGGTTCAATAAATAGCTTCTCACATTGACCTAACAAATCTACAGCTTCAGACGTTTTATCGAAAGCTAAAATGTTATCATGGCAGCGTGAAAAGACGAAGAAGTCTTACTGTATTATGCCTATAAATATTCATTTCTATATAAATTTTGTTTTGGAAAGAGGTAACATGTTTTCAGCTTTTCAGTTTCCTGACCTTTCAAAGTAAAATATAAAATAAAATGGCACTCAAATCACCTCTATGTAAATTTGCGCAAAGGTTGTTACTCACTGAAAGATCAAGTAGGCCGTTAAATAATGACAGTTTATTTTTTATCCAAATCATACAGGAATTATCCTCAAGGAGAAGTTGTTTGAAGAAAAACATATAGAAGGTCTCCCTTACATTTCAGCAGAGAATTATATATTTAAATGCTCTGCACCATGTTAAGAAACATAAAAGCAGATATTACAGGAATTTTATTCTGATCAACGTTGTGATATTAATTATGCATTGACTTGATTATATAATCTATGATTAAATACATCGTTTCTAATCTTAGGAATCATTAGTTTGTAAATATTTTTACACCATATTACGCATAAAATATGTGGCCAAAGGCAACTCATTTTTATATTAAATATTCGAAATAAACATAAACACGACGATAGGTATAGTGAAGTATGATATTACTGCAATAGATCTTAACTCCAAAACACCCACGAATTCAATATTACCGAAAGAGAAAGGTCATAAAGCTTTTCCGAGACGCTGCATCCAACCTAGGTCCTCGTGGCCATTCCAACAATTTTCTGGCAATTTTTCGGGCCACAGCATCTCTTTGATACCAGGTGCGTGGTCCAGGTGGTAACAATGAAGTCTGTGTATGGCTTCCCTTTATTGCCTTATTGGATTCGTTTAAAATATCCTAAAACGGCGCGCTATTTCATCTTGTGTGGCACATAACGTACGTCGTCTCGGTTACGTTTTATAGTGTTTTATACTGCTCAAGTCATGAAATTTACGTGCGAAATACAACTTCAGAGCTGGCGTTTGTTGCAGATCCACTTACCTAGTGAAACTCACCTACCGTTAACACTGTAAACACTTTTAGTACATAAAACCTGAACCTTCAGTGCGGTATAAGTATTATTAAGAAAACATCAGTTGTGATACATGGTTCGTGTGTACCCCTATTATGAGATGTAGTACATAAGTACCATCTGTATTTTCTCTCTACTTTTGATAATGCATTTAACCTCGAATTTAACATTCCAAGCTGATACTCATTATCATTAGAAAATACATTTTTTATACAGGTCATGATGTAATTCGACGTATTTTCTTTCCAAGTGGAGCTAAAATACAGCAAAATTAGCTTAAGGGCCTGGGTACACACATTTATACATACATATTTGCCATGTAAAACACGGACTCACAATTTCTCGCATAACACACTCTATTTTCAAACTACATATATAATATTTCAGAAAGCGATAGTTAAGACCTTAATGATTGACAGCTATTTTCGATTTTCTCAAAAAAGTTTTTTAATGTGCAAAAAAACCCGCAGTGCAAAATCATACATTCTATAAATGCCTGTAATTTAACCAAACACGGTATCAAAAAAGGGTAAATAGTTGCAAAAGCGCAAACTTCCTTCTTCAATTTGCTCTTTGAGTCATTACTGTAAGTTTAAAGGTAACTTCAGGAGCTTGGAAATGCGAAATTCATTTTTATAGTGACCTTTGGACCCTACCTTTAGACCTTTTGACCTTACATTTGGATTTTTGCACTTACCCCGCCTCATTTTATAGACACACACTCTGGAGAAAGGGAACAGATGGCCACGCCTGTTCGCTAACACAGGAATACGTATTGTCTTGGATTCTCAATTTCGCGCGCTATACCCTAGACCCTTAATATATGTATAGACAAAAATTAACATTTTTTTGAGATTTTTCAATTTTAGGGCCATTCTGATAATTACCCAAAATGTGGCATTTTTGTCAATGAGTTAATATAGTATCCCTATTGTGAGGTGTAGGACGACAAAGCTTGTACAGAAGAATCATCAGCACAACTACAATCTATATTTTCTCACTACTTTTGATAATATATTCAACATTTTACGCTGATACTCATTTTCGTCGGAAAATACATTTTTTAGACAGACAGTAATGAAATTCGACGTATTCCTGTCAGGGCAGAGCTAAATTGCAACAAAATTAGCCCAATATATCAATAGATAGAAATCACTAGTTTTTGAGATTTTTCCCCAGATTTTTCAATTTCAACGGAATTTTAATAATTATCTGACATTTTTCACTAAGCAGTGAAAAAGGTAGGTTAAAAATCAGTAACGTGTTCACCCCTTATACTAATTCAATACCATTATGAATAGGTGAAAACGTATGATACTTTAAAAACAGATATTGAGAAAGGTAAAATGATAATTCTCATTTTCGTTTCCGTTTCAACTGTTATCATTATGGTGATATTTTTCTGGATGGTGTGTAATTCATTATAACGATAGTGAAAATAAATCGGGGGCTGAAGCTCCTCAAGCCCCCTAATTACCTATATGAAAACTTCAATAAAATATATGTTAATTGCTTTGCATGGTTTGCTATTTCAATGATTGCCAGTTAACGGACCAGAAGCGGCTTGATTGAGCAACATAATTATGTTCAGAAGTGTACACATGCATCTAATCAGGGATGCTTGAGGGACTTCAGCAGCCGAATGATTTTCTTTATAATGTATCACACACAGCCTCCAGAAAAATATCTAGCACCATGAGGATAATTGCTGAAACGGCATCCCAGAAGCTTGGAGTTTTGTAGGAAGCTGTACACACCAGAGCAACTACTGCTGTTAGTTCTACAAGGCACAGATCCGATCATCTCTGGAGTATTGCTCCCATGTGTGGGGATGCGCTCCGAAGTACTCTCTAAAGCTTCTCGACACTATCCAGAAAAGAACAATTAGATTAATCGATACGCCTAACCCCACAAAGGACCTCCACAGCCTGGAACATCGAAGGAGGGTGGCTGACCTATCCCTGTTCTACAGATTCTATCATGGAAGATGTTCGAGTGAGTTCGTCCAGATAATAACACCAAAGGTTGCCCGAATGAGGAACACTGGGGAGGCTCTGAGAGGCCATCCTTACCAGGTCTCCTTCAGCATTCCTTCTTTTGGAGAACTTCGACGTTGTGGAATGAGCTGTCGGGAAATGAGTTTCCTGACGGCTACAACCTGCAGCGTTTCAGATCTAACGTGCACCGACACTTATTCTCTCGCAGCGCTTCTACATCGCCATAGGCTTTTAGCCTTTACGGGAGGCTGACCGTAAAAAAAAATAATAGGTGGTCGACGACCCAACCATTAGACTCGGCATTTGTACCTTTTTTTTTTGAAGCTGATGTTATGGGCTTCCAGCAACTTGTATGAGCAATGTCTTTGCAATATTTAGAGCTAGGTATGGTTACGAAAATGATATTTATTATTTTCAGTGTCTGTTTTTTAAGTATCGTACCTTTCCACGTATTTATGATGATATTGAATTAGTGTAAGCGTATTGATCTAAAATAAGTAAACATGTTATCTACTTTTTACGTAGCATATTCATTGTTCCAAAAAAATGCCAGGTTATGGGTAACTAGAATTCCCTTGAAGCTGAAAAAGCTAGAAAGCTATTGGTTTTTTTGTATAAATATATTAAGCTGGTTTTGTTGCATTTTAGCTTTACTATCATATCCTAACCGAAATACGTTGAATTAAGTACCTGTACCCCTATCTCCTATATAAAATAAAATGTGATTTATAATGAAATTCCTTAAGTAGATATAATTATTTATCAGATATCAAGGCGGTTGTCGAGTGGGGGATTAGTAAATAAAGTACAGTTCAATATACAGAAAACTCAGGCAACAACACTTACAAAGAAGTCCCACGTTGGCTTGCCAACCGTGGAAATGGAGGGCCACCCCATAGTCGAATCACCTTCCATCAAGCTTTTGGGGAGCAACATCAATAATGACATGTCCTGGTATGACCACGTCGTCAGTATTGCTAAAACGGCATCCCAGACGCTTGGAGTTTTGTTCCGCTGTAGGAAGTTGTATACACCTAAGCAACTGCTGCTGCTCTACAAGGCACAGATCTGACCATCGCTGGAGTGTTGCCCCCATGTGTGGAGATGCGCTCCGAAGCACTCTCTAAAGCTTCTGGACACTATCCAGAAAAGAGCAATTAGATTAATCGATACGCCTAACCCCACAAAGGACTTCCACAGCCTGGAACATCAAAAGAGGGTGGCTGACCTACCCTGTTTTACAGATTCTATCACGGAAGATGTTCGATTGAGCTCTCCCAGATAATAACACCAAAGGCCGTCTGAACCAGGAACACTAGAGGGGGTCTGCAAGCTCACTCCTTACCAGGTCGAGGTCCTTACTCCCCGAACCAGTCTCCTCCAGCATTCCTTCTTTTGGAGAACTTCGTCGCTATGGAAAGAGCTGCCGGGGAATTTGTTTCCCGACGGCTACAACCTGCAGTGTTTCAAATCTAACGTGAACCGACACTTATCCCCTCGCAGCGCTTCTACAGCGCCATAGGCCTTTGCGGGAGGCTGACCATAAAAAAAGATATAGTTATTTGTCATTGTATAACTTCTATATATTATATGGCTACCATACATGTAACTTCTATATACGCATATATTTCAGGGACGTAAACTTTGTACCACCGTGTATTTTCTGCCATTTTCGCTGATAACTTTGAGTGCTATCTATCCTGTTACGAATAAATCCGCGCCAATTCCTATCCATAAACTCCTACGAAACCATAAATAAACCCGCAACTTCACGAGAATGAAAATTTTATCCGGCATGACGAAGCGAGGCTTCTAAAATCGTTCGCATGGAAATGAGATGTGCTAAATGGAAAATCCATGTTTTAAAAACTTGAATTCTCGGGATGCGGTTAGTACGTTAGATCGATGTCACCAACAGAAATAGATATAATGAATGTATCGTGTTGCTTGTATCTTTTTTGCTTCCCATGCCAATAAAAGTACTATTGTAATGCAGAAATTTCGAATTTGAAACAATATGTCTTTTTACTTCTCACACCGATAGGTGAGTGGAGTATTGGGGTCGAGAATATTTCCGATTTTGAGATAATACGCTTTTTGGACGTTTTATGATGAATATGTTACGGTTAAAGTGTTTACTTTGACAGTCTATATACTAGCTGGATAGTGTACAAACTATCCAAATATCTCGCTATTTTGATGGAAACTCATATTTCAACTAAAATAGCTATGAATACTGGTTGGTTTATATACTAGCCAGCTAGTTTATAAACTATACAAGATATGCCGCTAAAGTATATACCACAAAGATAACACACATATTAACCAGTGTTTCTGGTTAGTTTGCAAACTACCCACATCATCTGAATAAGGTATGCTCCTAATATCTCTAGTAATACATAATAACCAACTCGTTGGTCAGTATGTAAACTAACCAATCCTCTTTGATTAGTATGTAAACTAACCAATCCTCTTTGGTTAGTATGTAAACTAACTAATTTTCTTTGGTCAATTTAACAGTAAAGTGAGGTTATGTTTATGGCAAGTGCAAGTATGACATGTTGGGTTGGTACTATTTACTGTCGTGCCTTGTAAAATTTGTTTCAGAACAGGTATCTAGTTACCTAGAATGGATCAGCAACAGCAAATTGAAAAGTTACTATTAGAATGTTACGAGAAAAAGTCCCAAATTCAAAATTAATGAGTTACAATGATTATAATGTACTTCTGCAACATATAAAGAGAATACGCGAACAAGGACCTAACACTAATCACAAGATTGATTATCATATAATGAGTACTTATGGTTTACAGAGAATCGAATCACCTTATGTAATTTTATACAAAAGATCTGGAAAGATTATTTTACATTTGAGTGAAACCTATAATGCCATTAGAGCTGCCCAGGGTTTAGAGATTTATTTTAGATGAATATTTTGTTACACATATAGTATTTCCGTTTGTCTCACTTATTTTTAGGTAATTATAGCAATTGTATGTTGTATCTATGATTAAACTTTACTTATCGAAAATTGTTTTTCTAAACTAAAGTAACCAAAGAGGATTTGTTAGTTTACATACTAACCAACGAGTTGAATATTATGTAGTACTAGAGATATTAGGTGCATACTTTATCCAAATGATGTGGATAGTTTGTAAACTGACCAGAAACACTGGTTAATATGTGTGACATCTTTGTGATATAATACTTTAGCGGCATATCTTGTACAGTTTATAAACTAGCTGGATAGTATACAAACCAACCAATTTTCATAGCTATTTTAGTAGAGATATGATTTTCCATCCAAATAACGAGACATTTGGATAGTTTGTATACTATCCAGCTAGTATATAGACTATCAAAGTAAACATTTTAACCGTCACATATACATAATGTAAATTCACGTCACTCATTTCCGTCGTTCTGTCTGTCTATCTCTCTGTCGGTCTGTTTGTCGGTCTGTCCGTCCGCGTCTTGTACCCTCGTAATCTCAGCAACAGCTGCATGGATTGCGATGAAATTTGGGTACCAGTATGCTGTGAGATCCTAGTAGGTAATGCTGCTATAATTTTGAAAATCTGTACAAAGATGGCGGAATAATTAGCAAAAAGCAAAAAAAATATTCCTCAAACTTCGCTTTTAGGCGTTTTACGAGTCCTAGCGGTATACTATCCTTTTTTAGGAAATGCATCATGTGGGGTGTCTCCCATTGGCTCTTCTGCCCCTTTTACCCCTTTCCTCATTTGCGATACCACTAATATACACCAGAGAGCAAAAGGACCTCCACAGCCTGGAACATCAAAGAAGGGTGGCTGACCTGTCCCTGTTTTACAGATTCTATCACGGTAGATGTTCGAGTGAGCTCTCTCAGATAATAACACCAAAGGCCGTCCGAACGAAGAACTCTAGAGAGGATCTGCGAGCTCATTCTTGCCAGGTCGAGGACCCTACTTACCGAAACAGTCTCCTCCAGCATTCCTCCTTTTCGAGAACTTCGACGCTGTGGAACGCTGTGCTGGAGAATTTATTCCCCGACGGCTACAACTTGAAGCGTTTCAAATCTAACGTGCACCGGTACTTATCCTCTCGCAGCGCTTTTACAGCACCATAGGCGTTCAGCCTTTGACCATATAAAAAAAGGGAAGAAAATTCAGCCGTCTTAGCATAACCAAATAAATACGTATTCCAATAGTCACGTTATGCTCAAGTGCCTGAAAATGTATAACATTGGAACTGTGAAGCTCATTATAACCTCAAAGCACCTGGGTATATTTTATCGCACCTAACAAAAAAAAAAGACATAAATAACATCTGGAACCTTCTGGTGAGCGTAATTTAAAATGTGTAATTTTTATCATCGCCGTAGATTTATGGAGCAGTTAAGCCTGCCCTGTGACCCGACCGGAGGATATTCCGTGGAAAATATGAGCTACGTGCCCAAGATGGATATTGTCAACAACCTTCGTGGTTTTAGTCCGTAAAAATGAAATTCCCTGTAGGGTAGTTGTACTCACATCCGAAGTCATAGTTCATTATGATTGTGAAGTAGTGTAATATGTATGTATCAAATGGTAGCACGTTGAGTTCCACAACTAGAGCTACAATTGGTATACCCCAAGGTACTGTTTTAGGGCCCTTACTGTTTATAAGCTACATAAATGATTTAGTAAACATAGAAGGATTGAGAGGACATATTATATATCTTATGCTGATGATACTGCAATAGTATTCTCGGGTGACAACTGGACAAGCCTATACGAAACTGCTGCAATTTTAGCATTGTATTTGTATTAATTTGAGAGCAATAAACAATAAACAAACAATAAACAATATCTTCAGATGCAATACACGGATATGTCTGTAAAATACTGTTTATCATGATTGTCATCTTTTAGGATAATGGTCAATTTGGTAATTCTGACTTTGCTTCTCTTTGGTGGCGTAGTTTCTTCATGGCACTGAGGTGGTCGCCATCGTCATTCTCCATCAATACAATAGTGTCGTTGGATAAAGGTTGAATTTTCTCTTACCTCCTTCTAGTTTGGTACCTTCTGGACTGAAATCAGGATTAGAGACTAAGTAGCAATGTCCCTTGTAAATAGAACCAACTCACTAAACCACCCTCCCAGACAGCACAATATATTCCTGGAACATTCTTGTTTCATCCAAAATAGATTGAGAATATTCAGAACATTAACAGAGTGTTCTATGGATGTTTATATTGGTTTCATTCCCATGAGGGTGTACGTTGTACGAGGAATATTACGTCATGGTTATTCCATGAACGTGTCGATCAAAATATTCTGATAATATTCATAAATTAATACTATCTAAAGAATAGTCTATGAATATGCCTTTTGGTATGATTCTTAATGTAGGCGTGGCACCGTTACAGGTTAGGTTAGGCTTGAGAACTTTGAGCTTAGCTTCATTCGTCACGGTGGCGGTGGTCGGTGGTACCTGCTTGTGCTTGTGCATTTCTCTCCTGTGATCTGTGTTCTGGAACATGCTTTTCACTTGTTATTTAGTTTACAACTTCATCTAGGAGTGACTAGGGTGAGTGTAACTATTTTATGTCTGTAAATTATCGAATTTGTAGCACCATGTGGTAGCAACTCTCTTGTTCAGAGTCTAATCTCTATGTTCTAGTCCTACTTGTCGTAGGTACCCTAACTAATATATAATAAGCACTAGCAACACATTTGAATTTATGAATTTCCAGTGTTTATTCTACTGAATTTGATTAAAATACAGCGACAACATTTTGGTGAAAATCTAGCATTGTAGTTAATGCCTATGTGTGTTTCTTCAAAGATATACCAGAAATCTTCCTACAATATTCCATACATCTTAATAATAATCGTAGAATATTCTGAGGGAATAACCTATACACATTTTTTGGATACCCATTTTCACACTGCATTCACATGGAATGATACAATGTTCCAAAATGATTCTTAGAATGTTCCTAGAATTTATTGTGCTGTCTGGGCTTATATGAATCACCAAAAGAAGTAATCATAAAATTGATAATGAATCGATAGAAAAGAGAAAAAATACCTACTAAAATAGTTGTGTCATCACTACCACTACCCATTTGGTAGGGAAATTTACCCTGTGTTCGGTAAATATATTGGCATGCGCTTGGAAATGGAAAATTGTACCTAAACATTGATATTTTTTGCAGATTATGAAAATAAAAATACTGAGTCGAGGTTACTCTAGGACACCCTTATCATGAAGATGCGATTTCATAACTAGTTAAAATATAGAACGCGTTACTTGTTATCAAGTACGTGGTGGTTTGGATATTTAAGAGTTCATTTTAAAGTTCAAAGTGAAACATCTCCTGAGTACCAGAACTAGCCAAGTAAAATGCAAAAATATTTGGACTAAATACCCACTTTTCCGCAAGCATAATGAAAAATTTTCTAGAAACCTACTGAGATTATGCTACTATATCCTATAATTATAGTACTGCATACCTTTGAGTATTCTTTAAATCTCCTATACGTTCCATGCATAATATTCAGTATAATCATGGATTTTTCGTTAGTTTTCTTGATCATTCTGGAATATCAAAATAATATTCTTTATAGAATATCATTATTTTAATTATCTAGAAGAATATGTAGCTATTTTATGAGGAACTTGGTAATACTCGTAAGATAATCTTTTCTGTATTCAGGCAAATGCTTAACATGAATTTTATTAATTTATGTTTGCATATTTCTCAGTGAAATAAAAAAACCTTCATTTTACTAAAATGAAATTGCTCCCAAGCTTTTTGAGATCATAACATGATGCGGTGATAAGAATAGCGATAGAGAGACCGACAGAATTAAATGGCATGTATGTTCATATTACGCAATTCCAAAACAACAAAATACTATAATCCCAAAATCCGAATCTTGTCGCCGATTCCTACGATCTCTATGACGAAGAAACCAGTGTCGTTCCAACAGAAGAAACAAGCTTACTGACAGCGGCGCGCCGAAAGGGCCCGCAGGGCCCGCGGTGCGGGGGGCCCCGAGCATCCGGGGGGCCCCCCATTGAGACCATTCAGTCACTTTATGTTTTTTTTTTTAGCGAGAGTCTGCCTCGTTAACAATCCTTAAACACTAAATTGAAAAACAGTAAAGCTGTGGGATCCACCTTAAAAAAACCATGACCCACCAGATGGTCATTCAGGATCGAATCGATAATTTCATTAAAAAGTAACTATTTAGTCGTCGTTAAATGTTCGTCGAATCTAGCTATCATAGCAAAGAAAAAAATCTGATAGGGATGAGGCAATGGTCTTATAAATAAAATAGAAAATTTCAAATTTGTGTTTTTATTAATATTTCAAGGAAAAATTCTTTAAACGTTAATTTACTTTCAAAATGTTTGCAAAACAGTGATATAGATATTGGAGAAGCCACAGTTTTAATTGAATATGTTGACCAATTAGGAAATTTAAGAAATAATTGTGAACATATCTTTGAAACTTCAGTAACAATAGCAAAAGAATGGGGTATTGAGACACAATTTGCAGAGAAAAGAATTCGTACTACTAAAAGGTTTCTTGATGAAATGACAGTTGATGAACCAACTGAAAAGAATCCTTTAAGGATTTTAGTACTCAATGCATGCCTAGAACTATTTTAGTACTACTACTAAAAAACAGATGTGAGGCGTTCACAAACGTCTATTCAAAATTCGATATTTTAAACCACAAAACACTTATTGAAGTGCGAGAAGTGGAAATTATTATTAAAGTAAAGAACTAGTTTAAAAATATCCAGACGATCTCATACAAAATCTTGCGTCGGAACTAATTCAAATAAAAAATCTTCTATATGTAATCCTGAAAAATCTTAGGGAACTTTCTGATTTTATTTTCGAAAAAAATCAATTGCTGACTAGTAGTGTACCTGAAATTTGCACTGCATTTCAGCTATTCCTAGGACTGCCTGTAACATAGGCTGAAGCAATTTCTTTTTTAAAACTAAAAATTATAAAAAAAATTTGCAAGATCGACAGTGGGTGAATCGCGCCTAAGCTCTTTGGCATTAATTTCTATAGAAAGTGAACGGGTAGAAGGTAGAAGGCATAGACTTAGACCAAATAGTTGACACATTTGTTACTTTTCATAGTGGCCATATAATATAAACCGATTTAAAAGATTTTTTATATATAAGGGGGGCCCCGTGAGAAAAGTTGCGGGGGGCCCCCGAAGACCTTGGCACGCTACTGCTGATTCCTGTGATCTATGACGAAGGAAGCAGTGTCGGTCCAACTGAAGAAACAAGCCTACCAACAGATACAAAAGAAGCACCTAATATATCTCCATTTGTTCCGACGCTATACCTCTTCCCAGACAAATTACAGCTTGTTCGTTATCTTGTTAACATCATATGGTGCAGCCCTCGCCCCAATCAGATAGGCCCCACCCCACATCAAAGGGTTCACTCGTCAGCCAATGACAGGGTAGCAAAGGGGCGCTGCCCTTCAATTATTTCAAAACATATCCGTTATTATAACATTCGAAATGTTGCCGGAGCAATTCTTGCGATATTTAATTGTGTTACTATTGTGCTTATGAATATAGTCAGACAGTGAATAAAAAAGGGGGATGACTGGCCCTAAGGGTGGAAACCGCATGTCTTTATGATGCAGTTTATAATACAATCAGATATGGGAATTCTTTGAATCTGGAGGTATATCTCTACATAATGAGATCAGTGGATTGGATTAATGAGAGTGTTTATGTTTGGGACAGATGGATGCGAACTGTTTCACGCTATGATTCGTTCTTTAAAATTAATAGATTAATCGACTTACCTTAAGGAAGATTAATCCTAATTTTCCGAGCTTGTCCGAAGATATAATTATACGTTGTAGTTTCCGCGAAATCTACTTGTCAGCACGATGTTCCTAAAAATTACAATAAACGAATAACCCCATCTCTAGTTCATCCGGCTACCCTAGACGCTACTGCTACCATCTCATTCCGTTGAAGTGCTATTGAGAAAAAAAATCGCCTAACCAACGGGAGATACAGGGCGGGTGGGTAATTATATCTTCGGACAAGCTCTGAAAATTAGGATTAATCTTCCTTAAGGTAAGTCGATTAATCTATTAATTTTCCTTCGCTTGTCCTCGATATAATTATACGTTGTAGCGGTTCAGAGTAAAGAGGGCGATTTTTTTTTTTTGAACAACATATATTAATTCAATATATTAGTATATAGAATATCATCCGAGGACAATATGGAAAAATCTATATCCTTTTTGATATAAATTTACAACGAAAACATCAGTTCGTACATAATTATATGTACCAAATATAAGTCTATGAATGTAAATAACATACACACCCTACATATGTATTTCTGATACCAACAACATTAATTCCACAGCATTAATCACACAGCAACGAAACAAAAAAAAATATGTATATTATACACGCGTGTACAAATGTATAATACACACACATATAATAAACATACTAACAATTGTCTCGGCAAAGTTATTAGGATGTTCCAAGGACCTATTATGAAATGCAAATGCAAGTCATTAGAGTTTGATGAATAATTATAACAATGTTTGATGTATGTATTCCAGCTAAATCTCGTTTTTCTTTTTTTTTTTTTTTTTTTTACCAACTTATACTGATCTGAGACCAAGCTGCATGGAATACTTCTTCATGAGTGAGCATGAGTTGTTTTTTTTTTGCGATATGGTACTCTTTTTCATGCAAAATTCTATAGCAGACGCGATATTCAATTCCGATTTATTTTTAAAATAAGAAAATATTAGATTCGGTTGATATCTGCCCAGTCTAGATGTTTTTGATATGATTTTTTTTTTTTTTAATTTTATCAGATAATCTCTGTATGCTTTCAAACTCTATTAATGTTAAAGTTTGAACCACCGTCGATAAAGTTGACTTAAACTCTTCTAGCAGTATCAGAGCCACACGTATAACATGTTTATGTGTTAGATTTTCAAATGCTAAGCTGTGTGACGGATAACATTTGCCCTGTTAGAGATCTGGATTCCAGGTCTGCCATGTTTGGGTCTTGATGGATGTCTATAAAAAAACTCCTCTAAAGATTCTGCATATTATCTTTCCTCCGCTAGAACTGATTAGAATTAGGAATTTGAAAACTGAGGAGTTTCACTCTCGGTGAAATTAACCTAGATATACTTCAAAGTTATACACAAAAAAGGTCTTGTTTGTAATTACAAAATTTCCAGTAGTTTCTGAAAACAAGCTGAGTACTGTTTCGGGGGTCCCTCTACTAAAGAGGCTATCATCATCATTTCTATAACGTTTTCTGGTACCTGTCTGAAAATAGCGCTGTACAATCTCCCTGCCAGTAGGAAAAATCTGCTTGTACAGAGGATCACTCTGTTAAAAAAGGAGAACTGAGTATACATACTCATTAGGCTAAAAAGTGACGTTATTATTATTTATTATTATTCTTTTTTTTTTTTTTTATAGTGAAAAGAAAAAATTGGAGATACCAGGGTTGTGTTGTCCAATCTAGATTAACAACAATTCCTGAAGCCCTTTCTTGAAGATTTTCTCTTTTCAGAACTCTATTGAATATGGGGAAAACATACAAGTAGTATGTGTAGCCCAATTTATTGTAAATGTGTCAGTAGAAGGATCCTGGGTCCGGAAAACCAGACATGAAATTCTGAATTATATTTATTTCTTTTTTTTTTTTTTTTTGCAAATGAGTTTATTCCGGGATTATCAGTTTTTTTTTTTTTTTTTTTTTTTTTTTTTTTTTTTGCTCGAAACTATGTAACTTGTTGATTACATACTCTGTATCTACAGAAAGCGACCTCGATTCTTTATCAGCTTCTTTGTTTTCCAAGTACAAGTATAGCTACCATATACTACTAATATACTTTACTCCTTACACCATTGCCAAAGCGCTTTCACGGTTTCATTTAACTGTGGATACTTAATAATACTACATGATTTGTTTATACAAGAAATGGCAGTTTGGTTATCAACTCCTAATAGTATACGAATATTAGTTTTTTTTTCGATCGCAAGACCTAATTATGCCGCCTTAATTTTTAGATAATTAATATGCTTGCATCGATCCTAAAACTCATGGCGAGTAATTTCTCCACAAGAGGCTCCCCCACCTGTTGGAGATGCATCCGAAAAAATGTCCCTAGAAGAAGATCTAGGTTTAATATCTTGCCATATTCCAATCTCTGTAGGTATATCACCATTGTAATTCTAGCAATAATTTTTCTGAAATAACCAATTTTCCATTAAAAGTTTAGTATTTTAGTCTTATTTTTAATCTGCAAATCAGTTCTTAATGTCTTTTTTGTTTTTGCAGTGAGATCTGCATATTTACTGCATCACATTCAAAACTCAAAAACTGGCCTGTAGCCGATCTAAGTAGTAGCAGATCCTAATTTTATCAAAAAACCTTAACCTTTTAAGAGGATTACGGTTATTCCAGTATTCCCCCGAGTATTCTTCATACATTGGAATTTATCCTTTCTTATTACTAGGATATCGTCTAAATAGAAAAACTGTCAATACGCCTTTGAGTGTAAGTCTTTCCGCCCCTGGTTTGAGAAGTTTGATGGAAATATAGAGAGCTACCTTCAAGTCAAAGGCAAGACAAATGAATTAATACAATCTATTGTCGAATCTGAACCTTAAAAATATTTCATGATTCTTTTTAACGAAGGATTTCGAGCCTCTTTTGGAAAGATATGCATCTCTATTTAATAATTTTAAGACTGTTCTATGACCCTCACTTGAAGCGGGGGGCGTGGCTGAATCTATTAATTAAATTCAACTTAAATCTATATGTTCCTTGTGGTTTTGGAATGAAAAATAAATTAAAATGAAGTGAATTTTAGAGTAGGAGGACATATTTTGCTACCTCCAATCTTGAATAACTTATCAATTAACTTTGGTATTCAGGGAATAGGTTATCCGAAATTCTTACATAGTAAGTTCGGAATTTTGCATTGGCATAAATTGAAAAGGAATTAGATATCACTCCAATCTGTAGTATAGTGAGTAAGCACTATCTACTTGACGGCTGGCGTCCGAGCGTTAGGCGCGCAGTCAGTATGTATGGGCGGTTGTTGTGTTAGTACGAATAAACGTGTAAACAATAGCTCTGGTTTTTCTTTTCTACAAAAAAAGGAGTGGATATTACACATACTAAGACTTTCTGGTTTTCCAATTTTGCAAATATTTTGATAGGTTACCAGCTTAAGTAATATATATGTACATGCATGTATACACTTTGTATGACTTTGTTTGTAGCATTAGCTGGCTTCTTTCTTACAATATGCTGATGGTGGATGACCCGAGCTCCTCTCCCCCTTCTCTCCTCTTTCTCTTGAATTTGAGTTGAGGGAGGTTGTAGTTTCAGTAACGATGATTGTGTATGCCCGCTGAGTGCTAGCTAAGTTAGCAGGTTTTTAACCTTTGGTACAATCTGAATTCTGACAAGGAACTGAATTGACGGTGCAACGAACGGATAATGCACGTTAGCAAAATAGGTTGTGAGCTTCAGCTGGAAGTATGAGGTTGCTTAATTGTTCCTGCACAAACCTTAATGCTTCTGTAACATTTGCGATTGCACCTACGCACCTAACCCTACAGCCATTTGTTGTTGTAAGTGATTTAGGAATCTATAATGACCATTGTCTTTCTTTTTTTTTTATACAGTGAATAATTTCGCCACTAATTTGAGGAGAAGGTAATGCCTTACAGTTGCTCGGTACTTTATATGCTCCTAAAAATTCCTCTCTTTGATTCTTTGTGAGCCATTTCTGCAAAAAAACTACTCGAACGAAATGATATTTCGTCATGTATTGGCTGCCTACCTTATATTCAAAATTTGGTTTGAAGCCGAGGTAGTAAAAAAAACGGTTCCGGCTTTGAGGCGTGAAGCGTCCATGCTCGGTGGTCTAAACAAGCCGTGGAACACTTTTTGCCTTTTCCGATCTGCCGATGAGTCTGAGATTAGAACAGGAACCCACCAGCTTCGAGGATTGTTCGAAGAATATATGCCTTCTGCTTACTACTTATTACCAAAAAAGGAATAAAGACTAACGCATGCTAATCTTATCTTTCCTACGAAGTGTTCCTTCTGCTTAACTGTTTTTTGGACCAACGCACATTAATCCAGAAAAAAACAGGATCAACAGATGAACAAAGAAAATAATTTCATCACATCCCCCAACTCGATCTTTTACCCAGAACTAACGAACGCTAATTCTGTTTTTGTTTAGCAAAAAATGCCGAGCCAATACAAGGCCGTAAATAAATAAAATCGAACGACTTTACTTATTTGAACGAGTTTCTGGAGATATTATGCTAATGCATATGAATTCTACTACCCCACATATAAATAGAATCGAACGATTCTATTTATGCTAAAAAGACAACGAACGTTATCTTAAGTGGGAATGAATATGCACCACACTGCGACCGCGGTGATGCATATATGTTTATGGGAGGTTGCTGCATTAACACTATAGATGACTCCTCCGTACCTAAAAAGAGTATATAAGTCTACAACATTAAGGCCTACCTGATGATTCGGAGATATGGAGATATTATGCTCCCATGCATATGAATTCTACTACCCCACATATAAATAGAATCGAACGATTCTATTTATGCTAAAAAGACAACGAACGTTATCTTAAGTGGGAATGAATATGCACCACACTGCGACCGCGGTGATGCATATATGTTTACGGGAGGTTGCTGCATTAACACTATAGATGATTCCTCCGTACCTAAAAAGAGTATATTTGTCTACAACATTAAGGCCTACCTGATGATTTTTTTCACACTGGATTTGTAGTACTTCCTCCTATGCCTCTTGATTTCCTTATGTGGAGCACGCACACTGCCCTTTTCGACATATTTTTATTGCGAACCACCTAAACCGTTTGTAAACTGCGGAACACATGTTGTGTTGACAAGCACGAATAACGGAATGAGATGGTAGCAGTAGCGTCTAGGGTAGCCGGATGAACTAGAGATGGGGTTATTCGTTTATTGTAATTTTTAGGAACATCGTGCTGACAAGTAGATTTCGCGGAAACTACAACGTATAATTATATCGAGGACAAGCGAAGGAAAATCAGTGTCAGTTACTTTTTTGAGTCGATTGCCTACCGCTACATGTAGTATAAAGATTGCACCCGGAATGGAATTACCGAGGAAAATATGGACAACGTTGAATAGAATCAGAACGGGCCATGGGGTATGTGCTGATACTCTACATAAATGGGGTAAAGTTCCCAATCCACAATGTAATTGTGGAGATCCACGGCAGACCATCCGCTACATCACTGAAGAATGCCCTCTAAGAAGCTTCAATGGAAGGTTCAATGAGTTCCTGAACGCAACGGAAAACTCCATTGACTAGATCAAAACATTAAATGTTTGTTTGTAATTTTCTATGTCCTTTCGTTTCATATTATACATAATGTTATTGTCAGAGTGAATGTTGAAAGTCAAATTTAATTTTTCTTTCTTTCTTACTAAAAGCTTTTTATTAACTTGCAATGTGTGTACGCTTGTTCGGGTGGAATCTTGCAACTCAATTTTGAAGCAGATATCTTCAACCGATTGAGCTGAAATTTTGTATACTCGTTTAGTTTGGATGACAATGCACGATAAGTTATATGACGTCGCACTAAATCCAATAGTAAAATATTATTCAATACATTTCTACAATATGGGTATCCATATTGATATGAGAACGCCCAGTAGATGCTAAGGGGAATAACAGTCTAATGAGAGGAATGTCATCACTGATAATAGACACAATAGATCCACTAATGTCATTTTTAGTCAAACGATGCATTTTGTTGTGAGAGTTTGTGGAAGATACTATTCAAAGCCGGCAGGCTGTTTTATCACTGCATGAACCTGACGCTGAGAGAAGAGAGTTTTTGCATTTGGCGCTTAACTAGAGGCTTGCGGTGTGAGCAAGAATCTGGCAGCAGTCACAGGAGATTCTGGATCAGATTGTACGAGTTCCTTTATACAACCTACGCAGTAGTCATAAAACCTTATTAAAAAAAGCTTTTATTTAAAGGTTCTAAAGAAAAAAGAAAATAAAACGTTCCTTTAGAGTGTTAACTATCAACTTATAGCCTCATTATACACAATTTATATGATCACAAAAGCTTGTAGCGCGATATATTTGTGTAAATTCACTAGTACCTATGCAATTGACTAACTTGGTCTGCTAAATTTAAGTGTGTTGAATTTCAGTTTAATTGAATTCCTATAGGTACTTACGCAAACCTCGCGACAAGCTTTTATGATCATATAAGTTGTGAATAATGAGGCTATAAGTTCATAGTTAACACTCTAAAGGAACATTTTATTTTCTTTTTTTAGAACCTTTAAATAAAAGCTTTTTTTATGTTTTTGTTTTAATTTATTTTTTTAACGATGTGTTGTATGCCATATTACGCTAAATAAATGCACTGAACTGACAGACAAGTCAAATGGAGGATATACCTATGATGCTATCATATAGCACGTAGGAGTTAGTTTTGCTTTTAGGAAGACGTGTTAAATCCTGTGATAATAGAAGTTTCATACAGCGTGTAGGGGAACGGCCGCGGCGCCGCCCACTCGGGACGTGACCCTGAACTACAAGTTTCTCCATATTATCGTTTCTGTGAATATGTCCGAAGAATGTAAGCATTCTCGTCGACACAATGGAGGATAGTCTGTTTGGATTACCGAGCTCATCCAGTATGGAAACATTAGTTCGATGGGCGATATAAGGAACTCTCAGCATTCTCCGACACGTCCACATTTCAAAAGCATCTATACGAGCTCGATCTGCCTTTTTAACAGTAAACTTGCGGGCCATACAAACATAATATGGAGAACACAAGAGACTGAACCAGCGAGATTTTGGTAGTTTTAGTGATGTTATGGCCACGCCATATTTTTGTAAGCTTTGCCATGGCCACACGTGCCTGTTGAATGCACCGTCGAATCTCATTTTCACAGCTACCCGAATTGTCGATCAAAGAACCGAGGTATACAAAACTTTGAACTACTTCACAACGGCCTATTGACCTTATTTCTCGATGATTGTCGTGCTCTCTATCTACGATCATAACCTTGGTCTTATTGTCGTGAATACCAAGACCAGATGCTGCACTGTGTTGTTCTAGAATGTTTAATAGAGCTACTAGTTCTTCCTGAGAAGCGGCAATAGAGGTTGTGGCTTTTAACATACCTACCGAGGTTTTAGCACACACAAGGATAGAATTGTAATTGTAAATCGACGAACTTCTTCCTAATCTCATCACGATATCCTAAGCCCAACATTGCTCTGACATAACCTTAAGTTGCAACGCGAAGATTCTGGACGTATGACTTGAATTACCCCAGCTCAAATTCCCGTATGCGCAATGAGAAACAAATAAAGCATGATATGCAGTAAGTATCAATTTGAAGTCAATTGCTCTTGCTAGATTTCTTAAAACAAACATTTTTATATACAAGTTACGAGGAATAACTAGCTGACACACCATTAATATGATAAGATCCAGACGCTCCGCTACCGAGGATATAAATATTCATTTAGTGTAAAATTTATTTATTCTTGTTTTGTTGTTGCTACTGTACATTTCAATAAAACTCTTTTTAAAAAAGCTTTTCAGTGTTCAGGAATCGTAACTGGCGCAGCGATCAGTAGGATCAGTACCGTTGACCAGAAAATTCGCGGCATCGTGACCGGTTTCGGGCGTCGAACGTGGGTGTCATACCTGGAACCACCACCAAAAATGTACAGTAGCAACAACAAGACAAGGATGAATAAATTTTACATTAAATGAATATTTATATCCTCGGTAGCGGAGCGTCTGGATCTTCTCATATTAATGATGCGTCAGCTAGCTCTTCCTCGTAACTTACAATAGATTAATTGTTGTGATATTATTTACTTAGGGCCGGTTGTACAATCCAAGCTTAAGGTAAACCGACGTTAAACCACGTCAGTTGCAAAACGTTCGTTGTACAATGCTGGCTTAACCCCCCACTCCAAGCTTAACACGAGCTTAGGTAAGCAGAAGCTCAACGCGAGCTTAGCGGAGGTTTAAACCTAAGCTGGTACAAGTGACATGATATGTCAAGGAGGAACCTTCAAATTGCTTGTCACTTTATTAGGTCATATTTTTTGAAAGATTTGTGTCTAATTTAATAAAGAAATTACATGAAAGAACAGAGACAGAAACAGTCGTTGCCGAAATTTAACACAAACTGTCATAAGTGCCTAACCAAAAAAGGTAACTTTTCGGATGATTATGTCAGTAGTGAATTTCATTATCAACCAGGTTTAACGAAGCCGACGATTGTACAACGGGTGCCGTAAGCCCGAGCTTAGCTAAGCTTAGGCTTAACAAAGCTCGTGCCAAACCCGCATTTGTACAACCGGCCCTTAATAGTCTAAGAGCCCGCTAATTTTTTCTACCTTGTAGCATAGCAGACATTTGAAATCACGTAATCGATTTGCCATGAAAAAATGTTTTCAAAATGACATTGGTGCCTGCTTGAATGTTCTCGGGGGGTTGCCGCTCGATCAGTGAGCGGGAAAAATTCTGCTTCACGACGATTTTTGAAGATAGAGTCGTTTTGGCAAGTGCTATCGAAAAAAGGTCCTTATGATTTAGGAGCGCACAAAATTGTGCACAATTCTGGTCTTTAGATTTTTCGGGTGCGAACAATAGTTTCCATTCTACAATCCCCCAAAGTTAGGGGATTTTGACTAAAATCAGTAATTTAATCCCGGATAAAGACAAAGAGCATTATCAAAAAATTAAAGTTCCATCTTTTTTTCACTGAAAGAATGATATTTTCTCATTTGTATATTATTTGCAGCTACTTAAGCTCAACCCAAGTGTTTTAGAGAAATGTGAATTAAAGGCAGATCATTTATAAAAGTTATATATATTTTATTAAGAAACTTTGGCATCAAATATAAAACTAAAAAATACAATCTAGAAACAGGTATGTACAAAATTAGCCTTAATATATAAGACAAAAGTGTCAGTATCAAAAATATAGTGCTGTAATTTTATATACAATATCTACATGAATCACAAATTTGACTATTCAGCACAAGTCACTCAATTTTATCTTCGCAACTTTTGGAAAGTACTGCTTTCTCTCCACGTCGTCAGTCTGTACAAATTGACGTTTACAGTATTACATAATAATTATTGTTTCAATAGCCAACATCACCATATTTGGAAAAAAGTATACATGTCGGATAAAGACAACGAATTCGAATAGGTTACAAAAAGCAACGCCCATGTTCTAACAGGCATGTGGGTGTGCCCAAGATCCCGTTGTTATTATTTACTGCGTTCACAATCACGATGTTATTTTTTACAGAAATCTGTGGGATTTAAACTTTATGGAATTGTTTAAAATATTCTTTCAACACTTATGCACTGTTAAAACCCAAAATTCATTCAAAACCACAACAATTAACCCGAAACGATCAACCAAAACAAAGTAGCTATTTATATTATGCCTCTATATGAGCGCTGTTATTTTTAGGATTCTTTACCTGCTATCTGTACAAAGGGTATACGGGTTTATCAGCGATTCAGCGGTCAGTGTGCCAGCTGCCACGTTGCGGTTGTGGGCACAAACAAAAACCTTGTTTACTTCTTCGAACCTATTCGAATTGGTTGGATAAAGAGTAAACAGTACAACAAAATTCCAAAACAGATACAGCTGATCATGTACATACAATTTATTAATGTTCGTCCACATTTGTGACGTCTATATCTATATCTTCGCAACTCGAGGTGCTGTTTTTGGGTCTTCTCGTACCGGAGCAACTTCTTAAACAACAACATTTTCCTGACTGTACTCCCGTGGCTCCCAAGTTCGGCAAGTCCTCTTTCTTGTATTTTACTCTTCGGTTCTGGAACCAGATCTTTACCTGCAAGAAAATAACAGATATAATTGCGAACCTATAATAATCAGCTATAATAAACAACTATGAACCTGAAGCCTTATCTTTTATAGAAAGTTTATTACGAATACACAATACTATATCATATTCTGTTTTGAAGTGTAAGTAGAAAATATTCCCAAAAAATAAGATGATTATTTCATCTGAGCAACAGAACAATTTCTTGTGCAGGTTCATAACTGTCATCTTGCCAATCAATAACTGAATACAACGGTGTGGGGAATTCTGCTCCCTAGCAGAAAGAAACCAATAAAATTGTTCGAAATTTGGAAAATATGGCAACATATCTGTTTCGAAAAATGGACTTCAGCGAAATATTTCTGGCTTGGATGCAAATTCTGTCTTATGGGCATACAAGTTTTTACTTTGCTTTGAAACTATGTGCCAGGTTATACGACCATCGGATTTAAAAAGGTGGAGTTAAACTTATTGACTCAGTACTTCCCACACATGACAGTGATATACGTCATTTTATTATTTTTCCTTTGCATGAAGCTCTAGTCTGAGATCCCTTGCAACCAAGTAATCCTTTGCATGTCCTCAAACAAATTTCAACACAAAAACTAGCAAATAGTTTCCTAGTATCTCCGTAGCAACTAAAACGGCACAACTTTTACTCTGCGAGATTCAACTGGACGAAACGAAACAATCAGGAACCCCCAAATTGCTTAAAGACGAAGTTTGAGCTTTTTTATATTCTTAGTTTTTTTATTATTGCTGAGCCGCCACTAACACAATTTTTGAAAAACTATACGTATTTTGCATCCTCGCCACGATAACAATCTGTGTCTAAATTTCATTAAAACCTATACCATAATTTCCATGTTACTAAATTCAGAACGATCTAAAGCAATACTCGTATGTAGTCCCTTGATTTCCGTAATTACCAAGGCAATGTTCGGATGGACCTATTCTATTATGAATAGAGCAAATTTTTGAGTTTTACTACCCCCCTCCCCGTAACCACCCCAATTTCACCTCCACCCAGTAAAAAATGATCAGGGGCCCCTAAGCCGCCTAAAAACGAAGTTTGAGGAATTTTTTTTTGTTTTTTTGCTAATTACTCCGCGGCCCCTGCACCGATTTTCAAAATTGTAGCAGCATGACCTGCTATAAGGACCTCACATCATATAGGTACCCAAATTTCATCACAATCCATGCAGCAGTTACTGAGATTACGAGAGTAGAAAGACGCAAACAGACAGACCGACAGACAGACAGACCGACGAAAATGAGTGACAAGGATTTTCGTTATGTAGACAACATAAAAACGCCCAAAAAGGGTATTATTTCAAAAGCGAAAATTTTCTCGATCACAATATCCCCTTCACCTATCGGAGTGGGAAGTAAAAATAAAACTTCACTTTAAACATTTACTGTTAGACTTTTTTAAATTATCGCAAATTTTTTAATGCTGCTAAAGTCTTGCATGCAACTAACACAAATTCAATTTGTTAAAAGCTCTGCTTACATCCCCTTAAAGCACCTGTTTAATTAATAAACCTTTCTATCGCGCATAACATTATCGAACTTGAGCTTCGACGTAGAACAAACAACTGCGTTTAAAGTGAATTCTAACACTGCATTAAAACTTTTATGAAGAACGTATTTGAACAGCAGTAGGTTATTTCTTTTCGAGTTGGATAAGCATTTGTGAATATAAGTATGTATTTCGAAACCGTTATAACATCTGTATTACATATTTAGGCTATAAAAAGCTTTATTGTTCTGAAAGTGTTTAATTCCTAATACGAAATAGTATTAACCTTCATACTTTTATCTGCAAATTTTTAATGTTTCATATCCACTATCGTTATAAATAAGAAACGAGCTTCTAAAATTCTGCCTAGACTTAGAATTTAGATATAAGCATTGGAGTATTGCTGTTAAGTAGTTTTATCGCTGATGAGATTGAAAAGCTGAGTGTTTTTCGAAATAACTTTACTCTCTCTCGTTACAAGTGATCTTGTACAAAGGAAATTGACAAAAGTGACATATGACAGCCAATAACAAAGATGGCTTCCTCGGAAGCACAGTGGCGTAACATAAATGTCTTTAAGTCTGAACATACCCCTGGCCTTGAAAGGGTTGGGCTTTCAATTTACGAAATAAAAGGTAACACTGAATGTCATTTAACGTCCACACTGGGTGAAGGCTCTATGGGCAGGACACAGAATCTTGCAAAACTGCGTTTCACTTGGCCTTGGGATGTCCGTATGGTTGCAACTCGAACTAAGCCATCGGAGCCCAAAAATGTTGTTGGACCTGTTGTAGTAGCTGATATCTTGAAAGTCGTGATAAAGGTAAGTCCCTTAGGTCCGGATCTGGTAGTGCGGTTGCAGGGCGACCAATCAAAAAATGGGACGGAGTGAGCGCCAGGAGATCGTCCGCACAGGAGGAAATAGGAGTGATAGGGCGAGAATTTAGTATCGCTTCTACCTGTGTTAGAATTGTGTAATATTCTTCGAAAGTCAATTTTAGGTTTGTTAAAACTCGTGAAAGATGTTTTTTGGCGGACTTGATTCCAGCCTCCCATAACCCTCCAAAGTGAGGCGAGAAAGCTGGTATAAATTTCCAATTTATTCCTAAATTATTTATTGTCTCTTGTAACGGAGTTTGATTTGTATGGAGAAAAGACGCAAGTTCTAGTAGCTCTGAATGTGCTCCTTTAAAGTTAGTACCATTATCGCTCCATACTTCTGAAGGTTTGCCCCTTCGGGCCGTGAATCTTCGAAAGGCACCGATGAAGGCGTCTTTAGTAAGATCACAGACTAATTCTAGATGTACGGCCTTTGTCGTGAAACAAATGAACAATGCAATATAGGCCTTAGTTACAGCTGCTCCTCGGCCTGATTTTGATTTGAGGAGTATGGGTCCGGCATAATCAACTCCTGTAGTAAAAAATGGAGGAGCAGGAGTGACGCGTTCCTTTGGAAGTGAGCCCATTAGAGGTAAGTACGGTGCAGGTTTTAATCTGTAGCATCTCAAGCAAGAATGTACTGTTTGCTTGGCAAGGTTTCTCCCGGCTATCGGCCAGTATCGTTGTCTAATCGAGAACAAAAGTTGTTGAGGTCCTGCATGCAGCAACCTTTTGTGTTCCGCATCAAACAGCATTTTCGTGAATTTATGCTTACTTGATATGATAACTGGATGTTTGACATCATAATGGAATGAAGAGTTTTGAAGGCGTCCTCCTACCCTCAAAATACCATTGTCGTCCAGGAATGGGTTTAAAGATAGAAGTTTTGATGAGGTATGCAAAGAGGTTTTCTGTTTAAGCGCAGCTATATCTTCAGAAAAAGATTCGGTCTGCGACAATTTGATGAGGTAAGTTAACGCCCCTGACAATTCGGGCGATGCTAAAGGACCTACTAATTTTTGTGACAGTGGTTTGCAATTGGAAATAAAACGAAAAACATATGCCATTATTCTCTGCAACCTTATCAAGTTGGAGTAAGCATTCATGTCTATCAAACTGAATTTTTGTGATGACGTCAGACACGTTTGTCGTTTTTTCAATTCAGGTATCTCTCCCTCAAAAGACCAGGAAGACATTGGCCAATCTTTTTCATCTAGTCTTAGCCACCCTGGCCCTGACCACCAGAGAGAGGAATTTGCAAGAACTGTTGGATAAGCACCTCGCGACAGTAAATCGGCAGGGTTTTCGTCTGTACGTATGTAATGCCAATTGTCAGGACTTGTTTGTGCTTGAATTTGAGCAACTCTATTTTGTATAAACACTTGAAGGCGATTTGGTTCGGTATGAACCCATGCTAAGCAGACCTTAGAGTCGCACCATAGGAAAATTTTTTCAAAAGAAATGCTCATTGATTGTTTCACCTTAGTGGCAAGTTGGGAAAGAAGCAAAGCTCCACAGAGCTCAAGTTTAGGTATCGTTAACGACTTTAATGGACTAACCTTGGACTTTGCCGTTAAGAGCCTAACAGTTACTTCTCCGGACGATGACACACTTCTAACGTAAATACAAGCTCCGTAAGCATCTGCCGAAGCGTCAGCGAAGCCGTGTAACTCCAAACGTACAGGAGAGGAACATGTGACGTGGCGCGGTATTTGGACAGTATTTAGGACGGGCAGTTCCCTTCTCAATTGACGCCAACGCGAATCTATATTACTGGGCAAGGATTCATCCCAATGTAACCTTTGTTGCCAGAGCTGTTGGAGAAGTATTTTTCCAATTATGATACATGGACCAAGAAGCCCTAGAGGATCGAAGACCTGGGCAATATCAGAAAGTATTGAGCGTTTGGTGACAGTTTGCAAGCAATGAGGCGGCTCCTTGATGCTATACATCAAATTATCTGTATGGCATAACCAGTAAATGCCTAAGGTCTTTGTGCGTTGGTCATTCCCAATGTTTATAACGGTTGATGGATTTTGAGATTTTACATACTGAAGGACAGATTCGCTGTTAGAAGCCCATTTTTGCAGTTCAAATCCCCCAGAAGATAGGATTTGTTGGAGTTCTTCACAAATTTGTAGGGCCTCGGATTCCACATTGCAACTGGTAAGTAAGTCGTCCATATAAAAATCCTTGGAAATAATCAGAGATGTTCGCTGAAATTCATCGCGGGATTCTAAAGACAGTTGTTGCAAGCACCTTGCGGCCAACCAAGGTGCTGAAGCTGTGCCGTAGGTAACTGTACACAATTGGAAGGTATGGATTTCATCAGATGGTTTGTCACGCCAAAAGATAGACTGAAGATGCCATTGAGACTTATCTACTTGTATTTGTCTGTACATCTTAACGATGTCTGCTGCAATAGCGATGGAACCTTGTCTAAACCGAAGTAATATAGAAAAGAGAGTGTCTTGAATCGTGGGACCAACATATTGGAGATCGTTGAAAGATACACCATTATCTGATTTTGCAGAAGCGTCAAAAACTACACGTAATCGTGTTGTCTTATTGTTTTCGTTGATCACAGCATGATGTGGTAGAAAGTAAGAATTTTGAGGAACATTTGAGGAAGGGATTTCTACCATATGATTCATAGATTGATAGGTTCTAAGGAAAGTTTCATATTGCGACCTTAGTTCAGGATCTCTTGACAGTTTAGACTCTATTGAATGAAGCCTCCGTAAAGCAGCTTCCCTTGAATTACCTAAGTGAGAAGGGTCTATTTTCAAAGGAATTTGTACAATGAATTTGCCATCTTGTGACCTTTTTGTTGTAGCTTGGAAAATGTCTTCACATACTTGTTCTTCTGAGGAAAATTTTAAATCCTTTGTGACTATTGGCTCCTCAATTTCCCAGAATTTTGTCAGCAAATTATGTATTTCTTGACTAGTTGACAAATGGCAAGAAGTTTGTTGGAGAGGTTCAGGAAATGCCATTGGACCAGAAAGTACCCAACCAAGAACTGTTTTTTGTAATGTTGGGAGATTTTTTCCTAGCCTAATCTGTCCAATGCAAAGAAGTTCGTAGAAGAACTCCGCTCCTAAAAGCATATCAATTCCAGAACTTGTGGAAAATGAAGGGTCAGCTAGATTCAAATGTTTAGGAATATTTAAGGTGGATGCGTCAATGTTTTGACTAGGTAAATAATCATTTATAGAAGGCAAGACCAAGCAATTAGCCACAGTAAAGTATGATGTATGCATGGATTCAAGATAAATCTTGCACGATTTCTTGATATGTGATGAAACTTGATTTATGCCTATGACAGCAAGTTCTAAAGGATCTGTTTTTAAACCTAACCGTTTGCAAGTTCTCTCTGTGATGAAGTTGGATTGTGAACCAGAATCCAACAATACTCTACATTGTTGGAAAGTACCAGAGGCATCCTTCACATTAACGAATGCAGTGGAGAGAAGGATATGGCAAACATTTTTGCTTGTAATATTAGAGCTACCTGAAAACGATTCACTTGAAACAACACTTGTGGAAGGATTATTTACAGGATTGGGTTTGTCCACAGTTTTACTTTGATTGTCACTATGCAAAAGTGTATTATGTCGTTTGTGACATTTTCGACATGAACCAGCCATACATTTCTTAACAGGGTGTTGTCCCCGTAAACAATTTGAACACAATCCCCTTGATTCTAATTGCTTAAATTTATCTGCATTTGACAACTTCAGAAACTCATTGCAATTTTGTATATAATGACCTGATCTTTTACAAAAGGTACATCTATTATCATTTGCTTGCGTATTTGCTTGATAAGAATGGGTATGTGTATGAGTGTGGGCAAATTTTTCTAGGAAATCTGCTCTATCTTTAAGAAAACCTTTAAAAACTTGCAAGGATGTACTTGCTTTATGCTCCCACTCTCGAGAACTAGTTTTGTCTAATTTTTTACTAAGTATGTATACCAAAAGAGCATCCCAATGCTCAACTGGCTGCTGCAAAGCTTGTAAAGAACTTAAATGTTTAGCTAGACTATCAAGCATTTTCCTGATTTCTATATGTGACTCTTTCGATAAATTAGGCATCTCAATGATGGCCTTCATATGATTGTGAATAAGCATTGTATTATTATTGTACCGTTCCAAGAGTGCTTGCCAAGCAACCTTATAATTTGAAGATGAAAATTCAATTGAGCGAATAACCTGCGCTGCACCACCATCCAATGCTGCACGTAGGTAATGGAAGCGTTGAATCTCAGTGATGGATTCATTCTCATTTATTAATGAATTAAACGTATCACGAAACTCTAACCAGTGCTCATACCCTTCACTGAATTTTGGTAACTTTATTTCTGGCAGAACTATGGATATGGGATTATTTTTGGACTGAACAGATTCAGCTGAATTATGAGAACGTTCAGAACTACTAGATGATTGCTTTATGCTCTGTTGAGCAGTATCATAATACTGTGAAATAAAGGCCTTGCATGAAGCTATCAAAGGGAAATACACATTGTCAAATTCTTCTCTTTCTAATATTTGCATATCTAAACCTTCACAGACAGCTTCAATTTGAGCTTGGATTTCCTCAAACTCATTTATAACCTGCTCATGTCTCTCAACTCGAAGTTCTAGATCGTTTATTTTTGCTCTACTCAAGTTTTCCAAAGGAACATCTCTCACTGAAGCTTCAAAATTATCGAAAAATTTCTTAAATGTTGTCTGCTTGGCTTTCAATACAGCTCGTTTTCTAACAAGAAACGGATATGAATCGGTTTCAGTCATAATGCACAGGTAAGCGAAGGTAAGGTTATGAGCAAAGGTAAACGAATGTCAATGAGGTAAGTAAACACTGTGGGAATATCAAGAAAAAGGAACGGACTTACGTTGGCACTGTCTAGCGGTCAGCTGTTTATTGACAGATGACAGGATTTCAATAGCGCTGTGCACGTATGTCGATTCGTCGTCTCAGTGCTCCGTGTGAAAGTAACACCCTGGCTCCCTGGGAAATGGCGGCACGTGGTATTTGTAGGTTATGAAGATGATTTCTTCGAAGTTTTCGGCTTTTCCAGCTGCTGCTGCTGTCTTCTTATATCCGGCTCGAAGGACCAAATTTTGTTAAGTAGTTTTATCGCTGATGAGATTGAAAAGCTGAGTGTTTTTCGAAATAACTTTACTCTCTCTCGTTACAAGTGATCTTGTACAAAGGAAATTGACAAAAGTGACATATGACAGCCAATAACAAAGATGGCTTCCTCGGAAGCACAGTGGCGTAACATAAATGTCTTTAAGTCTGAACAATTGCTTTAGATCGATTTGTATTGTGTAATGTGGAATCTATTGAATTGATTTTAATAAAATTTCGGCACAGTATTTATTGTTACTTAAAAACGCTTATGGTTCTTAGAAGTCGTGTTAGTGGCGGTGCAGCTGTACTAAAAAACCAAAAATATAAAAAACAAACTTCGTCTTTAGGCGTTTTAGGGGTACTTGATCAGTGTATACTTTTTTTGGTGGGAGTGAAATTGGGGTGGTTGTAAGGTCCATTGACCTATGATAGAAAGAACTAGCGGAATAACATGCCTTTTACTTCCCACACCGATAAGTGAGGGGAGTATTGTGATCGCGAAAATTTTCGATTTTGAGATAATAGACGTAATCTTAGCAACCGCTGCATGGATTGTGATGAAATTTGGGCAGCTTATGCTGTGGGGTCGTAGTAGGTAAAGTTCCTATAATTTTGAAAATGGTTATACGGGGGGCGGAGTAATTAGCAAAAAACGAAAAATTTCAAATATGCCTCAAACTTCGTTTTTAGGCGTTTGAGGGGGATCATTTTCTACTTTTTCTTGGGTGGGAGTGAATTTGGGGTTGTTAGGGGGTGGGGGTTGTAATACTGAAAAATTTGTTGTATTCGTAATGGGCTGTCCATTGATATGTGAATGAAAAACCTAGCGGCATGATACACTTTTTTAGGTCCATTCGAACGTTGCATGCTTATTGTAGAAACCACGGGACTTAGAATTTGTGATGTATACATAAGAGTATTGTTTTTGATCGTTCGATATCGCGTAATGCGAAAATTGTTCACTTGGTTTTAATGACATTTTGACACAGTATTACTCCCGCGGCGAGGATGGAAAACGCGTATGTTTTGGAAAAATAGTGTCAGTGGCGGCGTAGCAATAATAAAAAAATTAAAAATATGAAAACAGCTCAAACTTTATTTTTAGACGTTTTACGGGTTTCTGATCATTTTAAATTTTTTTTGGGTGGGGTGAAATTGGGGCGGTTGGGGGGTGGGGGGTAGTAAAACTGAAAAATTTGTTGTATTCATAACAGTCCATCTATTGACCTGTAGAAGAAATACCTAGCGGCATATTACAGTTTTTTAAGTCCATCCGAACATTGGCTTGCTTATTACAGAAACCAATTTTGTGATCTGTACATACGAGTTTTGCTTTATTTCGTACTATGTATGTATATTGCGTAAAGCGAAAATTATTGAATTGATTTTAATAAAATTTTGATACAGAATTTATTACCGCCGCGAGAATGGAAAACGACTCTGTTTTTTAAAAACCGTGTCAGTGGCGGCGCAGCTATAATCAAAAACCCAAAAACATAAAATCAGATCAAACTTCGGGTTTAGACGGGTTGGAGGCTCTTGACCGTTTCGCATCGTCCAGTTGAAGCATGCAGAAAAAAACTGTGGCGCACTAGTTCCTAAGGAGGGAGACACAAGAAACTATTTACGAGGGTTTTTGTGTAGGATGTTGTTTTTGCGGGCGGATGGGCGATAATTTAGTTATAAGACTATAGCTTCATCCAATGGGAAATAATAAACTGGTATCAGCGTAATGTGTGGAAAGTACTGAGTCAATCAACTTGACTCTATTTTTTGTGGGCCGGTGAGCGAAGATTTGGTTGCAACGGGATCTCTGACTATTGCTTCAGGCTACTGGAAGATAATAAACTGGTATCACCGTAATGTCAATCAACCTGACTCCATTTTTCATATGTATTTTACATAATTATGTCACTTTGCCACTGATAAGGATTTAGATCACCTGACCTGAAACATTTTCATTCATCTGCTACTGACCTGTTTCTCCGAGAGCCTAAGTGCGGTCGCTATCTCGATCCTCCTCAATCTGGAGAGGTACATGTTGGAGGAAAACTCCCTCTCCAGCTCCAGTAACTGCGTACTGGTGAAGGCAGTGCGGATACGTTTGCTGGAATCCTTGGAGGCTGCTTGATCTTCTTTGGAATTGTGACTGAGTGGGGGTGTCGGTGTCGATTCTCTACTGCTTATCCGTGACGGTGAGACCACAGGACTGTGGTACGTCGGTGAGTGGCCGCCTGGTGAGTCTTTTGGAGGTAAAGTCTATAAAAAAACGGTACTATTAGTTTGGTTATGTTTATATAATATACAGGGTGTCCCCGAATTTCATTGACACGTGATATCTTCATAATAAAAACTAAGTCAACTGTTTAAAAATACTACAGGGTCTATCATACCATTCTTTCAAAACATTTTTTTTGTACTTCAACCCTTAAAACTAACCCCCAACTTTATTTTTTCAAATATCACCTAATACTTTTACTTTTTCCTACACAAATTAGGTCCTTATTTTATTTGAAATCCTGTGGTACCTTTGATTTTATACGGAAACCTATTTTTTTCGTAAGGTCATAAGCATAAGATAAATAGAATAAGTAAAATGAGAATTTGTTTGAGGCGTAATGATTTTGTAAGAAAAAAAAAATAAAAGCCAAACTAAGTGGGCTTTTCAAGGGTACTAAATGCCCTATTATACCATGCTTTCGACACAGTTTTTTACCTCAAACCCTAAAACTTACCACCTATTTTTTTCCAAATAGCACCCTTCAGCTTGTCCTACATTAATGAGGTCATTATTTCATTTAATATTCTGTAGTGCCTTTGACTTCATACAGAAACCATTTTTTCCCTAAAGTAATTAACATGAGATAAATAAATGGAGCATTTGTTTGATGTTAATCTTTTTTGTAATAAAAAAGTATAAAAAAGACATTTGTTTTTGAAAGCATCTATTATAGGTCGTTCAGTACCCTTAAAGATCCAGTTAGTTTTATTTTTATCCGTTTTTTGCGTCAAGCAAGTTCTTTTTTATTTATGTTATGCCTATGATTTTACGAAAAAATACATTTGCTTATAAAATTAAAGGAACTGCAAGATTTTAAATAATATAAGGACTTAATTTATATAGAAAAAACTATTAGGTGCTATATGAAAAAACAAAGTTGGGGGTGAGTTTTAAGGGTTGAAGTAAAAAAAAACATCTTTTAAGAGCATGGTATGATAGACTCTATGGTAGTTTCAAAAATTCCACACAGTTTACGTTTCAATTTTTTTTATTACGAAAATATCACGTGTCAAGGAAATTTAGGGATACCCTGTATATTACAAGATCTAGAATAGGTCAAGCTGGAGCTGCATTTACAAATATGCGGAGAGTATTCTACTCAAGAGATCTGAATATTAAACTTAAGATCAGATTGGCCAGATGTTACGTTTTCACGATCCTTCTCTATGGGGCGGAGTTGTGGACAACGAACAAAGTTGATCTGAGAAGACTTGAGGCTTTCGAGATGTGGGTCTATAGACACGTGACTAAAGTTAGCAGAACAAAGTCAGCAGAACAAATTATTGATAACACCACAATTAAAGGGTAATTAAATGCCCTAATAAGAATTTTAATGCTCCACTTTTTTTAGTGATAATCGCATGTTCTGCTAACTTTAAATAAAGTTAGCAGAGCAACCCTGTATATAATGATCAGAATTCAAAAATGGAAATGTAATACTGAAGAGCTAACTAAAGGCTAATTAAATGCCCTAATAAGAATTTTAATGCTCCACTTTTTTTTAGTGAAAATCGCATGTTCTGCTAACTTTAGATAAAGTTAGCAGAGCAACCCTGTATATAATGGCCATAACTAAAAAATGATAATGCCATACTAAAGAGCTAATTAAAGGCTAATTAAATGTCCTAGTAGAAATTTTAATGCTGCCCTTTTTTTCAGTAAATATCGCATGCTCTGCTAACTTCAGACAAAGTTAGCAGAGCAACCCTGTATGTAATGAAGAATTAAAAAATGGAAATGTAACACCGAAGGGCTAATTAAAGACTAATAAAACACCCTAATAAGAGTTTTAATGCTCCACCTTTTTTAGTAAATATCTTAACGTTAGCAGAGCATGCGATATTTACTAAAAAAAGAGGAGCATTAAAATTTCTAGTAGGGCATTTAATTAGCCTTTAATTAGTCCTTCATCATGATATTATCATTTTTTAATTATGACCTGTATATACAGGGTTGCCCTGCTACGTTTATCTAAAGTTGGCAGAACATGCGATTTTACTAAAAAAAGTGGAGCATTAAAATTCTTATTAGGGCATCCAATTAGCCTTTAATTAGCTCTTTAGTATGACATTATCATTTTTTAATTATAATCATTATATGCAGGGTTGCTCTTCCAACTTTATCTCAAGTTGAACATGCGATATTTACTGAAAAAAGTGGAGCATTAAAATTCCTATTAGAGCATATAATTAGCCCTTAATTAGCCTTTAATTGTGGTGTTATCAATAATTTGTTCTGCTGACTTTGCTCTGCTAACTTTAGACACGTTGTATAGACGCATACTCAGAGTTTCTTGGACGGAAAGGGTCACAAATGTTGAAGTCTTAAAACGTATGAATGAAGAAACTGAAATAGTAGAAACTGCCTAAATGGGGAAACTTTCTTGCCTGGGTCACGTTATGCGTGAAGAAAGATACCACATTCTACAACTGATAATACAAGAGGAAATACAAGGAAGAAGAAGTGCGGCGAGAAGACGCACTTAGTGGCTGAAAAATGGTATCACTGTACATCGATAGAATTATTCCGAGCAGCCGTATCTAAAGCAAGAATCGCCATAGCCTTCTTAGAGGAGACGGCACTTAAAGAAGAAGAAAAACATTCTTGGAGGAACAGGCCTGATATTCGTACTATTCGTCATTGTTAGTCAGAGCGGTCCAGGGGATCTTTGCTCTTAGTTGCAGTCGTGTCGGTCGATCGGTCTGTCAGGTCTGGTTACCCAGAGACCATAAGAAATAAGGGAAGAAAAAGAGAGGAAGGAAGGAGAAGAGCAAAGAGGAGGAAGTGTGTCGGTTGGAGGGTATATATAGCTTATTGCCATAGTCGATTTGAGTTCGGTGCCTGATATTCGTATGATTCTCATATAATCATGCATACTATTTTACACCCTATATTCGGTTATTTCGAGTTGCTTAGCAACGGCATGCCGTATAATATGAGACAGCTTATCGGAAGGATTAATGGCTTCAGCGAAATCTCCGGTTCAGTGAAAGCTACGCATGGTTACCAAGCAATTGAAGGTTCCGGGAATATGAAGCGCGGAATAATTGGCATACGTACATATTTCACTCGTCTGAATGCAAAAGCCGACATGTCACACATTTTTCAAAATGGAGCTTTATATAAACTTTGTTCATTATCTGAAGTTCTAACATTTTCTATACAGGGTTGGGATAAAGTACGGAACCAAGCAAATAACTTTGGAACGGAAAGAGTGATATTGCTGAAAATTTGCAGGCAAGTGTAGCGACGTCTAATGCATCTGAAGACATTATGTTAGCTATTAATGTACTTCCGGTTCAGCCGGAAGTACCGTCAACTTTTTTAATTTAAATGGGACACCCTGTATATTTTTGCAGATTTTAATTCATCTTTTTTTTCCGAATACGTCCATAGTGGGTTTAGTATTTGTTTCTTAAAAAATTTGTCTCACAAATTCGTCCCTGGCGGTCTGCGGTCTTCCCTTTTGAGGTAATTTTTTTTTATATTTTTTTTTACTCACCGTCAAACGTGTTATAGGACCCCTGTCGGGACGTTAATCATTAAAAGTTGACACACTTCTTTGTGAGTTCACACGCGATCGCCAAAACCGACTTTGAATGACCGGCATTTTAAACACCTGAAATGATAAAGAAGCTTTATCTTTCCCGTTTTTATAGAAACAAATACTAAACCCACTATGGACGTATTCGGAAAAAAAAGATGAATTAAAATCTGCAAAAATATACAGGGTGTCCCATTTAAATTAAAAAAGTTGACGGTACTTCCGGTTAAACCGGAAGAACATTAATAGCTAACATAATGTCTTCGGATGCACTAAACGGCACTACACTTGCCTGCAAATTTTCAGCAATATCACTCTTTCCGTTCCAAAGTTATTTGCTTGGTTCCATACTTTATCCCAACCCTGTATTATTTGATTACAGAATCCGACGTTAGACCTAAGTGATTTGGTGAACAACAATTAGGCTTAGGTGCAAATACCGACTAGTCTAAAGCGGCCTACAGATGCTTCGGAAATCCTCAGAGAAAAAACTGCACAGTCCTGGCCTAAAGGCCCTTACACTTTGGCCTGAATACACCCTCCTACACAGACGCTCAGGAAACCTTTCAGTTTAGTTCAGTTCTAGCAAGAAAGGCATCAAAAGACGCCTGCACAGGCGAATGGTTTTTCAATTCCACATAAGTCCGGCGAACCTCCACATACGCTCCGATAGTCCTTGAGGCCAGGACTGTGCAGTTTTTCCTTTGAAGATTTTCGGCACATCTGTGGGCGGCTTAAGAGGTGTTTAATTTCAAACGCCGACATGTCCACTGGAGCCAATGCGAACAACGGGAGCAAGTCACATGTCGATCACAAGAGGTTATTCTAGCCGTTGCGTGTTTTATCCTCTTGTTGAGAATACCGTGAGGTGAATTTACTCTTTTTTTAATTACGATTGATTTATGATGTATTGATAGATGATTTGTCAATTTAGGAACCTTGGGTGACCAAAATATTATTCTATCACATGCTCGTAAGATTTGTAGCCCGTCTAAGCTAATCGTGAAAACGCTGTTGCCAATTCTGAATAATTTTGTTTATTAGAAAATTTGTGAGATTTAAATCTAATCGTAAGCCTTAAACTGTATCCTATTTGATATCTACCATTATATGGTAGTTTCAGTCATTGAGGTCAGTGTTTGTTCAGTTCTCTTTATATTCAGTAAAAAGGTCTAAAGTTATGAGTGTTTCGTTTATTTTGATCCAGTTCCGCAAAAATAGCACACGAAATATGACGTGTCATTGTTTTTACGACGTGCCGGAATTTAAGACCTAGATTTCAGAAAAAACCATCTGTCCTAGATTCTGGAGCTTTAAGGCCTAACATCCTAAACCATCGTAGATTATCGTACTCTTGTTTTCGTACCATTTTCACCCATAATAAGGCTATACATATTCGGTTTTCCCGATTACTGTAAAATTTGTTTCCATGGACTCGTCAGGTTTTGTATTTAGACGACTGATTTAATACATTGGCCTAATTGGCGTGTCTATCACGATATATCTTCAACAGCTACTGTAATACAGGCAGAAAGTTTTGCCAAAGTAACTGTCGTGCAATCTAGTAGTTATATAAATTTTATTTTATGTGTTTCATGACTTGATTTCTACAATTTACGTATCACAAGCCACTTAAAAGGTCATATTTGGGAGCAACATCTGAGACTATAGTGACATTGTTCAAATTGAAGCCTTAAGTTCTGCAAGAAAGAAGTGAGATACCTCACTGAACAGGCTAGAAAGTCATTTTTGAGTATGAGATTTTTCGCATTAAGATCAAATCTTAGCCTAAAGCTTTGGACACCTTCTAAAGAGGACGGGTTCTTAAAAAGAAGACGAATGTGACATAGCTTAGGTAACATACAAAGTCAACAAGAAGAACGCGAAAACTTTATAGGACAGTTGGTATTAATATGTTCATCTTAAGTTGCATCTACTTAGTAAAATAGATCAATCGCAGTTTCCACGAAGTTCAGGTTAAGCCTTCAAGATCAACTGTAAAAAATGTAAAAGTTATGAATTATGTATCGATCTGTTCTAGTGTTATGTTGGCTTGCCAAATAAAAAATGATAAGTATTTTATCATTATATTAAACAGAACACTGAGGTCACATCACATTTCTTTGACACACTGCTATAGCTTTTTGGATGTACCTTTGATAGGTGTCAATGTATTAATTACTTTAGACAACTTAAGATAGTTACGTCTAGTATTTGTAAGGACACAAAAATCCAGTACAAATTGAGTTTCAGCAAATTGATTTACAAAATATTAAGCAAAACGCAGAAATCTAATATTAATGGCAAATTGTGTTCATCAGTACCATGCTTCAGAATATATTTAAATATAAATATGATATGAAATTCAAGAATACGAATAAACCCAAATAATCGTTTTCTAAAAGCCAGTAAGGCATAGAAAATATTTCCAAAGAACACAAGAAACATAAATAATTATATAATGTCTATCAAACAGATTGAAATGTATTTTGGTTTATTTAGTAAGTATATGTGAATTTCAACAAGTCTCCAAAATGAATAAGAAAGTTTTTAAGTTCGTCGAGGCCAGGGATTTTCGCAGTGTTTAGAAAATTTGTTTTATAATTTAGTGATTATGACAAATAAAGAAATGTTTAAAAAAATGCTGAGCTGCTTTCAGGCACAACTGGGTTATGTCTATTCTAAAGGTAACGAAGCAAACATCAGGTATCATCAGCTTCCAGAGCTACCATCAGTAAAAATGAAGTAATCATCACTAGTGGTAATCTTCATTAGATACAATTAAGGGTATAGGGTATGGCGCGCAAAATTGAGAATCCAAAAAAGACGTATTCTCATGTTAGTGAGGAGGTGTGGCCGCCTGTTCCCTTTCTCCAGTGTATGTGTCTAAGATGAGGAGAGATAAGTCCAAAGATCCAAAGGTAAGGTCAAAAGGTCCAAAGGTCATCATAAAAATAAATTTCCATTTCCAAGCTCCTGACGCTACCTTTAAACTTACAGTAATGATTCAAAAAGAAAATTGGAAAAGAAAGCTTGCGCTTTGTCACCTCTTTGGCCTTTCTTTGATATCGTGTTTGCATGTTAAATTACAGACATTTCAAGTACCTATGTATGATTTTGCATTGCGAGTTTTTTTGCACACTAGAAAACTTTTTTGAGAAAATTGCAAATAGTTGTCATTCATTAAGGTCTTAACTATCACCATCTGAAATATTGTGTATGTAGTTTGAAAAACAAGTGAGTTCTGAGCAATACTAAAAGAATGAATCTCAACTAACCGTGATTGGCTGCGGCAACACTGGCGCTAATGGCGGCACAATCCTCGGCACGGGTCTCAAAGGCTGCTTGTAGTGAAACTGCTGCTGAAGCAACTGCTGCTGCTGAGCCAAAGAGAACAGATAACTGCTGATATAGTTCGGAGGGTAAGGCACCAAAGGTCTATCACTGAAGTTTTGCGGCAAATATCTGGATTGCAGCTCCTTGGGTTGGTTGTTGATTAGCGAGTCCACTAGGAAGGATCGAGACATCTTGACCGCCTTAATGGTCCGGTTTGATCCAGGTTGTGGGGTTTATAGGTTATAATATTTCTGCTTCAGAGGTGTAACTGCCCTATTCCTCGATTTTATTCCAACACAGTAACACTGAACTAGGCAACTGGCGCTACTAAGACGAACTACCGTCAACGTGAGGTTCGCAACCGTACTGTAATGAATGAAAAGAGGGTGGTAGTTATATAACCCCCACCCGGTATTCTTTCCACCCCGTGTATTGTTGCGGACTCCGCCTCAGTCTGCCCCATGTTCAGCCCTTACGGTTCGTAAGTAGAGAGGTAAACAAATTATATACTTGCTAAGCAGCCGAGGGACCGGGCAAATATTGGCCTTGTTAGGGGCTGTCGGTCGGCCGGCCTGCAAATTGGTTGTGATGAGATCAGCTTTATATGAACCGCCGATGGCTATGTTGGTCTTTATGTGATTTCGGACGATGTGTTGCACTTAAATGACTATACAGGGTGTTAATTAAGTATGTTAACAAACTTTAACCACGAATAGTACTCCGAAAAATAGAAGGAAAATGTCATATGAACATGGGTCCGGAAATGCTTCCTAAGAGAGCTACGCTCCTTTGCATCGGGCAGCATGAAGACGGTTTTCCCTCGATATTCTCGAAACCATTCATAACAAAATTACGAAATCAGGTACGATGGGTAAACTTTTGACGCTGAATCTGATTTTGGATTCAGATTTTCATAATTTTAATCAGAGGCGTATCATACGGGAGGAGTTAAGGGTAAAAATAACCCCATTTTCTAAATGGTAACTTTTTTGACATTTTGATTTTAGAGTATGATATCTCAGAGATTTATACGTAAAAATGGTCTCCTGGTACATCTCGATGGGGCTAACCGTTTTCGAGAAAAATGCAAATTATTGAATCGATGCAGGCTATGGTGAATAAATAAATGTTCATCTATTTAGTAAGTGTGCTGTGAAAAACAATTGCAATAATTGATAAACAACTTGAGAACTGTCAGTTTATTCAGTTCAGAGTTATTACAAAACATTTAGGTATTATTTTTAAAATAACATTATTTAATATTCTAAAATCAAAATGTCAAAAAATTACCATTTAGTAAATGGGGTTATTTTTACCCTTAACTCCTCCCGTATGATACGCCTCTGATAAAAATTATGAAATTCTGAATTCAGAATCAGATTCAGCGTCAAAAGTTTACCCATCGTACCTAATTTCGTAATTATGTTATGAATGGTTTCGAGAATATCGAGGGAAAAACGTCTTCAGGGTGCCCCATGCAAAGGATCGTAGCTCCCTTAGGAACCATTTCCGGACCCATGATCATACGACATATACTTTCTATTTTTCGGAGTACTATTCGTAGTTAAAGTTTGTTAACATACTTAACTAACACCCTGTATAGTCATAAATTAATAAGATGTATAAGTTAACTAGAAAATTCGAATCTTTCAATGTTGACGTGATTTTACCAATTTATTTTAGTTTAAATGAATCAATCTTCGGTTAGTTGGAGTCTCATATACTAGAATTATACATAGAAGCATTTTTTTATAACTGAGCAGACCGTGTAGGCAGAGCCTAAATACCGGAGTACCGCGGCTGCTGTGAAAGGGTTATGTTAGGTTTGTTAACGCGGGATTTGAATGGGCCAATACCCGCAGGCCCAATAAATACATCTTCCTGGCAGTCCATTCCAAGCCTTGGTGCCTTGGATACCCTGGTAATGAATGTGCGGTTGTACCGCGCGGTTCTTGATGTACGAAGAACGACCGCCTTAGGATGAGGTGCAGCGGTCGCGCGGGTGCAACTGATAGGAGCGGTGAACGGCGGAACGATACAGGATAGCTCAGAGGCGTAGATTCGGTTTGAATATCGGTAGAAGAGCGAGAGGTCAACAGCGCGCCGGTGAGAGAGTGGCTGGAGGTGGCGCGTTAAGGCCGGGTCGCCAATTAGTCAAATTGCCCTTTTCTGGACGGCATCAGGTATAGACAGGGTAGTAGGGGCAGCAGCTGCCCGGACATGAGAGCAATACCTGTGGCAATACTTCAGGCCAGGTCTTATCTGGGCTTTATATAGCTTGAGGAGGTTACAGGGTGAGAAGTACTTTCTGGCTCTAAATAGGTACCTAAGTTTTTTACTAGCAGCTGTTGCAATTGACGCAACGTGTTCGTGCCAGATCAGATTTTCTGTAATGTTAACCCTTAACAGCTTGGATGAGTGACTCCTTGGCAGAGCCCGGTTGATCATTAGATCCATTAGCCAGTAGGTACTTCTTGTTTGATAGCATACAAGACTGGGCCTTGGAACCATTAAATTTTACCATATTCTTGCGCCCCCAAGCGATAACGATATCGAAATGCTTTGAAAGTGAAGCTGCCACTGCCAGTCTTCTGCATTCCAGCTCGACCACAGATATCGGTCTACTGCTCATGATGTCTGCATGCAGCGTACTGTCATCCGCAAAACTGTGGATTAAATTTGTAGTGCTAGAGAGTAGATCGTTAATGTGAAGCAAAAACGATGTCGGAGCCAATACCGATCCCTGGGGATCCCCAGCATTGATGCTGTTGATAAAGTACAGAATAACAGATTTTTGAAATTGCTTCGTTTCAAATGTGATGGAATATATCCGCAAAGGGGTTATAATTATCTTGAACTACTATAAAATTTCACTGTAGCTTAGTTGGATTGAAGGATATATCTCCTGCCTATCTTTAAATAAGTTGTAAATAATCCTACAAATTATAAATATCTTCCCTTACTGATTTTGTTTCATAATAGGCAGTGTAGACTAAGATTACTCTTATTGCATAAATTGGTCTGTAAATGGTTTTCTTGTCCGGGAATAGACGCTATTTATTTTTATTATTATCATTACTATAAGTAATACTTGTTGCACAATGCATAAAGTTTGCAGCTCAAAACGGCGATCACTTAAGGGAAATAAGGTTTTTCTCGTGACGCTCATTTATCAAGCAATCTGACATAATTTTCTATCTCATATTTGCCTACAGCAAAATCTAACTGTTCGCTGGCCAAATAAAAGTTGTAAACATAAAATAGTAAACCTGTCAAGTTTTGTTTTCAAGGGGTGACCACTAAGAAACCTTGCTATTTTCGAGACAAAGTCTTTAAGAACCGACTAACATTAATGAAATGTAATTTCTACATAACATTTGCATAAATGAACCTGATTCTGATATTCTCTAAAAGTCACGTCTTCTGATGCAGAATATGATGTTATTAGAATTTCAGAACGATTAATCAAATAGTCTAGTATTATACAAAATGGAATTCAAACGCTTATGCTATTGAGGTTATACAATTACTTTTTCATGTGTAAAGTAACGCCTTCAAAGTAAAGCCCTAGCGGTTAAACACAATTTTAACCAAATATGAAGTTCCAGTCTTCTTCTGCTACCTGTAGAATTGCATGTCGTAAAACGCCGTGGGTAAACAATTTCAATATTATTTAAACTGTTTGATGAATCGCTTTAATATTTTATACATAGATTTTGCACCAAAGAAACTAATCTTAAGTGCAGTATCAGAACTCTAGGTCAATTTGACAAATTTTATTGATTCGTTATTCTTTTGTGGCTTTCTAAGCAATTAATACATTTTTCAAAGTCTAAAATACCACATTTATGATAATGTCTTAGTTTATAAAAGTGGTGAAGAGGAGAAGGCATTGAACAGTGCCGTAAATGGTTACCTTGATCTTTATTCAAATTGGCTGTACAACAATAAACTGGAGATAAACATCGTTAATACAAAATGTATGACGTTCAAAGAAAGAAAAATCCAAAAACTATCATCAATCAACAACAAACAAATACTTAGGTCTCATAATTGGCAATACATTAAATTGGTCGAATATAAAAAAATAGTGCTGATGATATCAATAATATATATGTAGGTAAGATATTACATTTCGAATGAAACTAAGTACAGAGTCTGCAACGCCTTTTTTCTCTCACAATTCAGATCTATTGCCAGGTGGGGAACAACTTTAGAAGAATATTCTAAAGCTTGTATTCAATTATGATAGACTAACTAACGCAGACGGATTCTGTATTTCTAAACTTAGTGTACCTAATATTGGAGTTTTAACACATTAAATTGATTTTTATAGAATATTAAGCAAAATATAGAAACTTAATATAAGTACTTTAACGCAGAATGATGTTCACAGGCACAATTTCAGGTTTTTCCAATATTATTCTTTAACAAATAAATTTAAGAATGAGCATAGGCCTAAATAATCTTTTTCTGCAAATCCAAAGGACAAGAAGCACAATTTATTACTATATGACGTTTGTTGAACGGAATAAAATGTATTTTGCTAAAGTTAGTAAATAATACCATACACACAGAAAAATATGTCGTTCTGTCAAAGACTTACGCTTGGATTCAATGGGACGTTACACCAGGCATAAATACAGCGATGTTTTATCCAATGGGAAGTGTATAGTTGGTAACGAATTATATTGTATTGTCGATTCAACTACAAGATGTCATTGGATTCCAATGAATAATTCAATCGCAGCCTGTCGTTGAATCGAATCTGTGTTTGGTGATTGATTCTAAACTACTTTCTTTTCCTTGGACTAACAGATTCTATTGCGAGAACAGGTGATTGATTCGTTTGGATGTTTAATTGTATGATTTTGTATGAAGTTATAAGGAGCATGATATAAGAATTAGACATAAGCCTGCACCAGTTGTTGTATTATTACCTGAAATATAACTAACTGACTGACTAATCTAAATACCTACATTCAAATGTGGGTGTTAGCTCTTCTAAGTCCCAATTTTTCGGTAGGTGCTCCATTTAGTATATAACTGGACACATTTAAATCACACAATTGCTGATGCAATACGCGAAACTACGAGATGACACAACACGGCTAACACCGAAACAACACAACGGAACAACCTCCTCCATGTTGGCGGGTTCGCGGCGATAGTAACACTGAGATGATCCCCCTGTTCTTTGTTTTTACGTTCATTGAATCGAGACATGAGTCCCGCCGAATACTGATTATAGTTCAGCGAACGACAAGGGCCATTGAAACAAAATTAATTTTTATCAGATGAATTATCACGAACTGCTGTTGCAGTAACAATTTTTGTACATTGAATTGCCTAAATGAAACATAGGGTGAATTTCTAAAAAAAAAGGATGTTTTGACTGCATTATATGTCAATACTGATATTAGAAGGATGATACATATCGTTAGGATGAATATAACATTATTTTGAATTCATTTGCGTACCTGTGATTACTTCGAATATAAGGATTGAATTCTTTCAATGACATGGATTTGAAACCACTGTAAATATACTTATAGCGATGGAAAAACATCCAAATACTAACAATTAATTGGAAACGCAACAGTATTTTTTTCTGTGTATGTACAGGTTTATGTGTCCAACATAGACAAGAAGCTTTGAGTACCCTCAACGCAGGGGCTTTTCCTACTGTACGAGGATTTGTTCTGTAATTTAAATATTATGAGAAATAAATAAATACATTTGTCCGCTGAAATGCATTTTGCCAGCATGACTGATTATTGGCAACCTTTATACAGATATACCAATTTGTTAGCGATAGCATAGCGAGATGCTCCTTTTTTATCAGGCCATCAATATAAATGCAAAACAGACAGTCGCAAATCACATTTGGAGCTTTGATCAGAGCTTTGTGCATTTTAATTAAAATATATGGAGCAACGATATATATTCAAGGTATTTGTTACGCTGTATTTACATTTTCATTCAATATAATGGCGAAACTGGATTTGTGTCAACTGGGTGGCGTTTGGATTAAAATTTCAAACTTTCACATGAAACTCACGTGCAGATACCATTGATATTGAAAATCTCCAAAAGTATAGAGTGTTAATTTTTGAATAATGTACACAGAGAAAGCTATATATGATCATGGCACCTGTTTTGCATTTGCGAGCCTCATCGTGCATGACTGATTTTTATAGATTTCGAAATGCAGTATGAAAACCACCATATAGTCCAGATATATAATTTTTGGTTCAGGCTTCTACGCGTTTCTTATCAATATCTTATCATATATGTATTTTTATTGATTCAATTTCTAGTTACAGTAATAATACTTGGCAAAATTGATTGCTGTGGTTGTGATCTATTTCCGGTCGAACGGCATGTCTGAAATCACACAAAAAAATCAGAAATCTGCTTTGTTAAATCGCACAATAAATGCATTTTCTTGCCATAAAGAAACTTAAAAATACTCACCGATGGGATGAATTCATTTAAATCCGTGATATGGAAACACACTCATCAAACCAAACACCTAATATTGTCGCCATCTTGACGGTTCATCGTCAAAGTTCAAACTCTAATGCGCGGTTTTACTCTGTGAGGCATTTGCCAAGGGTGAGAAAATTTAGTGAATAGCTGCTACCACATCTGACAAATTCATTGGACGATCTGCTGTTAAGAGAGTTCACTCTGCACTACTCCCTTAAGGGTTCTGGGTATACACAGTTTTACATATGTATTTGCCATGTTAAAACACGGATTCCCATTTCGAACAGAACTCACTTGTTTTTCAAACTACATACACAGTATTTCAGAAGGTGATAGTTAAGGCCTTAGTGAATGACAGCTATTTGCGATTTTCTCGAGAAAGTTTTTTAGTGTGTAAAAAAACTCGCAATGCAATATCATATATTCTTCAAATGTCTGTAATTTGAGAACCAAACTCGATATCAAAAAAAGGCCAAGTAGGTAACAAAGCGCAAGCTTTCTTCTCCAATCTGCTTTATAAATCATTACTGTAAGTTTAAAGGTAACGTCAGGAGCTTGGAAATGCGAAATTCATTTTTGTAGTTACCTTTGGACCTTACCTTTGGATCTTTGGACTTATCTCCCCTCATCTTAGACACACACACCCGCACACCCGCACACACACACACACACACACTGGAGAAAAGGATTCTCTCTCTCCTGGATTCTCAATTTCGCGCGCTATACCCTAGACCCTTAAGGGCTGTTATATCCGGACTTGCATGCTAATGATCAATGGCCTTTTCGGTCGAATCGACATCGGGTCAGGTCTCGAAGGACGTAGTGAGTACTTTGCATTGCGGAAACTAGAGCTAGAACTCCAATGAACTGAATGCTACAGAGATGGAGTAGCCTGCTAGATGGTGGATGACAGGGAGAGATTTCATTTTATTTAAAAGTAAAAGTGGTGTGTTATCAGTGGGTTGCTGGTTTTTGGGTTAGTTTGTCAGTGCTTTCTTAAACTTAACTAAAATTTGATCCCAAATTGTTTAATCAAGCGCATTTTTTATAAGCACCTAGCGTTTTATTACTGCTCGTGGCGATATTTGAAGAAATTTTAAAGTAGCCTGAGCAATCGTATAATTTTTTCAGATGGGAGCACTGGAGGAGCAAAAGAATATGTGGATTAGTCCACTAATGATCCAGTATCGCGCACTCGCTTCACAAATTGATCCACAAACTTCGCTGCAGGCACTTCTGTTGTAACGTATATTTTTACTTCCCACACCGAAAGGTGAGGGGAGTATTTGGTCTAAGAGCTCGCTAGGTAAAAAAAGGTCACTCGGTAAAGTGCAAATTTTGTCATTTACAGATTCGGTATGTATCAAAATAGAGATAGGTGGGTCGTGAGAACGCGCTGTGGACGGATAAAGTAAGGGTGGGGGGTTAAATAGTTAAATGTGCAGTTTTTTGTTTTGCATAATAAATGATGAATTACAGCTCTGAAAATTTGCACTACAAACTGTAATATTATAAAAAATTAATGAAATTTCCAAAAGTGTAGGCGAAAGGTAAAGAGCCGTTAGAGGGCGCTGAAGTGAAAGAAAGACCTAGCGGGATAATACACCTTTTCAGGTGCTTCATAACGTTTCCTTGCCTATTACAGAAACCAAGGGACCTAGAATTTTCTGATGCACATACATATGGGTATTGCTTTACATCATTCTGTGTTGTGTAGCGTGGAAATGACCTAGTTGATTTTAATGAAATTTCGACACAGCATTATTACCTTGGTGGAGATGGAAAACACGTACGGTTTTTAGATATCGTGTCAGTGGTGGCGCTGCAATAATCAAAAAACTAAAATTTGGGGGTGGGGGTTGTAAAACTCAAAAGTTTGTAGTAATGATAATTGGCTATTCTAGACCTGTGAAGAAGAGACCTAGCGGTATAACACAATTTGGAGGGGAGGGGGGCTGGCGATGATTTGGCTGAAAGGGAATCTCAGATCATACCTTCATGCTATGGTAAAATAACAAACTGATATCACCATAATGTGTGGGAAGTACTGAGTCTATTAGCCTGACTTGATTTTTTCGTATTTTTTTACCATTTGGATAGAAGAGGGCCACATTGGATGTGCTTTTATAAATGTCCCTACTTTGTTGAAATGTAAATCGTCCTGTAGTGCAAACGCCACGCTAAAACTGAAGTTATGTTAACTATGGAGCGCTAGTATAACCTGTCAACCATAAATAATCGGTAACTCAAGTTCCAAATGTGAGATGGAGTCTTTTAAGTTGCGCTTATACAAATTAAAGTTCACCAGATCTGCTATTAGGGAGTTATTGAAGACGCAGTGCCTGGCCGTATTTGACATCTAAGCATGTGCACTAAGACAAAAATACTGCCTGGCAGTAATAAAGTTAGTGCCTGCCACTATTATGGACGTCTTGTGTTGCGGCACTGCCAAGGCACTACTTTGACATATGATTCTATTCGTTGTTTTGCGACATGGTATTTAATATTTTATAGCTGATGTGACTAGTGAACATAACCATAATGAGAACTAAGACTAATTAATATTCGTTTGTATACTTGACAAATAAGTACATTGATGATTGATGATGATAAGAATAAAAATATACCATCTAAATAGGTGAAAGCAGGTCAATAATTGATTTTAAAAGTTTTTATTCTTGCCCTGTGTTTGTACTGCAGGTGAATATCATGCACTTCTGTGTACAAAACACAGTACAAACAATAAAACCGAAGGTCCGTTTTTTTTTTAAATTGGAAATAAATCCGCGCTTGACAGAGCGTACCAATAACTCTGTTTCAGAGACAATTTTAAGGTCAGGCAGTGCTTGTCACTATTACTGTAAGGACGACACTATCAGTGGATGGTACTATTTCAATAGCTCCCTACACACATAAAAATAAATTCTCAAGTCAAGAATTGTGATATTCTTGTAAATACATAGGTACTCACAACAAGAATATCGGTTCTCACTCTAAGAAAGAATATTTGATGAGAAAATTATAGAAAATTTGCTCCGAAAGAAATATAATTTTCTTTGCAACCAAGTCTATAATAATTCAATAACAAATATTTCATAATTTTATATCAAGATTATAATTTTTTCCAGCGGTGTCCAGTTTACTTCTATCAAAAATATAGACAGCTTGCAAATGCGAACCTTCATTTACAATATGATAATCTTGGTTTGAAAATGAACGCTGTTTTACAAGCACACTCTATATTTGTATAAAGTAGATCATTTATTTGGCGTCTACCAACGTCGGAGTGCGCAGGCGCGCAGCGTGCCACGGGTCAAATCTAACCTCTCCACCCTCTCAACTCAACAGCCTGTTGCCCGTTCGCGTCCGCGCCGCCATTATCGGTTTTCGGATTGTCGCATTCGCCGCCGTCTTTAGCACCGCATCGTAATACCTGCATCCTGGATCCTACATAATAGCACATAATAGTATCTAGTCAAACTGTTAAAAAATTGTCATTGCCACGTAATACCCGTGATACCACCGTCAACCATCAGTCATCGAATCTGCCGGTAGTGCTGGTCCACCGCCATTTGAGTCGCATCCCAGTTCCCATCAGCTTCCTTGTCACCGGATCTATCCAACCATGAATGAGCTATTAAAAAAATTGGGATGCGAAGACCTGACTCAGGTGTTCCTAGATCAGTACTAAGTATATTAAATGTGATTTAAGAAATTATGCAGAACTATTTCTCCAGAAACATTTATACATGCTCATAGAAGAGTTTGAATGCTCAGATTAATACTATTAGATTTCTCATCCAAGAATATCACAATTTTAGAATAAAGTTGAGCTATTTGCGTCAAGTTTATGAAATGCTCCCAGTTAAGATTATGAAATGCTTCAGTCAAGATTATGAAATACTTCGGTCAAGATTACCATATGCTTGATTTAAGATTTTGGTGTTCTTACTATCAAGAATTTCCCAGTTTTGAAATGAAGATATTTTCTCAATCTAACCTTTATATGGTCAAAGATATCGTATTCTCACTTTAAGATTAGGATAACTTTGCGCGTATAGGAAGTTACGGTATTCTTGAATTAAAGCATCTGTGCTCCATCTGAGAAATTATTTTTATGTGTGTAGTGTTCCAGGCCTTGGCCTGAGTTTTCTGTGTAAAACGTGGATTTACCAACTCATATCTTCAACAGTCTTGCTCACTACTAGCTTGAATGGATTACTGCGTGACAGATGCTGGTTATTCGCCAAATTAGTGCAACAGAAGGAAAAATAACAGATGTAAATTAGGCACGTCCAGATACTTACAACAGTCGGTAACTTCAGCTATAATTGAATGACTTCTCTCTGGAAATGACGCTCCAGTTCACGAGAATTTATTTTATCGAGAGGAATATTCTTTCTGAATATTATTAAGGGCTGAACTTTCGCTAACTCCGAAGAGAGCGAATATTAGAGAGAAATGGTCTCCCTCGCGGATAATTTCTGTTTTACCAGCGTGCTTATTTTAGAGGGGAAGCACCTAATTTTTGAATGCGGGAAGTTAAGATGCTGTAGGAAATGAGGACAGTTCACAGTTAGTTTGCTGGGGTTACTCTATAATTAGGAAAGCTGTAGGCAATCTGCACGTCTTTCGTAGCTGTCACTGACACTCTCAAAGTTAACCGTTGCAGTACGTTTGCGATCTCTAGTACGCTCTCAGAGTAACAACTGAACATAGAGGTAGTAAACAAACCACTTCAGCATGGCGTGATCAAAGCCATCATCTTTTGATACTTCAGCCTCCAAACATTGCCAACTAACCTGAAAATTCTTCCAATGCAACCCATGTTACACACTGCTCTGCACTATCCCATCTCGAAAAACTGTTAAACTACATTCGAATATAGCACAGCAAGTCCGTAAAGCTTCACTACAGTTACCAGCAAATAGCGAATTCGATTTTACTGACCAAGCATAAAAGACGCACAGACAAAACAAATGTTTGACAGTCGGGGTTTACCGTAAACAAATCGCAGGAAAATTACATAGGCGTTGTCAGCTCCTCAATATTTATGCAAGATAGAATTTGCGTTTATGATGAAGAAACATGCAGTAACGCAGTAGAGGTCAACATATCTATTGATTTTGCTGTAATCATTCCTGAAACATCAAATTACAGTCTTTTTTGACGCAAAATGGAATATTTCTGGATACTGTACAATTAAGACGATAGTAAACAGTTATGATTGTCGTATCTGGTGGTCAATATGACAACGTAAGAAAAGATGTTGGCCTATTAGAATTAGTTGTTTACTACCTCTATGTTGAGTTGTTACTCTGAGAGTATGCTATACTTACCTACTTCATTATTTGAACGGTAAATTGGTTGTTGTTAGGCACGTATTTAGAGGGGGTCCAAGGGGTCCGGACCCTCCCCCCCACGTTATAAAATGCCATCTAAAAAATGGAATCCACAAATTTGCGCCCCCCCCCCCCCCCCGGTGGCAAGTCTAATCTGGATCCCCCGGGACCTCCCAAACCAAATCCTGGATACGTGCCTGGTTGTTGTCGAAAAACTTTATATACAACATAATTTTTTGAGAATATGTGAATTAACGCAGAAATCATTTAGGCGGTACCGAAGCTCTTAGAAGAAAAAAATGTAAATTTATTACGTTTTTAGGAAAAAGTAAGTTTTTGAATGGTGAAAGTGTGTGTAATGCCGTTGCACCTGTTTAGGCTTTTATACTTAAATAATCTATTCGGCCACAAGTGACAATTCAGCTGTCAAAAATTATTAATAATTTTTCTGATGGATATCACATAACATGATTTTTTTTTAATTTCATAGATGACGACGCCATTTCTAAGGCGAATGCAATTAGTAGTTAACTTGATTCTATTTTTTAGTCGCTGGCTTTGAAATTTTTATATTTCCTGTTGTATTATCCAAAAACCTAAACAGGCCACAATTCAATCTCGGGTTAACTCAAAAAATGGAGTAAGATAGATTGACTCTTGACTTTCCACACATAATGGTGATATCATTTTATTATTTTCCCATGAGAGTCTGAGATCTCCTTGCAACCAAATCATTGACACGACTTCTAAAAGCCATACGCGTTTTTCATTCTCTCCACGGCGATAATACTGTGCCGAAACTTCATTAAAATCCATCCCAGATTACACAACACAGAACAGAACGATCCAAAGCAGGACTCATCCTATGTATACATCAGAAAATAAGTCCCTTAATTTCTGTAACAGGCAAGGTAATGTTTGGATGGACCTAAAAACATGTATTATGGTAGGTTCTTCTTTCAAAGTTCAATAGACAACCTTTATACAATATATTCTTCAGTTTTTCAACCCCCCATGGCCCCCCTCCCAACCACCCCAATTTCTCCCCACCCAAAAAAAAGGCAGAAAATGATCAGCACCCCCTAAATCGCCTAAAAACGAAGTTTGAGGAATATTTGATTTTCTTCTTTTTTTGCTAATTAGTCCACCGCCCATGCACCGATTTTCAAAACTATAATCAACAATACCTACTACGACCCCACAGCATATTGCTACCCAAATTTCATCATAATCCATGCAGCGGTTACTGAGATTACGAGGGTAGAAAACGCGACAGACAGACCGACAGACAGACCAACAGACAGACCGACAGACAGACCAACAGACAGACCGACAGACAGACAGACCGACTGAAATGAGTGACGTGGATTTTCGTTATGTAGATTCTGAACGTGATTTGACGTTCAATTTGATCGTCGTTGGTTCAAATTCACTTTATCAATATATATTTGTAATACAAAAAGCTCTATAAATGCCTGAAATAAATTCAAATAATACGTAAACACATAATCGGTTCTTACTCGGCATAAAAGCGGTTCGCTCGTAAATCTTCTCTGGCAGAGGTGTTGGATGGCAAACTGTCCGTGCGACACAATTACCCAAAATTATGCTTGTACACACCCACACAAAACACCAATATAGCGACCTAAGGCTATTCGAGACACCTGTGCACAAAGCTCCTTTGTACGATGGCCGTTCATTGATACTCGTACCATGAATGGGATAGTATAGTAAAAGCTGAAAGCCGCTCCAGGTTGACAATGACCAAATAGCATTTAAAATATATTAGAGGATGCTTTAACAATTTCATAGGCGTAGTTAGAGGTCCAGGGCATCGACTTGTCCAAAGAATTCTAATAGGTTAGAAGAAGCAAAGCCCAGGATCTAACAAGCATGTCATTGTTTGTAAGGACGTGTTGTTATTTGCCATGTGTTTACATCCTTAGCGATCGTACAGCATTTCACCCTCTTGTGGAATCATCTAAAGTAGTCTATTTTCCACTTATGCTCTGATAAAACCCAAGATTCACTCGAAAATCAGCCAATAAACAAGAAACAATCAAACCAAAACAAAGCACTGCCACTATCTTGGGCGAATGGGTATAAACAACAGTTTATACCCATCGCCCAAGATCGGTGGTCGGTCAATGCAGCGTTGTCACGTTCTGTGAAAAATTGTTGTTTATGCGACATATTACTTGATCGGATTAATAACAGCTTTTCTTCAGTTTCCTATATAATAACAAATACACATTGGACCAGTACCTTCCTTTGAGGCAATAGGCTATTTTGGGATCTTCCTCACATGTGCTTTTAGTCATTTTTCTATTATTGCAATGCTTCAATATATCGTTAATCTAGGTTTAATATTTACAATATGGACTAGTATATATGTACTTTTGTTCTAACATATTCGAATTCGTTGAACTTACCACAGTGCCTATTTTGGCTTCAGCAGTCCATCGGTCGTAAGATCTTTGTAGAAGTCAAGTTTTCATTTCTCAGTAACATACACCCATACAATGAAGTTAGAAGTTCGGATCATACGATGTTATACACAACACTGATGTGACAATCCTGTAATTTTAATATTCCTATCAATGCAAACTAAATTTTATACAAACGTTGTATATTTATTAGTATAAAATCACATACGCCGATACATCACACTACAGCGCACGATGAAGATATATGAAATCATTGCGAAGCCACATTTGATAATGGAAGTTTTTGATGTTGTTGAGATATTCACAATTGCCCCTTATGTATGTATTTGCCATGTAAAACACGGATTCCCATTTCCAACAGAACTCACTTGTTCTTCAAACCGCATACACAGTATTTCAGAAGGTGATAGCTAGGACCTTGATGAACATGACATCTAAGATCAATTTTTTCAAGAAAAAATTTTTTTTTAAAAAACAAGGCCACCACAGTGACAAAGCGCAAGCTTTCTTCTTCTATTTGCTTTTTAAATCATTACTGTAGGTTTAAAAGTAACCTTTGGACCGTAGCTTCGGACCTTTTGACCTCACCTTTGGATTTTTGGACTTATCTCCCCTGATCTTTGACACACACACTGGAGATAGGTAACAGGCGGCCGCTAACACGGGTATATGTAATTTCTTGGATTCTCAATTTCTATGCCCTAGAGGCCGAAACCCTTAAGCTGAAGTTTTCTTATTGACAATATTTATGTTAGAATATTAGCTTCTCTCAAATACTTGCCCCGTGAAGGATCATGCCTACGGCCCTGGAGGTCTTTACGACATTTCGACACAGGTAGCGGGGCATACAGGTTGTAAGAGTCCATTCAGCAAAGAAGAATTTGTAAAATCTAGGTGAATGCGAAAGTCAAGTAGGAGCATTGAATTCGGCTGCATTTTGAAGACACAAACGAAAAGAAGAGAAGTTGAGCATTGTGGCCCGGAAATACGGAATCGTGTGAGAAATGTCGTGAAGAGGATGGTTCTTTGTCCGGTGCCGCATTAAAGCGACTTTGATGGTGGTACCAAACGGCCTGGGAAAATCAAATTCAATAGACAATATGTCGAGAGGGAGGGCTATCCATTCAGATTTTGAAGAAATGTCGCGTATGGTTGTGTCCATGTGGGTATAATAAAACGGCAATTTGTGTAACGACTTAGTCGTTATTTTTTAGGGTTAGGTCAGCAATAAAACAAAAGCCTCTTGTTATTCTATATTCTTTATCCACGCGAAACGCCGTTTTGTTGTATTGCTAACATAACCCTAAAAAATAACAACTAAAACGGCAGTGTCGAGTGAAGTGAGATTTATAAAGTCGAGGGATGTTAAATGAGTTGGAAGAATAGGAGGGCACAAGTACTAAAAATTATAACACATTATTAGTGTGGTTTGTATTGTGTAGAATGTACAGTATCAGTAACGTGTTTTCTACAAAGCAAGGGAGTAGTAGTATGAAAATTGGGACTATGATTTCTTTTAGGCCAACATACTTTTTTTACTTCCCACGCCGATAGGTAAGGGGAGTATTGTGATCGCGAAAATTTTCGATTTTGAGATAATATTCCCTTTTGGGCGTTTTACGGATGTACGGAATTAAAAATTGCCAACTTCATGAGTGATAAATAGGAATGAAATGATTTCATGAGGGGATGACAGTGATTGGTATTGTTTCATTTAGGGTTTAGAGTAACAGTGTAGAGTAGATTTGTTTTACTATTTTTGTACACAATAATACTTCATAGCAAGTCACAGTGGTGTATAGCTTAACATAGTTTAAGATTCATGTTAGTATGCATATCGGCAAAAACAAAAAAAGGTACATGTAAAATGTACATTAATATACTATCAACCAATGACAAAGATAACAATAATAGGCCATTTCTAGCATTTTAAAAAAAGAATGAAGATAAAGCTGTCAAGATATTCTTGTACGGAATCACCTTGTACAGAGAGTTTGAAGTAGTTTTTGATCGTCTATAAGCTGAAATAGTGGTTAACTCTGATCTCAAACCATGATCAACCATAATTATGTTCTTTAGGGCTACAAAAGTTGTTTTTGAAGTCCACTCTTTGAGATCTGTTTCTAAGGTAACCTTCCAACAGTTCTAAAGGCGCTTCTCTTATGCCATAACACTATAACTTTTTTAGAAGTATCTCATGGGAGATACAGTCAGAGGCATTTAATAGGTCACACACTGTTATAACACCATGCGATTCTACATCGAGATCCTCCACCATATCCTCCATAACCTTTAATAGAGCCTTTGTTGTAGAAACTATGAAATCATAGTGATTAGGGTTAAATAATTTGTTGTTTTTAAAGTAGGATAATAACGTACTTTTCAGAAGTTTCTGTGATATTTTCCCCAAATAAAGGATTGGTCGATAGTCTATACTATCTATGTATACTATACAGATTATACTGATCTCCTTTTTTTTAACACTGGTAACACTCTACTGATCTTAAAATTGATGGAAGCGGAGTTAATGTCTACTATCAAGTTGACATTGTTTGTTAAAATTTTGTGGCAAACTTCACAAATATTGATTGACAGTGCGTTATTTAGTAAAAAATGCATTTTATACCTCCGGTTTACTCACAGGGTCAAGAAAAAAAGCACTTGTTTAAATAGATGGAGTTTTGGGTAAAAATACATTCATATTCAGAGAAGGCACCTTTGTTATCAGATCCACTGCAACTGTTGTGAAAAAAGTCCTTAATTCTTCAGAAGAAAACGTTGAGTCACTCACAGACATATCATTTTTGTTTCTCTTTGTATTTATTCTTCTCTCTACTACCTTTGCTTTATTTTTAGCATTCGAAAGAAGTCAGTCATATGCTTTTTGTTTTGATTTTTCTATTTAGTTTTATATTCTCTTGAGACAAAACTTAGTGCCGTTGTACCAAAGAAAAAGATTTCACGATTTCTAACATGCGGAAACTATTAAATTTATTCTAATGACATTTTGACATGGTATTATTACTGAGGCGAGGATGGAAAATGCATATGTTTTCAGACACATCATTTTTGGACGTTTTGTGGGTTCTTTACCATTTTATACTTTTTTCTTTCATTTTATTACGTGCATGACAACTTTTGAGGCAAACATTGCTTCGCAACATTCGCGAATGTGAAGAGTATAGAAGAATGTGGTGATGATCTAAAAAAACCTCTATGGTGGTTTCGCGGTAACTCAGAAAACCTACCGGGAGTCGATTACAAATAAAGGAAGAGCAAAAATTGGAACCGATACATTTTCAAGGCGGAATGACTCTACAAATTCCACAAGGCCCATTCGTGAAAGAAACCCCTCGAAACAGAATTGCGGTGTCGTTCCGTTAAATTGACAAAGTTACGCTTTCTGATGCTTCGTTTCACGACGTCGACGTACAAAGGGATACAAAAATAATGTATGAATCCGAAGTGGAGTGTATCTGTAGTTGTAGAGTAATAGTGAACTAGGATACTGTCATTGTTGCTGGTCGTAACAATAGTGTCCCGTTGCTAATTCGCTGTCAATGGATGGGCTGTATAGGTTGTGGGGAAGTCGTAGATCTGCAACGCACAGGGCCGGACTGAGACATCAGGGCTGGGATAAGGAGCATGCACCCGGTTCTACCCGGTTCCAAAATACCCGGTTTTACCCGGGTATTTCATTAGGCCACAGAATGGGTTCTGAAAAAGATGAGACCCGAGTTTCGGTTCCATAACGATGCCACAAGAAATTTAAATTTCGCACGCCGAGTCTCGTGTTTTGTAACTATATGAGCCCTAGGTTGTGATTGGCGCGCCCGTAGTGAGTAACACGAGTGCGGATTGCCCGACGACGGACGGAGCGTTTGCAGTTCGCAGCATGGAGCTAGATTCAGTTCTCAGCATTTTTGACCGGTAAAAGTAAAACTTGTGTTTAATTGTGGTAATTTGTTAAGTTGTTGTTTCACCTTACTTGCTTCTCGCAGTGAGAATCAGTTCAGTAAACAAAAGTTTTTGGCAGTTACCTATTTACCTATAGCACTTATCTACTTATAGGTTAATAATAGAGAGATACACAGAAAAAAAATAATGTTGCGTTTCCAATTAATTGTTAGTATTTAGATGTTTTTCCATCGCTTTAAATATATTTACAGTTGTTTCAAATCCATGTCATTGAAAGAATTTCAGTCCTTATATTCGAAGTCATCACAGGTACGCCAGTAAGTTCAAAATAATTTTATATTCGTTCTAACGATATGTATAATCCTTCTAATAGCAGTATTGACATATAGTGCAATCAAAACATCTTTTTGTTTTCTAAATTTACCCTATGTTTCATTTAAGTAAAGCATACAATCTATTCGATGTACAAAAATTATTACTGCAACAGCAGTTCATGATAATTCATCTGATAAAAATTACGCGAACAATAACCCATGCTTCCAAAACATTGTCTATGCTGTTAAAGAAATTGGTAAGTAGAATCATATATCGGATTGAATGGCCCTTGGGCCCTTGTTGTTCGGAGAACTATAATAATCAGTATTCGGCGGGACTGATGTCCCGATTCAATAAACGTAAAATAAAGAAGAGGAGGATCATCTCAGTTCTCAGTGTTATCTGCGCCAACATGGACGAGGTTGTTTGGTAACGGGTTGTTTCGTTGTGCTGTTTGCCGTATTGTGCCATCTCGTCGTTTCGCGTTCTGCAGCAGCAATTGCGTAATTTAAATGTGTCTAATTATACATTAAATGGAGGACCTACTGAGAAATTGAGGCTTAGAAGGGCTAACCACAATTGAATGTAGGTATTTAGATTAGTCAGACAGTTATATTTCAGGTAAAAAGCAACAACTGGTGCAGGCTTATGTCTAATTCTTATATCATGCTCCTTGTAACGTCATACAAAATCACACCATTAAACATCCAAACGAATCGATCAGCTGTCCTCGCAAAAAAAATCTGTTGGTCCAAGGAAAAGAAAGTAGTTTAGAATCAATTACCAAACACAGATTCGATGCAACGACAGGCTGCCATTGAATCATTCATTGGAATCCAATGACATCTGGTAGTTGAATCGACAATCCGATATAATTCGTTACCAACTATACACTTCCCATTGGATGAAACATCGCTTTAACGTCCCATTTGAATCCAAGCGTAAGTCTTTGACAAAACGACAGATTTTTCTGTGTGTATGGGTGAACACAATACGGCCTACGTACGCTAATAACGTGATGCGGTCATTCTATGACAATAAGAAAAAATCGATGAAAAGGTAAACACACTGGTAAATTTTAGGCAAACTCAATATATAGGCTGAGACTAATCACTGACAGGCTGACTGAAGATGATAACTTTTCGTTGATTATGTTATATATTTAACATTTATGTTCCGAGAACGATTTTGTGTTTCTTTATGCTTAATTTCAAGCTCCCAACACTTACTTATGTTCCTAATAACTATGTTATTATGTTATTTTCGTTATCTTTTTGAAATAAATTTTACTTCAATATGAGTTAATCCGGTCTTTTTAGTAGGCACCCTAGAACCGGTTCGGAACCGGGTACCCGGGTAAATTGCATTTAGAACCGGTTCTGAAAATTCGAGAACCGGAACCGGTTTTGTATGCACTAGCTGTGATAAGGAGGTCTTATTCTAGAAGCAAACCTAGACTCTTAGTTTTAGCTCTCACTGACTCACTGGCAGATCGAGCTCGCATAGATGCTTTTGAAATGTGGACGTGGAGAAGAATACTGAGAGTTCCTTATACCGCCCATCGAACTAACGTTTCCATACTGGATGAGCTCAGTAATCCAAAGAGACTATCCTCAATTGTGTCGATGAGAATGCTTACTTTCCTCGGACATATACACAGAAGCGATAATGTGGAGAAACTTGTATTTCAGGATCATGCTCCAATTGGGCGGCGCCGTGGCCGCACACCTACACGCTGGGTGGATGCGACGAAACATTTGCTGGATATGAATATCAAGAGCGCCACTGAACTGATAGTAAATCTCGAATGATGGCGAGCTACAATTGTCAAAACTATTGACAATATTCGTGTCGGCAGTACTCTAGCTCTGACTTAATGCATTTTACGAGTTCACAACATGTCTCTTAAGACATTGTGGCTATGGTGATAACTCACTGAAGTCACTGAAGAGAGCTTATGCAGAGCCTCTGTCTGTCCGTCCGTATACAAAGGGTATCCAAAACTACAGGTGTTAGAGGAAAACTAAATACAGAATCGGAATCAGCATGAAAGAGCTGGTCCGGCAAAAATCCGTTTTTGTCAATATCGCTTTCGGTTTAAAAAAAATTGAATTAAATTACGACAGGTAACTGACGACGTATTATGTACGGTGTATACTGTGTAAGGCTTTCGCGGCCATCGTCCAATGAATTTGTGGTTCTTGGGTTTTTAGGCCGGCGTCGATTAGAGTTAAAGCTTGACGTTTCGCCACCACGAGTGGATGGCCTCTTCAGAAGCTATTTCACTTCGGCGACTTCCAAAATACTGCATGGTGGCTGACCTGTCAATGTTTTACAGATTCTTTCACAGATGTTAGAGTGAGCTCTCCCATACAATAATACTAAAGGCCGTCCAAACGAGTAACATCCTTACCAGGTAGAGGTTCCTACTCCCCGAACTAGTCTCCTCCAGCATTCCTTCTTTTGGGGAACTTCGACGCTGTGCAATGAGCTGCTGGGGAATTTGTTTTCCGATGGCTACAACCTCTTCTTCTTCTTCTTAATCGTTCCGCTCGAGTTCCGAGCATCCTGACTTCATGTGATATCTGTGACGGCTTTCCATTCTTGTCTATTCTCGGCCATCTTAAATGTCTCCGTAAGGTTCTTTCCAGTTAGGTTTGTTATAAGGTCTGTGTATCTTGTGGGCGATCTTCCTCTGAGTCTTTTGCCAGGGACTGTTCCCTCCAGAGTGAGTCTTTCCAGACCGTTTCTTCTAACCACATGACCGAAGAACTTTGCAATTTTCTCTGCTACCACAGTACTTAATCTTTTCTTCACGTTAAGTTGGTCTAAGATAGATTGGTTGGTTCTTTTCTCCGTCCAAGACACTCTCAGCATCCTGCGCCAACAAAACATCTCAAATGCGTCTATTTTCAGTTTGTCCGTCTTCCTTATGGTCCAGCACTCCGATCCATAGAGGAAGACAGGGAAAACCGAACTTTTACAACCTACATCGTTTCAAACGTAACATGCACCGACAATTATTCTCTTACAACGCTTCTATAATGCCATAGGCTTTCAGCCTTTACGGGAGGCTGAACATAAAAAGAGTAGTCAAACCTTTCTCAAATATTGGATAACCCCTTACGACGGTCCTGTACTGAACAAACTCAATGAATTGGGAGTGAGCCGAGCGGTATCCTCGTAGAGCCGCTCTCAATTTTTTATTTATGTTGTGTGTGTAAAAGGAAACCCTCTGACACCATTGATTTTGAACTACGTATAACTAATTGTGCAGGGAGTTGAGGTTCTCCCCGAAGGGAGAGGTATATATTCAATTCATTGAAAATAGGTGTGTGCATTGGGATTTATTGTAGTATCAGCTTGTGCGGCTTCTGTAGCAGTTGTACTCGTGAAAGGGAACACTTTCAATTTGGTCATACATTAATGATGTTATTCATTTGCCACTTAAGGCTTGTACACACTAGTAGACACGTTGCGCGATTCTAGGACCATTCTAATAATCACCATTTTGGAACATTGTATCATTCCATGAAAAGTCCATGAATATATAGATTATCTGATGAACATTCCAGGAATGTGAAAATGGGAATCCAAAAAAAGTGCATAGGTTATTCCCTCAGATTATTCTACGACTATTATAAAGATGTATGGAATATTGTAGGAAGATTTCTGGTATATCTTTGAAGGAACATACATAGGTTATTCCCTCAGAATATTCTATGATTGTTATTAAGATGTATCGAATATTGTAGGAAGATTCCTGGTATATTTTTGAAGAATATGTGTTGGAAAGAAACTAATACCTTTTCTCACTTCATTTCATTTATTTGTAAGTCTTCTTGTCTGTCTAGGTACCTAACGCGAGTACTATGCGTATATAACCTAGTATCCAACTTTCATACAGTGCTTTGGGCAGCATTGATTTAAGCACACACTAATTAGGTAGGGATTAAATTGTATTTTAATCAATTTTAGTACAGTTAGAGCAAAAGTGGGTACCACGTAAGAGAATAAATACTGGAAATTCAGTCACAAATATAGCTAATGTGTTGTTAGTGATTGTTATTATATATTAATTAGGGTACCTACGACAAGTAAGATTAGAACATAGAGATTAGACTCTGAACAAGAGAGTTGCTACCACGTGGTGCTACAAAGTCGATAAATAATCTATAGAAACAAAATAGTTATATTCACCCTAGTCGCTCCTAGATGTAGTTGTAAACTGAACAACAAGTGAAGATCACGTTCCAGAACACGGATAACTATCCAATTATCACAGGAAAAAAATGCACAAGCAAGCACCACCGACGACCGACCACCACAAAGTTCTCAAACCTAACCTAACCCCGTATCGGTGCCACGCCTACATTAAAAATCATACCAAAAGGCATATTCATAGATTATTCTTTAGATAATATTAATTTATGAGTATTTCTTCTTTCCATGCCGTCTTCTCATAGAAGGTTGGCGACCACTTTCCTAAATTCTGCTCTGTCTTTTGCAACATGGAACAATTCTCCAACGCCAAGATTTGTCCACTCTCTAATGTTTCGGAGCCAGGATTTTTTCTTTCTGCCGATACCCTTCTTCCCCTCAATTCTGCCCTGCATAATATTTTGTAACAGTAGATATTTGTCATTGCGTAATATGTGTCCCACGTAAGATGTTTTTCTTATCTTAATGATTGTGAGAAGTTTTCGTTTTCGGCCGATGCGTCTCAACACTTCGTCGTTGTTTATTCTATCAGTCCAAGGCATTATGAGTATTATCACAATATTTTTATGGACACGTTTATGGAATAATCATGACGTAATATTCCTAATACATCCTCATTGGAATGAAACCAATAAAAACATCCATAGAACATTTTGTTAATGTTCTGAATATTCTCAATCGATTTTGGATTAAATAAGAATATTCCAAGAATATATTGTACTGTTTGGGCATACATAGACAGGTCTATCGACCAATCTCCGTCCACGGGCCTGTTGCGAGACCAAATATCGTAGGTCTATGGCCTCCCGACAGGAATATAGGAGACTTCACGCATTGTTAGACCTGTTGGGCAACATTTTGATAGAGTACACGTCAATCGGAGTCTAGAGATGAGACGTTCCTGTCTGGCTTCAGTCTGTCTCCAGTTCGACTTTGGATATTTTTTTAATGCTGAGATGTTCACATTGCAAACTTCAGGACTCATTTTGATAAAGCCTGATTAGAAATTCTGAAGGTGTACATGAGGCTCTTGAATAAGTCTCCACTAGCTAGGAGACGCATTGTGACTGGGAGTCGAAGAGAAGCTTGGATGGTTTCTCTAAATTTCATTTCTTGCTTCATTATCAACCCTTGACCATCAAAGCAACTCTTCAAAATCAGAAGGCGTCCGCTGGGTGAAATTTCGGAAGCCTTCCAGTCTTAATTTGTTAGGGCCCGTATTTATAAACCTTCCTTGAGGGAGACTCAAGGTCGCCTTAATGCTTGAGTCTTCCTTAGCGACAAAATCCAATTTATAGTCGCTGAGGCTTCCTCAAGTCGTCCTCAAGTCTTCCTTGAGCCTAAGGTAGCATGGGAGCTCCCTTGGCTCTTCTTTAGACCTTCCTTACCTTCGTTTGACATTTAAGAGTAAGGTTATATTATGTTAATTAAAAATATGTGAAAAACATTGTTTTGTATTCACGAAAAAATAGTGTCTTGAATTATTTTCCAGAGTTTTTTCTTGTTTTTTTGGTATATCTATGAGAGATAGGTGTATGGTTCGCTTTTTATAATAATAAATAATAATGCTTTTCCAAAGCCCAAACCAAAAGAAGTGAAGGTTCAGCCAAACTAAATTAAAACTGTACCAGTATTATAAAGGTCATTAAAGGAGAAAAGTTATTAGAGACTTGGATTAAAACACACTACGATCATGCAACATATATACTCCCACAAATGAATAAATTGATAGTGGCACCTAAAGTTGCATTGGGGGTTCCACCTTCAAGGCAAGTACTTTCAAGCTGTTCACCAATATTTAATAGTTTTTCAATCAGTTTTTTATTTCAGGATCTTAGATTCATATCAGAATAAATTTGATGCAGATAATCTAAATTGTGGAGGTTCAACAAGAAGAAAAGATATCCAAAGTATTAAAACATCATGTCCTATTGACATGTGAACAAGGAGTTAAACAGAGTAATGATGTTATATAAGCCGATTTATGAGTGAATCAGTGTAAGCAAGATAGAAATAATAATAATTATATATTATTGTATTATAAACAACAAGGTATTAAACATTTATGATTTTGAGCTGACTACTGTTATCGTAGTGTATGAATTTGGGGAAGGAGTACTAGTATGTTTTTTAGTAATATATAGAAAATATATTTATCTTATTTTTTTGAGGTGATTAAATCAAATATAAGATTAGTTTCTCTAAAAGTATTCATGACTGATATTGTTACCACTTTTTAGAGTGCTTGGTCCAGTATGATGGGAGCAGCTGAACTACAAATATTGCGGTCATGGCACATTGACCATGCAGCGATCAGAAATGTATGAAGTTATAAAATGTTCGTGGCAGAGCGCTGGCATGGGTGAATTTCACCAAAGCGCCTACAAAATACTATTTTACAATTATTGCTTCTAGGTGTTGAAACTCATAACTTGACCTTCAGCACATTGTATCATAAAGAAAACATGTATAATAAACACTATGTGGTTAGAATAAATGCACCAACTTATAAAGTATTTTTATTTGGATGAAAAGAAAATGAAAAAGTTAAATAATAGCTTGCATGAGCTCCTGGTATATATTAGGGATAAACTATAATGGTTATTAAAGGAAGTACACTATTCACACAAAAAAATATTTTACAAAGGCACAGAGCTGCTGTATTAAATAATTTTACTATTGATTTTACTTTGTAGTGCAACTGGACAAATTTATTGTGTCAAAAACTTGAATCTCATAGCTGTTTAATGTGCAACACTTGAAATATTTCTTATCACACATATTCTTGCAGCTGTAGTGATTTTTCCATAAGAAACTTCATTTGCAAATATGTTCACTTTGTAGCAATTGCTTGGATAGAAAAAGTTAATAAAACCTGTAAAAAAGTTAATGGAATAATGTTGCAAAAACTTTTTTATTTTCCACTTTTTAAATATATACATACAATCAGAAATTATTACACTTTTTTATTTTTTCTCTTCTGGTAACTCCTTTAACCTTCCTGAAGTATTTCATTCCTATTGTAAGTTGCTTTTACTCCATGCTGTAAATATCCACGATTCACAATAGTAAGTCAGGACTGGCCTATATGTCGCTCTATACACTGACATCTTGGTCCACCTGCTTATTTCCTTATGCCTAGAAAACAATTTTTCAGGTGGGAATTAATCTTGTTGGTTTTATCAAGTCTCTTGTTTATTCCTAGTTGGCTCCCTGATCGTTCTAATACTGCACCCAGATATTTATAATATTCAACTTTCTTCTATTTGAACTCTTTGTAGTTATATTTGCACCTTTCTTCGTTCTGCAGATAAGCGGATACCACTAACACTTACTTTTGGTTTTTTCTTAATGCCTCTTTAAAATTTCATTCCAATTTGTGAATAAATGTTGCATACCTTTCGCGCTTTTGGCTACTATCGCTACGTTATCTGCAAATGCACATTTCGAAATTCCTTCCCTTTTCCAAATTTCGATATCCAATAGATAAAGCGAATATACAGGTTCTGTGTACTTCTCTTCATCCGTAAACGTTATAAACAACAAAGGACTGAGAGCTCCTCCTTGGTGCATGCTGCAGTCCATCATTTGTAGTAAATGCGTGAGATTTCAATTTCTCCATATTTTTTAAATAAATATTTTCAAATGTATAATTCCTGGAAAGTGTAGACAGCCATACAGAAAATGACACTAATGACAGTGGATTTTGCTATTTCTCTGGTTTCTTTGCAACGTTGCCAGATGCTCCTCTTCCTTGGCTAAGGAGGCCTTGAGGAACGACTATAAATTAGAACATTCAAAGACGTCCTTGGCTAAGGCTTCCTCAAGGGAGCCTCAAGGCCGGGACTATAAATACGGGCCTAAGTAATGTATTGCCTAACGTGGGCCCTTCTGCTAAAACCTTTTGCGTCCACCAACGTTAACGTTTCCGCTTTCTTTCAGTATTAATTTTCACTAAGCAGGAACTTATTCCGCGCAATGCAACGTCCTCCATTGTAGACAGCGAATATGAGACTGATGAGAAATTCTTTGTCTCGTCTAAATCTGCACATTGTAGTGTACACGCTTGACGACACAAAAAATGGTGTCGTCTACAGACCGTATCTCTAGACAGTCTATAGAAAAATCGCGCAATATGGTCTCCTAGTTTTTTTTATACGTCATTCCCAAAAACTGACCCCTCACCTTTTTCTTTCAAATAGCACCCTATAGATTTACCTACATAAATGATATTCCTATTTTATCCGAAATCTTGTGAAATCTTTGCTGTTATACGTAAACTTACTGTTTTCCTAAAATCGTAAGCATAGTATAAATAAAATAAGAAAGGCCCACTAAGCATTTTTTCTATCTGTTTTTGTTATGAAAATATTGCTCCTCAATAAATCCTTATTTTATTTACCTTATGCTTATGAATTTACGAAAAAATTTGTCTGTATATAAAACCATAGAAGAAGATTTTCAATGAACTAATGATTTAATCTATATAGCGCCATAGAAGTGCTGTGGGGAGATAAGTGTCGGTGCACGTTAGATTTGAAACGCTGTAGGTTGTAGCTGTCGGAAAGAAAATTCCCCGGCAGCTCATTCCACAGCGTCGAAGTTCTCCAAAAGAAGGAATGCTGGAGGAGACTGGTTCGGGGTGTAGGAACCTCGACCTGGTAAGGTCTATGTCTAGAATTCAGCAAAGCCTTCGACACCCTGAATCATAATTCACTGCCAGCAAAATGCGAATGTTACGGATTTGATGAAAATGTCATCCAATTTGAAGAACTGTTGGGTGCTATTTGAAAAAAAGTTTGGGGTCAGCTTTAGAGCTCGAAATACAAGAAAAACGTTTTTTTGTTACGAGACTACCACGTGTCAAGGAAACAGTGGGACACCCGGTATAATGTAATAAATTAATAATCGGTAGATGCTCTGCTAATAGAAAAGTAATGGATTAACGTTTTTGATTCAGTTAGAAACCAATACATGAAACTAAAGTTTCAGTTTAGCCTATATGATTCTATTATAATAGCTCAATATCTGAGCAACAGGCTTTGCGTGTATCATTTATTGATGATCGAAACCATACCATTTATAAACGCAAGGCCGTCTAATGAGGGCTGCTCAAGGGCGTAGATTAGAAGATCTGATGACATGCTGCCCCCCAAAATTGTATGGGAGATATACAAATGTCATGTTAAAAGTGTAACTATAATCGAAATGTGCTACTCGCAAGTGAAACCCGAACACCTAAATAAAAAATATATTCGTTATTCATATCAAAAATGTGTGCACAGCTTGGCGGTACCCTCTCTAATACACATCTATTAAGTATGCGTGCACAGTAGAAGCGGGTAGCCTGCTTTGTTCAGCGCCGAACTGCTCGCAGGTCGAAGCAGACAAAGCGCGGAACCTTAAAATAAAATTAGTACATGCACTTATAAAGGCGGGTTCTCACGATTCAGTTTAACTGGATCAGTAAAAACTGAATCAGTAAGCTAAGCTCCAGCCTAGTGAGTAGAGTCGGCCATGGTCAAACTGATTCAGCGAAACTGAACAGTCAGATCCCGCCCTAAGCTACTTTCAGCGCCAGTTGGCGCGGGTTCTCTGCTTTCCTACACTCAGTGAAACCAGCTTGCGGGGACCTGCAAGCGGTTTCCTGCTGCAGTAAACCGCTCCACTGTGTCTACGCCCTAATACTTGTCGTTCATTCAGACGCTATTTACCTACTTAGCACCTCCGTGGAATTTTAGGCACATAAGACAGGATTGTGTTGCACAGTGAAAGCGGGTAGACAGGATTGTCTTATGTGCTCGATTAATGTAAAAGGATTGTTCAGTTGTGAAATTCAATAAAAAAAGACGAAGACAAAGATAGTTTGCATACTTTACCCAAACACGTTAAAACAATATTTTACCCAACAATGCTTAGCTTCCAAGCTTGGTTTACATGTATAATATATAAATTTAAATACACCAATCTAGGTATTGAACGAGTGACCTCAATTCATTGGACGTTTGCGTGATTCCAATTCCCTGTACACCCTTCGTCGTCAGCAGGGTGTACAGTTTACGTACGCCAATGCTTGGCGTTTCCACTCAATTTTATTGTTTGGATTAACGGTAACCTCTTCCGCCCTACCAAAAAGCGAACAGAAATTAATTCTACAGGTGAAGGTCTGTTTGATCTACCGCCGAATGCTTAGAAGAAAGCGGCTGCCTTTGCCAAATTACATCGGGATGAGTTGACACGAGTCACGAGACCCTCAGATGTTCCGACAAAACACTGAGAGCACCCTTTACACGGACAACGGCGATATAGACTGAGAGCCCGTGATTGGCAGACCTACGGTATTATAGCAAACTTCATACCTTCATAGTGATGCTAGGAGCCAATTTTATCAACATGCATATTTAACAAAGAATTTAACAAAGCTTTTATATTGGATGTTATTTAGCAAAAGCTTTCTATTGGGTATTGAGGGCTAGGTTAATAAGTCTCATCCAATAGTATTTTATCAATATTGAAAACAAAACTGGATGACACTTTTGTCAAAGATATTTTAGAAACTCATTGATCAAAATCATAGCAGGATATCGGAACAAAGCGATTGATTTACAAATTAATGCCACAGTTTCCATGTTTACATTATAATTATTGCATAATTACTAATTGCAAACTGCGATAATTTGTGGTAAAAGTAGTAGGTACCTATATCAATCACAGCAACTACCTACCTTAATTATAAATCCCACGTCCGTCAGTCAGATGGATTATATGAAAGTACATACTTTTATGAAGAATCAATCTTTCATTTACTGGATGCATGTTTGTTATAGATCTTCTTATAGAAATACTGATAGGTGCAGCGTACACATTGTACATAAAATAGCATAAAGTAAAATAGGGTTATACCAGAGATAGTTATACTTAACTATAAAATGGCAAGTTTTGCCGTTCTGGGGTTCTGGATAGGTAACCAGTAATGCACATACGTTTAGGAAATAGTTGTAACTTTTGAAATGTAACAAAATGCTATTTTTAGCTCTTTTTACTATAAAACAAAGATATATTGCAGGAATTCATAATTATTATCGATAGTAAATTATTGTTTTATACAAATAATGCAGTGAGTGAATTTCTTGTCATCATATCATCATATTGATACACCAAGAAGCTAGTGATCAAATGTACGGCTTATCTGGAATCTGATTGGTTGAGATTAACAATTGTTAAGCTTTTTGTTAAATAAGAAAATCCAATTTTTCACCCACTTAGGATGGTAAATCGGACTTGAAAAGATATTAGATGGTTCACAATGGTCGATTGTATATAAATTAAGTCACTTTGACCTTTTTTTAGGTAAACTTCAAGAGAAATCAATAATTTTCAGGGTACTTTGACAGATGCATGTTCTTGAAAGGGCTGCTCTGATTGGTCAAAGCCTTTGTTAAAATCTGCATGTTGATAAAATCGGGCCTAGGTATACTATTACACATGCCATAGGCGAAATGGGGATTCACTATCCCCGGCGACTGTTCCTTTGGGCGTACCAGGGAGTTCTAAAACGCAAAGAGCGAGCTCTGAAACATAATTTTAGCAAGTGTGCCGTTTTAATATGTTGAAGTATATAACTTTTCTTAATCACAAACCCAATCGCAGACACCTAGGTGTATTTCGACATACGGGCAGACCACAGAGTTAACATCTATAGAGGGAGTGTAAACAACAAAATGCACAGGTCGGTGACCAGCCAACATGTAACGGAAATTTTGATAGCTTAAGGGCATTACCAGTAGCGTGCGGCTTTATATTAAAATTGGATGTTCATTAATAGATTCAATTATTACTGTGATGTTACAAACTGATACCAATAAGTTGTATTAGTATTTAGCTATACTTAAAGAGTTACCCTTATTATAATTTCATTGTAACAGTTGATAATTTATTATTACCATGAAGTGTTTTTCAAAACATATCTAACAGTGTTCTGAAAGATAGCCTGTTGGAATGGCTGCATCGCATTTTTACTTCAGCAATAAAATATAATAATTGCATTAGGTAATATCCAGTTCTATAAAATTCTCATAGATAGATTTTCTGTAAGTAAATGTGGCATACATTTTTGCATTTCACGTCCTCAAATAGTTTAAAAAATGGAATTTGGAAAATTCATGTTGATTGACATGAATGTAATGTGTGCGCAAAGCATACATTAAACAACCATTATTATTCCTCAAACTGCAGTAAAGTTACTTTTGTTCCCACTTATGCCCATATATTAGGCTACTGAAAACTAATACAAAACCTATACTCACCTATGATAAGAAGTGTTCACCGATTCGCCGCTATTACCGCAAACTATGCACTTTTTATGTTGTCTCATCATGCAATTATGACACTATTGCTCATAAATAATTTAATTCACACCACAAATAGTCACAAAGTCAGTCAAATATACACTAAAATCACAAAAATCTCGACCCACGCAATAACCGCAACTACAATGACAGCCACATGACAGCTTAAGGGCTCGCCGATTGTAGGTTGCTAGATTTATAACATATTAGAAGTTATTGCGACATTCCGCTATGAAATTTACCATTTTTGAGATTTGATTAAATCAATACAAATTATCTTCACGTAAATCAGTTACATTGCAAGTATATTGGAATGTATAGTTAAATACCCAGTTAAATACTTTGTGTTCAAACTGCGGAAACTGCCAGATTTTGAAGAAACTGGAAGCGGACGAAGAAGAGTGGCAATAGCGCTATAGATGTTGGCTGGCCAATATTTAAATTAGACTCCCTCTAGAGATGTTAACTCTGTAGGGCAGACGCTATAATGTCTGTGTCTGTCATGCTAATTAAAAAGCGTCAAAAATTACTTCCAAAGCGTGACCTTAGCAAGTCTGTAGTATATGATGTGATTTCATATATTTATTTTTTTCTTGTCTTACGTTACGTCTTACGTTACGTTACGTCTTACGTTATGTGACTCTGACCGGTCCTTATCTGAGGAACTACGACTTTGAAATAGACTTCTTTTTTTTCAGTTGTGTAGCTTCCATTACACTATAAGTAATTCAAATTAAAGCAAAATCATCTTGACTCTTGATCGTAATGGCATGGAAGGCTAGTGAAAAAGGTAAATTTAATATTCTCCATATGTTTATGCTTGCTATCTGCTTGCAAATTAGGTATGAAACACATACACTCTTCAGCCATTTAAATCATTCTATTACAGCCAATATAAGTATATAGATGACTTTTAACAATAGTTAGTAATCTAAAATAGCTAGTACGTAGCATTTCAAGGTGCCAATAATTGGAACACTAGGCAGTCCCAAATCTATTTGTTGGCCCAAGGATAAATATCAGTTCAAAAATAGAATTTTGTTTTTGGTTTTCATGACAAATCAACCCTTCTATGAACCGCATAAGCAAATTGATTTACAATACCATTTTTGCCTTCCCGGTACGCCGAAGATGTTTTGCAAAAGCCATTGGATGAGGTGCGCACCGGAAAGTCAAAAAAGGCTGTTTTCAAAACATTTGGGATGTCTAGGTCAACCATACAGTTCAGACTGGAATACAACTTCAAAAATAATGGAAAAGAGCTACCTAGTATCCGATGGAGAAACTAGAATGGTAAATCGGGTCTTGGAAAATTACAGGAAGAGGCTTCCTAGGATCCAATCGACCTCCAGATAAAGAGCTTATGGACATAGAAACGGTCCGTTCAAAAAAAACATGCCTGGTAAGGATTGGTTGAAGTGCCGTCCAGGGCTGATTGAAGCGCTTTTGGAGAATAAGCTCCGCTTGTTCTTGCATTGCGGAGAAGGACATAAGAGGTTGGTTCATGGGTATCGAAGAGTACTTAAAAGAAGAAGGGGACAAAACATGTTCCCAGTATAACCCAGAACTGGGAAAAGTAAACGCTCCAAAGGGAAAAAAAGTCAACGAAGAAGTTGTGTGCATGGCAAAGGAAAACTCTAAGAAGAATAGAAAAGTTGGCAGAACTTGAACATATGTTTACATTAGCTGGAACAATTTAGCTACCAATAATTATTACTGTATTAGTTACTGATTTACTTTGTGCAGTACTGATAGTACGCTGTGAATCTGATTTGGTTAAATCTGGTACTCAGAATGTCCTTTATTTTTTGTAGATACCTATACTGAACTGTTTTTATTAAAGTTTTTGTAATAACTACACTTGTTTCTTCATACAAAAGTTAAAATCAATCTGATGTCAATTTCAAACCACTACATATAGTACAAAAAGCGTAGAGCCAATAATTAGCATCAGCCAGTGCCAACCATTGGGAAAAGGGTGCCAATAATACGGAATTTGCAATTGTCTGTATTTTTTGTCTTATTGCCAGGTTTTTCAGCTTGCTGAGAAATTATTTCTCATCAGTTCAAAACTACAGTGATTTCTGGCTATATAATCATAAAAATCATACATGTCTCGCATTTATGGAAGCAGTTATCGTTATCTTCAAGGAAATGATACCTAAAGTGCCAACAATTGGAGGTTTTACCCTATCTGCCTAAATAACTCCTTTGCGCTTTAAAAAAATGTACGAAATTATGGAAGCATTGCTACCTACTACCGATATTAACAAATCATTTAAGTCCTAAAAAAGAATTTGACAACAAAAGGTCGGAAAGGAAAGAAATTTGGTGGGATGGTAGACATATTGGTCCCCTGAATGTACACCTTTTTTTTTTTATAAGGGACGTAGCTGGTGCGCGCACCAGGCAAGAGGCCCCCCTGAAACGCTGGAGTCGCCCCGGAAACGTCGTTCTCGACATACGTCAGAGTGGCTCCTACTTCGGTCTTCCTTTATTTTATAATGCACTCTACCCTACATCTCCCCTCCCCCGTTAGGGATTAGGAGTTCGGGTGCTCGTTGTTCCTGTCGTTTTTTTCCCTGTTTCGGTATTCGTATTCCTCTTTTTCCTTGTTAGACATTATGTCCTTGATCATTTTTGATAGGGTCTTCCAATAAATGTGTTTGGAAATCATGACTCCAATCAATTTGTCTGCCACTGGAATCTCACCAATTATTGTAGCCGCCTCTCGTCTGTACTCATCCCATCTCGTGCACAGTAGTATAGTGTGCTCCGCTGTATCGTTCTGTCCGCAGTATATACAGTTATCGTCTGTGTCTTTGCCTATTCTCTTTGTGTAGGCTCGGAACGATCCGTGTCCCGTGAGGAACTGCGATAGAAAGTAATCCGTTCTCCTATACGGGCATGTCAGCCACGGATCTATGTTTGGGATCAGGTACTTCGTCCATTGTGCCACGTCCGTTGTGTTGTTCCAAATTGTCTGCCACTTTACTATTGACACTTTTCTTTCCTCCTGCTTTGCCGTAATCGTTCCTCCGTCCACTCTATCGAAAAGGCGTTTTCGTTCGTCCACAAGCAACTCAATTGGTACAATCCCTGCCACCACCTGCAGTGCCCTAGCCGAGACCGTGCGATACGCACTCGCCACCCTCAAAATCATTTGTCTCTGCACCCTTGTCAGTATCTCACAGTGCTTCTTCACCGCTACAGCTTCGTGCCAAATTGGAGCACCATACAAGACAATGGAATGTACCACATTGCAAAGTGCTTGTCTTTTACTGCTGGTGGGTCCGCCGACGTTAGGCAGGATCCTTGAAAGTGCAGCAGCCCTTCCCTGCGCTTTCTGGGCCGTTTTCGCAATATGCGCTCCAAACGAACATCCTGTGGATAGTATGACAACTAAGTATTTAATTGCCTTGGATGTTTCTATAATTGTTCCCGTCAGCCTGAATCTGAGACATGTTGCCTTCCTGGACCCCTTAAGTATGACAGCCTCCGACTTGTGTGGAGCTAGTGAGAGACTATGGCACCTCATCCAGTCATCTATTAGCTCTAGTGCCCATTCTGCCTTATAGATCACCTCATCCGTATCGTCAGCGCATACTAAAACGGCTAAGTCGTCTGCATATGCAACTGACTTCACTCCCTCCGGTAGTTGTATGTTCAAAACATCGTCGTAAAACACATTCCACAGTTTTGGGCCGACCACTGACCCCTGAGGAACTCCAGCATATATATCTATGTTCTCTTTACCTATTCTTATTCGTCTATTCTTAAAATAATTGGTGATAATATTTACAATGTAGTCCGGTACCTTCCTCTTTATTAGACCCTTAATCATCAGGCTCCATGTCGCCGTGTTGAATGCGTTCTTTACGTCTAAGGTAATCAAGATACACCATTTTTTCCTGGTATGTTTAGCGGTATCTACCACAAATTTAATTGCCTGTGTCGTAGAACCTCCTTTGCGGAAACCATACTGGTTTGGCGATATACCATTGTTCAGTTCCAGTGCCTTCTCTAGACGCCCCACGATGAGCAGTTCATAGATTTTACAGATCGCGTTCAGCAGACATATGGGTCTAAAGGGGCAGTCGCCCTTAGGGATAAGAACCAGCCTTGCTGTCTTCCAAATATCGGGAATTTCTTGCCTTTCCAGCAGCCAATTGAATAATGGAAGCAAAAAATCGGGTAGCTCTTCAATAGCATACTTGACCGCCTCTGGAGGGATTGCATCTATACCAGCTGCTTTACCCGGCTTTAATTTCTGTCCCGCATTCTGCAGCTCTTCCAGCGTGAAGAGATCCATAACCTCTACTCTTTCACGGGATTCAATGAAGTCTAGCTTCATTGGAAACAGTTGCATCGCAATTTCCTTCTTTTGTTCGTGTGGCATGTTTGGAGCTCTCTGATTGAGCATGCGCTTGGTAACTATTTGGTACCCCTTTCCCCAGATATCGTCATTAAGCTCCTCGCAGACTTCTTTCCATAGCTTCCTTTTAGATGTTTCGATTAGTTTACGCAGCTGCTTCTTTTTTTCCTTATATTCCTGCCTCAGATCTTCACATACCCCTTCGTTTTGCCGTTGTCTTATCATCCTCGTTAATTTTCGTCTAATTGCTGTACACTCTTTTCTCTTGTCCTCTATTTCTGAGTTCCACCAGAAAGGAACGCGAGCTCCTTGTCTGTGACCTCGGTGTATCGCGCTTTCTGCAACAGCTTCCTGAATAGCGGCCACGCACGTATTCAGACTCGGGGAAGTATCATCCAGCTTCTTGATTATATTAGACAGCGATGTCAGGTAGCTATTTTTATTGAGGAACACCCTTTGCTTCTCCACTGTTGGTCCTCTTGAATCCTGTGTATTAATCTTGAATAGGATGTGCTTATGGTCACTTAAGGATTCATTCTCTAATACCTCCCAGTGTGTAATTCGCTTTGCTACCTTGGGCGTGGCCATCGTGAGGTCTGAATGTACACCTAAGTTTGCGACCTCAGGGGGAGTTGCCGCATGAGGGGTGCATGGGTGAAAACACTCCATTGTGACGATTTTCGAAAAACAGCGTCGTTTTGATAGGTGCTTTCGAAAAAAGGTTCATATTATTTATGGGGAGAACCAAATTCACCCCCCTTTCCCAACCCTCGAGCGGCAACTCTCAGAGAAATGCAAATTGATTTTTCTCATTTGATGAACCTTCTTTGGATAGTGCTTACCAGAACGACGCTATTTTTTGAAAATCGTCGCGAAGCAGTTTTCACCCCCCACCCCTCGAGCGGCAACCCCCCGAGATCGCAAACTTGGGTGTAGGTTCATCAGGGGTCTACCATTCCACCAAATTTCGTTTCTTTCCTACCTTTTGCTGTCAGAAAACCCAACAGCCCAGACTAAAATATTGCCAAGTTGGTATTGATATTGATATCATGTTTTTCATTATGTATTGTTATTAATTCAATTTCCATTTACTTGGCAAAATCGATTACTGTGATTGTCATCTCTTCTCTGTTGAATGGCATGTCTAAAATCACAAAGAAATCAAGGTTATAAAATTTTGTAGATGGTTTGTTCCGCTTATGACTTACCGTCAAACGCTGGATGTGAGTGTTATCAGTAGTAAGAAGATAAGTAACATTGCACAATATTACACTCGATCAGGTAATCAGGCACAACCAGCACCAGCACACACGCGAAGGACGCGAACGAGTCGTACGACGGAATGACTAGAAATCAGCAATGGCGGCACTAGTTGTACTTCGCGCAGGCGTAAACTACCAGATGTATATATGATACATAGACCAACATCTTATGTATATTCGCATATGGATATACCTACGTGAACATACATGGTATATTACACTAGTGTATATCATTTTTCATATGTACATTTAACGTCCTATGAATATTCAAAATATACATGTTTAAACTGGAATATCTAATATACATTCTATGGATCTACATATCCATATAGTGTTATGTGGGTCCTTAGCATGAAATGTGCATGAACTTTGATAGTATATGCAGTGTTTGTGATATATTTACGTGCTCTCTGGTAGAATTAAAAGGTATTTTAAGACAGTTTTTTAGGTAGGTTACTTAGGTAGCTCATTTGAATTTATATTTAATTACATTTTTGTACATGTTCTTCAGCATTGGCTATTTATTTTCATATTTAAATTTTGTCCTGTAAATGGAAACTTCTGTTGGGCAAAAAACGCTATTATTACTATTATTATTATTATGAGCAGTGGACACGTTATATTGATACTGATACATGTTATACGGTTTTGTGGTTTATGAAAAACTTTTCTAAGATATGCGTCTTTATGATGGTGTTAGTGACATCTATTGTAGGGCATGCTTTACCTAGAGATTTGGCTTCCCCATTATACAACGTTATCTACCTTGTTCATACAGAGCTCTAGCATAGGGAGAAGAGTCTATTGATTTTTATACGGGCCTACCTCTGCCATCTACCTTTCAAATTTATAAACAGACACCCTGGAACATGTCAGCACAAAACACCCTTTAGCTGACTCTCTAAACCACTTCATAGATGGCACACCCTTAAGAATGGTTCCGGGTAGCTGGCAGGCTTGAATGCACCCGGAAGGGGGAAAGAAGGAAGGGCTTTCCTACCCTTCCCCGTCCCCCAAAAAATATATTATTTATATCTACTACACTTCTATGACTTAAGTATGAAATAGAGTGCGGTAAGGTAAGAGGTAATGTAAGACGTAAGAAAATAAACCTGTGGAATCAGATGAGAGTGTTTATAGTCGTAACGTAAGAGGTAACGCAACACTCTCATCTGATTCCACAGGTTTATTACCTTACGTCTTACGTTACCTCTTACCTTACCGCACTCTATTTAGTCCCTTATAAACAATATAACAATAAATATATTATTTGCAGTTTGCAAAGGATATTTGGTTGATTCGAGGTCTGATGAAAATTGTTCAGAAAATAAGTAATTTTATTAAGGCGTCCACATATAAATATTCAAATGTTTAATTTCTGCAAATAATAACTAAAGATATAATAGTGTTTAAAGCGGTAGATTTTAAGCTTGTTGCCTGAAAAATGCTGAACAGTCGAATTCAAGGACAAATTTTAATATCGGATAAGCTTATATCCGATATTAAAATTTATCCTACACTAGTGTAGGTTATTTTTTATACAACTGAGCAGACCGCGTGAGCAGAGTCTAAATTAATACCAGAGTACCGCGGCTGCTGTGAAAGAGTTATGCTAGGGGAAGCTTGTTAACGTGGGATTTGAATGGGCCCATACCAGCAGGCCCAATAAATACATCTCCTGGCAAACCGTTCTAAGCCTGGGTCACCCTGGGAATAAATGTGCGGTTCTAACGCTCGGTTCTTGATGTATGAAGAACCACCGCCTTAGGATGAGATGCCGCGGTCGCGCGGGTGCATCTGATAGGAGCGGTGAGCGGCGGAACGATAGGGGATAGCTCAGAGAAGCAGATTCCGTTTGAATATCAGTAAAAGAGTGAGAGGTCACCAACAACACGCCGGTGAGAGAGTGGCTGAAGGTGGCGCGTTCAGGCCGTGTTGCCAAATAGTCGAATTGCCTTCACTGGCCGGCACCTAGTATAGATAGGGTAGTAGGGGCAGCAGCTCCCCAGACATGAGAGCAATACTCCAGGCCAGGTCTTATTCGGGCTTTATATAGCGTGAGGAGGCTACATGGTGAAAAGTACTTTCTGGCTCTGAATAGGTACCCAAGCTTTTTATCAGCAGCTGTTACAAGATCAGATTCTCTGTAATGTTCACTTCTAACAGCTTGAATGAGTGACTCCTTGGCAGAGCCCGGTTGTTCTGAACTGCAGAACTCTCTATTGAGGTAAACCTTAACTTCTTGACAGAGGCGAATCTCAAATAATTTCAATAAGAAATAAAAGACAAATCTTTACATAAATTTTATAATTAGTAATAGGTATATACATACCATACCAAATCTTACCAATAGTTAATAAATTAGCTCTGAATAACATCAAGATATAACAACAAAAATATAAAATTTTGTACAGGAACCACAAACAATAAAATATAATCATAAATATAAGCAGTCTACCAATGATGCTTAACACTAAACAATTAATTTTTGCTACATTTACAATATGGACCACTTACAGGTGTAACTTAACACCTAAGTCAAAATGAGGTTTTTACAATTTGACTAGACAATATAACAATACTGACATAAGTTCTTCGGATTAATAGAGAACATCACTGAAAGCTTTCCGAGAAAAAGCGTACTGTTTGTGAACGAACTATACTTGGTTCAGCATTGCTCCAAACTTACGAAAACAAATTCTATGTGCTTTTCTTGTTAGTAAGATGTTATTTTTGTTACAGGGTATGACGTCATAACATCAAATCAATTTATTAATAATAAAAACTGTCTTCATGAATACTGTTAACACGCATAGTCCAATGGATGGTAGTCTCAACAGCTGATCAATCAATAACAAGAGTTATTATTTAACAAAAACGCTAAAATGGCAAAAAAGTATTGCGCGTAATGCCAAGTTTTGATAGATAGATAGATATTTATCGATATGCGCTCGATTTAAAATTAGCTTTTAACTTAAACTGGAAGATATTAGGTTATAAAATTAATATATCATCGTTTGTATCACCATAGTCATAAACAGTATAAGCTTTAGAGTCATGAGAAGAAGTCAAATTCAAATCGTTCATTTAACTTTTGACTGACTTACTTGATACAACCTAGCACACACCTTACTTCTACTTCTTGTGGTATACGTTCTTTGAGTGTTTAATGACATCCATGTCACTAGATTCGCTCGAATGTCTGTCGGTCCATCTGTCTGCGGCATCTCTGTATTTGCCCGAATATTTGATGTTTACCTACTGTTAGTGCCAATCTAACTAAGTTTTCGGACTTTTGCCTCTTAAATACTCCAAAGGGTGGTGTTCATAATGAGACTAAACTCTTATGAGATATTTGTTTCAATAAAACTTTGCTTCAGATATGTTTCCGCAGAAGAAGATATATTTCTGTGAAACACGTAAGTAATGAAATGTTTATCTCATGAGACAAGTGCCATATCAAACGCATAGTGGAGAAAAAAGGAGTACTGTATGATCTTGTATCAAAATGTCTATAAAAAGGACAAGAAGAAAGGCTGCAGTGTGCTATTTTGTCGCTAAAATCTGTAGTATTAAAATAAGAAGGACACACATACACTGGGTAAGAAATAGGATTAAAAGTAGAGAAATCTACAGTATAATGACATTATTAAAATAACTATAACTAGGAAATCAAGAATCGTATAGTAACCTTGTCCTAATATCTGCGGTCAATTTTTATAATTTACTAAAAATAGTAAAACTTGCTCTATAAAAGTAAAAACATGCATATTTTATGCTAGATTGCTATTGCTCCAGCTTAAAGGCTTCAAACAATACCTAAACTCGAAGAAAGGTGAACATACTGTTATTTTGATTCTGATTCAGAGACAACACCGTTGAACTCAGGTGTAGCAAGTCAGATAAATATTTACAATGAAACACGATGTATATCATGTATACACGTTTAAAATTGTTCGTGAAACGAATATCTCATGAAATATTGTTTCGCCTATACCCCACGACAAGGCTCAGCCTTCTAGAGGTGGCATTACTGTGTGGCCATTGTATCCCCCCTCCAAGTGTTATTTAATGCTACTACTAAAAATGCGATTCACACGTTTAGCAACTCTAATCTGCACCCCCCCCCCCCCACGGAGAGCAATATTTTGTTTTTGCTGATCAAGTGCCATTCTAGCGAAAAAAATAAGAATGTCTTTGGACCCCCTCTCCCGAGAGTAAATCTTGGATACGTGCCTGACTATAGCTCTTAATGTATTTTAGATATCAAAAATTAAAATGTTCCAATGATATACTCAGTCTTACTATTAATTGATCCTATTTTCTTCTTTAACGTATTGCTTCATTTTATTTATAAAGGAAACGGCAAATAATTTATATCACTAAATATTCTATTTATCTACTTCATAAGACTTATGGCTACAACCGGCAACAGTAGATTTTCGTCCAAACCTTACCGATGGTGCGGCATCGTGATTGAACCATCACTGCAGACAATATTTAATGTCCTTGTTTCACTTATTTTTTCTATCCCCTTTAAGACTCGACTTGATTATGCCGATCGCTGAGAGAACCTCCCGCTCCCTTTCCTCATTCCGCGCTGGTCAGTTCACGATGGCCACACAGTACTTGTAATTTTCTTGCAAATAAGTGAATGAATGAATGAAAAAAAAAATGAAGGGATATTAAACAATATTTCATGTATCTCACTCCAATTTGAAACTTTTCGCTCGTGACACAAAAATCTCACGAAAAAGTTCTATTATGTGGTTCCGTACTTTTAGATATTATATTACATTCAGTTCACTTACAGCACTTATTGGAAAGATTTTGATGTTCCCTATTATTGCTGAAAATCAGGAATGCTGGAATGCGATTTGGCTATTAGCGAATGAAAAATATAAAAAGCAATATTTTCCAGAGTCTACATGGAATGTAAAAATAGTATGGTGTATATTACATACAATGTACTATGTATGCTACATGTGCTTATTCTTCGTAACTAAGTTATACAAGGTGCGTCACCCAAACCATTGGCTAGAATCATTTATATTTGTAATCAGGACTTTTAATTTGAGAATTTCAGAGTGCCCGTGGGCAAATATTTTCATCATGGCAGTAGGCACATCTATTTTTCCGGAAATTACATCAATTAGTTTTTTCAAATTCATTCTATGTCTGAAATATTAGCTGTTATTTGCTAATTTACGATTTTTTTAATGGCAAATGACACAATATGGATCAGTTTATCTATGGTGTGCGACACGAATTTCTCTGAGGTTTTCATAAAAATATCATTTCTCCTATTCACACGTGAAGTTCCTTTAAAGTACTTAAATGTATTAAGAAATTGACCTCAAATTTGGCGATACATAATCTGAAAAAAACTTTCAAAAACAGAATACTGCGTATTTTTTACCTTACATATGAAAATGTTTTAGCCTGTCCTGAATTTATGTAACTAATGAACGCAGTTATCCTATCTTGACCTACCTAGCATAACATCAAATTGATCAAATTTGTTTATTACGATATATTTCCAAAACCAGTCTCTCTTTGCAGATTATAGGTCATATGTAGGTATGTCCTTATCATCCCCAAGGAGCCTTGATTTAAGTGGGAGAATTTATCTCTAAAACTTTTAAAAATCTACAAACAACTCTGAAGGATTGATTTGAAAGAATCCAGTTGATAGCACCAAATGTCCTGCCATCTTAAAACATGTTAGCCTAAAAATCAACTAAAAGTACAAACATTTATAACCAACGGTTTAAGTGAATCACCTTGTATGCAAAAATGCCCTAATGGATTCTAAAATGTATTCACAATATCTTAAAATGCAACGTTCATCAATATACAGTTTGGAACTAAAAAAAGGTAACAATCAATAACAGTTACTTAAGAAACCGTCACTACTACGACAACTACTGTGGTAAACGTGGACACTAATACCAAAATAAATAAAATATAATATTACATTTTGACTAGATTTTGTGTACCAGGAAATAAAAGATACATAATTTTGAATTTAATCTAATTAAGAATTTTCTGAGATTGTACAAAAAAGAATCTATGTTTTTACCAAAATTTTCACAAAAGTTTTTATACAAATTAAAAGCTACGACTAGATTTGATGACTTAATTTGTTAAATACAATCAATCAACAGTCAGTCTCATTCATCTAATAATCACAACTCTAAAAGAATGCAGGGTAGGGGTATTCAGAGGATTCGGCGATCCACTGCAAGAGCATACAAAATTCACAGTATTGTAAGTAAATCTGTAGATCTTTACACCTGTGTACAATAGACTTGACATTGGCAATGAAAGGAACCCCCTACCACTTACTCAGAATATCGGATATAAAGTTTCATAATCACTGTATAGTGTATTCAACAGCCTTTCAGTCTTAACTGGAAGATAATATATTCGAATCGTGATATGATACATCATTATTGCACTGATCGTCATCTTCATCATCGGCATATCTTATGTCATCCAAATACTCTGATCCTTCCAGGCTGGGAGACTTTTCCACCTTTGTTTCCTTTTCGCTATCCTTTCTCGATATCTGAAACAAGTGAATTTTGACGTTAAACTAAAATTAACAGGTAACAAATCTAATGGGAACGGGAATCCTTATTCATACTAGATGCCGTCCAGAGAGGGCACTTCGACTAACTGGTGATCCGGTCTTAACGCGCCACCTCCAGCCACTTTCCGACCAGCGTGTGGTCGGTGACCTTTTAGTCTTCTACCGAGATTCAAACGGAGTCTGCTCCTCTGAACTATCCTATAGGCTCCTATCAGAAGCACCCGCGCGATTGCTGCATCTCATCCTAAGATGGTCATTCTTCATACATCAAAAACCGAGCGGTATAACCGTTCATTTACTCCCAGGGTTTCCAAAGCTTGGAATGGACTCTCAGAAGATGTACTTATTGGGCCTGCGGATGTTTGTCCATTCAAGTCCCGGCAACAAAAAAGTCAGACACTGGCACTGGCCTGGTGGTGCCTATAAATTATCCAAATATTTGACATTCTGTAAGAGATTGCGAAAGGCGAGAATGGGCTACTCTAGACTACAAACTCCACCAAGAGGAATTTACAAGGATCTTGGACACAGCCAAATCGCAGAATATGTGGAGCATTCCATAATGGATGCTAGAAAGGACCACATAACTCCGAAATATATCTACAACAAGAAATTCGAGACTATAATTAGAGATCTTTCTGTGAAGTAAACAGCCTGCATCGGGAAATGGTCTGGTACACACATGGATCAAAGACCGAGCAGGGCACAGGAGCGGGAATCTTTGGAAGAGGAACTAGACAGAGTATTCGGCTAGGAAAGTACGCTTCTATATTTCAGTCACAGGTGTACACCATCCTGCATTGTGCAAGGATAAATAATGAGCGATCCTACAGGAACAAGAGGATTGCAATACTTACAGACAGTCAGGCTATACTTAGGCCACTAGAAGGGCCCAAAGTTACGTCTGCTGTAGTCTGGGAATGTCTACAAGAACTGGGAAGACTGGCAGAACACAACAAAGTAACTTTAGAGTGGGTGCCAGGACACTTAGGCATAAGGGGCAATGAAAGGGCGGACGAATTAGCAAGACAAGGCTCGTCTGCTCGATACACTGGAGCAGAACCCGCCCTGAGGGTGCCTAAAAGCACAATCAGACACCAGGTCGTAGAATGGATGAAACATCAGCACAAGGAGCAGTGAAACTTGTTGCCGGCATGTGTTCATGGAAAAACATTCATAAAAGCTCCACGCAAGGAAACAGCTGATACACTGCTCTCCTTAAGAAGGAATCAGCTCCGAATAACGACAGGTCTCCTCACGGGACATTGTGGCCTGAAGGAACACCTGAATTAAATGAGATTCTACAATGGAGACCTCAACTGCAGACTGTGTGGTAGAGGGACTGAGTCAGCCCTACATGTGCGAAGCACTAGATCACAAGAGACAGCTCTTTGGGCACGTCCAAGCTAGAGCCAGCCCGTGTGGGGGCGGGTTAGAATATCTCCCATCGTATACCCTGCGTGTCGTAAAAAGCGACCAAAAGGAACACCGAACTACTGTCGGTATGAGCAGTAACCTCTTCTCAACCAACAGCTTTGGGTGGACGAGTTGAGAAGAGTCAGGACACCTTCTTGTCCTTGGGGTGAGAAATTGCCCCTAAAGGCAGATGAACCAGTAGATACTATCTGGTCAACGGCATGAGGATGCAGAAAGCAAATGGGAAACTACTGCATTAAAGATCTTAAGGATATCCCAAGAGAAACACGTAAAATGTGTAAATGCATTTTACGAGTTCACAACATGTCTGTTAAGACATTGTGACTATGCTGATGAAGCTAAAACCAATGAGTACAGCTCAGCACCAGGACCAGTAAGAAAACTGCATAAACTTATGCAGGGATCTGCTGGTGTGGATACTTTAAATGAGAGGAGTTATAATACAATAGGCTTTAAGGCTTCAGTACTGACGGGGACAGCATGGTCGGATGGCTCCTGGAAAAAAAAGAGATTGCGCAAAAAGGAATTGTTTTTATTTTCATCCCTATACACTCGCATGTGGGTTTCTTAATTTAAATTCGTATCAGAAAGTGTCGGAAAACATCGGGGGCCGGCGGGACTCGAACCCATGACTTCCAGATCGGCACTCCGGCGCTCTCGCCAGTTGTCGAAAGGGCCAACTAGATATGCGAAATCCCCTCGCCAGCCGACAACACTCTCGCGCCACCTTCAAGTACCACCAATGGCCCGGATCTAGTACCAGAGTACCGATCGTGCGTTTGAGTCCCGCTTGCCGCCGACTTTTTTTAAAAATTTTCTGGTACGAATTTAAATTTAATTAGTTTAACACGTTGGCTACCATATGAGTCACGAGTGATACACGAGATTTGTTGGTTTCTCTACCAACATAATATATCTCACAAAGGTTTCTCTATGTACCGAGCATGATCTCGAGTTATAAGTACCACCTCTTCCACGCAAATGTCGCCTGGCACTTCAAGATACGCCCACGAGTTGTTCTCAAACCGTTTGGCTGTTTGGAAGAAAAAGAAGAAGTAGAAAAGGACACTTTAAGTTAATACTTTGTTTTCACCCGCATCATGCCTGGAATGTTTCCAAAAAAGACACTAATTTGTTCATCTATATGTTACAATAACCTTATTACTTTTTGTGATATTTGTTTTGTGAACTGTATAATATTCTGCACTGAAAATGAAAAACAGGGCAAATTTTAATTATCTCAGATTACTTGGTGTATTTATACACCACTGACATGTTCTAGCTGCCTGTTTGTATATACCGATAATTTGAAAAGCCCGTTAAACATCTTGGTGCATGATATCACATGTGATACATTTGATACACGAGTGAGCTGCTTGGTTTGATCACCGGTGATTCATATTGTACAGCAGTGCAGCTATTTCGCTCTAGAGTTGGTAGCCAACGTGTTAAAGTATTTTTTGCTGAGACATGGCCGACTCTACCCACTAGGCCGGAGCATTGAAATATGCCAACACTGAATAGCGAGCCGAGCTGGGCCGAGCATTTATTTGTTTTTAAGTCATTAGCGTAATCTTCCAGAGTAAAAAAGAGGATTGGAAGATGATTTTTAATGTGTTTATAATTATTTACCTGCACAAACGAAACTATAGAGATGAAAAGATGCCTGCAAAGTGTGTAGTACCAGGTTGCACTAGGAATTGTGCTTCCAATTAAGGACATATTAGGGAATGTTCCCCAAGACGAGTATTTGAAACAGAAGTGGGTGAAAGGTATTCCTCGTAAGGGCTGGTTATATTTATAAGAATAAAGACAATAGTTTACAAACATTTCCAAGGATAAGACCTATTTTAAAGCACGATGTGGTACCTACAATGTTTTCTGAACCTCCGAAATATCACAGAAAAATACAGTTCTAATAGAACACATCTGGGCACACCTACGAAAAGATTTGATAGTGAAGGGGAATCAAGTGGAAGTGGAAGTGGCAGCAGGAAACAGGTTGCGTTTATTTTTATTTTGTAGTGTTTGACTACGATGAATCGGACATCAGATATAGGTGGTATTAGTATCAGTGTATATTGACATTCCTTTAAATCAATAAATCGTAATTTGTTGGTGATTTGAGTTAGATTTTACCACTGTCATTAAGATATCCTGTTAGTCTCAAATAGAAAATATTTTGGCACACTATTTTCAAATAGGTTTAGTGTTGATTTAATGTTAAAACCTTTTCTATGTCCAGCCAAAGAAAGTTTACAACTTTGTGAGAGAGGATAAGTTGCCAATTTTACCACCGTCCTAAGTATTCCTCAAAACTTTGCAGTTCTTTAAAAATTGCACCTGACAGAAAATATGCCTTACATTAAAACTATTGCATTCTCGGAGAAGTACATTGTTTTACAAATTGATGAAATGTCAGCCTGTATAAATGTTCTCGTCATTACAAAAATTATAGGTAGAACATGAAGGACAAAATTATTTGACAGATTTATTAAAGACATGCAGCTTATAGTTGGTAGGCGTAACCCTTCCATCAGAGTATACAGCTCAAATTACAGTCCTTACTCACCATAGCTATTGTTAAAATTTTGATTTTAGGCCAATAGGTATAAAAGTAAGTTTTTGGGCAATTGCACAAAGCAGTTTTAATGGAAATTGCAACAGAATACATCAATATACATATAGATGAGTTTGCCTTAGACACATTTGATCATGTAATCAACCCCAAACTGATGAAATTCTGCTTGAATTAATATTGTTAATGTAGCAAATATTTTTATCAATAATTACACTGAAACAGTTCAAGACGAAATACAGACTGACAAAACTAAAAAGAGGAAATCTAGTGGAAATAAGAAATGTCTAACAGAAGGGAAAATCTCTAAATCTAAATACATGTACATTTTTGTACTGTTAGTACTGGCATTTTTTATCATTCTTGTTTTTTCTCTCACTCTAATATATATAAAATGTAATAATCATTCTGAAACTATAAAAAAATTTAAATTTTCCGCGGAATGCCCGTCGTTCGGCCCACGGTAAGCGGCCCACTATTTGACAGCTAAGCGACGTTGCCACATCTAAGGCTACGGCCTAGTGTAGAGTCGGCCATGGCTGAGGCGTAGGAAAATAAAAGAAACATACAAACCTTCTGTTTCCTATGAAACTCCTGTATCGTTCCATCCCTACTTTTATGTACAAGCGGTTCCACTTCACTTATCAGCCTGTTATCTACACCGTATCTATTTTCTGATGAAGCGACTTTAATTTTGGAATTGCTCTCCGACTTGGGCAAGAGCATTTCTTGTTCCGGAGATTCCTTATTGCTACCTGGGTCGATATATAGTTTGGGTCGGATGTCTTGCATCTCGTGGTACTCCTGACCTTCCTCTGGCAAGATTTCGCCTGATTCGTCCAGAGGCGGTATCCAGACCAGGAACGCTGGGTCCATACCTGCACGAAAAATTCAATATATTTGATGACTCTCAACCATAGCAAGAGCCTTTAGACAGAGATGTTTGTTATAGACGGTAACTTGATAGGGAATCTCTTATGACGTGATTTTACTGGGCAATACAAGTTGAGTCAAGTTCAATGCCTTTGGACTGTTGTATCCAAATACAAACTCTTTTTAGGAAAATGACAATTTTAAAAAACAATGATTTTTATTCATAATATCACTTTAGACCCCAAGTGTGCTAGTTTGTTGGAATTTTTTTATTGGGAAAAACACAGAAAGGCACTAATATACAGGGTGTCCCATTAATAATCTTTAATCGCACATCACGTGATCCAAAAAACAAATACTTCATTAGGTAACACAATAATAGGAAAAGATACAAGATTTGTTCTAATTTACACTCCCAAAACTATAATACTCTACTATTGCTTGCCTTAATCGTCGTGGGACACCCTGTATTTGGTAACTCTCAACCATAGAGAGAGCCTTCAGACAGAGATATTTGTTATAGACGGTAAGGAATCTCTTATGACGTCATTTTACTGGACAACACAAAGTGAGTGAGTAAAGTTCAACGCCTTGGACTGTTGTGACCAACCGTTATCTCTTTTCAGGAAAATTACAATATGGGTGTATGTAGACTATATTTAAAACACAATGATTTTTATTCATAATGTCAATGAAAACGTGACACATCAAAGGTTTTTTTGAATGGAATATCCTGTATATTATTACATGTTCAGATTCCTTGGTCATTTCTAATGTGACTTTGTGTATCACATAAGGGACAAAAAGCGAACTGTTTTTGGTATAAGTAGAGATCAGAAGAAAATACTATATGAGAATAAAATGGACCCAAGTCCATATTTTCAAAAAATGACTTAACTGCGCACAATCAAAGTTCGCGCTTCATTCCATCACTGACTGTGAAAACGGGCCCAAGTCGACGATTGAAACCTGATTTGTGCCGCATGAAAAATGTGTATGAAAGTGAAATCGGGCCCAAGTCCTGGACTTGGGACCGTTTTATTTTTGACTGTTGCATCATGAGTTTTGGACTCTAATAGCGAACTAACGCCTAACGCAGCGATTATACAACTTAGACTAGGCTGCTTTACCGTATGAGTAAGTATGAAATGCATCAGCTTGGATCAGGCGATGAAGTTTGACTTTTTTCTTATCAAATTTCAAATTTGTTCAATTTTAAAACAATATAATTCAAATTATAGCAAACATCAATATCTTGTTGTGGGATAATACTAAACTGTATTTGTACTTTGATAAGTCGGTAGATTAATTAAGGAAGGTTCGATCAGAGATAACTTGATCTTTGCAAATGGGAATGCTTAATTTTTTTATACGTTCAAATGCAAAATTTGTTAGACTTTGTAATGATTTAAGGTCAATAGCTGGTAGGTTTTGTTTAATTTCAAATCAAATAGGTGTTTTTGGATTTTTGTACCTATAAGTAACCTAACAAATATGAACAAAAACGTGTCTAGATAGAAGAAAATAACTAATTTAGCAATGATGTACAAATGAACTAGAGCAAAGGGACAAGATTGTAAAAATTCCTCACAACAAATCAATTCTAACCAGAAACAGCGGTAGTAACATTTCTAAGGACCGGTTTCTTAATGTCCAGTTAAATATTTATCTGGTAGTTAACGGTAGATAAATTGTTTAAACAATTGAAGGCTAAACTTACGAAGTCACGTAAATCTTATCTGACAGTTGTATCCATAGCAACGCTATCTGGCAGATACCTATCTGACACTTTAACTGAACATTGAGAAACTGGCCCTATGGCCAAAGAGAAGCTGGAGTACGACACAAATAAATACATCCTGTATAATTTAGCAAAACGAACCGATGTACTGAGTTGAGGAGCTTCACTATATCTTAAAACATTATTTTTCTTGTGTCCACATTGAATTTTCATGCTTCATCAAATAATAATATTAAGGGTCTAGGGTATAGCGCGCAAAATTGAGAATCCAGGAAAAGACGTATTCCCGTGTTAGCGAGGAGGCGTGGCCGCCTGTTCCTTTTCTCTAGTGTGTGTGTCTAAGATGAGGGGAGATAAGTCCAAAGATTTGTTAAATTACAGATATTTGAAGGATGTATGATTTTGCACTGCGAGTTTTTTTGCATACTTTTTGAGAAAATCGCAAATAGCTGTCAATCATTAAGGTCTTCACTATCACCTTCTCAAATACTGTGTATGAAGTTTAAAAAGCGAGTCAGTTCTCTTCGAAATGGGAATCCGTGTTTTAACATGGCAAATACATAATATATGTATAACTGTGTGTATCTAGGCCCCTCAAAAAATGTTCCTACCTAAGTATGATCCTGGAGCAGCTCCTGCGTTGATCACATTGTAGTCATAATAGTCCATTTCCAAGTCGGTATCCTGTCCAGTTATCGAGAAATCCGAACCAGGTCCTGCCATCAGTTTTTCCCTGTTTTTCTTCTCCTTCGTCTCCTTGGCATTAGTGCTCTTGATAGTAGCTCGGCTTACAATGCTTGCTGCCGAAGTGTAACAGCCCTAAACGTACAAGGTTCGTTCATAAATTAATACTGTCGAGGGTCAACCATACAGCTATAAAATAGCTTAGTTTAACCACTAGCTTTCGAGTAGTCATGCAACAGTATATTACATTGATTGGACACCTACCAGAATAAAGATTTCTTCGATTGAAAAGAGAGGGACGATGTGAACTCAACATTTTTTAAAAAACAAAATTACCTCCAAAACAATAGTCGTACTTGATTTTTGACCTAAGTTTAACGTTTTATACGTTTTAAGGCGGCTCCTACGGAGAGCATAAACGGTCATTTTCAAGTGATTTCATCCCAATTCTTGACGCTCCAGTTTTCAATATTTTTGCATGAAATTTTTACATGAAGTTTAAAAGGAAATTATACAGGAGGCTATCGACGCATTTTTTGAAAAAAATTGATTGGACATGAAATACGATCGCTTGAATTTTCCTATTTGCTCCGTCAATTTTGTAATTTTTTTAAGAAAAGCCCAGAAGCAAAAATGAAAAAGTGCTTCGATATCACTCTGGGCAATTTCCTTCTAAACATCATGTAAAAATTTCATGTGAAAATATTGGAAAATGAAGCGTCAGGAATTGGGATAAAAAACATCTGCAAATCGCCTTCCCCTTCAATTTTACAAGTTTCGGGCAAGGCGCTAACATGACTGTTTCCATTTCTTTCTAATCTAGCGCGCACCTGTTTATTTATCACGCCCATCTTCGGTTCCTTTTCAGCTCCCCGCATCTTCCGGAGAAAATATTCCGGATTGTAGGAGCAGCGTTAAGTGAGTGGATTGTGTTTAATATTTTTTTACCTAACAGACGCCTTATAGCAGTTTGGAAAAAATACTTTCTCAAACGGAAGACAATCAAACTATGTTTATTTCTTGACTATCGACTTTTACTGTATGCTAATGAGTTAATGGGTGCTCTATGTAAAATACTGTGGTCATATGCCCATTCTCTCAATTATCACTAAAAATGCTTATTTGCAAGGTAATCTTTCTAAACCTTATACAGGGTGTCCCACGACGATTGAGACAAGCAATATATCGGAACTGGGCAGTAGTAGCGAAATCTAATTTTGAGAGTGTAAATGGGAGCAAATATAGTATCTTTTCTTATCATTGTTTCATGCAATGAGGTATTTGTTTCCGGTCACGTGACGTCCGATTCAAAAATTTTAATGGGACACCCTGTATATTTGTAACTTTTTGTGTTCCTCCCGATAAAACAATTCCAACAAACTCGCACACTTGGGGACTAAAGTGATTAATTCAAGTGCTATAGGTACTTAAAAGACTGTACAACTACCATTATGAACGTAATTTATCTGTAGGGGGTACATGTGTTATAAATAATAATTAATGATAGTGGTACCATCCTTTAAGTACCTGTAGCTCTTGAATTATTCACCTTAGACCCCAAGTATGCTAGTTTGTTGGAATTGTTTTACCGGGAGGAATACAAAAAGTCACAAATATACAGGGTGTCCCATTAAAAATTTTGAATCAGACGTCACGTGATCAAAAACAAATACCTCATTGGTTGACAGAGTAATAAGATTATATTTGCTCTAATTTAAACCCCCAAAATTATAATTCGCTACTACTGCCCAGTTCTGGTGTATTGCTTGTCTTAATCGTCGTGGGACACCCTGCATTTGTTCCAATAATATATTTCACAGATAACCTAAATTGATTTTGAAAAACATTGTAGTAGCATGAAATTAAATGTATGCCTCTCTATTTTTAAAATACAGAGGAAGGCACTGGTCGAATAGCCCAAGAATCACTAAAAAATCCTACACAACACAACTGCACCATGTTAGTGAAGTTATGTGATTCTATTTCACGAAAACGACAATAACTTCCAGTATATCCTGAAGTTTAAAAACTAAACATGTTTACTTACATTGGATTAATGTCATTTAAAAAATGAGATATCAATAAAACAAGCAGAGGCTCAAAAGTGGAACTCGGCCAATAACAGTATATAGTCCTTATGCAGTCAGCAGTGAACATTATAGAGGAGATGATATAGTCACACAGATCAGATTCCGTAAAACCGCTATTCCATCTGCTTCTACCTCTTCGTTCAGACTATCATAAATACATCTAATAGTACCTTCTAGGCTTTGGGGAAAAATTCAGAACAATCACTAAGTTAGGCTGTTTGACAGTATTAAGGGACAAGGGAACTGATTTGAAAATCCTCCTATGTTCTGTCAGTGTGATACATCTAGGATCAGAAGTCTAAATAAACTATAATATACAAATGCTATAATATAGCCGATGCTCCCAAAAGTGCTCAGGTGTATACAATTTTGAAACAAATTAAATTCAGTGTAGTGTATTTGTGTGCGAGAAGCAGCAATCGCGCGATTGTTTGTCCAAAATTAAGCAATTGAGAAATAACAGGAAGCTGAATGCAAAGATGAGAAAGCTTTCACAAAGTTCAATGGGTAAGAAAAGTTGAGTGAAATAATGTAGTCCAGGCATTGTAGTAAATATCTGTTGTTTAATAGACTTGCGTCTAGCCGGACCTTGCAACCTTTCAACCTGCAGTCCCGAAGACTGCCGAAGGTTTCCGACTATTATCCGATGATGCCGCAACGGCGCCAAATTTAAATCTAACCTAACGTTATTGTTTTCTACATGAATGATTCAAGACTTTATTACATGAAGGGACTGGTGTCAATGATTGGATAATGGATATTCTCTATTCTAAAAAGACGCTTCAACGATGGGAAAACTATAAAAGTTGGCTTTACTGACAGTTCAAAATGTAAAAAATTAATGTAGGGCATTTGAGTAAATAATGCAAAAGTTTTCTATCTTTGTGTAACATTAGGGATATCTGTGGAAGATTATTTGTGGCTAAAAAATAATATATTTCGTGAACAAACTTTAAAAGAAACGTCTGAGTCATCCAATAAATAGTAAAATTTGTCATCTTATACAAAGTTAGAAAAATAATTCTTCCTTAGCCTTAAAAGTAAAAAAATCTTTGATCCCTTTGGATTACGAGTATTGTATGAAGAGTAAATGTGGTACATACCTATCACTGTGTTTTGAATTAGTTGTAAAGGATTATTAGTGGAGAAGTATACAGTAAATATATAAGAAAGTTGGACCCAGTTCTGAATAAACAACACTCCTCGTTACCTTTTACACAAACTTTCCCTTATATTAGATATACCAATGTAAAAAAATGAATGCCTCAAAAAAACTCAATTTCAAATTGACGTATGCGATAGAAATGATACCCTCACTAAAGCTAAATTTTCTGGGTTCAATACTGGTCAAGTAATGCCAATAAGAAGGAAATTTTTGGGTATATGACTTTCTAGACTTTTCTACACATAGCATAAATGTAGAAAGCATTTTTCAAAACACTTTATTATACATTGCTGAATCTGGATGGTAGATACAGAAAATGAAAGCACCACGAAAACAGAGAAATTCTTCCAAAACAACACACATTTTTGAATTCTGCAGAAGGCACACAGAACAAACTGTCACTGTCAATGTCAACCTTGGTAGTCATGACAAATGCGCATGCGGAACTGCGGGTTGGAAAGTTGCACGGTCCGGCTAGGCGCAAGTGTTTAATAGGGGTCTTTGCAACTTCGATCCATTGGCCTCAATATAAATGTAGGAATGTACGACCTTATGTTGATACTCTATATCTAGCCGAAAAAAGTTTTGGGTTTATTTATTTAATTCGACAATAATTCCAGTTATATACATATCATTGAGTTCTAATGAAGCTTTTTAATAGTTACACAAAGTATTGATCAACTGGAACAATAATTGATGAGAAGTAGTTTTAAAATTACTCGTCTGAAGCTTTTCTCTGGTTTCAAAAACAAACTTCACCTGAGAAATCTTCCATTTTCGCACCACCCAGGTTCAAGCATTAGTGAATACCAAACAAAATTGAAAAAACAAAAAAAGATACTGTAAAATGCATCACAGCCTTTTGGCTTAGCTGGTATCACGTATCAGTCATCATGCTCAGAATGAAGGTTCAAGACAATGACAAGAAAAAAAAGGTACGGTATTTGAGGCATAATATGAATAAAGCCGTAAGATCTACAATGACTGGGCCAAACCAACTATAAGAAAACTGAAGAGAATACTTGGTTGACGTAAGCAATTATAGGAAGTTTTCGCCTGGCTTTCTTGATCAAACAGCATTTCATTAAAAACTTTGATTCAATCGAACGGAAATTCAATATGAACAGAACTCTTACTTTATGCGGAAGTAACTTTGAGCAGTTAGCTGTAGGCGAAAAGTGACAAATAAAGGGCAAAGGTGTGGAAAGTAGTTAAGAGCATACCTGGTGCAATCAGAAGTTCGAAATGCTGAGAATGTAGTTTCATTAGCTAGGCACAGAACAGATTGAATAATACGAGGGTTGCTCTATATCTCCGCCAATCCACCAGTACGCAGTTAGCTGTTTCATGCTTATTAGCGATCATCAGTGCGCCATAGGTCGATTGACGGAGATAGAGAGCATCAGAATTTTCATGTCTGCCAGACATGTGAAGCATTTGAGAGCAGGCGTTTGCCGTTACCTTCGGGTACCAGATGGCGCACAGACAGATCTTTCCTGTCGCCTGCTCGCAGATTGAACAATGCATGTTAATTAAACAATTACAGGCCACCCTTGCAGTGAGTGTTGGCTTTCAACGATATTGCTACTGAAAGCTTATCTTTGATCTTTTTAAGCATACCTAATTTCCTTAGTAAATACTACAGTTGATCCGGGAATAAAGACAATACTAACCTGGCATTGATTATAAGTGAATTTTTAAATGCGCGAGTACCAGAATCATTAGTTTTAAGATGACAGGATGAAATATAGAGTATGTGCGTATACGTAGCCAGACTGCAACAAAACGTCGCCGTCGATAAGGAAGAGTACCGAGGACATAGTACAAATGCTTCGGGTATGTGTTGTGCAAATTAGATTTGATGAGCTGAATGGTACTAAGCAGTCACTTTGATGAGGAAGTACCATGGTACTTGTATTAGTAGTTACATCAGCAAGCTCTGCCTAATAAAATAAATACAGCACGAACCCACATAACACTATATGGATATGTACATCCATAGAATGTACATTAGATATTCCAGTTTGAACATGTATATTTTGAATATTCATAGGACGTTAAATGTACATATGAAAAATGATATACACTAGTGTAATATACTATGTATGTTCACGAAGGTATATCCACATGTGACTATACATAAGATGTTGGTCTATGTATCATATATACATCTAGTAGTTTACGCTTGCGCGAAGTACAACTAGTGCCGCCATTGCTCATTTCTAGTCATTCCGTCGTACGACTCGTTCGCGTCCTTCGCGTGTGTGCTGGTGCTGGTTGTGCCTGATTACCTGATCGAGTGTAATATTGTGCAATGTTACCTCTCTTCTCACTACTGATAACACTCACATCCATTGTTTGACGGTAAGTCTTAAGCGGAACAAATCACCCACAAAATTTTATAAACTTGCTTGCTTTGTGATTTTAGACATGCCGTTCAACAGAAAAGAGATGACAATCACAGTAATAGATTTTGCCAGGTATTATTATTGTAACTAGAAATTGAATTAATAACAATACATAATGAAAGCATAAAGTTTGTTTATCTTATTGCCTCTACATTGAACTTTCATACACTGTGCATGTGCATTAAAAGTACATTAATGTACATTTAATGGATATACCACGGATGTGCATATATCCATTGCATGTACCATGTTGTATAATATGCATGTACATTAGACGTCCATATGTACATTCTATGGATATTCCATGGATGTGAAAGTTCGCGACAAACGTACATGCAATGTATATTTTTTTGATGTCTATTTGACATCCATTGGACATTCTTGCTCCATTTGTGGGTATACATATCCATTGATTTGAGATCCATTGTATGTACATTGTACATACTTTTGTTATGTGGGAATCTGCGTCCTATATTTCATTGACTTTCAGGTCCAAGTAGATGCCATCTATACTGGTCTCTCGGAGGCATTAGAGAGGGTGAGTCATGCAATTTTGATATCGAAACTGTCGCATTACGAGTTTCCCGGTATTCTTATAATTCTGTTAATATCGTTTAAGAAGTTAATTAAATCTTTACTATTAGAACATTGTTTTTATTCCACACAAGAGTTTGTAGACTTTGTTAGTTCTAACTGATCATGTCTGACTGTAAACATCTTACAATGTAACGGTCAATAAATTATTCTGTTCTATTATTCTATCAGGAGAGTATTAGTTTGTTGCATGTAATGGCTTTGAATCACAATCTAGCTTTGTTACGAGTGGTGTTCCACAGGTCTCGAATTTGGAACCCCTCTTATTCCTGCTGCATATTAATGATTTATCTGTCAGCCTTGATTGCAAAAAGTTGTGCTTTGCCGACAGTTTGAAGATATATTCAGAAATTCGAAACAAAGAGGATTGTTTTGTCCTCCCAAGCGACTTAAATATGATAAATGAGTGGTGCAACCATCAAATTATGTCTGAACGTTCAAAAATGCAAAGCTGTAACATGAACGAATAAGGACCGGAGGCTATCCAGCACGGAATGTGGCTGGTGCATAGGCCACACGATGGGCCCTTTTGTGCCTCTATCCGCGCCAGTTCCTAAGACCTGCCCTTTTGGCAAAGGCAAGTACATTCTTAGGTCCTATCCGTTTTATCTCTGTTGGTTCCAAGGTTCTTGAGCCCAGCATTGTCTGCCTGTGATAACCCAGGGTTTCACAGCGACACAAGATGTGTGCCGAGGATTCTTCCTCTTCACCACACCACGTGCACGTTGGGTCGTTGTCCACCCTCATCACAAACAAGTGACGCCTGAAGGTGTTGTGACCCGTTAGTAAGCCTACTAGCAATCTCAAGTTACTCCTGTCTAGAGAGAGGCAAAATCGTCCTATTCTCTCTGCGGCCCTGCTAATAGCTCCCGAGCCTGACGGAGATGACCAGAGATGTTGTTCCATCTCAGAGAGTGTTTGTTGATTCTGGATCCACTCTCCAGTTGTTTTCTTAAGCTGTAGCATACTCGAGGAAGAAAACTACAATTATACATAGTTGTGCCATTTATGATGAGGGTCTTGAACGACGTGACTCTATCAAAGATTTGGGATTCTTTTCCGATGCTAAACTCACCTTTGCTGACTATATAGAATCAATAGCATCCCTTGAATTGAAATCATATAGTTTTTTAATCAGAATTGTATGTAGTAGGTTTGGTTTTGTAAGCCTGAAGTTTTTATACAAGCTCTTGCATAGAGCTATCGACTATATTGATATCATGGGGTTGTAAAAGTGAGAAGATTGTTATATTCATAATAGGCTGTCCATTGACCTATGAAAGAGAATGCTGCGTCATGATACAATTTTTTAGGACCATCCGAATATTGTTTTACCTATTACAGAAACCAAGAGACTTAGAATTTTCTGATGCATACGTACGAGTATTGATTTAGATCGTTTTGTATGAAAGTGATTTTAATGAAATTTCGTTACATAACGTACTAAATTTTGTTGACCAAAGCCAAATCTTGGGCTAATTTTTAAGTTCACTAAAAAATGAAATTAATCTAAGTTTATGACGTACTAAATTTTGTATAATTATCGTGGCGACGATGGAAAACATGTACGGCTTTTAGAAATCGAGTCAGCGACGACACAGCAATAATAAAAAAACCAAAAATATAAAATAATTTCGTTTAGTCCAGTTCAAGTAGTAGTGAAGTAGTGTTTCTTTCAGATTTATACCTGAATATGTGATTCAAAAAAATTAATAATAAATTAAAAAAAAATGATAAACAAAATAAATAACTGAATAGTTGTGATATTGAACTATTAGGACAATCATTGCTAATTTCTGCTTGCTTGCTTAATAGCAGCACCCTTTCATAGAAACATGTGTACCATCCAGCTCTCAAGTATAGTGATAGAGGGTGAGGCAGTGCGTGTAGTGGGTGTACAAAACAACAGAAAAGGTGAGATTGTCAAAAATAAAAAATAAGTATACTGCACCGGATCACTTTTGGAGCAAATGTCAGACAACAGGCTCACATTAGTCAATGTAGCATTGCTGACGTTGCTGAACCTTCTCAAGGTTGGATGTTTGTCCTTTGGTGGTGCTGGAACCTCCTCCTTCTCGCTTGCTTTATCTTTTTCACTGGTTAAAGTGGAAGATCTCCGCATGATGGGTTTCTGTACAGTAATTTGAGGAGAACAGGGTAGACTGGCTGTGGACACAGGTGGTTCCACTTCGACTGGTCGTGGTAGAGTTGCGGTCTCTGCATGAGTTAAAGTTGCAGTACTGCCGTCACTCGGAAATTCCTCTTCTTTCCTGTTAATTTGGACAATTAAATATTTCTGGTGAGGTTTTAATATTTGATGTTTTGATGTTCAGATACAAAAGGGCGTTAGATAAGGGTGTATTCTGTCGCCGATGTTATTAACCTTAAATAGCCCTATCGGCATTAAAATAAACGGATTTTCAATCAACAATCTTCGATATGCAGATGACAATGTGATACCAGCAGACAATGTGAATGACCTTCAAACAGAAATTAACATAAGAGACACGAAAAGAGCTGACAAAACAAGTAAAAAACATTATTTGGCCAAAGATCTGAGTCTTGCGACAAAGAATCTGGTTCTGATTCCCTAGCATCGCTATACTAGGATCCATATCAATATCTACTTCAGGCTGCTCTAACAGCGGAAATGGTCTAACATTATAGGAAAATTATTTATTTTCGTCCAACAACAATATTGTCAGGTTTGTAACCCTGCATTTTATTTTAAAATTGTTGCACTGAATGTTTAATACGTATACCTTCCTGAATTTTAATGTAATCCTCTTTGTTTCTAAGGAATGCATTTTCCCGAAATTTACCGTTTTTTCCAGTGATTTCGGAAAAGACCTCGTTTTTTCCACCACCCAATTTTTCTGAAAATTTTGAAACACTAATTAGCGCTATGCGTCCAACTAGGTGGAGTTGTCCGTGACACGTAAACAGCGAAAAGGTACAGTAAACTTTATCCCATAGAGTAGAAGGTTATTGTGACTAAAATTATGTTTTTAACACATCAATTCAATATCTTTCCTCAAATGTTGCTCTCACTTGCAGTGTAAGAAAGCATTATCAGCTGTTACTTAATTTTTTTGCTCAGATTTATTTATGTACCAGTAATATTTCAGTAGCACCTATGGAGAATACTTCCATCCTGTCAGTGGCGGCTGGTGAGGTTGTGCCACAGTGCCATGACACTACCTTAATTTTCGGCAAAAACATATTTATCTATCTCTAAAACTTTTCTTATTCTATGTTAGTTTCCAACGACTTTTTATGTTTTATATGAAATGGCAATAGCGCCTCAGCGCATAAATGCTTGCACCAGGCAACACGTGGCATCGTGGCAACTCACACGATGAGAGCTGACGACGCGACGCGATGGCAAGATGACTCAGCCTACCTTGCCGTTTCTTACACAAACAGAGTGAAAAATCTCATCAGAAACGCTTATGAGTGACAGAGATAACGCTATGCTGGACGTTTGGGTAGATCTTAAATACGAAAATCCGAAGTAGATGATGCCTGGCACACTACCCATATGACCATTCATGGTTCGTTATTTTTGTTTTATTTCAGCAGCTTCGATTTGTTTATGTTTGATGCTGATGTCGGCTTTTCTCGTTAAAGGTTTGAAATTTAGATCTTACTAGTTTGAGTGAGTTGTGCGCTGTTTTCGGACGGGCATCACTTTTGTGTTTAGTTAAAGTATATCATTGGAGCGAAAATGTATAAAATTGGCGCATTAATAAACCCATTGAGTAATCTTCCGCTGGAAGAAAAAACTGCAGACTAAGGAGTTAGGACGTCCAACACCTGATTCAAAAATTGAAAAACTTACTGGTAGTGGACAGAAATCGCGTAGTCGTAAATTTAATAAAACTATTTATGATAAAAACAATTGGATAAGTGACTGTGAATAAGTTGGCTGTCATTGTGGCACTCACTACCTCTCTAAGTTGGCACGAGCCGCCACTGCATCCTGTAGCTAAATGTCTTGGTACGACTCTGGGAGAAAAACGCTAAAGGAGTAATCGAACGATTCCGAACAATGGATGGTGCATCAAAGCGACAACTTTGATGTAGCATGGCTGCAATTAAGACGTCATTTTTCCCGTGCACGATTTTCACAAAGCCAAAGGAAAATCGCTCTTGCAATCCCGCTGTCTACTGCACTAGTGCAGATGATGATGGGCTCATACTTTGTGCCTTTGAGTGCAGACCTTAGATATGGTGACGGATAATTTTTGTGACGGAAGAAAACCTCATGCATATGCATGAAAGATCTGTTTTTGTCTCTGAAATGCTGGGGAAAATAGGACTTTGGGAAATGGGACTAATTACCTCGCTTACCTATTCTAATTTAGTTTTTGACTACTACTGTTGAAACTGTTACATATGGTTTTTAGCTAAATGACGTGTCATCTAAAAAGACATCAAATAAACACATACAGGGAGAGTTTTTAGTACCGGATCTGTCGACAACTCTACTATAGAGAATATAGTGAAAAAAGTTGTATATAAAAGTTGTAGCCAACGATATGCTCCTTGGTGATGCAAAGATGCATTTTTTTTTTTTTTATATGAGATACCCTATATAATTGTTATTTCACATTTAGATTCTACTAATGATTCTCGTCCTTAAATTGTACATTGTACAGGGTAGTTCAAAAGCTATGACCATTTTTATATCCAAATCGCTGTCAAATGAACGTACGTGTATTGAAAATTAACAAAATAAAAATTATTTTTTTCACATAGAAAGATAAAAAATATCCTCTAGTTGGACGGTAAAAGAAGTCGGCGACGCATATTCATGCAGGGTTAGGTCCGGTTAGGTAGAATGCAAAAATTAATTTTTTCTTTTTCTTTAATGTAACCCCCTCATATTTTATTATACCAAGAAATTGCTTTCAATATGCTTTTTCATATTTATGTCGCTAAAGTAATGATTGTCTTTGTATTTTGTTGTGGCTACTCGTTAAGGTATTTTTTTTTAAATAAGCTATAGTGTTAGATAATTTTAGTTATAATTGCCTTGGACATAGTTTAAGTTCACTTGTATTGATTTACACAAAGGGTTGTGTGGAAGATCGCTTTGTGTGAACTATGTCCTTGAGCTTTCCCCAAATTATTATTAGTATGGCAGGCAAGAAAGCATTAATATGTTTATGTTTTATCTGGGAAATAAAGTGATTATTATTATTATTATATAGCATTTTATATATAAATGTAGGTATACTACATCCACCAGTTTACGAGATATTTCGATTTTTCTGCAAATTTTAAATATACTTTCTATTTGTGTACTGAAATTCATTTATTTTGCGAAAGTGCTATCGAATTTTATTTTTGTTTGAAGAACTACTAAATTATAAGGCATAATAGTATTTGATGAAGGTAAAAACCTGAATTGTCGAGATTATATGTATAAGTCAAGTATACTGAGGAAACAGTTTCATAGACGTAAGTCTGAATTAAGGCTTTAGTCTTATCTTTGAATCAGTGGCTTTTAATAAATTCGTAGTGAGAAGTTCTCAACTGAACACCTTGTATAGTAAATACGACGATCAGAGCTACTAATTTATTTTCGAATGAAGTATCACGCGCTACAAAAACCGGCAAATTGTATTAAATAAAATAAGTTAGAACTAAGTCTGAATTAAGGCTAAGCTGTGATATAATTTGCTCGTACTACAGTGTATCACTTACGCTAATGTCACTTCAGTTTCGGTTTTCCCAGATTCGTATTCGACGGACTCCCTGAGTCTGGAATGCTTAGCTCTTGAAGGTTTGATGTGTGGCCTCAGTCTTGTTAGTGATATTACTTCCGACAATAATGTTGCACTGGATGAAGCGCGGTTGACAATCGGTATGCTGGCGTTAGAACCTGAAAAACGTAGAAATCTGATAATCTTTCTGTGAATAAAGTATGACAGGCTAACCATTTTCAGTTTTTCAAATTAAGTTGGGCAAACAAACTATGTTGAACATTTTCGAAGATCTTGGATCGCTTGTAAGTAAATTATCAAAAAGAGGCTAGTGGTCTGTTATAGTCTTACAATCAAGCCTAAATACTGAGAAATAGTTCCATTTAGTAACCTTGGAAAGTCCTTATTACTTTTGTACAAAAAATTTTATGTGGCTTCTGTAGCTAGTTTAAGTGCCTATTCCGCATGTTTGTGAGCTCTGTTGAACTATGTTAAGTGTATCCAAAATGTTGTGGTAACCCTGTCTGTTTATGAACATTGTTTGGCTAAATGTAGTTAGAGAGCCGAAAATACACTGTTTCACAATTATGTGAAACCACATTGAAATACAGGATGCCCTGAAGGCTGATTAAAAACGCTTTGATTAGACTCACTTGTATGTTTGTGAGCTCTTGTCTATATTTTCGCGACAATGAGTATAATCTATGGCGAGACAAATGCGTTAGGTGTGTAAAATGGAAACAGGAGTGGAAAAATATCCTTTTCAATTTAACATTTAACCAATATTAAATGACTATTAAAAACTGTTTACAAAGGATGCCAGGGATTTTTCTTAACGTTTTGAAATATTGAAAATTGTATTATTGCCATTTTACACATCTGAACTATTTTTTTAAATAACTCAAAGTCGTAAATTTATATTCTTTACCCGCAAACTCTGCGTATGATATACCGTTAATAATGTATCTTTGTTTTATGTAATTCACAACTTGCGTCTGTTTTCATAATGGATTGCACTTTTTCAAAGCGGGGTAAAATCGCAGTTTTTGGAAATAAATTTAAATTGAGTATTTTTAAGAGAATAACGACGATATGTTTGATATTAGGCAACACCTACCACAAACCCTGTTGGTTTGCTGTAAGTATAATCTCATGCTATTTCAATAGGTGACAGATTTAACTTAAACTATAGAGAAGCTTATCTTTTTCCAATAAGTAATTAACAGAAGTGATCCTATATTCCTTTTATAAAAAACAGTTCTTCTATGTATTTAACAACGGTCCGACCACTCACCAAACCAATTTTCATACTCAAGAGTCGATTTACTGTTTATGTGTATTTATTACTTTTAAGGACACAACTTTCCTTCAAAACACGTATTCCCGTGTTTAAGAGAAGGTGGGGCCGCCTGTTCTATTTCTCCAGTATGTGTCTAAGATGAGGGGAGATAGATCCAAAAATCCAGAGATAGGGTAAAGGTCCAAAGGTAAGGTACAAAGGTTGCCCTAACAATGAATTTCTTATTTCCAAGCTCCTGACGTTACCTTTAAACCTACAGTAATGATCCAAAGAGCAGATTGAAGAAGAAAGCTTGCGCTTTGTAACCTATTTGGCCTTTTTTGATATAGTGTTTGGTTGTTAAATTACAGACATCTGAAGAATGTATGATTTTACGTTGCGAGTTTTTTGCACACTAAACGACTTTTTTGAGAAAATCGCAAATAGTTGTCATTCATTAAGGTCTTAACTATCACCTTCTGAAATACTGTGTATGTAGTTTGAAAAACAAGCGAGTTCTGTTCGAAATGGGAATCCGTGTTTTAACATAGCAAATACATATGTATAACTGTGTATACCCAGGCCCCGTTGCAACCCTAACTGAAGTAGTTCATGATACGCCTCTGTTATTTGAACGCGTCAGAGGAATCGCGAGCTGGACTAGGACATATTTGCGAATTTATGAATGCTCTTGTTTCGCACCACAGACATGAGTGAAAACAAGAAACGAGCACAACAAAATTTTCTTATCAATAATATAGTTAGTATTAGTTTTTAAATATGTATGTGTAAAATATATGTATGTGTTAGGAGCAAACACCGATTTCGGACAATGGACGGAAAATATGGTCAAGACGCGTTTTGGCTGCTACCGTTTTGCGAATGTCCGAATTATCGCTTTCCGGCTGTTCAATGTAGCCCAGAACGCGTTGTGGGTCAACTACGATTGCCAGAACACGTTCTATATTCTACTACGAACAAATAAATCTCAATTATTTGCCGTGCTGCGTTACAATATTTCCTCTGAGCTTCGAATTCATAACTAAAATGAATAAAAGCACTTGTAGATCTTAGGTCCGTGGAAAAAAAACTGAAAGAAACATACCTCACAATCTCTTATGTCCAGCTCCCACAGGAGCGGAATGAATAATGTCAAATAACTCGTGGGTCATGCAAAAATAACGCAGTTCGGCTGTTTGGTCTGTCCTTCTTTCAACTAGCTTTTCGATATAGCCAATTTTTAAAATATCATACCTTTTCAATCGTTGTCTTTGTCTCGAAGATATTGTATCACCGTTACTTTTACAAGCTTTTTCCCGCCCTTACCTCTGTGAGTGTTTGGTCGTATCTTCCTCTTGTACAAATATTACTACGATCATTGGTACCACTTATGAGTTTTTGCAGTTCGTCATTAAAACATAACCTTAGGTCTTCCATGGCACTCTAGCTACTGTCTAACCCGCAAAAAGATCAAATACTAAATGAATACACTAGCTCCAGAGGTATCGTTTACAAGCTGAGACACAAAATCCACCACGCGTAATGGCAATCGCAGTAGAACAGGACGCGTTTTGACAATCGTAGTTGAGCCAAAACACGTTCTGGGCTACATTAAACAGTCGGAAAGCGATAATTCGGACATTGGTAGAATGGTAGCAGCCAAAACGCGTTTTGGCCATATTTTTCGTCCATTGGCCGAAATCGGTGTTTGCTCTTAATATATGTATATATTTGCAATGTAAGCACCTTCTGTGGGTTAAGCAATTCATTATTTATTCACTCCCTCTGTATTGTTGGTATATAAATTATTATTACTATTTTTATATAAATATTTCGGATTAGTCTGACATTTATAGCAGCCACTAAGTAATGGATTCCTGATAGAAAACCATCGCTTTCCACAGCAGTAAGTTTAACTGCTGCATTCGTGTTGCTAGCTTGTTTTAATTAAAGCCAAAATTTATTAGCATCTGGAATTAATTAGTTGTGGTCGGCTGAAGCTGCGTTTAAAGGCGGTATCACCCGAGCTGTAATTGCATCTGATAGTTTGGCTAAACACAAGTTGAGAATGCGTTAGCCGGAAAATGGCTAGCGGAATAGGGATTTAATCAAAGTATTGTTTTGTAATAGGGAACCATTTGTTTAATTACTCCAATTTTCATTTGAGACAAACTTTGGAATCTTTACGCTCGAAGTTTATACAGGGTGTCCCACGATGAATAGGACAAGCAATATATCGGAACTGGGCAGTAACAGCGAACTATAATTTTAGAGGTGTACATTAGAGCCAATATGGTATTTTTTCTTATTATTGTGTCATTCAGTGACGTATTTGTTTTTGATGACGTGACGTTTGATTCAAAATTTTTAATGGGACACCCTGTATATTTGTGACTTTTTGTGTTCCTCCCTATAAAACAATTCCAACAAACTAGCACACTTGGGTCTGAAGTGAGTAATTCAAGAGCTACAGGTACTTAGAGGACAGTAGCACTACCATTGATTGTAACAGTTAAATTATTTTGGTAGTGTTTCATAGTGGTAGTGGTACAGTCCTTTAAATGCCTGTAGCTCTTGAATTAATTACTTTAGACCACAAGTGTGCCAGTTTGTTGGAATTGCTTTATCGGGAGGAAAAAAACACAGTCATAAATATACAGGATGTCCCATTAAAGTTTTTGAATCGGACGTCACGTGATCAAAAACAAATACCTCATTGGCTGACGCAAAAATAAGAAAAGATACTATATTTGCTCTGATTTTCACCCCCAAAATTATAATTCGCTACTATTGCCCAGTTCCGATATATTGCTTGTCTTAATCGTCGTGGGACACCCTGTATATGTATCATAATTGTTGTCATAATGTTTCATGTATTGTTTGTAAATATTCCAATTAGTCTCATTCACGTTTAACTCTCTATATCCTCTTCTATTTATTCTGTCTGGGCAGAGTTTGCAATCGATTCAAATCTATTGTAAAATCACTAGTCAGGCTGATGTGCGGCAATTATAACAAAACAAACAAGTTCCTGGCCGAAACATAAAAAGTTTTTTAAAAATAATTTAGCAACTTGGATTAAATGTTTTTTGTTTACATATGAGCTATGTTCTTTCTTTATTTTTGTATTTGCTTGTTTCATTTACGTTTAAGTTGTCGTGTTAAGTGATTCCCTATTGGGTCATATTATCTAATATACATACACAGTAATAACTCTACATTTTAGCATTATTTTAGTTAACTTAACTTATATACTTAAATGACAACTTACCTGCCAACGAATCCTGATCTTCTGCCTTGGCTACATGGTACTTCCTATACCTGACCACGTACTGAGCAGCCAATGCTACGGTTGCTATGATAAGACCGCTAAGGAAAAATATGGCGGCGATATGAACAGCTGTCAGCTTCAGTACTATAGCTGGAACTACTCCAACACTCTGAGCTACTGACGCACTTGATATATTTTGTCTGGGATTCTCTGAAACAGAAGGTAACGCTATCAAAGGTCATAGATCAGAGATATAAGCTGACTACTTAGTTAGATATGGTAATGAAGGTCATACTTTTACGACATCAGCTGATGGGACTTACCTCGTACCATCAACTGATGAGGAACCTGAAGGAACCTTTTCGCCTTGCAATATGAGGATACAAATTATCTCGCTGGAAGAAACCCTCTTCGAGGCTTCGGACATATGGAACGACAACTGGTTATAGACCTCATTCACATAATATAGGGCCATCATTCTGCCACTAGTTACAAGCAAAGGTGAGTTTCTGTTATATACAATGGTACCCAAACCATCAAACCAATAGGAGAGTACACATGGTGCTCAACAGCAAACTAGGGATCGCGTCCTTCACACCGTCGTCGTGTACGCGTTGGCGTCCGTCATGTGCACCTAGACAGAGCCTGGACACGTCGGAGAAGGCAGGCATCTAATGCCACTTAGCATTTCTTGTCGATATTCTTGGCATTAATTTAAAGTAAGTGGAAACCCGTATTTCATGCAATTTGTGGTACACCGTACCGATTCGAAGGGGCCTCTCTATAGCTGCCTACTAAGCGTCAGCAGCAGCTGAGATGGAGCGCATTCTGACTCTCCAGAATCTCTGTCTCGCTGCATTCTCTATTCTTCCATCCATGTGCACCATGCTGGTACAACTGTAGCCACGCTATTCCCAACGTTACAGCAATTGAATCGCTTATTTCAGAAATCCCACATGTCATAAAATCACTATTTAGAGAAAATCTTGCTTCACTTGAAGACGACCCAAAGATCTATAAAACAGCTACTCCAATATAGGGTATGTGTGTGTTATCAAGTTTCTAGCAAAAGTGAAATGAAAAACTTGTTGTTGTGTTGTTACAAAAAAAATGGCGTTAGACTTGTGAGTTTTCTGACACAAACACGCAACTTTTCTACAAACTTTGTTTGGTTAGTGATCTGGATTACAATACCGTAGTAATGGAAGGTAGAGTCAGTTTGATAATACTCTTCAAGCTCTTTACCTTTTCCTTTAACATACCTTTCAAACTTTCTGCAGTAATTCGAAATTTGTTATCAGGTATGCGATGATAGCAGTGAAAAAAGATCTGACACCAGTAGATGTTCTCAACCTAAATCAGACCATCACGAGCAGTCACAGTCCGTTCTCCTCCTTGCTGTAGCTAAAGTGCATCAAGTTGGAAATCGTTAAAGAAACTTTGTCTTCCTCTTTAACACCTCTCCCATAAGATGCTGCATAAAAAGGTTTTTTTGTAGTAAATGAGGCACCATTGTTTATATCCTTGATCAGTGCATTATATCTATCTATGAAGTATACCAAAAACTGTTATTGGTACTTGCACTGCGAATCAAGAACAGTAATCATTTGATATGAAAGTTATTTGATTTTTCCTGATTTTCTTCTTGATCCTGCCAAAATGCCTGTCTAGTGGCATAGTTTACGAAAATCCTTTGTGGGGAAATACTGATTCACACTTTGGGTTCATCCAAGGCGTATGAATGAATGGATGAATAAAAGAGGGCGAAACGCTTTCTGGAGACCAGAACCACCAGTACGGGCCCTTTTGCACCTCTCCTTAAGGCAGCGCCCAAGTCCAGCCCTTACCATAAAGGTGAGGATGGCCTTGGGTCCTGATCATCTTATATCCTCAGGTTTAAGAACCCTCGAGCCGAGTGTAGTCTGCCTGTGATACCCCAGGACTCCACAGCGATATAGAGTGTGTACCGAGGATTTTTCCTCTTCCCCACAGCGTATACACGTCGGATCACTTGCCACCCCCATCGCATACAAGTGACGCTAGAAGGTGTTATGGCCGGATAGCAGGCCGACAAGTAGTCTTGGTCAGCTTCTGTCTAGTGAGAGACAACCCCCCACCTTGGCCAGAGGTCCTAAGATAAGTTCTCTAGCTTGACGGAGATGTCGAGAGATTCCTCTTCATATCATAAGATGTTGATTTTACAACCACACTTCTGTTTTCCGTCTAATGGTACCTACTACCAGCCCCAAAGATGGCTCAGGACCCAGGAGATTATTCCTCGCTCTGCGAGCGAATCAGCCATTTTATTGCAATCAACTCCAGCATGACTTGGCACCCACATAAGTGACCGCTGATGTCTTGCTGAAATGTTATCCAAGACCTTTCGACATTAAATAATGAGCCTTGATGTAAACCTATAAGCTCTTAATGCTTTTAATGCTGCCTGGCTGTTAGAGCACATAGTGATCCGCCTGCTAGGCCCATGTATTTCGTGAGTACGAAAGGCACAAGCTAAAATCGCATATATTTGCTAAACTAAAGAGTTATAAAATAATTTTATAACTCCGATATCATCAAAGTCATAAGAACTTCTTACAACAAAACCTAGTATACTCAGTGCAGAACTTGATACTTTCTCAATATCTCAATCAATATTCTCAATATGGGATGCAAGTGAAAATTTATTGTTATATGTCACACCTAAGTCCTTAACCGAATAATTCTTTATCAATGGGCCTATACCGTGATCTCAAATTGATCAGTTTGTTTACTGCGGTATTATTTTTGATGATACATAGGACCGTTTACTGTAAAAAGTCAGCAGAAAACTTGATCCAAATGAGAACAACTGTAAAAAGAAAACTGTACTGTAATTTGAAATAGCCGACGATGACGTCACCTGTAGGGAACCAATGAGAAGCGTCCTTTCTGTAGGGAACCAATGAGAAGCGTCCTTTCGTGGTCCGATGACTATGAGCGGATGCTTCTGTTTTGTACCAGTGAGCTCTTATTGGTTCCCTACAGGTGACGTCACGACCTGGGCGGGAAGTGTATGGATTCAAAAAATTCAATATTTAGAGCAATTTTTTTCGGTGATAAATAGGATGGAAAAATTTTGTAAAATTATTTATGGCATCTACGTGGTGTTAGGTTTCGTTCAAGCCAATAAACCAAAAATGTGGTATAGGCCCATTTGACATTTGCTATTTGGTCATCGATCCGGATCCAGATCACAGTTTCCCTAAAGGCCTTCAGACCTTGTTGATCACTCTACGTAAACTTCACACATCTACATATTTCGGATGACAGAACCAACTTACTGAACTGCGTGGCGACTGCGAAGAACCCCCCGCCGCACGCCTGCGTTTCGGCGACGTCCTCCGCTTCCGCGTAGAACTCCAGCAGCAGCTGCGGCCCCGTGGAGTTGACGGCCGCGTGGTCGTCCTCCGGCAGGGCGGCGATCAACGTGGACGACATCGCCGAGCCGTCGCGCACCTTCAACCACTGGGTGCCGCACGGCAACCGGAACTGGTCCACGCGGAACTCCACGATGCAGTCTTCTTCCGCCTGTTCGATACACATAAATAGTAGCAGTAGTAGTAGTAGTATTAGTAGTTCTTTATTCATCCCTTAGATCAATAGACATGATATAGGACAAGTCAAGGTGTACATACAGTACCGAATACTCTATAAAACCATAAATATATATCTATCTGCATACATAAAGTTATAATTACAGTTCGAAAACGTTGCTCATAATACCTTCCACGTGGTAAATACACATAAATTAAATAACACATTAAAATCCATGTAAAAAGACAAAACATATAAAAATATATAAAATTTGAAACCTAGCTGAAGGCCAACACATATTCATCAACTGAGTAAAAACAATTGTGCAGTAGGGTCTTTTTAATCTCTTTTTTAAAAGAATTAAAAGGAAGTTTCTTATAAGAGTGGGGTAGTGCGTTATACAATTTTACACAATTATACGCTACACTTTTTTCAAAAAGAGCAGTATTGTGCTGTGGAATTTCGAGGATACAGTTATTTCGTGTCCTGTAATTGTGGTAATAGGCTAGCGGTTGAAATTTATTTATGTTTTTGTGGCAATGAAGTAGTGTTTGCATGATATATACTGATGGCAGTGGTAATATTCCATGCTGTTTAAAAAGGGGTTTGCAATGTGCATCTGGATTAGCCCTAGATAGAACTCGCCCTATTCTTTTTTGAATGGCAAACACTCTTTGTGATTCTTTGCTACTGCCCCAAACTAACAATCCGTAAGATAGTGCAGCGTGTATGTGTGCAAAATAAAAGGAACGGAGAGTATCAAAATTGACTAGTTTTTGAAGTTGTGTGAAAGCAAAGCAAAGTTTTGATATTTTGCTGCATACAGAATCGATGTGATCATCCCATTTGAGATTTTCATATATTTGAATTCCCAAAAACTTATGACTGTTAACCTGTTGAAAGTTTACATCCCCATCCGTAAAGGTGAAATTATCAATTCTGCCAGCTTTTTTATTTGAAAAGTTTATGACTGCATATTTTTGTAAATTAACTGCTAGTCTGTTGCTAGCAAACCACTGACAAAAAGATTCGAAATTTTTTGATACACTTTTCTGAAGCTTCGTAGTTGTAGTCGCGCTAGTCAAATGAGTGGTGTCGTCTGCAAATAAAATATTTTTACCAGTTGTTATATGATTCGGTAAATCATTCATAAAAATGATGAATAAAAGAGGCCCCAGGATTGAGCCCTGGGGTATACCGATATTACTTTCCAAAACAGATGATTTATTTCCTTTGATTTCTACCAAATGTTTTCTACATGATAAGTAACTCGTAAACCAGTTGAGACAGTGTCCTCTGACTCCGTAACCTCTCAGCTTTTCTAAGAGCCTTTCGTGATCAACTAAATCGAACGCTTTACTCAGATCAAAGAAAATTCCTGTAGTTTTATTTTTTGCATCAAGTTGTTTGTAAACAGTATCAGTAAATTCCGTTACTGCATCTAATGTGCTTTTACCTTCAACAAACCCAAACTGACTGGATGTAAGTTTATTGTTTTGCACTAAAAAGTTGGTCAATCGTATGGCGACAATCTTTTCAAGTATTTTTGAGAATGATGAAAGCAGTGAAATAGGTCTGTAGTTGTTTAAGTCATGCTTTTTGAAAATCGGTATAATTTTTGAAAATTTGAAAATTTCAGGAAATTCCCACGATAGAATCGAGCTATTGAATAAATATGTCAATACGTCAACCAAAACAAATATACAAATAGACAGATTTATTAACCACTTGAGGTACAAGGTACATATGTGGCAAGTCAGGAGTGAATACAATATACATAAGATTAGACAAATATAACAATATTATTTTTATACATATACGCACACATACCTAATTAGGTACATGCATATACACCCATACACTTACATACATATACATAGATCTTAATTACTTAATTATCATTATTCTTTTTTTAATACTTCAGATCTAAAAATTCTTTAATGCTATAGAATGTGTTAACCACAAGGAAATTCTTCACCTCTGCTTTAAACTTGACATAATTTTCAATCATCCGGATATTATGGGGTAAGTTATTGAATAGAATAACACAATTGTTGTAGAGTGCTGATTTTTTAAAATATGACGTAGAATGTCTTTGTATAAGTTTAATTTAATTTACATTTCGGGTGTTATAGCTGTGATTTTGAGCTAAATTTGGGAATGTGTCCGTGTTTGCTTTTAAGAATGTGACACATCTTAAAATATACAAATATATAAAATGAAGTCAAGTTGATTGACTCGGTACTTCCCACACATTACGGTGATACCAGTTCATTATTTTTCCCATAGCCTGCCCGATCAAAAAACGTGTGCCGCTTGAATACAAAAAAAATTTAATTTTATGACCCCCCCCATCCCCCAACTACCTCAATTTCATCCCCACCCAAAAAAGGCAGAAAATGATCATGAAACCCCTAAAATGCCTAAAAACCAAGTTTAAGCTATTTCTATATTTTTTGTTTTTTCATTATTGCTGCGCCGCCACTGACACGATTTCTAAAATACATAAACGTTTTCCATCCTCGATGCGGCAATAATACCACACTATTATTTCATTTAATTAAAACCAATAAAATAGTTTCCACGTTACACAATACAGAACGAGCTAGAGCAAGCAGGTTTCTAAAATAGGCAAGACGATGTTCGGATAGACCTAAAAAAGTATGTTATGAAGCTAGGTATTTCTTTCATAGATTAGTGGACAGCCAATTATGAATACAACAAGTTTTTCAGTTTTACAACCCCCCACACCCCAGCCACCCCAATTTTACCCAAACCCTAAAAAAAGTAAAAAATCATCAGGGACCCTTAAAACACCTAAAAGCAAAGTTTGAAGAATATTTTTTTTTTGTTCTTTGCTAATTACTCCGCCACCCATGCATTGACTTTCAAAATTATAGGAACATTACCTACTACGACCCGACAGCATGTCGGTGCCCAAATTTCATCACAATCCATGCAGCGGTTACAGAGATTACGTGACTAGAAGAACGCATACAGACAGACTGACGAATCGACAGACAAACCGACGGATATGAGTGTCGTGGATCTTCGTTATGTAGACATCATCGCGATGACAATACTCCCCTCACCTCTCGGTGCGGGAAGTAAAAGATACTGTCTCAGTGCTTCTTATAAATACAGCACAGTTTGAGAATTCCTTGGTGAATTTTAGTATGACCTGATGTATAATACAGGGTGGGGCATAAAAACCAAGTGTTTTTGGTTTGAGTAGTACTTATATATTAGAAAAGGGAGGAGCGCGCGGTTTATTACAATCCATTCCTTGACTCAAACCATTTCACTTTCTTACTTGTCACTTGCCATCATGGAGCGGTAGACGCTAGAGCAACGCGTGGCATATGGCGTGGCATGATAGGTCCATATTTTTTTGGAAAAAATGTGGTCACCGCTACAGTAACGTCTGAACGTTACATTCATACGATAAATACCTTTTTCATACCTGAATTGCAAAGAAGAGGTGTGAATATCAAAGATTTGTGGATCCAGCAAGATGGGGCCACAGCACACATCGCCAGAACATCCATGGCTGTTCTTCGCCACCTGTTTCCAAATCGTTCAATTTCGAGATTTGGCGGCATTTCATGACCTCCTCGCTCTCCCGACTTATCAATTTGTGATTTTTTTTTCTATGGGGGTAACTCAAGTCACGTGTGTAAGGGCCAAGCCCCGTACGTTAGAAGCAGAGAAGGAAGCGATTCGCCATGGAATCTCTCAAAAATCAACAGAGACATGCTGGAGGCAGTGAAGTGCAATTTTCGTGAACAGCTGCATCATTTATGCCAGATGTAACTTTTGTACTTAGATATTTCAAAATGGTTTATGATCAGCTATGTTCTACTACCAATAATTTTTTCTTAGAGTAAAAACTAATAATTTTATGATTATTTAAAAAACACTTGATTAATATGCCCCACCCTGTATACGGAACTTTAAACGAACCGTCTAGACGCAAGTCACTATTTTTGGTATCAGTAGTTATCAAAACTTTGAACCTGGATGAGAAAAACGACAAGCATGCCCACCAAAATACAAGTAAAACTGAGGACTCGAGAGCATAAATATTTTCTTCACAGGTACTTACCTGAATCAGCCAAAATGTTCTTCCTGGACAGCTCTGAGCTGAGGTGGCCAACAACCTTTTTGGTCGAGCTCGACCAAGGTGAACTACACAGCCGCACCTGCAATATAAGTTTCCATATTCCATAATACTAATTAATAAATAGCATGCCAATACCCTTACAGCAAAGTATGGAGTTTACTTTGCGTGAAAATGTACAACACCAACTCCAATCAGTAATAATTCATATTCAAATAAGCTAAAATCGATAGCTGTTTTTGTCTCTTTCTGTAGTCTGCAGTAATCCCATACTGGTGCTGGTGGAATGACTGTCTGGCCCACATACGTTTTGGATTTGGAAATTGGCAACAGAATTATTCAACGCCGTTACTTCGCCCTCTATGGGGTTAACGTGGCGATTAGCTTTGTAAGTAGTACGTGACTACTTATAATATATAATAAAAATGGACTTCGAACCATAGTGCTGCTCAGTTACAAAAAAAAATAAATTAAAACAAAAAAACTTTTTTAAAAAAGCTTTTATTCAAAGGTTCTAAAAAAAAGAAAATAAAATGTTCCTTTAGAGTGTTAACTATCAACTTATAGCCTCATTATACACAATTTATATGATCATAAGAGCTTGTCGCGGGGTTTGCGTAAGTACCTATAGGATTTCAATTAAACTGAAATTTTAACACACTTAAACTTAGCAGACAAGTTAGTCAATTGAAAAGGTACTAGTTAATTTACACAAGTATATCGCGCGACAAGCTTTTATGATCTTACAATTTTTGTATAATGAGGCTATAAGTTGATAGTTAACACTATAAAGAAACATTTTATTTTCTTTGTTTTAGAACCTTTAAATAAAAGCTTTTTTAAAAAAAGTTTTTTTGTTTTAATTTATTATTTACTATTTAGTTATTAACTTGCATTTATATCAGACAAAATTTTTATTTATTCTCGACAAGCCCTTTTATTTGATACCCATATTGCAGAAGTGCATTAAAAAGAACTATTTCGCCATCTTAGATAGTCCACCATAGTTGATCTAGAATGACGTCATATTATTTTCCGAGTCACCCTCAACAAGCCCTTTCACTGTGCAAAGACTCTCTCCTCGTAAACAAGGTTCATGCAGTGATAAGACTCACCGACCTTGAATAGTATATTTTTCCCAAACTCTTTCAACAAAACACATCATTGTATTATATCTAAAAATACATATTATTTGCCATCTTTTGAACGACAGTTTCTAACTTAGAATTTGCGTTATCCTGATATCCACTCATTTTCGTAGATTTCCTTTTATTAGATTTCATGAGAACCTTAAACTAAACCACTCTAAACATAACCTTAAAACTGTGTTGGTGATAAGAGTCCACTAACAACACAAGTTTATCCCTATTACTTTCCTAAAGTCAGTCCAGCACCCCAAATGTTCCTTTACAACTTATTATTGGAAAATCCTTACCGCGGATCTTCTTTACCACTTACGTCGCTGTCACAGTCATACACACCGGCTGTACGGTCTACACTTCGCGGTTGCTCGGTGCATCAGCCAGCGCCAGCGGTTCGTTAGCTACCCTCTAACCTCATGTCGATGTCGTCACCGTCGTCGATATAACCTGGTGATGACCACTGTGTAGGTTGTATAAAAGAACTCGTACAATTAATTCGATCCAGAATCTCCTGTGACTGCTGTCAGATTCTTGCTCACACTGCAAGCCTCTAGTTGAGCGCCAAATGCAAAAACTCTCTTCTCTCAGGTCGTCAGGTTCATACAGTGATAAAACAACTTGCCGCCTTTGAATAGTATTTTCCGCAAACTCTCACAACAAAATTCATCGCATTCATCGTTTCACTAAAAATGACACCAGTGGATCTATTGTGTCTATTGTCAGTGATGACATTCCTCTCATTAGATTGTCATTCCCCTTAGCATCTAATGTAGAAATATTGTAGGAATGCTTTAAATAACTATTCCACTATTGGATTTAGAACGACGTCATATAGCTTATCGTGCATTGTCATCCAAACTAAACGTGTATACAAAATTTCAGCTCAATCTGTTGAAGATATCTGCTTCAAAATTGAGTTGCAAGATTCCACCCGAACAAGCGTACATACATTGCAAGTTAAATAAAAGCTTTTAAAATAATAGTATTGACGTCAAACTTTCTTTAATTTTGCCATGCAAGACTCGTGATCAAACTACGTCAATCCTTTAAACTTTACAAATGACATAGATCCTCTGTTTTATAGGACCTGTAACCGTCTCTAAACGTCTCTTTTAGCTATCAACACTCAACTGAAAAATCCATAGATCTTCTCGGGTTTTTAGGCCGTCGTCTGTTGGAACCTCTCCGCCAGCACGAGTGGCTAGCATCTTCAGAGGTCGGTGTTTTCGGATTGAAATCTACCTGACAACTGACAGTTTGAGCTGCACGGTTAAACTGTATGGTTTCACCTCTACGCGTGTGGGCGTGTGGGTAGGTCAGTCCTCATTCAACTCAACTGTACAGTTAAACTGAGACGAATGAAAAACCAATGATTTCAACTGAAAGGTTGGACTAAACATTGCATATGTATGAGTTGAACTGCGCAGTTTTCAGTGCAATTTGCGCAAATTGTTTATTAAGCCTGTACCTGCAAAACGGACCAACTTCTGCTGCAACTTCAGGAATTTCGGCTGCAATTTCCGAGACGAGCCCACCAACTGACGAACTGGCTCCATACACGCATTCCCAGCCTGCTCCCAAACTAGTACCACATCGTTCAGTCTCAACAGCAGGTCCCTGAAATAAAATAGTACCTAGTAGAATCTTCAAAAAGCCACAACATTTTGAAATCGTCAGAGGATACCTGTGGTATATATACAGTGTGGGGTATAAAAACCAAGTGTTTTTGGTTTGAGTAGGACCCAAATATTAAAAAGGGAGGCGCGCTCGGTTTATCACAATCCATTCCTCGACTCTAACCATTTCACTTTCTTACTTGCCACTTGCCATCATGGAGCGGTAGACGCTAGAACAACGCGTGGCATATGGCGTGGGATCATTGACCCATATTTTTTGGAGAAAATGGGGTCACCGCTACAGTAACAACTGAACGTTACATTCATATGGTGAATACCTTTTTCATACGTGAATTGCAAAGAAGAGGTGCGGATATCAATGATTTGTGGTTCCAGCAAGATGGGGCCACGGCACACACCGCCAGCGGATCCATGGCTATTCTTCGCCACCTGTTTCCAAATCGTTCAATTTCGAGGTTTGATAGCATTTCATGACCTCCCCGACTTAGCAATTTGTGATTTTTTTGTGGGGGTAACTCAAGTCGTGTGTTTAAAAGGGCAAGCCCCGTACATTAGACGCAGAGAAGGAAGCGATTCGCCATGGAATTTCTCAAAAATCAACAGAGACTTGCTGGAAACAGTGGAAACGGCTGCATCATATGCCAGATGTAATTTTTGCACTTAAATATTTCAAAATGGTTTATTATCAGCTATGTTCTACTACCAATAATTTTTTTTAGAGTAAAAACTAATAATTTTATGATTATTTCAAAAACACTTGATTAATATGCCCCACCCTGTATATTGATATTTTAGTATATTCCACGGTCGCTAATTTTATTTGCCTCCTCCAGTGCGCTCAGTGCGAATGATTATTTCAAGAAAGATGTGCGCCGCCGCACGACACCCCGGTATTGTGCGCAGAGCAGAGAACAGCGCATTCCTCATTCCACCTAGGGATCCAATGACCATAACCAGCAAAGTATTAGATATTTAGTTCGCTTTTCCTCCTCCTTAGAGACAATGTTCACCTCGGCAGGTGCCGAAAACTCTATAACGAACATCGTCTTCTGTCGGTGGTCGAGAAGCACTATGTCGGCCTTGTTTGCCTGTACAAGCTCGAGCGTGGGGAACGAGTAGTTCCAGTAAATCCGGCATCTCTCGTTTTACACAGCGGACTCTATATCTCCTGGAGCGTATGGCAGCACCGGTGTCTCATCGATACTGTATGAGTGCCTTAATGATAGTAGAGCATTTGTAGAGCCGCGTTGTGCCGATGGAAGTATGCCGTCCCAGCGTATGTTTTATATGCCGACAAGAGAAGCATAAGCGTCTCTGGCGCCTGTCGGCGAGCTCTACAGCGGGTGTCGGGTATATCTGCACCCATAACCCTTTTACGATATACCAATGTGTTAAATACACTGTCTTGGCAAGCCATTATAGAGCCCTCATCTTCCGACCCACTAGACCTTAGGAAAGCGAAGGTCAACCATACTCTATCATTATTATTCTGATTTTCCAAGTTCATCTCGCATGACTACGGTAGCAACAAATATTGACGGGCTGTGCCAAGTCAACACCTGTACTATTACTGGTCTGAATTTAGGACGGATCGTACAATACTACAGGTCTTCAGGATTACAGACTTCTGAAATACTTTGTGTAACTTTGCGTCCAGGTCCAACTGTTGAGGGTTTTGTGTAAAACTGTTTGGTGTAAGGCCTGAGACCGACATAATTAGGAGGACAGTAGTGACTTTGTTTTGCTTCCAGAGTCGTTTTATTTCTATCACAGGATCAGTGTATTTAGATATCTTCCCAGTGTAGGTGTTTTGGATAATTCGTATTGTTGGGAATAGCAATATCTATCAAAGGTAACGCTGGCTGCCTGTCAGCTGAAAAACTATATCTGGCCTATTATTTGCTGAAATAGTCTTGTCTGTAGGTATTTCAACGTCGCAGTATAGTTTGTATCGATCATTTTCGAATACTGATTTTACTTTTGTGTCATCGGCATCGACTACTTTGGTCATTAGCCTCGTGTTCTGTGCAGGCTTTGTTACTGTTTCCTGGCGCATTATTATTATTATTATGATTTTCCAAGTTTCTCTCGCATGACTGCGGTAGCAACAAATGTTGACGGGCTGTGCCAAGTCAACACCTGAACTATTACTGATCTGAATTTAGGAAGGATCGTACGATGTTACAGGTCTTCAGAATTACAGACTTTTGGAATGTTTTGTGTAACCGTTCGTCCAGGCCTAACTGTTGTAGGTGTGGTGTAAATGTGTTTGGTGTAAGGCCTGAGACTGACATAATGAGGGGAACAATAGTAACTTTGTCCTGCTTCCAAAGGCGCTTTATTTCCATGGCAAGGTCCGTGTACTTAGATTTCCCAGCGTAGGTGCTTTGTATATTCACATCATTGGGAATAGCAATGTCTATCAGGTATGTAGCTTTATCGAGCTTTGACTGGAAAACTATATCTGGTCTGGTATTATTATTATTATGGCGCATTATTATTATAATGTTTTTTTCTTCTCGCGCATGACTGCGGTGACGACAAATGTTGACGGGCTAGGCCAAGTCAACACCTGAACTATTACTGATCGGAATTTAGGAAAGATCGTACTATATTACAGGCTTTAAGGATTACAGACTTTTGAAATATTTTATGTAACCCTTCGTCCAGGCCCAACTGTTGTAGATGTTGTGTAAATGTGTTCGGTGTGAGGCCTGAAACCGAGATAATGAGGGGGACAATAATAACTTTATCTTGTTTCCAGAGTCGCTTCACTTCTATGGCAAGGTCAGTGTATTTACGTATTTTCCCAGCGTAGGTGTTTTGACTATTCACATCATTGGGAATAGCAATATCTATTAAGTAGGTAACTTTGTCTGCCTTTGTCTGAAATACTATATCTGGTCTGTTTGCATTGATGGTTTTGTCTGTGTGTATTTCAACGTCCCAGTATAGTTTGTAGTCATCATTATCGAGACTGATGTTGGTGTATGTATACTTGTAATATGGATCTGAGTTGTCGATTAGTTTGTTTTTTGTGGCTAATGCTTGATGTATGATTTTGGCTGCCGAGTTATGTCTAGCCGTGTACTCAGTTCCAGCGAGAGTTTTGGATGCGCTGGTTATGTGGTCTATTGTTTCCTTCTGTTGGTGACATTTTCTGCAATTATCGTTGGTTATGGATGGATCTTTAATTACGTATTTCTTGTAGTTTCTCGTCGCAATAACTTGGTCCTGGATAGCAAGCATAAATCCCTCAGTTTCTGGAAAGAGTTGGCCATCCTGCAGCCAGGTACATGACTGTTTTTCATTTATCTGATCTTGCGTAATACGGTATCTATGTTTGCCATGGAGTGGTTTCTGCGACCAGGTGTTTATTTTTTCCTGTTGTGATTGTATGGGATTGTGTGTGTCTGCGGCGTGGTCTGGAGACGATAGGTTAAGTGGTGTATAGCTTTTGTCTGCTTTTCTTATTGCTCGATGTAAATTTGTTTGTTTGCTTTGGAAGAAGTGCGTGAGTGTTTTTATCTGTCTTGCGCGGAGTGACTGTATATCTATGATTCCTCTGCCTCCCTGTTTCCTGTCTATGGTGAGCCTTTCTTTGCATGCGTTCGAATGTGACATTCGGTGTTTCGTTAGTTCTGTCCGTATGAGGATAATATTATTATTATTATCCTGATTTTTCAAGTTATTATTATTATTATTATTATTATTTGCAAAAATTGCTAATGACTGAACTATAAGGTCACGACCTCCGTTTCCCAAATGTTACCACCAACCTTATTTTGCTCTATACATACTATTAAATCAATAACTTGGCTCCATGGTAACCAAATAAGTCCAAACCGACATCCTTTGGCACAATCCTTCAACCTCGCCAGTTTTTGTGTGACGTTCCGCGAGTGTGACCATCAAAATGGCCAAAGGAAAAGGCAAAGGAAAAAAAGGTGGAGGGGGCAAGAGAAAGAAGGTTGAGGTGAATCCTGATGCGTTGACGGAAGTGGATAAAACTTTTTATGAACTGACCATCACAGACTTGAACAGAAAATTGGCAAGATTGAGGTCACTGACACAGGAACTCGAAACGGTAACAGAGCTATGCAGTCTTATTACGTTTGGTTTAATCCTTGGTATATTGGTTTACGTGCGTCTATTATTAAGAATTTATTACTTCTGAGTTTGGTATACCACATTCTTTATACGTTTAAATCAGTCTTGTTTCTCCATTCATTAATCTGTTTTTCTAAGGTCTCAGAATACTCACGACTACGAAATGACATAGTCCGACATAAAAGAGCTCAGTTCTGCAATAAACCGTCTTCAAACAGTAATATTATAACCAGTAAATATGCAGTTAGTGATTGTGGAGACGAATTTCAAAGGTTTACCTATTATCTATTTAGAAATAGTATTGCTTTCAAATGTTTTCAAAAAATGTTATCAGCGTAGTAAAAGTTATTAAATTATGATTATCAAATTATTAACGACAGTGCATATTTACAAAAAATTCCGATATGTTTATTTTAGATTGTAGAATAACATTCTGTTGCTGCCAACAATATTGTCATCCCGATTAATCTTTTGAGTTATAGTTATTTCTTTTATATCTCCAACCAGAATATAGGAGTTTCTGAGGCCTTTTCACTGTCTATTTAAAAAAATGACTTCGAACTTATTGATAAAATTAATAGATTTAAACGAATTCCTCTCAACAATGTTTCGGTTATAGAGTGAAATGGATTTTCAAAGAATTTACGTATTAAATAATCCAACATATTTAAAAAAATGGAGAAAAGTTTATTATACCAAAAAATCCGTAATAAAAAATTGTGCTTTTTAACAAGATATGTGCACAGTAGCTGAAACAACGAAATTTTCTATGTTGTCTGTTCCACACTAAGCCCCAGTAAATACTCATACGTTAGTTAAACGTTAGTTAATCCCTGACACCTTTTCATTTTTACGTTACTTTTTTACGTACAATCAACTTAAAAATGTCGCGGTTTCTAACGTTACAAGTAACGTATAAATATACGTTTTATCCCGGTTTTAAAAAAGCGAGCATTATACGTTTAAAAAAGTTCAATTTGTAACCCTTTTCAAAAACATTTAAAAATCGTGTATTTGCAACGTTAATAAGATATTATCTTTGCCCCAATTAAAGCATTACTCTGAGGTAGTACATGAATTTCTATTGATAGCGCTTATAATTTCAAAGGGTATCATAAATAAAACGCAACGGTTGTATTTTTAACGTATTTATTGATCTCTCATTAATAAGTGGATACATCAAATCAGAAGGTTGCTTATAAAGGAATGTACAAATAATATATAACTTAAAATAAAGTATATACACAACTTTAAGGGCGCTTATAAAAAAATGCAATGTAAAATTTTTGTTTCGTTAAAGTTGCTGGTTTTGTTACTTTTCTTTGTACTTGACGTTTCGAGAGAATCTTACTAAATGTGGCATAATTGACAATTACCTAAATGTAGAGCATTTTCATTGAATCTAGAACAACCCTAACTAATTATTTTTCATGACCGCCAGCACAATATGTCCGGCGTTAATAAAAAATTATGAAATCACAGTTTCAACTTTGCGTTAATCCAAATCATTATAAATACATAAAAATAAACAAATACAGATTCATTCCTTGAACAGTATGAAACAAAATGTAAAAAAGCTAAATAATAATCAGTAATCATCATATTTACAATGCTACTATTAAGAAAAGGTTATAGGCACTCCATATGAGTTGAGAACAAAAACCAGAACAAACGCACGCCACCAAGCGACGAGTTGTAATAGGATCATCTGCATCTCTGGGGTCCACAGCAAAATTTTAGCATTAGGGACATTAGCATTTTCATCTCAGCAAATTAGTTAGTCATGTAGATGTACTTACCAAACGCAAGACCTGTACTAAACAGCTGAAAATTCAGGAATCGGAGAACACTTGTTGACTCTACAACAACACGGGTGAAAATGGCCGCCGCCAGTACTGATGTCACGACATACACGCACAGCCTGGCTCTTTCGGACCAATCAAATTGCTCCGTTTAGAAACTACGTTATTATAACGTCGTACCTGAAGGAGCAATACACGTTATTTTCATCTACTATCATAACGGTTTGTATAGCTTATAGCGGAATAGCAAAATTATATATTTTGTTTGTTGTCAGAGGCTTGACCAGATTTTGCTTCTAATTTAAAAATTAAGAACTTTTGAAAAACCAGTTGCTCATACGGTTAATAAAATGGTTTAGCCAAACGTTACTTCAACATTGAAACTCTATGGATTGCAGAATGATTATGAATCAGAACGTTATATTAACGTCTGAATACATCATTTTTGTCACACTTTATTTGTGGAGTACACAACGTTACTCTAACGTGAAAGTGAGCCGCCGTAGAATTATGTATTTAATTAAACGTTATTATGACGCTTTAATTAAACGGTATAATTTTACACCAAAATCAAACCGTTAACATTCTAACGTAAACGTTTTATCAACCCTTCACACGTTTAAGTTACGTTTAAGTAACGTATATGTGTTTACTGGGAGGTAGCTAATATGGACCTAGGAGGGCATTCAAAGGCACAGAATCTACCTGTACCAGATTTTCTGGCATTTTTTTGTACCACTTGGTTTGAGTGGATCGTGATATTAAAGCAACACCATTTTCTCTACAGAAAAATGAAGAACTCAAAAACGAAAACTCCAAAATGGATGAAGACAGAAACGACATCATTATCTACCTGAAAAGGATCCTGCAAGAAAAAACAGATGAAATTGCGGAGCTAGAAGAGAGAATAACAGCACTTCAGGAAACTAGGCAGGCAGAAACTGAAAAATTTGAAGAGAAAATTGCAGAAATGGAAGCTGAATATAAAACTATGCATGAGCAGTTGACCTCTGAGAACAAGTTACTTGAAGGTGTGAGATTCTAAGATTTCAGTAATTTAGTTTTAAACACGCGTAGAAGTTTTGAAAGAAAATACCTTATATAACAGAATATTTTGATCATGCTTTGAAGTGAATGGAAATTTGAGATGAACTTGATAATCAATGTTTCAGCCTTAAGGAACAATATTTTTGGTAACGTTCTGGAATGCTGAAGTGCTCCTACTCTTTTTAAGTACAGAAGCTTTATACTTCTCGAGTCTGCTAAATTTAGTTATGTCTGAGTATAGTGGACTACACAGTCTCAATAAATAGACAGTAGCTGACTGTCACGTTTAGAATCGGAGATGTATTTTTGTACAAGCATGGGGATCTCATATCAAACCCTAAATTTCACAGTCATTCCAGATGCATGCTAGTGTAGACCCCAAATCCGCTATGCAGTATTGAGTTAATCTATATATGATTAATTTTTTCCTTCATTCAGATTCATCGACTTTACTTTGCATAGAGTAGGCGTATAAAAATTGTATACTCCAAAGCAAAATCTTCCGCAACAGCTTTTAACGAACTCCTTTCAAAAGAGTTAAATTGCAGCTCAAACCCTCGGTATCTTTGAATAGAGGAGCGGCTGAAGCTAGAAACTTGGAATTTAATTAATTTTTTAATATTTATTAGTTGATGTTTTTATGCTTACAACCAGCAATTTGTATTCAGCACGAGAAAATGTATTCATGACTATAAAGATTCAGTAGATTACCTCAACCACTACAATGCTGTGTACATATTATTATATAGTGTGTTCATTTAAAAACTTGCCACCAAGAATTTATCGAAAACCGCTGGTTAAAGGAAAAAGCGCCAAGACACGTCAAAAGAAGGGGTATCTAGTAATAGCTTGTTTCAAAGATATATCGCAGCTCTTCACTTCGACATTTGCTTTTTTTGATTCGCGTTCAAGGAAATACTGACACCATTTCTAAAAACCATACCTGCTGTCCATCCTCGTCACAGTAATAATACAGTGTCCAAATTTCATTAAAATCCATTCCATACTTACCACTTACACAACACAAAATGATCTAAAGCATCCTATTTATATGTTAAACTCAAAACCCGAATTCGGGCAATGCCCGAAAAAAATACGCAGAACTAGTTTTGACCTAGGAATATTTCCCAAACCCGAAATATTAATTTTATACAGCTATTGAGCATTACCAAATAGGCAGAACTAGTTTTGCGCAACTTGAAATGCGCCTAAAAGCGAATTGTTTCAAAATCTAAAAATTTCGCGATCACAATACTCCCCTCACCTATCGGTGTGGGCAGTAAAAATATGTTTGAGAGATAAGACGATCTCTATAATTATATTCCGTACAAATTCCAGGAAAACTAAACTCCTTGGAAGAGTTCCGACAGCAGCGCGATGAACTTATGAAAAAATTCGAAAATCAAGAAGACGAAATGGAGAAACAGGAAAAGCGCCATAAACGTGAGATCTATGAGATCGAGCGCAAGTTCATCGTGAGCAAAGATCAGCTAAAAAAAGACATGGAAAACAGGTTGATGCAGCTCTCCACAGAATTCCACGACGCCACTGAACTTCGTATCGCGGCCACCACGCATAGAGTCATACGGGAGAATATAGCCGTCAATAACGAGCTGGATCTGTTGTTACTCAATCAGCAGAGATTATTCAACGAAAATGTTACCATTAAGAAAAGGGATGCTACTTTGAGACAGGAGGCAGAATTGCATGAATCTGAGAAGAAAAAAGCTTTGGGCAAGGTAGATATGACAATCAGTGTATATTGTAACAATTGTTTTGCCCCCGGATATGAAGTAAAATTTGGAAATTGTTTACCATCAGTTTATGGTATACATGTTTTGCTAACAAATGATACTTATTTTGTGTTTATAGAACCTCTACAGACGTAGAAGCTATGGCTAAATTAGCACAACACTCGTGCATCAATTAAACGAAAATGGCTGCCATTTTATTATGGTGGGAGAACGACTACTTACGGGGGATAATTTTTCGATAAAGAGTACTGTATTTTATCCCCCTAAAGGCTCCGACTCCGATGACCTGACATATTGTATACAGCTAACCTATGAATCACCCTGTATACGGGGATAAACATTTTTTATTATTATTATTATGTTTAAAACAAAAAAGTGCAGCCCGGGCTCCGACACACCGGGCTGCTGTTCCATTACCCAATGACTACTCCTCACACCGTGAGGTGAGCAATCACTGGGTCCGCGAATCGTGCGCCCTAAGTAGACGAAGGGACCCAAGGATGACTGCCTTCTGCATTCTGGCGGCTAAGATGTGCGCCGCCGCACGGCACACCGGTATTTTGCGCAGTGCAGAGAGCAGCGTATTCCTCATTCCACCTAGGGATCCAATGACCATAACCAGCAGACTTACAGTGTAGTCTGGCCAGAGCCTGCGAAGTTGTCCGAGCAACTCCTGATATTTGGTCCGCTTTTCCTCCTCCTTAGAGACGATGTCCACTTCGGCAGGCGCCGAAAACTCAATAACGAACATCATCTTCTGTTGGTGGTCGAGAAGGACTATGTCGGGCTTGTTTGCCTGTACAAGCTCGAGCGTGGGGAACGAGTAGTTCCAGTAAATCCGGCATCTCTCGTTCTCCACAACGGACTCTATATCCCCTGGAGCGTATGGCAGCACCGGTGTCTCATCGATACCGTATGAGTGCCTTAAATGATAGTAGAGCACTCGTAGAGCCGCGTTGTGCCGATGGACGTAAGCCGTCCCAGCGTACGTCTTACACGCCGACAAGAGATGCATAAGCGTCTCTGGCTCCTGTCGGCAAGCTCTACAATGGGTGTCGGGTACATCTACACCCATAACCCTTTTACGGTATACCAAGGTGTTGAAGACACCGTCTTGGCAAGCCATTATAAAGCCCTCAGTCTCCGACTTCAACCCACTAGACCTTAGGAAAGAGAAGGTCAACTGCTCAGACAAGCCATGCTCTTCTAGATGTTTGTAGAAGATTCCATGCATTGGCTTATCTTTATGAAGTCTTAAGAGGAAGTCGACTTCGGCAGTTTTAATGTGGGCTTTTAATTCTGCGGGAGCAAGTTCCGTAATGGACTGCTGACACCTCCGCTTGAAGTCGAGTGTGAGGCTGAGCTCCTCGGCTGCTCGTTTCGCTGCGCTAAAAAGAAAGGCTCCTTTTCCCGCATTCTCGTGCTCTCGCACGAAGCGGATCAGGGGATCGGTGCTGTTCGTTACATAGCAGGCAGTGGCCAGTACTACTCTGTTGTACAGACGCTCCAAACTCAATAGTCCACGCCCTCCCAGGTGTCGCGGGAGGTATATTCGCGGGACAGAGGACTTAGGATGCAGGCTTCTCTCCATATTCATCCTTTTGCGGGTCTTCGTGTCGATTTCCTTCAGCTCGTTCACTTTCCAGTGTATAGCACCAAAGGTGTATAATAACAATGGGACCGCAAGCATGTTTGTGGCAGCGACTTTGTTCTTGCCGGACAGTTCTGACGACCAGATCTGCCGGAGTCGGTGCAAATACTTGCGGCGGAGACACTCTTTAACCAATGCTGCCTCTTGGACATGACGCTGCGCCACTCCAAGGTAGGTATAAGTATCTCCGGCATGCAGTTGTCGCAAGATGCTCCCATCAACGAGCTGTTCCTCATCTCCACTATCTCCGCTTCGTCCTTTCTTGAGATGAACCAATGCACATTTGTCTGTCCCGAACTCCATTCCGATAGCATGACTGTACTCCTGCACCACCCTCAGCGATTGTTGTAGTTCGCGTTGGCCGGAGGCATAAAGTTTTAGGTCATCTATATAGAACAGATGGGTGACCTTGTGCCTCCGGTTATTGGGCGTGCCACAGCTGTATCCTTTAGTATTCCTCAGCGCTATGGACAGAGGCAAAAGTGAGATGCAAAAGAGCAAGGGACTCAAGGAGTCTCCTTGGAAGACACCTCTTTTCAATGACACCAACTCTGTCTGAATCCGAGTTTCACCTGATGTTATGGCGAACCGGGTTTTCCAGAGTGGCATCAGTTGTTCGATGCACCCCACTATCTGATTATCCACCGAAAGACATTCCAACAGCCGCACAATGAGCTCATGAGACGTGCTGTCGAATGCCTTGCGATAGTCAATCCAGGCCATAGAAAGGTTTCGCTTGTACTGCACAGAGTCCTGCGTGACACATCGGTCAATCAACAGGTTCTCCTTGCAGCCAGCTACTCCTTTCTTTGACCCTCTCTGTTCATACACGTCGAGAAATACAGGATTCACAGCTTGAAGGATACGCATGTACAAGATTCTGGTGAAGAGCTTGTAACACGCGTTCAGACATGTTATTGGCCTGTAGTTTTTGGGATCAGACAAATCTCCGGTCTTCGGGAGAAGCACGGTTCGACCCTCGACAAACCAAGCCGGAATTGGCTGCTCCTGATTTAGCCACGAGTTAAAAACTCTAGCTAAATGCCGGTGGCAACTGGGGAATTTTTTCCACCAGTAGGTGTTTATGCCATCCGGGCCAGGAGCTGCGAAATTCTTTGCGCCTCGTAAGGCGTCAAGAATTTCTTCCGTGTTTATCGGGTGACGCAGTACATTCAAGTTAGGAGTCCTCCTACAAACGGACTCAAACTGCGCCAAGGCCGGAGTGTCTGCTGAGAGAGGTTTGGGTTGTTCGTAAATGTCCCTCCAAAAGGCCTCCACGCGATCAGATTATTATTATTATTACTATTATTATCTGACTTTCTAAGTTCCTCTCGCATAGTGTGCAAGTGTTGACGGGCTGTGCCAAGTCAACACGCGGACTATTATTGATCGGAATTTATGAAGGATCATACATACAGGTCCTCAGGATTACAGACTTTTGGAATACTTTGTGTAACTTTTCGTCCAGGCCCAGCTGTTGAAGGTGTTGTGTAAACGTGTTTGGTGTAAGGCCTGAAACAGACATAATTAGGGGGACAATTGTGGTAATTTTGTCGGCCTTTGACTGGAAAACTGTATCTGGTTTATTGGCTGGGATAGTCTTGTCTGTATGTATTTCAACGTCCCAGTATAGTTTGTATCGATCGTTTTTGAGTACTGATGTCGGAGTGTAATTGTAATATGGATCTATGTTTTCTACTAGTTTGTTTGTTGTGGCTAGTACTTGTGTATGACCTTGGCCGTAGAGTTATGTCTGGCTGTGTATTCGGTACCGGCAAGAGTTTTTCACCCGCTTGTTACCCGCTTGTTGTGTTTCTTTTTGTTGGTGACTTTTTCTGCATTTTGCCTGTTATGGATGGATCTTTAATTATATATTTTTTGTGGTTTCGTGTTGCAATTACTTGGTTCTGGATATCAAGCACGAAACCTTCCATGTCTGGGAGCAGCTGGCCATCCTGTAACCAGGTGTATGACTGTTTTTTGTTAATATGGTCTTGGGTGACACGGTATCTATGTTTGCCGTGCAGTGCTTTCTCCGACCAGGTGTCCATTTTTTCTTGTTTTTATTGGATATGATTGTATGTGTCTGCTACGTGATCTGGACAAGACAGGTTAAGTGGTGTATAGCTTTTGTCTGCTTTTACTATTCCCTTATGTAAGTGAGTTTGTTTGGTGTGAAAGAAATGTCTGAGTGTTTGTAGTTATGTTGTGCGAAGTGACTGTATGTCTATAATTCCTCTGCCTCCTAGTTTTCTGTCTATGGTGAGCCCCTCCTTGCACGTGTTTGGATGTGACATTCTTTGTTTTGTGAGTTCTGTTTGTATAAGTATATGGATGTTTTCTATGTCCGTGTGTGACCACTTAATGATGCCAATGGGGTATGTGAGTACCGGTATTGCAAATGTATTAATGGCTTTTGTGTGATTCTCAGAATTCAATTTTGTTTTTAGTAGTTTAATGAGAATATCTTTAAACTCTTGTGTTAGGTGTGCCTTGACTTGTGTATGGTCTGTCTTAACGTTCTGATTGATACTTTCATAATTATTATTATTATATATCTTCATATAATGCCTTCAAATATTTTCAGGTAAAAGTACAACTAAGGCTGATAAACAGGCTCATAGAGGATCAAAACTATCTAAAGAAGGAAGTAAAAAGGCTGACGATGTACGAAGAGGAGGTTCGAGCAGTACGCAAGGAGAAAAAACTACAAGACAATATCATAAAGCGCCTCCAGTACGACAAGAGGATACTGGAGCAAAATCTGCACAACGTTCGATGCAACAGAACTTCCTTAGAGACCGACTACATGTACTGTAAGGATGAGAATGACAGGTTGAACGGCGTACTTCAAGAGGCAGTTAGCGTCATCAAATCAGTGCTGACGATCAGGTGAGATGCGTAGTTTTTAGGAAGATCTCTTTTTCGAAAATTAATAGTAGATTGTTTTGATCTTCAGAGGCACAAATTTAAATTTAATTCACAACTCAATTTATTTTGTAGGAGGCCACAACATGCTTCAAATGTCTGGTAGACAAGAAAGAATTGATGCTCTCTGTTTCCGTCAATCGACCTATGACGCACTGATGATCGCTAATAAGCGTGAAACAGCTGTCTGCGTACTGGTGGATTGACGGAGGTATAGACCAACCCTCGTATACACAGACTATTCACTCGCTAGAGAGGGCTCGGGCTCGGGAGTCTACGTACCCCATACAAGACTCTCACTCCCTCTTGGGGGGCACACCACAGTATTTCAGGCTGAGGTCTATGCGATACTTGCTTGTGTAAATCGTATTCGGGAAACTGACGGGTCTAGGAGGCGGATCACTATCTGCTCTGACAGTCAGGCAGCCATCAAAGCACTGAGTGCTTGGAAAATATCGTAGGGACTGGTCCTGGAGTGCAGGAGGGCTCTTAACGACCTGGAGTGCAGGAGGGCTCTTAACGACATCTCAGCTAAACACAAGGTATCACTGATGTGGGTACCTGGGCACGCTGGAGTAAAGGGTATCGAAATGGCAGATCATCTGGCCAGGATGGGATCCGGCAACCGTTTTGTGGGCCCGGAACCAGCTTTAGGACTATCTGCAAACTTGATTAGGAAAACAACTGGAGAGTGGATCCAGAATCAACACTCTCTGAGATGGAATAACATCTCTGGTCATCTCCGTCAGGCTCGGGAGCTATTAGCAGGGCCTGCAGAGAGAATAGGACGATTTTGTCTCTCTCTGTGGATAGGAGTAACTTGAGATTGTTAGTAGGCTTATTAACGGGTCACAATACCTTCAGGCGTCACTTGTTTGTGATGAGGGTGATCAACGACCCAACGTGCACGTGGTGTGGTGAAGAGGAAGAATCCTCGGCACACATCCTGTGTCGCTGTGAAACCCTGGGTTGTCACAGGCAGACAATGCTGGGCTCAAGAACCTTGGAACCAATAGAGATAAAACGGATAGGACCTAAGAATGTACTTGCCTTTGCCAAAAGGGCAGGTCTTAGGAACTAGCGCGGATAGAGGCGCTTAAGGGCCCATCGTGTGGCCTATGCACCAGACACATTCCGTGCTGGATAGCCCCTGGTCCTTATTCAACCCTCGTATAGAGCAACCCTCGTCAATTTATTTTGCTTTCGCTTTATAAACTATTACCATGTGCACAAAAAAGCTAGTTTAATAGGCAGTTGACAGAAGAGCAGACTTTTTTTAAATAGTTGAAGCTTATCCTTCGGTATCTCATCTCTCTCTCTCTCTCTCTCTCTCTCTCAGTTAACTTCATAGACGCTTATAAAATGAACAAGATTGCTTTGTCTCATTTATCTCAAGAAAGCTAAAGAGCCTCAAGTAATTTTGATATGTAAGCCACCAAGCTGTTCTTATACAATGTGACCCATCATCGGTGTAGGAGCCTTTAGGGAAATGAAATACGCTATATTTTATAGACAAGTCACCCCCTGGCTAAACATTTACCGAGAATTCGTTGCAAATGTATGGAGCCATTTGAATGAACGACATTCACCGTGGATTGGACGCAGTGGAACAATCACTTGGCCACCGTGTTCACCGGACTTGACCCCACTTGAATTTTTCTTGTGGGATACAATGAAACAGGAAGTTTATGTCGACGTGCCAAATACACGCGAGGAGCTTATTTGCAAAATTATTCAAGTGGGAAATGAATTACGGAATGACAAAGCGATGATCAGTAACTCTACGCAACATGTATCAGTAAGAGCAACAGCATGCCCGCAATAACCCCAAGGAGGACATTGAGAGCAATGTGCTGTGACACGTTGCAGCAGCACGTCTGCAGAACCAAAGAAGGCATTTCGAACAATGGTTGTAACATTTGTTTCTTTTTCCCTAAAATAAATATCGTGACCACTAAGTATTTTATTTTATTGCATTCTCAACTGCCGGATTAGGCAATAAAGGGTCATATTTAAACCATCATAGCTTCTAAACTACTTTACTTAGAGCTTAGCAATTATCTTTAGAAAGGATCATGTCTAAATTTCAAGTACAAAATGTTCGCATATTGGAAAATATGGGAAATTATAGCCTCCTATACTGCTGCAGTTTCAGTTATGGTCTAGGCAAAGTCCAGGTCTATGGTTTACGAAGGAGAACGAAAGAAATAACACCAAACAGAAGGAAAGGGTAATCTGACTAGCTGCAGATAAGGAGATACGTTGAACAAATTATTGAGTGTATGCCTGAATATACTTATTCGCCTATACCTCATGCAAAACATATCCTTTGAGATGGTGCTATTTTGTGTTGCATCACAAAATTAATAATAATAATAATATCGCTCAAAAATAAAAAAGATGTAGGTCTACAGCTTAGGTTTTTTGAAAAAACTTAAATAGTAAAAACACAATTATTTTTTTTAACAATTTTTTTGCCTTGATATGAAATGAAATTTGGAAAACGTTTACCACTAATATTCATGCTTCGCTATCGAATGAGACTTATTTTGTGTTTGTAGACCCTCTACACAGTTAGCTATGGCTAAATTAGTACAAAACTCGTGCATCAATTAAACAAAAAACGAAATGGTTGCCATTTTCCTATGGTGGGAGGAAAACTACTTTTGAAGGCCGATTTGTCGATAAAAATTAACGTATTTTATCCCTCTAGAGGCTCCGATACTAATGATCGGATACACTGTATATGCTTGTCTCTTATCACACCAGTTTCAGGATTTTAGTGTTGAGGGATAGAAAGTGCTTTGATAGCACTCGCAGAAAGAACTTAGGGCTCCGAACACAAATTTTCTTCATCAAAATAGGTATGAACCTATCTAAAGTAAATTTACTTTCAGTTCGGAGACCGACGAATCCCTGGCAGCTTTCAAACGCGAGTCCTTCCTCACTTCATTGTTCACACTACTGAGCAAGGCCAAAGACGAGAAGATCAGAAGACCTTCAATGGAGACTGTGGATTCCATAGAAGCGACTTACGCACGAGGTGATCTTGGATTTGTACCGAAACCAGTAGAATTGAGGACATTCGTCAAGGCGTACAGGCACATGGATGCACAGACTGGTGCTAGCTTTGAGGAGTACCTTAACACAGGCAAGGTTAGTACTCAGTTTGATTTTGAGCATTTCAAATTGTTGATACAGACTCATTGTTCCAATCATTTGGTTCACAGAAGAATCGAAAAAATGATGGGTACCGGCTGGATTCGAACCAGCGTCTCCGGCATTCTAGGCCAACCCGTTATCAACTATACCACGGTTCCCCGTGATATAGCCGATATACAGCGCTGACGAGATGGTTTTTCCGATTTTTCTGTGAACCAAATTATTGGAATTGTCTACCTCTTGCGGAGTAAGCAAGCACCTTTCATTCCAGATTCATTGTTGTTGTGATAGTGTCATCAATGCAGGAGATTTGCGTCCTGTGGGGGTCGTAGTAGATAATGCTGCTATAGTTTTGAAAATCGGTGCATGGGCGGTGGAGTAATTAGCAAAAAACCAAAAATTTCAAATATTCCTCAAACTTCGTTTTTAGTCGTTTTATGTGTTCTTGATTATTTTCTACTTTTCTTTGGGTGGGGTGAAATTTGGGGTGGTTGGGTGTGGCTGGGTAGTAAAATTGAAAATTTTGTTGCATTCATAATAGACTGTCCACTGACCTGTGAAGGAAGACTTAGCGACAAAAATAACATTTTTAGGTCCATCCGAACATTGGCTTGCCTATTACAGAAACCAAGGGAATTTTTTCTGGTGCAAACATACGAGTGTTGCTTTAGATTGTATGGTGTAACGAGGAAACTGTTGAATTGACTTCAATGAAACTTTCACACAGTATTACTACCGTGGTGAGGATGGAAAATGCGTCTGGTGTTTATAATTCATGCCAGTTAATTCGTGCAGAAATAATAAAAAAACTAAAAATATAAAAACGACCCAAACTTCGTTTTAAAGCATTTTAGAGATTCCTGATCATTTTCTACGTTTTTACTTCCCACACCGATAGGTGAGGAGAGTATTGTATTGTGAGTATCGCGAAAATTTTCAATTTTGAGATAACACGTTTTTTTACGATCTATATTTTATACCTTTAATAGTAAAACGCTGATTGTAGGTGCCCTCCACGTTTTCTTAGAAAGCTATTGTTTTCTACAAAAATGACAAATGATGCAAAAGTCGGGTTTTTGTCCCCCAAGTTTCACAGCCTTGCTGATTTATCATGGGTACGTCCCTTGAAGTCCCCTTAAAGGTGCCTACGTCGATAATTAACTCGCATATTATTATGTGGATTCCTATATGGAACGCATAAGATTGTTATAACGTTTTGCACTGTTGGCTATTAAGATGTCAAGGATTCCTAGATTATTAACGCCTCTATATAATATTCTAATCTGTTTTCCAGGTTACGACATACAGAGCTGTATACAGCTTGTCAGATTCTAGTGAAGGAGTACAAGAATCTGTCGAGTGCGAGCTTGGTGTAGAGGAAGAACGTCACGACAGTTGCCTGTTCTTTGACGAAAATGAAGTCGAAGACGAGTCAGGAAGCAGCGGCGAATTTGACATCTTTGACATGGACGAAGAGGAAGAAGGCGAGGCGGGTGAGAAAGAGGACGGCGAGGGAAAGAAGAAAAGAAGAAAGTCGACGGCAGAAGATGAGACACAGAAGGAAGAGCCAGCAGCAGCGACTGCAGCAGATGAATCACCTGAGTGAATGGTTCTACAGCTGGAGCAAGTGTGACGAATAAAATTTTGCATCATTAAAAGTATCTGTGATTTCAACAGATTTCTACAGCTGGAGCAAGTGTGACGAATAAAATTTTGCATCATTAAAAGTATCTGTCAACGCCGTCCCCAACAACCATTCTAGTTTAAAATTACCTCACATCTACCACTATACAGGCTACAGACTTATTTCAGCGAGGATAATTTGCTCCTACATATTTAATCTTTTCCCAAAGTAAGAAATAAACTATTGCAATTTAGAGGTTAATCAGAAGATGACGAGGAATTTGTAACAAATAGTTCCAGAATACCATGTATAAATGCTAAAGCTATTTTTAGGTCATTTTGAGATAAAATTATCGACGTTATCCCTATAGAATAACCTAAATCTGACTTAAATTTAACAGCAACACAGAAAACATGATACTTCTGATTTTTTCTTTCATAAACATGGAACTACGGGTTACACGAGTAATATGGCTATCTGCCTGTATAGATATAGTGCTGTCTTCATAAATAGTTACCTATGATGAAATGATTTTCAACCTTGTTCTTTGGTTGCTGAAAAATGAAAACTCTATGCTGAATTTTCATTTTCCATTTTCATTTTCATGATCTTAAGAAATAAAAGAATAGAATAGAAGAAGTACTCACCTCACAAAATTTCGCTCCATATTTAGGAGGTGGCGAATCACAAAAGCGGTACCTGCTTCTAGTACCTCCAATGCAAGTACTTGAACAAGGTGTCCAAGCACTCCACTCACCCCAGCCTCCATTGTCCCTGTCTGTAAAAAAAATTATCATTTGTAGATTTAAAGTGAAACTAATAATTTTATTTATTAAGTATACTATCCGTATCCGTATATAGAACCAAGACTGTGAAATTAAAAGTCTAAAGATGACCAAAGCTTAAGGCTTTTTAATTGGGGCTCCCACATTACAACCGGTGACCTTAGATGAAGAATTAGCTGGTCTATATTTATCTCAGTTTTTCAGGCTTCATATTCGTGTTATGCAACAGAATATACAAAACTCTGTATTGATGATATTTGATAGTTCATCTTTTTCTATTAAGCTCCATTGCGTCCTTCAAGCGGCAACTAAAAACTGGAATTCCGAGAATTTGTTATATCCGCCTTTCACTAAAAGAGAGAAAAATAGAATGAAAAATGTCGCTCATTTAAATATTCCAGAGCAAATGCCAATTCTCCGAAGTTCAATATCGCGTTTAGTTCAAACAACCAATAACATCGTAATATCGTGTGTCGCCAAGAGGAAAGAGCATCCCTATCAACTGAATGTTATTTTCAACGTCTCACGCAGAGTTATATATTGAAGAGAAAGAGAAATGACGCAGAATGTCAAAATCCGAACGAAAGAACATTTATTTCCTGAACATGTCTGGATTTATTTATGGTCGATACAAAGATGGAGTCTACACGTACAAAATATTTTTCTCTGCCGTCAGTTATTCCATCAATCATTATCACTGCACGAACGGTAAAGTCTGGTAAGGTTAAATCTCCGACTCCACAATGCGCGGAGACTGCACAGTTTTAGATAAAGGTAAATCTGAGGCATGTTCTTCCCCATAGAGAAAACGGTTGAAGTGGGAGGCTACAATGAGACTGAAATCTCAATAGACATTTGTTTCACGAGAAATTTATGTCAGGTATGTTTCCACAGAACATGACATATTTCTATGAAACATGAGAGTAAATAAATGCTTCTTTCATGAGACAAGGTATCTTTCAATGTGCTGTTTCGACAGTAGCATAACAAACGCAGAGTGGGGAAAAACCTTTTTTACTGATTTTGTAATAAATGTCAGCAAAAGTAAAATAAGATGGTCTGAAAGATTCTAGATAAGAGCTTGGATTTAAAGGAGGAAAATAAGATGGCAACATTGTTAGAAGAATTAGAACGCTAGGATCAAAAATATTATAAGAATATTCTTCTAATATCGCTTTTCACAGTACAATAATCTGCAGCTTGACTGCTTATAGTTTTTTCAATTTTTGGGTATACAGTGGAATTAATATGAGGCTATGTATATCATCCTTCATTTCTTTAACAGATATTTCCATTGCTTTCGCATCAATTGAGTTTTTTCGTACCTTTTTCTTTTGTATTGCTGTAATGTTAATATTATCCCTCCTCGAGAATTATCATCTTTAAAGGTGTACCTCCAGATTTGGTGTGATGATATATATTTAAAGTTCTTTGGCAAAAAAGTGTGTTGTAAAATATTGTTATCCAATTAGACCAAACGATTACTTGTTTAATTATCTATGATGTCCCTGAAGAGCCCTCAGAAGTATTTCAACCTTTAACCAGGGTCTCTATATGATACGCCTTGTCTCTGAATCTCTATAGTCCTGTATTGCGTCTGTCACAACATACAGTTTGTCCAATTCTTACTCTCTCCTGAACTGTGAGGCTACAGTATGTTCTCCACTTCTATGGTCAATAGTATTTTTTCCTCAGCTACGTAAGTAGCAGTGCTCTCCAGTACTGTTTATCCTGTTTTTTACGTCATCCATTTGGGCACCCCCATTATTCTACTACTGGTCCAATCAAGTAAACAATAATATATTTTTCTAGTGACTTGAAGTAAAAGAATCAATTTTGTTTTACGTTGACATGCAACTTCTTACTGGATGCAGAAAAACATTCCACTAATTCGAAAAACATTGAGGTCACAATATTATTGAAATATGTGCGAGACCACAGAGTTAACATCTCTAGAGGGAATGTAAACAACAAAATGCACAGGTCGCTGACCAGCCAACATGTAACGGAAATTTTGACAGCTTGAGGACACTACCAGTGGCGTACGATTTTATATTAAAATCGGATTTTCATTAATAGATTCAATTATTGCTGTGATGTTACAAACTGATACAATAAGTTGTATTAGTATTTAGCTACACTTAGAGAGTTACTCTTATTATAACTTGATTGTAACAGTTGATAATTTATTATTACCATGAACTGTTTCGCCATAGTTTACGCTACTGAAAACCAAAACAAAACCTATACTAACCTATAATAAGTGGTGTTCACCGATTCGTCGCTATTGCAGAAAACTATGCAGTTTTTATTTCATCCCATCATGTAATTATGACAATATTGTTCATTAATAATTTAACTCACACCGCAAATAGTCACAAAGTCACTCAAATATACACTAAAACAACAAAAATCTCAACATACGCAATACCGACAACTACAATGACAGCCACATGACAGCTTTAGGAGACGTCGATTGTAGGTTGCCAGATTTACGACATATTAGAAGTTATTGCGACATTCCGCTATGAAATTTGCCATTTTTGAGGTTTCGTTAAATCAATACAAATTATCTTCACATAAATCAGTTACATTGCAAGTATATTTTAATGTATAGTTAAATACCCAATTAAATACTTTGAGGAACATGTGTTCAATCTGCGGAAACTGCCAGATTTTGAAGAAACTGGAAGGTCCTTAAGCGGACGAAGAAGAGTGACAATAGCGCTATAAATGTTGGCTGGCCAATTAATATTCAAATTAGGCTCCCTCTAGGGATGTTAACTCTGTGTGCGAGACTTATACCGCTCAACGACTGTGCTATTTTATTGCATCACAGATACCATTTAACTATCAAGGTGAACCCTCTATATATAACCCATTCATCTACAGCTCTGATGTTTGAATTCCAAAATTCATTATCACAGAAAGGACAGGCCAAACGTCCAGCAGAAAGTCATATAATCCAGTATTGTTATCAAGCAGAGCCACTAACCTACCAGAAACCCCTTTCGTTTCACCAAAGAACGCTTCGTTAGCAGTTTGGGGGAAATCCGCCGAGCTTGACGAATGAGGGGGTGAAACTGTGTAAACTTAATTAATTGCAAATAATTAACGGAGGGTGCAGCAAGTACGTAGGTATGCAGATAGACAAGAGTTTGATTTCATTTTTTGCCAGCGCTTTTACAATCTATTTATTAGAATTTTGTTTTACCTTTAAAAAAGAGCTATACAAGATCATGGTAAACCAGTAACAGTTGCTCTGTTTTTTTTTCCTTCTGTGTCATCGGCTTCGACTGCTCTGATCATTAGCCTCGTGCTCGTGTCTGTGTCGATTTTGGTATTGTTTCCCGGCGTCACTCTAGGAACAGCACTGATAATTAGAAGTTAGCGGTGAAGGCTCTACTTTAATTTCATGGCTCCACCAGTATTGTGGTATAGTAAGGTTCTAACATTAGCTTAGGTCAGGATTTGCAGTTTGTCAGACAAATAGAAACATTTATAAATTGCTGTTTTTAGTGCAGACATACTCATGACACCAATATGTATGATGTTTGTTTGGCTGTCTGGCAAACTGTAAATTTTGACTTAGGTGGTGTTAGAACTTTACTATCACCACAAAATTTTCTATCTGAAATTTTCTAATTGCCCTCGTACTGTCAGGTATTTCTCCTCTTACGCCCTTGTATACATTTCAGTTCGATACTCCAAACGCGAGGTGTCAGTTTCCCATCTATAACCCAACCCAACCCAAAATTCTTTTATCTATGTGGGTTGTGGTACATGTCCCAGGTACATATTATGTGTTGTAATGTTGTGTAAGGAGATTCTTATTGAGCTTTTTTATGGATATTTATTTTTGGTTGAAAAAAACGGAGAAATATATTCCAGCTTCCAGCGAGAATCGAACCTGGGACCTTCCGGTCACAAGCCCTCGACTCTAACCACTGAGCCAACCCACCCCCTAGTAGATGTGTTGTTCATTGTTTCAGTTTTTGTAACAGTGAGAATCTTTTGATGATTTTATTGAAATCTGTTTTCACTTGTGTGGCAAGTCAGAGTTGTGGATCTCCTTTCTGCCAACTCATTACTCTTTGATCTTTGGATTTGTTTCAGTGACCAGACAGACTGGGCTTGTATGGTCCACGTTGCTTTTTATATTCTATGTATGTGGTTTTATCGATTTCTCGAAGGAAGCTGATTATACAGGGTGATTCATATCAAACTCACACTTTTTTTAAATCTAACAATCTACATATTATTGCATATTTAGATTCCTAGGTGAATTCTAGCGTAACTTTAGATGTAAAGTACGATTGTTGCTATAAGTAGAGTTCAAAAAAAAAATGTATATCGCAGCAATTACGAAACTTAGAAGGCTATGACGGTGTTACTGAGCGCACAATGTGTGAGCTTAGGTTAGACGGTCAAATTTTAATTCTTTTTGTAAATCGAGAGACTGGTAGATCAATTAAAAGAATTTCAATCACAGGTAACTTGATTTTTTCGAATAGGTATGTCTAATTTTTTCATGTGATCAAATGAAAGATTTGATAACCTTCCAATAATACAGGGTGGGCCAATTGTGAGAGGACGGAGGATTGTGGGATTACTAAAACTTGATCATGGTAGTGGTCTTGAGGGGTATAATCCAAACCTACACTTTTTTAATAGAACCCACTATACGTTATTGCATATTTGAATTTCTTGGTGAATTTTAGTGTGACCTTATGTATCGTATATGGAACTTTAAACAAACCGTTTAGGCGAAAAGCACTATTTTTGGTATAAGTAGGTATCAGAAAAAATTGAATATCGTAGGGATAGCAAAACTTGAAAGGCCGTGACTTTGCAGTGCATGAAATGTGTCATCTTATGTCAGACCCCATGCTACACGTTTGGTAGACATGAAAATTCTGATGCTCTCTATCTACATCAATCCACCTATGGCACGCTGATGATTGCTAATAAGCGTGAAACAGCTTTGTTTCAAATTCGAACACCCTGTATCTCGAAAGCGAAGCTTTGCCGGATATTAGTATATAAATAAATTGTTTTTATTTTAACATTATCTATGATTTCCTGAAGTTATGCTATTATAAATTGGACAACCCCGTAGCACTGAGTAAAATATCCAACACTCTCGAATGCCTGTTATGTCTTGAACAAAATATAGAAGTTGCTACAACTTCGTGGTAAGCTTGAGATGTTCAACGATGCTGAACCTCACACCGACACACTGTTTTTCCAACATATATTTTTCTCGATTATTCTCCGCACCATATGCACAACTGCTCAGCGAAGCTGAGAATAAATTGTTCCGTTCTTTGTTGTAAAAAGTTCATGCAGCTCCGTCTCTGCATGTGACAAATGAATAGAGGACAAATTGGAGCTACAAGTTTTGCCGGAGCTCCAGACTACACTTCGCATGGAACATTTCTCGTTACACTGATAATGTAGGGAGATGTTGTTTTAATAGAATCAGCAGAATTTTTTGTTCAAAGTAAAACGCAAATGGAGTTTCAGAAAGTTTGTGCAATTCTGCGCGCGCTATGAGCTTTGAAGCTTTAATGTAAATGTCATTAAAACATGTATTCTTCAGTGAATATGGAGCACTTGCTTTGCTCATTCCAAGCTAGTTCATTTATTTTTGAGATCAGTAACTATCTACCAATGAAGATGGACCTAGGTACACACAGTTATACATATGTATTGGCCATGTAAAACACGGATTACCATTTCGAACAGAACTCACCTCTTTTTCAAACTACATACACAGTATTTTAGAAGGTGACAGTTAAGATCTTAGTAAATGACATATAAGAGCAATTTTGTCAAAAAAGTTTTTCAGCGTACCAAAAAACGCGCAATGCAGAATTATACATTCTTCAAAGGTCTGTAATTTGACAACCAAACACGGCATCAAAACAAGTCTGAAACAGTGACAAAGCGCAAGCTTTCTTCTTCAATTAACTTTTTGAATCATTACTGTAAGTTTAAAGGTAACATCAGAACCTTGGAAATACGAAACTCATTTTTATGGTGACATTTTGACCTTATCTTTGGACCTTGACTTATCTTTCCTCATCTGAGACACACACACCGGAGAAAAGGAATAGGCGGCCACGCCTCCTCGCTAACACGGGAATTCGTCTTTTCTTGGATTCTCAATTTCGCGCACTATACCTTAGACCCTTAAAACGTTTTAAATTGGTACTTCTTCGAGATGCGATACAGGGGGATCTAATAGTTACACTTAGAACAGTCGGCTTTTTTGGGTAGTCTGGCATGTGCTAACTGAAAACAACAATCTGCATTGTCACAACTAGTAGATGGACAGGAAACTAAGTTGTCAGAACTGCCTGATCAATGGGATATTCAATTGTTTGAATAATATGTGTGGTGAACCTAGTTTCAAGAACTTGTCTCAGGATGAGGTTGGAGGTAGAACGAAATCCTATTAGAGGGTCTTTGTACGCTTTTATACAGAATTTTTAAGCTAAGGCTAAGGCCGTAAATATTTTTTTTACTTCGTGTCAACGGCATTGGTCAATAGCCTCGTGTTTTGTGTAGGCTCTGTTACTGTTTCCCGGCGCCACTCAAGGGATAGCACTGTTAACTAGAGACCAACAGTGAAGGCTCAGAGAAAGTCAGAAATAAATTTCCGCCTCAAAAATTATGCTTAAGTACAAATTCTGACTTTATACTATAACAGCGCATTATATTTACGTGTCAGGGATACTGGAAATAACAAATCCTGACTAGATGGTGATTACTACCGCTGATTACTACTAAGACATGCTCAAACTCATTATATTATATTTTGTAGGATTAGGCCCGATTTTATCAACACGGGCATTTCAACAAAGGTTTTGACTAATCAGAGCAGCCCATTCAAGAACTTGCATCTGTCAAAGTTCTCTGAAAATTATTGATTGAAATTTACTTCAAAAAGATGAAAAAAGACATGCTTTATATATAATCGACCGTTGTGAATTCTCTAGTATCTTTTCAACTCTGGTTTTCCATCCTAAATGGGTATAACTTGCATTTTCCTGTTTAACAAAGAGTTTAGCAATTGCTAATCTTAACCAATCAGATTCTACAAAACCGACACATTTGATCACTGCTAAAATGTTAATTTAATGATGATCATGACAAGAAATTCAAATTACTGCATTATTTTGATAAAACAATAATTTATAATCGATAATAATTATAAATACCTCCAACATGTCTTAGTATTATAGTGAAAAAGGGTAAAAATAACTTTTTATTGCATTTCACAAAGCTATTATAGACACACACGATGCAAGCGTCCATTACTGGTTGCCTATCCTGCTTAACAGCAAAGCCTTGCGATCCGGCAAAAGTATAACGTATTTCTTTATTTTTCCTAAACTAGAAACCTTTCGTATAGTCAGAAAGTGAATAAAGTGCTTTAAATAAATGTGTTTCTGCGCTACGGTGCCTACAATCTTTACATCCTCTGTGAATATTTCTATAAGAAGGTCTATTCTATAACAAACATGCATCCAATCTACAATCAATCTGACTGCAATTGCAATTGGTAATTATACAATAACTATAAGGTAAACATTAAAAATCTAGCATTAATTTGCAAATCAATCACTTTGTTCTGATTTTCTGCTATGATTTTGATCCATGAATTCTAAAATATTTTTAACGAAAATGTCATCCAGCTTTGACGTTTTGTTTCCAATATTGATAAAATACTATTGGATGACACTTACTAACCTAGCCCTCAATACCCAATAGAAAGCTTTTGCTAAACAACATCCAATAGAAAAGCTTTGTCAAAGTCTTTGTTAAATATGCATGTTGATAAAATCGGGCCTAAGTACATCCTATTCTGATTATTCAGACTTTATACGTTTCAAGACGGCCAAATTACATTCCTAAAGGAAGATTGCTTGCTGATAGTCACCTAGCGCATGATTATTCTTTAGTACAACGTAGAATAGGTATATCTTACCAGGCACAGGCATGGTGGGCACGCAGTCCATCCTGACGTCGGCCACTGCTCCTGTGATGGCTTGGCTGACGTACACGAAGCAGTACTCAATGTACCGCTCCGTGAACAGATCACAGTCGAAATGGAGGCTGTGCCTGCCCCTCTGCACCTTCTGCTCCCCGACATATTCCAAGGTCGTGGGCGGTTGGGCGGCCGCCACGTCCGCCCTTAGACGCGCGAAGAGTCTCACCCTATCGCTTTCGGCCAGGATGCAGGAAGGGTACTGGAAGAGGACCGGCACTCCGCCGCCATGGGCGTCGCATGGGAAGATGCTTCGCGCGTGGACGTTGAAGACAAACTGCTCGCTCCAATCTACCTGCAATTAATTTCCGTTTTTAAATTCAGTTCACTTTATTTTTTGAACACTTAGTCCTATAATTCATTCAAATTTCACTTGCATCGCATGGAAAGATGCTTCGCGGGTGGACGTTGAAGACAAACTGCTCGCTCCAGTCTACCTGGAATTAATTTCGATTTTTGAATTCAGCTTACCTCAAATTTCGCTTTATAGCTAGTATAGGCGGTAGGGGTTTTTTGGTAGCAAAAGGTAGGAAAGAAATGAAATTTGGTGGGATGGTAGACATTGGTCCCCTGAACCTACACCTATGTTTTCGACTTTCTTCCCCTCTAAATACGTGCCTGTCGAGAGTTGCCGCTCGAGAGGTGAGGGATGAAAACTGAAAAATGTTTTGTGACACTTTTTGACAAATAGCGCCGTTGTGGTATGTGCGATCGAAAAAAAAGTTGGAATGATATATCGAGATAACAAAATTCTCCACAATTTTTGACTTCGTAGTTTTCGTGTGCGACCAGTAGTTTCCATTCTACAGTGTCCCAAAGTTAGGGGGTGGTCTGTGATAGTTTGGGCTTGAAAAAATTACGATATTTAGGCCTACACCGCTACCTACTACCGATCGCGGCGCAGCAGAGCTTTCAACCCCTCTCCCCTCCCCCCCGAGCGACAACCCCCCCACCATCCTCCCCCCCGAGCGACAGCCGCCCCCCCCCCCCGAGGTCGGAAACTTTGTTGTAGGTTCAGGGGATCAATGTCTACCATCCCACCAAATTTCATTTGTTTCCGACCTTTTGCGCTCGAAAGCCTTTTTTAGGATAACGATTGACTAATATCGTACGATGAACTATTTTCGAGATATTCGTTAATCAATTCCATTGATGCCCGATAGATTAATTAATAGTAATTATTGGGTTATTAATTTCGTCTAAAATATAAATTAATCGGAGGGATGGTACGGCAATAAAAATCAGGGTAATTGTGGAATCAGCTGCCGGAGAATTTGTTTCCTGGCGGCTACAACCTGCAGCGTTTCAAATCTAACGTGAACCGATACTTATCCTCTCGCAGCGCTTCTACAGCGCCATAGGCTTTCAGCCTTTGCGGGAGGCCGACCATAAAGAAAAAATCCGGCTATGTGAGACTATGACAGCAGATATTCTGAAAGAAGGCTATGACTTACTTTTGCTGCTTTTGCCAATTTAATACTTCTGGAGTTTTACTAGGTTAAAAAAGTCTGTGTGTTATTTCTAAACGTTGAAATGCCGTTACAATTTTCTAACATAAATTTTATTTATGGACTTTGTGATGGAAATTCAGCAGAAGCGGTTCGAGCATACCACAGAGTATTTCCTAACATTGAAAGATTCTAGGCAACCATGTGAAGAGTTTTTCAAAGATTTGGAAACAATGACAGCACTGTATGATAAATGCATCATTTATGTAAGAAAAACTAGAAAATTATGTGACCACCGGGAGTGTTTGTAATTTCTGCAACAATTTCAATATAATCACGCAAACATGCATCAGTGTCCAAGAAAACTTTTGTCATGCCCGTGAGGTTATTCAATCATTTTCCTTCTGCCATAAAAAATATTGCACCTGTTTCAGTTTCCAAGTGCAAAGTAAGCGAATTAATGCTATATTGTACATTCTACTCTATAGATGAGTACTTAATGTAATCATTTCAATGTGTATATATTTTTCTTCAATTTTTCTATACTTATTTGTACGAGTCTATAATCCTGCTAAATCATATTATTATAATAAGATTTCCCAATAAAGAATTATAGCTTCCGTGACTGAATTTACTTCAAACTGGTGTTACCTCAAGTATGAGCAACAAGCACTAACGTGTAATGAATCCACTAATTCTTTCCCACATTGAAGTATTACACACTGGCTTACGCATCTTTTGCCAAACCAGAAATATATAACGAAATCTGATTACTTTCCAGGCATTGGAAGCTTAGGATATTTTCCTGGTATAAATTCTCGTGAAAACATCTTACCAGTCGTCGTCTCACTCAAGTTAAGGAAAAGCTTTTTTGGTTGAATAAACGGATTTACGATATACATGTTAATTTTCTTCTCGAAAAGAAGTAGGTTGAATCAACAGTTTACGTTACAGCTAAGAAATAGCCTCCGACAGTGTCGCAAAATATATGCAGTAGAGAAAATACGAGTATAAGCCCTAGGAAAGTCAAATCGTCGGGCTACATCGGATATAGGTACCCATAAATGCTTGGTAGCGGTTTAAAAATGAAGTTTGGCCTATAGGCTGGTTCCTTGAGCTCTGCCATTTACTTCTGTGAAGGATAGGAAGAATTTTTATTGTTTTGTCTTAAGACATACTAATAATCGACTTGTTTAAGGAGCCAGGAACAAATGCCGATTTATTCAAAACTGTTATTTGTTGTCAAATTGAGTACTTTCAATGGATTTATAAGTAACCGAAGTAGAGCAATTGAATTGTAGTTATATTACATCAAATTTGTTTTGCAACTCAATATTCTTAGACGAAGCTGACATTGACACGTTTGATGTTATCGTTGCATTACAGTAGGTACAAGAAAGAGTGTATATTATCTGAACCGATTTAAATTCAATTTTTGGAATATAACTCGAATAGTAGCTCAAAATGAATTTTTTATGTGAAGAATAAATTATGAATAGGATGAGAAAAATGAAATTCGTGGTATTGCAAAGAAATCTATATAAAATGCGTACCTCTATGTAGAGGACAAACAATTAGAAAGAACCAAAAACTATGACAGTTTAGGGACTAACATCAGTGAGACGAAATAATGAGTACACAAAAAAATACGCAAAGAAATAGGGAGCTAAAACTAAGAATGATTCTGTCAAATACTGTGATTTTTTTGTAAACTTCAGTTTTATGTAACGCTTACTTAAATATATTTTATGCAATTGGACTAAATCTTCTTTATTTGAGAAACTAAGTACTATACGAATAAACCTAGAAGTGTACATAATATGAAGGAACATGTATCCTCAAAATTCACGAAAGCAACTGTAGATGCCCATCTTAAGGACTTTTTAGGCGACGCAGTTTCTCTCAAGTATTCGTTCACGCACAACACTTGCAGCTGGTTATGCCTTCTAAAAAGAAATCCTTGCAAAAGCTTTTAAAATCATCACTATTACGAATGTCTCCTGAAAGGACCAAATCGCTAATTGATACGGGGATATAGGTTCCAAAGCGGCTTCGTGGCCTATATTTAATTGGTTCAGAGATAGCCGCGAATGACAGGTCGTAAATCTTTCTCCAATCGTAAATTACTGCTAACTATCCATTGGCCATTTCCCATGCGCTTGTGACATCTATTTTCCCTATATCTGGAGTTAAATACATGCATCTACTTTAGAAAAGCATTTGCAACTGTTTGGCTTGAAACAGGTGTAAAGGTAAGCACCAACCTGGCGGATTTAAACTAATTGCATTTAGGTTTCGGCTAAAAAAATAAAACTGTTATAAAGCCAGCAAGACACGCTATCGAGTTCCTCCAAAGTAGAATTTTGTTCAGTGTAGCGCACATCTCAAGCTACAGGGGGTGCCCCAAAGTAATTGTATTTTATACATATTATCTCTTTTTAAACATCAGGAGCATCAGCATTGTCGAAATAGTGCACCTTCAAATCAAGATGCTACCATAAAATGCCAGAAAGAAAACCAACTTCCAGTGGGATTTGAACCCGCGCCTCCGGAAATCAGCCCGCGATAAGCGTTGGATTCTCTCGCGCTGACTGACGGCTCCAATGCTGCCATCTTCTGGCAGAACGGAGCTGCTCGTATCTGTGTCATCGAAGAAGATCTGTTGGGTCAGTATTAATCTCCGACCACGTTAGACTCCAAACGCCACTAGGTCGAGCCAGCAGAGACAGCTCTGTGGAAGAATAAATGTTATACCATTTTCCACGCTATTGCCCGCAAATCGGCTCTCAAATCAAGAAAATACCGGAAAAAGAACCGACCGCCAGCGAGATTTGAACCTGCGGCTCCGGAATTCTAGTCCGAGGCTCTACCAATGGAGCTATGGCGGTCATGGCAACCCAGTTCAATAAGCGTAGGATTCTCTGACGCAGGTGTAACGTAAGAGTAGTAAATTTGGCAACATTTTGGTTAGCATTTTTGAATTAGCATGTTCAAAAGCCCTTAGATATTGAATTGAGTTTTGGCAGTTTTGGACATACTTAAGCGTCCTCGTACCTTTTACGTGCTTTTACTGACCCGGTATGAAAATCCCAAAGGGGTGTTGAGGACTCACAGACAGTATGTTTGCCAGTGTATATCTGTTGTGCCAATATTTTTATTTTCTGAATTTTGTATCAGTAGGAGCCAAATCTTAGTAGCACGTGTTGCTGTTGTATAAACACTCCTGATACTTTACAAACATATAGATATTTATTATTACTATTATTATTAGACAATCGTATTGTATGCATATGGTATGCAAAGAATGTGATGATAGGTGGATATATACTGATGAGTCAAGTAAATTGAATTGTGGTCCAATGAGAATCCATTGCCAACGAACACATAGCTTTTTTTATTGAAAATTGACGGATATGAGTTGCAGTACTGAAGTACTTACTTTGACATACGCTGCTGTATGTGGTAGACCAGGACTTGAACCTGTAGGCCTTAGGAAGAGGGCGTAGTGTCCAGCTAGACCAAAAAGTTCACAACGCAGGTTCACTACTCTTCGGCCTGGAAAACCTCGAACCTGTTCGGAATACAGTATCTGCAAAGATGAATAAACGATAGGTTATGAAAATGTCTTGTATGATGGTTACTTATAAATGTATGTAGTAGTAGTAGTAGTTCTTTATTCGTACCTTGGATCAATAAACATGATATAGGACCAGTCAATAGTTATTGTACATACTGAATCCAGATACTAAATTAAGAAACATATATATTATATCTGTTTGGATAATGAAGGTAGTACCTACAGTACCAAAACGTTGCTAATAACACATTAAAATCCAATAAAAAATGGAGTCAAGTTGATTGACTCAGTACTTCCCACACATTACTGTGATGTCAGTTTATTATTTTCCCATAGCATGAAGCTTTAGTCTGAGATCCCCTTGCAACCAAATCATCGGCAGCCTTCCCTCCCATAAAATTGTCTTATGCCGCTAAGTTTTTCCTTCAGAAGTCAATGGACAGCCTAAAACATCTAAAAACGAAGTTTGAGTTGTTTTCATTATTGCTATATACGCTGCCACTGACACGATATTTAACAAACATACGCGTTTTCCATGCTCACCACGGTAATAATACTGTGTCAAAATTTAATTAGGATCAATTTAATAGTGTCCACGTTACAAAATACAAAAAGATCTAAAGCAATAAATACTCGTATGTATGTATACAGAAAATTCTAAGTCCCTTAGTTTCCGTAATACGCTAAGCAATGTTCGGATGGACCTAAAAAGTTGATTTATGTCGCTAGGTCTTCCTTCACAGGTTAGTGGACAGCCTATTATGAATACAAGAAATTTCTCAGTTTTTCAACCCCCCACCCCCTAACCACCCCAATTTCACGCCACCCTAAAAAAACGTAGAAAATGATCACGAACCTCTAAACTGCTTAAAAACGAAGTTTGAGATGTTTTTATGTTTTTACTTTTTTTTATTATTTCTGCGCCGCCACTGGCACGATTTATAAAAACCATACACGTTTTCCATCCTCGTCACGGTAGTAATACTGTGTCAAAATTTCATTACCATCAATTCAACAGTCTCCTTGTAACACAATATAGAAGGATCAAAAGCAATTCTCTCGTATGTTTACACAAGAAAAAATTCGAAGTCCTTTGGTTTCTGTAATAGGCAAGGCAATGTTCGGATGGACCTAAAAAAGGTATTTATGTTGCTAGATCTTCCTTCATGGGTCAGTGGACAGTCTATTATGAATACAACAAATTTTTCAGTTTTCCAACCCGCCACCCCCCAACCACCCCAAAATTCGCTCCTACCCAAGAAAAAGTAGAAATTGATCATGAACCCCTGAAAACAAAGTTTGAGGCGTTTTTATTTTTCTGTTTTTTTCATTATTGCTGCGCCGCCACTGACACGATTTTTCCAAAACATACGCGTTTTCCATCCTCGCCGCGGTAGCAATACTGTGAGAAAGTTTCATTAAAATCCATTCCATCCGTTTCTCAATACAGAACGATCTAAAGCAATATTCCTATGTATTTATCAGAAAGTCAAAGGCCCTTGGTTTCTGGAATAGGCAAGGCAATGTTCGGATGGGCCTAAAAAAGGGTATTGTGCCGCTAGGTCTTTCTTTTACAGGTTAATGGTAGCCTATTATGAGTACAACACATTTTTGCGGTTACTGAGATTACGGGGCTAGAAAAACGCAGACCGACAAACAGACAGACCCCTCCCCTATCGATGTGGGAAGTGAAAAATACAAAATATTTAAAATTTACAACTAGCTGAATCTCAACGAATAGGCCTTTTCAATCTCTTTCTTGAAAGTATTAATAGGAAGTTCTTTGTAATAGGTCATCATCATAGTCACAATGTCTTAACAGACATGTTGTGAACTCGTAAAATGCATTTACACATTTTACGAGTTTCTCTTGGGATATCTTTAAGATCTTTAATGCAGTAGTTTCCCATTTGCTTTCTGCATCCTCATGCCGTTGACCAGATGGTATGTACTGGTTCATCCGCCTTTTGGGGGCAATTTCTCACCCCAAGGACAAGAAGGTGTCCTGACTCTTCTCAATTTGTCCACCCGAAGCTGTTGGTTGAGAAGAGGTTACTGCTTATACCGACAGTAGTTCGGTGTTCCTTTTAGTCGCCTTTTACGACACGAAGGATATACGGGGGAAGATATTCTAACCTGCCCCCACACGGGCCTTGTAATAGGTAGACGGTCTGTAATATAGTTTTACACAATACGCAAGACTTTCTTTCACCGCGCCCTGATTTTTGGCATGGTGATTAAAAATGTTATTAAGCTTTATATAAGTTACGTAGCTAAACTACAACAAATAGATAAAATAGTAATTTACAAGCAGCTTGTAGAGGCAAAACTATATCTCACACAAGACAATATTAGCAAACTAATTTTCCTAAAATGGCAATATAATCTCATTACAGCGAAGAAATTTCGTTACCTAAGAATTATAGGGCTGTTTAAATTTAGGTAGCGATTGCTGCTCCAGGTGCTTTTATTTGCTGAATTATTTAAATTTAACACATACTTTGGATGCCTTTGCTATGTTCCTCTGCAGAACTTCAATTTCAGAGCCGTTGAGTTTTAACGAGTGTTGGCTGCCATAACTTTTTGGAGGCAGGCCTCATCAAAACTGTGATTAAGGACTCGACATACGCGGAGCCGTGTTTTAAAATTGTTCATTACCGCTACAAAGTGGGCTTCAAAGGCCCTGTGTAAATTCGTCGGCACCCCTTTCCTTCTTTCTGTGATCCCGTGCTAACAAATGCGTTAGCGCTACTCCCAGAAATACCGATGAAGAGGATATACTAGTTAGAACCATTTGTTTAACTACACTACAGAGGCCCAGCATAGTAAAAAACCAGGATAATATTTCTGAGGATTTCCCATACAAAAATGATTTCCACAGAATTTGACCTTGGGATGATTTTACGGATGTAAAGTTTGGGTAGACATGCGAAAACGAAAATATCGATACCGGTACCAACTCGACATTTTTTAGCCAAATAGGTGGGTTTGGTTTGTACAGAGCATTTTGTGCAACTGATTACAGCCCTCAATAATTATATAATTATTTTCGATACCGATACAAAAGTATCGATACCAGCTTGGAATGCCTCAAAAAGTATCGATGACAAAAATACTCGATATTAGTGAAGAAGTATCGAAGTATCGTTAGCATCACTACAAAAAATCATCCAAAGGGGGGGATGCGCGTGTAATTACCGCCAACCTGGGTGCTAGCTGTTTACTATGCTGTGGCAGAGGTTCATATGATACTCCTGTAACACCAGAGACAAAATGGAGTCAAATCAATTGACTCAATAGTTCCCACACATTATAAGTGACACCACCTTATAATTTGCTCATAACATGAAGCTATAGCCTGCTATCAACCAAACACATCCAACACTGTCGGAAATAGTTTCTTGCACCTCTCTGCGTAGGAACTAGGACGAGATAGGTTATATTACCAGTATCAATCCTTTAACGGAAATGAAAAGTGTTCCAAGGCTTCCCAGCTATCCCATCCGAGACCCCATCCTACCTCGGCTCATTTTAGCAACTCGAAAAAACAAATGATGAGAGATCCTAGAGTACCCATAAGCAGATTTTAAACGTCTCGTCTTCTGCATTGTGCTGTTTCTTTTCTTTTATTTGGTTTCACCGTCAGTAATACAATTTCCAATAACGACAGATTTTATCGATCTTCACTCCATAGTAGAGTTTAGAAATGTCATTGCTGTCAGTTTAGTGAGTTACACACTTTACAGAATTATCTACAATTTAACTTCTGAAATTATTTTTTGTCTAAGGTAGGGCGGCATTCGGATAAAGCTGAAAAATATATATTGTGTCGTTACTTTACAGGACAACAAAGAGCCATAAATACAACAAATTCTTGAGTTTTACAGCCACCCACCCCCAAACTACCCCAATTTTACCCCCTCTAATAAAATTTGGGAAACGATCATGATCCACTAAGTCGCCAAAAACGAAGTTGGAGCTGTTTTTATATTTTTATCTTTTATTATTGTGCGCCGCCATTGACAGTATTTCTAAAACCCATGTGCGCTCTCCATCTTCTTCACAGCAGTAGTAAATTTCATCAAAATCAATTCAATAATTACCAGGTTACACAATACTCGTATTTATATATCAGACGATCCTTTGATCTCTGTATTAGGCAAGGCAATGTTCATCATCATCATCATTGTCACAATGTCTTAACAGACATGTTGCGAACTCGTAAAATGCATTAAGTCGGAGCTAGAGTACTGTTGACACGAATATGATCAATAGTATCAGAAAACTTCCTTTTTGTAATAGGCAAGGAAATGTTTGGATCTACCTAAAAAGGTGTATTATACCGCTAAGTCTTTCTTTCACAGGTCACTGGACAGCCTATTATGAATATAACAAATTTTTCTGTTTAAAAATTCCCCACCGCCCAAATCAATTTCACCTCCACCCAAAAAAGGTGGAAAATGATCAGGAACCCTTAAAGCGCCTAAAAACGAGATACATATATGAAATATCTAGTTTCTTGTTAATCACTACGCTGTCCGTGCACCGATTTTCAAAATTATAGCAGCCTTACATATTATGATCCCACGGCACATCACTACCCAAATTCTGTCACAATCCATGCAGGAGTTATTGAGATTCCTAGGCTAGAAAAACGCCAACAGACAGGCAGAGAGGCCAACAGTCTGGACAAACCGAACGACACACAAACTGATGGAAATGTGTGACGTGGATTTTCATTATGTAGATACAATAAAACGTCTCAAAAGCATATTATCTCAAATTTTCGCGCGCACAATACTTCTCTCACCTGTCGGTGTAGGAAGGCTAAAGCCGCGTACACATCTTAACACGGTTTGAGTACGCATGAATATACAAATGTAGACGTCCTATTCGTCGTGTTTCAGGATATGCGGATTGACAGTTGATGTGTGCCATGTGTACATCCCAGTTCAGAGAAGTGTCAATGTAAACACCAGGAAACTTCACTGATTTGATATGGTCATTATTGAGTTCCTGGTTGTGTAGGGTGATTGTCAAGGACCGTGATTTATTCGAATTGCCAGTTAATTTATCTATTTTAAGACCAACGAAATGTCAACACAGATGTAATGGCCCCTTTCCATTTAAACGATGTACCGCGTTTGCGGACGTCATAAGGAAGAGAGGTGAGAGAGATAGAGCTCGTCAGGGAAAAAGTACAGCCACCTACCTCCCAACTAGCTATGTGGCGCATCGGTAAATCTAAGGCTTAGTTCAGATGACGCGCGTCCGACGCGCGTTCGCTTCACGCTCGTTTTGAATGTACACATAATTAATTCAAGCTGTTCACATAGACGCGCGCACGACAAATTATACGCGCGTACGATCCAACTAGACTCAGAGAATCTAAATACGCGCGTCGGTCAGCGGGGACGCGCGTATTGAAATACTAGACGTTCCCATTGCCTGTTCAGTTGGCACGCGTCTTTTCTAGCGTTATACCTGGTGTTTCTTTGCAAAAATTGTGTGTCCTTTCGCTCCTACGTCGTTTCCTTCTTCTATATGCTAACCAAACGCAAACAGCTTCTCCTACATCCATTCTCGTTAATAACAACAAACAAACTGACACTCAAGTCTCAGTCTATATAAAACTTGTAGGAAGTCCTACGCGTGCCATCTGAACACAGACGCAACAAACGTGCGCAACGTCAACGCGCGTCGCACGCGCGTCATCTGAACTAAGCCTAATACCGTCTGCCCTGAATAGCCTCAAACCAATGCACGCATGCCCCTTTGATCTGTGTTGACATTTCGTTGTTTAAAACCAAAGGTTAATATAACATTTTAACAGGTTGACTGCCAGGTGAAAAATATAAAACTATCATTTGGTGCCAAGTTACAAATAATACACTTGATAGTGCTCTGTATATGCGCCACTAACTTGTTTTATCCTTTTTTCAAAATACAACAGGATATTTGTAAAAACAGTTAAGCGGTCGTATACGCTCGTTCGGGGGTGAACGGCATATATATGCCGCTCTTGCCACGGCGGTCGTATCAGCGGTCGTTTATTGTGAGTCTGGGTAATGGTTGTACATGGGATATCCGAATTTATGGAGGCAAACAAAGACAAGAGGGGGATGCGTCTGTGCCAACTAATGTTGTGCTTAAGTTGTCAAAGGGTTTACTTGATACAGGTAGAACTATATTGCTGATAATTCTATAGCTGCTGATAATTACTACACCAGTGCCGAGCTAGCAAATACACTTCTTGACCATAAAACACATTTCGTTGGAACCTTGAGCGGTAATGGAAATCCAAAAACAGCCATCAAAAAAAAACTAAAAAAGGGAGAAGTTTTTGGACGAGAAAATGACAGAGGTGTATGTGTGCTCAAGTGGAAGGATAAAATAGATGTTCTTCTTTTATCCACCAAGCACATAACCGAAACTGTAGATGTTCAGCGACGTACTGGTATAATGAAGAGCCAGTAGCCGTGATGGAATATAATGACGCAAAATGGTCAATTGACCAGTCTGATCAGACGGCAAGTTACCAATCACCTCTAAAAAAGTCTCTGAAATGATAAACTTGCCATAGAGTTCCTTCTGGCATAGCTCTTGTGAATGCCCATATAGTTCATAATCAGCTAACAAACTTATGAAAATCCCAGAATTTCGGGAAGACATTATAAGGTCCCTTCTCAGTAATCATAGCGATGCAGATAGAGATGATGTACGTATAGAAAGAGCAACCAAGAGATCAGCCAAGATGCACACATTGCTCCGGAAGGAGTGCCAATTTCACAAAGTGAGGAAGTACTGCCACAGGCGTATATAATGGGGGGTAATAGGGGTAATTACCCCTCCCAAGATTTTCGAAAAAAAACTCAATTCAACTTTGACTTATTTTATTTGACTTGTTTATTTAATTAATTGTCGCACTGAAAAAAAATATTTTTTGCAGTAACTAAATTATAACAGAGTTTGTTTTGCATTATTACAGTGATGCATATTTAATACATTCCCATTGTTTGACAATCAGTTGAATGTCCTATACAACGTGGTAGCTTGTCACAAAAATTTACCTAACTCATTAATTACCTGTTTTGAAAATTGCACCGATTAGAAAAGTTAAAACACTAATTAAAAAAATGGAGTACGTGTTGAGGCTACTAGGGTACCTGACTGTTCAGTGTTCATGATCGTTTAATTTTGCATGCTGTGTCAATAAAATGTTCACGGATGATACATTTTACATATTATTTGTATTCCGTAAAATTAAAATTGACTAATGTATCAATAGATTTTCTATTTCATCTCCCTAAAATACCTGATACTCCACCGTTTCACTTGTTGTTTATATCTTCTTTTCTATTTTAATACTATTAACATTTTCCTTTTGCATCAACGTCCTTCACGAAGGTATTACAAAAAATGGTGAAAGCACACACAACTTCATGCCCCGTTACCCCCCCCTCCCAAGACTACGCCCCTGAGTACTGCAAAGGGTGGTACACTAGAAAATTACAGGGAGAAATAACCAAAAATCGTGTAAAGAAAGTTGTAACATACATTCTGCGGGAATCAGCCACATTTTTGTCTGAACTATTTCAATATTGCTCATGCCCAGTAAAAAGGACATTCGTTTCATTTTACAAGTAAAATTCATTTTTAAGTTTACCCTATATCCTTTGTATTTTGAAGTTCGTCTTGGGTCCCTACAGTAAAAAAAACAACACAACAACAACACATTATTTTGGCTAAATCAAAGAGGTATTTAGACATTCGCATCAGCACCCTAGGCCTGTATGCCACAGCGGCCGAACACCGTTCTTATACAGCGCTCCCGTTTGGCCGCTGGCACACAGAGAATATAAATACAACGTGTGATAGCGGTCGTATACGACCGCTGCGGCAAATCAGGAAATATAGTCAGCTGTCGTCCACGACCGCTGTGGCAGTCAACCTGTTAAGGCTGATGTCTCGCTATGTGCATCTGTTATGGAATTGTGAGTTGAAACCGGATTACCTGATTTGTACTATTCTTGCCGCCTCCAACATCACAGGTTAGCAGCGATTGCCCGCAAAAGTGCAGCTCCAGCCAGAACTCTGGAATGGCGGCGGCGGGACTTCCAGCCGCAGGTGGGCAGACGACCTCAGGGAACTCCAAAATGGCGGCCACGGGTCTTTCTGGATACGTCTCGATGTGCTCGGGAGTCAGCGAAAGTTGAGGCATCGGCCACCGCACGTCCAGGCTTCGGGTTATCATCTCCTCTGACGATGAAGAGTCGTTGGGGTCAATCGAAGAAGTCGCGTTTCTTGAACCTGAAATAGAAAGATGTCGATCAGGCTTGGCAATGCTTCAAGTGCAGGAGTCAAACTGATTGGATTGACTAAATGCATCGTGATCGATTAAGCAGGACACTGACCATAAAATCCAAGGAACTCTTCGTCGTGCATAAGAAGAAATGTCCAGTTCAAGTATTTTGATAAATTGTAAAGATATACCTATCACAGATATATCTGTTCTCGCTTTAAGAAAATTTTCTTGGTGAGGAAATTATGGTTAATGGAGAAGATTCCTAAAAAATGAAATTTGGAAAATTCATTATTATCTGATAGTCTATTTCTTCACTTGAAGAGTGTCGAAAAAATCATCTGACTATTAGTTAGTAGTAGTAGTAGTTAGTTTTATATTTGCGTAAAGCGACCGCGGCGGTGAATTGTCGTATGACGTTACATCACATCAATCGTTCGCTGCAGCCACAGTCGGGAGCCGGGACTCCGCTATGCATACGCTGCGCTGTACGGTTTGCGGCATTTAGACTTTAGTGGAACGGAGGAGTATTTGTTGTAACGGGCAGATGCCAGTATATTTGTGAAGTATGGAGGAAGGTTACGTTCGTGGTGATTCTAGTAATCTTCCTAAAGTGGATCTCGGCATAATTATGAACTACATAACGGAAATCTACACAACTTATTTCCGTCGGTCTATCCGTCTGTCGGTCTGTCTGTACGCGTTCTTCTGACCACGTAGTCTCAGTAACCGCTGCATGAATTGTTATGAAATAATTTGGGCAGCGATATGCTGTGGGGGTAGTAGTAGGTAATGTGCCTATAAGTTTGAAAATCGGTTCATGGGCTGTGGAGTAATTAGCAAAAGACCCAAAATTTTAAATATTCCTCAAACTTTGTTTTTAGGCGTTTTAGAGGTGCCTGATCATTTTCTACTTTTTTGGGTATAGAGGTTATATTGGGGTGGTTGGGGGTAGGGAGTTGTAAAACTGCAAAATCATTGTATTCATAACAGGCCATCCACTAACCTGTGAAAGAAAGGCCTAGCGTCATAATACACTTTTTTAGGTGCATCCGAACACTGCCTTGGCTATTATGGAAACCAAGGGAATTTTCTGATGTATTCATGCGAGATCATTCGTATGGTGTAACTAGGAAACTATTAGATTGATTCCAATTGAATTTTCAACCAGTATTACTACCGCTGCGGGGATGGAAAATCTTTATGATTCTTGAAAATCGTGTCAACGGCAGCGCAGCAATAGTAGAAAAACTAAAAATATAGAACCAGCTCAAACTTCGTTCTTAGGCGTTTTAGGGATTTCGTGATCATTTTCTACTTTTTTGGGTGGGGGTAAAATTGGGGTAGTTGGGGGGGTGGGGGGTCATAAAACTCAATTTTTTGTATTCATCCATTGATTTGTTTGGTGTTTTTGTGGTGGTATTAGTACACCTGAATACAATGCAATATTTATAGTTTCTCGGTCTGCTAGACATATTCTAATAATACGAGTACCAATAAACTGCAGTGTAGGGTTTTGTCACCGTCGGCGTCGCCTACCCTACTGAAAACAAGGAATAACAACATGAACGAGGAGGCCGGCGGCGGCGCGGTGGCTTGCGGGAGCAGCATCCTCGACAGGGCATACACAGGCTTGCGTTGTGTCGTGTGACGTGACGTCACAGCGGCTTCGCGCGGAGGATACGGCAATTGAAGCTTTGAAGGAGTATAACTTTTCTATTAATGGAGATAATTACAAAATTTTTTCGCCGTTGTTCTCTAACTCTTTAGGACTACCTAATTAAATGAAATTTGAAAAAATTTCCTCATTTAAATCAACAAGAACATATTTTTGGTTTCAATACTTATTCTAAAGGAATATGCTATGACCAAGAATATAATTTTCTCACAAATTTTGTTACTCTTCGACCAAGTATTTCACGAAGTTTGGCAAGGATGTTATATTTTCCAACTGAGCACCTATTTCTTCAATCAAGAATACAAACAGCTTGGGAATTATGGAGTACAATCGGGGATATGATAATATTGGCTCATGCACAGCAACAGATTGCCACAGGTCTTATAGTCATATGTATGTCATTCATACACCTATGTCTGTATATGTATTATATTGTTATACTCTACCAAAACGATTGTTGCACAGTTGTGATTCCTCATACAGCTGTTCGAATTTAAGTACCAAGTATGTGATTGGCAATATATTTATGTAAGTAGTTGTGGATGAATATAAGCAATAATTTTACGTAAATTACTATTTTATATCACTAAATGTCAAACTTTATTATGGTGATATTAAACAGCCAGCAGCATTAGCTGGTTATTTTCCTCTCATTTTAGATGTTTAATAGTTCTGTATTCTGTAATCATGGGAGGGCAGTCTAGAGACCACAGCACTTAGGCCCCATTGTTTGAAAAACAGGGTGATTGCACCAAGGGGGATTCTCCTCAAAGAGGCCAAGATTGGCCACCTTTCACCCAGAATGGATTCTCGAAGTGATGAGACGCTGGGGCAGTCACAAAGGACGTGATGCACCGTATCGTCTTCCTGTTCACAGCCTCTGCAGAGAGGTGTGTCGCCTACTCCCATGTTAAAGAGGGGTTTCCGAAGCTGGCAATGTCCCGTTAAGATCCCTACAACAGTGCGTAGTTTACTTCTGGGCATCGCCAGGTAGCTCTTTGCTGCATCTTCACTAGAGTAATTTAAAAGTTCCCTGGCAAGTTGACAGGGGTTTGTTCCATCCCATAATTCCTTGAATTTCTGATGGGTGTATTCTTTTATCATTTCCGATTTCGCTGTCGACGGTAATAAGCTTGAGGGGCTGGGGCCAAAGATTTTCAGGCCCGCAGCCTTTCTAGCCAGTTCGTCAGCTTTTTCGTTGCCACTGCATCCAGAGTGGCTTATGTTTAATGGTTATGAAAACTCTAGGACATTGCAGCTTCTCTTTGGCCTTAGATATGTTCCCAGTGTTGTTTCTGGTTAGAGTTAACTTGTTGTAAATGATATTTATGAAGTTGCTTCTTTGTTCGCTTGGATCTTTCTGCTAAGTTAGTTATTTTTCTTTCATGTGACAGGATTTTATTTTTATTATTTCATGCCCTGCTAGGTTCATAGGTAACAAAATTGAAAGTCATTGATTTGATTGCAAATTTTATACTAAATGAAAACTACCTAAGACTGATATTCATAACCTTGTATCATTAGAATGACTATCAAATTTTACATTTGATCATATAAAAAAATAAGCCGTCCCATTTGGAAAAATCAACATTTCTTTCTATGATTGAACTTTCACTAATTAAGCAACCAATTTCTCCAAATACAACCTGCTGCGTTTCATGCTTAGTCACATGGCAAAGTCATAGTCCTCTAAGTTTTATAATCGCTGCGGCATTCCATTTTTTCTATCTACTAATACGAGACATGGTGATTTGCACCTAAAATTTATTTTGAGTCCCATGTGTGATACATAAAGTCCCACTAGAATTGACCCATGAACCAGATACCTACGCAATAATGCTTTTATCAAACTTCCTGCATAAAAGTAATTATTTTGAAATCCTTCAGCACTTTAAAAAGAATTTGATACTTAAATAAATAGTTCATAGTTGGAATTTGTCAAGCAAAATTCCATGCAGGAGTTGATGAAACATCATTTCAAAGTAATGTGTAACTAGCACTGGCTTTTGATGCACCAACGGGTTGTCAATAGTTAACGAAGTTATTAATTAAGGGTCTAAGGTATAGCGCGCGAAATTGAGAATCCAAGAAAAGACGTATTGCCGAGTTAGCGAGGAGGCGTGGCCGCCTGTTCCTTTTCTCCTTTGTCTAAGATGAGGGGAGATAAGTCCAAAAATCCAAAGGTAAGGTCCAAAGGTCACTATAAAAATTAGTGTCGTGTTTCAAAGCTCCTGACGTTACCTTTAAACTTACAGTAATGATTCAAAAGCAAATTGAAGAAGAAAGCTTGCGTTTTGTGTGGTGATCCGGAATGCGCTCTTGGCTGCCAGACGTTAGAACGCACCTTTAGCGGTCACGTGACAGAAGATCGACATTGACGGCATCGACGGATGATTTATAAAAAATTATAAGTTCTGAGTATGAGTAGTCGATGAAGTTCAGATAAGTAATGTATTTGATTATAATTACTACATCATATTTTGTTCAGATATTTTGCTATTTGTCAAATCGTGAGTGACTTTTCGTAGAGCAAATAGTGCCATATTAATTTTCATTGTGTGACTCAAAGCTACTGTTCTGTAATGCTTTTGTGTTTTGTCACTTGAATAAAGTAGGGAGTCCTTGGATGCCATAGTTTGTTTATTTATTACGAGCGGGGATTGTTTTTAAAAAACGTAACAAGCTGGAGACCAAAATTTCAACAAAGGGGTTTTTGAATCTTTTTCACAAATATTTGCAGGTACGTTGTCTTTTGAGTTTGTATTATTAACTAATGTGGTCTGGCTACAATATTTAAAGTGTTTCACAAGGTATACTATAACATCCTGCTTTTGAGACGATACTATATGGCGTTGGGTCTCTGATTTCCGTCTACTCTAGGTATTAGGTCCTGGAGCTTGCAGCTTGGTGGTGTTTAGGTGTATTTATTTAAGTCCTTATTGATTTCTCTTTATTTGTATATGATATTTATTTACGGAAGGTCGATAGCCTGGCAATAACCCAGGTTGGACCTATTCCAATTATCTCCTTTATTTACTCCTTTATATGGTTGGTTATATTTATTTATATATGCTGATATTTTACGTGACGTTGAACAGAGACCTAGCTCACCATGTATTATTATTATTTAGACTGTGAATGTTTATAACAATTTATTTATTATCCCAATATCAATAACAAGAGCCAGTTAACCACTATTATTAAGACATTTTTGAATCGTATATTTCAACATATCTATATAAATACTTCACCGGTAAAATATATAAAATACTCAGCACTCATGATTTGGTAAATACAAGAATCAAGTAATAAAACCATACCATAAAGCAGGAACTACACCAGATGCTGACATTCAAGAAACTTATATTTTTATGGGATACCCGGAAATGAAAGAGCAGATTGTTACGCAAAAGAAGCTACACACATGGAAGTAGAACAGACTATCGATATACCAGCCACCGACGTGTATGCATTCGTCAAACAAAAAACGATGGATAAGTGGAACAACCACTGGAAACAAAAATGTTCAAAACTACTTGAAGTGAAGCAAGAACTGAGACCATGGCACACCGTGACCAACAACAGAAGAAACCAAGTGATCATCATACGCCTTCGGCTTGGATACACGAAAGCCACCCACGGACATCTCCTAGCCCAAGAACCAGCACCCTCCTGTGAAATCTGCAATGTCGCCCTAACAGTGAAGCACATCTTCGTGGAACGCCCTATGCTAGAGACTTACAGAATTAATTGTAATATTAAAAACACCATATTAAATATCTTAGGTCCATTATGTAATGTTACAGATTTGATTAACTTTCTTAAAATATCTGGCTATGTGTATAAATTGTAACCAACCAACTCCGCTGCTAATAGCCCACTAGGTTGATGCAGCTAAATAATAAAAAAAAAATAAACACCCAGCACTCATGATTAATAAATACAAAACAAATGTTGAGAAACAAATAATAAAAAAACAATATCATAACATTTCTGTGTTTTGATTTCATTCTCTCTGAGTTGGTACACATGCATGCTGAAAGAATCTAGTTACCACGGGCACACATACAAGGTTGGGTTCTAAATTCCACCACTAGACATCTTGATCACTTTGGCTATTTTTAAATTTGGTATCGGTTTTGTCACTGACCTGTTGGTCACTACATTTGTCACCTATTTGGCCTTTTTTGATATCGTGTTTTGTTGTTAATTTGCAGACATTTGAAGAATGTATGATTTCGCATTGCGAGTTTTTTGCACACTAAAAACCTTTTTTCGAGAAAATCGCAAATAGTCGTCATTCATTAAGGTCTTAATGATGACTTTCTGAAATACTGTGTATGTAGTTTGAAAAATAAGTGAGTTCTGTTCGAAATGGGAATCCGTGTTTTAACACGGCAAACAAATATGTATAACTATGTATACTCAGGTCCCTTAATGTTAATATCTAACAGTTTGAATGTGGCTAGAGTTGTGGTATGGCAATTTGTCAAGCTAAATCTCTCTGTAGTCTACCATGAGCTAATATCATATCTCAGTTGCATATCCTAGATGCTCCTTTAAACACTGCTCCTTTGTAGATAATCCTGTTAATTCGGAATGCTGGCGGAGGCAACTTTCCGCTTACAACGGAATCAATCATGCGCCAATTTAGGGCGGAATCGTCAGAACAGGAGACACAAATTGGTGGTAATCAGAAATGCATGTGCGCTGCAATATTGCCATGCAACGTTCCCCCCAAGTCTTGGAGCTTTCAACGGAAGCATTCAAGAGATGTCTGCTGAAACTTTATTCCCAATCGGTCTATCCGTATATCAGTGTTGTAGATTCCCAGTAAAATACGTTTGTTTGTTTGTTTGCTATTTGGATATGTTATGCTCAATACCCGAATTCGGGCAATGCCCGAAAAAAATATGCAGAACTAGTTTTGAGCAAGGAATATTTTCCAAACCCGAAATATGAATTTTATACGGCTATTGAGCATTACCAAATAGGCAGAAGTAGTTTTGCGCATCTTGAAATACACAGAACTAGTTTTGCGCAACTCCAAATAAACAGTCGCATGCAACATTCGCGTGGTTACTGTCCGCTAACGTCTGCGAAAGCGCCAGCTATAGTCCTGTGCAATTATGAAATTTTATATGACTATTTAAAAGGGTTGCCCTATGAGCCCATTGCAACTCAAAAGTAGCCAGTTGCCAGTTTGAAATGATCATTAGGCAATGAACACTGGACATTGCATATTTGGATCTACTTTCCAGTCAGCCTTGGAGATTTTAACTTGCCAGATTATAACACGCAATTTACACATAATGTACTGGACTATTAGGGACCCCACCGACACGAGCCGATCACGCACGCGGGCTTGTTTTCATTTGGTCTAGCTTGGCTGTGAATACAATACAGTTCTGTATATTTTCTGAATGATCAGCATAAATTCTGTTTCTTCCATTTAATCAGCGCCAGCGACGGACTCAAATAAATATAAAGTCGGAGAAGTTAAATATATTTTAATGAATACCAACAGATAATAAATCGTCAACTGAGGCTGGGTTAAATTTTTTATTTGATTGTATGAGCATCAAATTGGCTTGTGCTTCCAAACCTCTTTTTGCGTTTTCACAATTCGTACCTATATTGCAGGAACGTTGGCAAAGAAACCTAACCTAACCTAATCTAACCTAACCTAAACGATAGGTTTTTGCTGGTCTTTGACACACAATGCATAACGAATGTTCACTTTGGTTGTCATTCCGTACCACAGAACTAGTTCTGTGCATTTCAAGTTGCGCAAAACTAGTTCTGTGCATTTCAAGATGCGCAAAACTAGTTCTGCCTATTTGGTAATGCTCAATAGCCGTATAAAATTAATATTTCAAGTTTGGGAAATATTCCTTGCTCAAAACTAGTTCTGCGTATTTTTTTCGGGCATTGCCCGAATTCGGCTATTGAGTGTAGCAGATAAATCAAATGTACATTAGCACGTCAAAATTATGTAAAAGTAGTTCTTATAAATATAGAGACGTCACACATTACAAATTCTATTTAAAATGATTTAACAATATAGTCGCAATAGAAAATTTAACAGGTATTGCTCACTAAAGATTGTCTTCTAAAAATTCTTTGATGCTGTAATAAGCTTTAGTCATAAACAGATCGGTGATCTGTTTCTTATATGGTTCAATTGAAGAGGATGATTTTATTGCAGACGGTAGTTTATTATAGAAAGTAATACAGTTGTAAAGTGGCGATTTTTTGAAATGTTCTGTTCTATGCTTAGGGATTTGTATAAGATTGCGGTGCAATCTTATAAACACAAGACAGTGAAGGATGTAAATGGAGGGCAAAGTTAATAAATTTTCCTTAATGTATGTTGACCTACATGTCTCTCTGGAACCTAAATTAAAAGGTAGTCTAATAATTATTTTTTGAGAGGTAAAAACTCCGTTACTTGCACTGCTGTGACCCCAGCTTAGTATATAGAAAGGAATATTCTACGAGCGGGTAATCGCTGCCGATTTGTTAGGAAACAAAACGAGCTAGATGGCTGGGTAGCGGCAACTAAACAGCAAAGTGTACTCTTAAAACTCTATTTCCAAGCTTTCGGGATCACTTGATCCCTTCTTCAGGGCTATAAAGACAATTTAGCAATCAGCAACATTTGAATAATAAGGTTGAAATATTTTTACTTACAACAGTTTGTGAGGATGTTGCTGGATGATGTTATAAAAGAAGCCAGGAAAATATGTGTCGATAGTTGCTTTCCTGGCTTCTTTTATAACATCATCCAGCAACATCCTCACAAACTGTTGTAAGTAAAAATATTGCAACCTTATTATTCAAATGTTGCTGATTGCTAAATTGTCTTTGTAGCCCTGAAGAAGGGATCAAATGATCCCGAAAGCTTGGAAATAGAGTTTTAAGAGTACACTTTGCTTTTCATTTGCCGCTACCCAGCCATCTAGCTCGTTTTGTTTTAGAAAGGAATATATGCGTTAATCAGGTTAGGTTTTGTGTCGAATATGTAATACTCCTATTATTTAGCAATATTCATCCATTCGAGACAAAGTCGGTGAGAGAAAGGCAGAGGCTACCTGCTCCTGTCCCCAGTTCAGACTGGGAGCCACTCCTCTTCCATTAGTCGTTTTCTGGGAAAGCACATCGTAGGATGTCTCCGTGTGCGCTTGGGCAACCATACTAACGGTAAGGTGGAAATCATCTTCTTAGCTACTCAAAAGGCAGTATTCGTATCACTGTATTACTCGTACTTGCATATTCATTGCAACTGCTTAACGCGTAAAGGATAAAAGCACATTCTTAAAGACTGCAATGTAGAGAAGTTAAGTAGCTTAAATGTACAGATTTGTAATAGGTACACCCGCCAGCCCGAGAGGTCTGATTTTTTTTATTTTCGTCAAACGAGACTGAGACTCAAAACTGTGACTGGATTTGTAATCATCACCTTGGGATTATTCGAAATGCGAGGCTTCATCTTAATAGAAAGCTTAATAAAGCTTTTCGATTTTTTTAGGTACATCCGCCAGACCGACAGATCTGAAATTTTTTATTTTCGTCAAACGAGACTGAGAATCAAAACTGCAACTGAATTTGTAATCAGCACCTTGAAATTATCCGAAGTGCGAGGTTTCATCTCAATAGAAAACCAATTAAAGGTTTTCGATTTTTTTAGGTACACCCGTCAGCCCGAGAGGTCTGAATTTTTTTATTTTCGTGAAATGAGACTGAGACTCAAAACTACGACTGGATTTGCAATCAGCACCTTGAAACTATCCGAAATGCGGGGTTTTATCTCAGTAGAGAGCCAAATAAAGATTTTTCGATTTTTTTAGGTACACCCGCCAGCCCGAGAGGTCTGAATTTTTTTTATTTTTGTGAAACGAGACTGAGACTCAGAACTGCGACTGGATTTGTAATCAGCACCTTGGGGTTATTCTAAATGCGAGGTTTCATCTTAATAGAGAGCCAAATAAAGATTTTCGATTTTTTTAGGTCCACCCGCCAGCCCGAGTGATCTGAAATTTTTTATTTTCGTCAAGCGAGACTGAGACTCAAAACTGCGACTGGATTTGCAATCAGCACCTTGAGATTATTCGGAATGCGAGGTATCATCTTAATAAAAAACCAAATAAAGATTTTCGATTTTCTTAGGTACCTGCACCCGCCAGCCCGAGAGGTCTGAACTTCTTTATTTTCGTGAAATGAGACTGAGACTCAAAACTACGACTGGATATGCAATCAGCACATTGAAATTATCCGAAATGCGGGGCTTTATCTCAATAGAGAACCAAATAAAGATTTTCGATTTTTTTAGGTACACCCGCCAGCCCGAGAGGTCTGAATTTTTTTATTTTCGTGAAATGAGACTGAGACTCTAAACTACAACTGGATTTGCAATCAGCACATTAAAACTATCCGAAATGCGTGGTTTTATCTCAATAGAGAGCCAAATAAAGATTTTTCGATTTTTTTAGGTACACCCGCCAGCCCGAGAGGTCTGAATTTTTTTTATTTTTGTGAAACGAGGCTGAGACTCAGAACTGCGACTGGATTTGTAATCAGCACCTTGGGGTTATTCTAAATGCGAGGTTTCATCTTAATAGAGAGCCAAATAAAGATTTTCGATTTTTTTAGGTCCACCCGCCAGCCCGAGTGATCTGAAATTTTTTATTTTCGTCAAGCGAGACTGAGTCTCAAAATTGCGACTGGATTTGTAATCAGCACCTTGAAGTTATTCGAAATGCGAGGTTTCATCTTAATAGAAAGCCAAATAAAGATTTTCGATTTTCTTAGGTACACCCGCCAGCCCGAGAGGTCTGAATTTTTTTATTTTCGTGAAATGAGACTGAGACTCTAAACTACAACTGGATTTGCAATCAGCACATTAAAACTATCCGAAATGCGTGGTTTTATCTCAATAGAGAGCTAAATAAAGATTTTTCGATTTTTTTAGGTACACCCGCCAGCCCGAGTGATCTGAAATTTTTTATTTTCGTCAAGCGAGACTGAGTCTCAAAATTGCGACTGGATTTGTAATCAGCACCTTGAAGTTATTCGAAATGCGAGGTTTCATCTTAATAGAAAGCCAAATAAAGATTTTCGATTTTCTTAGGTACACCCGCCAGCCCGAGAGGTCTGAATTTTTTTATTTTCGTTAAATGAGACTGAGACTCTAAACTACAACTGGATTTGCAATCAGCACATTAAAACTATCCGAAATGCGTGGTTTTATCTCAATAGAGAGCTAAATAAAGATTTTTCGATTTTTTTAGGTACACCCGCCAGCCCGAGAGGTCTGAATTTTTTTTATTTTTGTGGAACGAGACTGAGACTCAAAACTGCGACTGGATTTGTAATCAGCACCTCGAGGTTATTCGAAATGCGAGGTTTCATCTTAATAGAAAGCTAAATAAAGATTTTCGATTTTTTTAGGTACACCCGCCAGCCCGAGCGATCTGAAATTTTTGATTTCCGTCAAGCGAGACTGAGACACAAAACTACGACTGGATTTGTAATCAGCACCTTGAAGTTATTCGAAATGCGAGGTTTCATCTTAATAGAAAGCCAAATAAAGATTTTCGATTTTCTTAGGTACACCCGCCAGCCCGAGAGGTCTGAATTTTTTTATTTTCGTGAAATGAGACTGAGACTCTAAACTACAACTGGATTTGCAATCAGCATTAAAACTATCCCAAATGCGGGGTTTTATCTCAATAGAGAGCTAAATAAAGATTTTTCGATTTTTTTAGGTACACCCGCCAGCCCGAGAGGTCTGAATTTTTTTTATTTTTGTGGAACGAGACTGAGACTCAAAACTGCGACTGGATTTGTAATCAGCACCTTGAGGTTATTCGAAATGCGAGGTTTAATCTTAATAGAAAGCTAAATAAAGATTTTCGATATTTTTACGTACACCCGCCAGCCCGAGCGATCTGAAATTTTTGATTTTCGTCAAGCGAGACTGAGACTCAAAACTACGACTGAATTTGTAATCAGTACCTTGAAATTATCCGACATGCGATGTTTCATCTCAATGGAAAGCCAAATAAAAATTTTCGATTTTTTTAGGTCCACCCGCCAGCCCGAGTGATCTGAAATTTTTTATTTTCGTCAAGCGAGACTGAGACTCAAAACTGCGACTGGATTTGTAATCAGCACCTTGAAGATATTCGAAATACGAGATTTCATCTCAATAGAAACTCAAATAAAGATTTTCGAATTTTTTAGGTACACCCGCCAGCCCGAGCGATCTGAAATTTTTTATTTTCGTCAAACGAGATTGAGACTCAAAATTGCGACTGGATTCGTAATCAGCACCTTGGAATTATCCGAAACGCGCGGTTTCATCTCAATGGAAAGCCAAATGAAGATTTTCGATGTTTTTAGGTCCACCCGCCAGCCTGAGCGATCTGAAATTTTTTATTTTTGTCAAGCAGCACCTTGAGATTATTCGGAATGCGAGGTATCATCTTAATAAAAGACCAAATAAAGATTTTCGATTTTCTTAGGTACACCCGCCAGCCCGAGAGGTCTGAACTTTTTTATTTTCGTGAAATGAGACTGAGACTCAAAACTACGACTGGATTTGCAATCAGCACATTAAAATTATCCGAAATGCGGGGTTTTATCTCAATAGAGAACCAAATAAAGATTTTCGATTTTTTTAGGTACACCCGCCAGCCCGAGAGGTCTGAATTTTTTGACTTTCGTCAAGCGAGACTGAGACTCAAAATTGCGACTGGATTTGTAATCATCACCTTGGAATTATCCGAAATGCGCGGTTTCATCCCAATAGATAACCAAATGAAGATTTTCGATTTTTTTAGGTACACCCGCCAGCTCGAGAGGTCTGAATTTCTTTATTTTCGTGAAACGAGACTGAGACTCAAAACTACGACTGGACTTGCAATCAGCACATTGAAACTATCCGAAATGCGTGGTTTTATCACAATAGAGAGCCAAATAAAGATTTTCGATTTTTTTAGGTACACCCGCCAGCCCGAGCGATCTGAAATTTTTTATTTTCCTCAAACGAGACTGAGACCATAACTACGGCTGGATTTGTAATCAGCACCTTGAGATTATTCGAAATGGGAGGTTTCATCTCAATAGAAAGCCAAATAAATATTTTCGATTTTTCTAGGTACACCCGCCAGCCCGAGCGATCTTTTGATTTTCGTCAAACGAGACTGCGACTCAAAATTGCGACTGGATTTGTAATCAGCACCTTGGAATTATCTGAAATACGAGGTTTCATCCCAATAGAAAGCCAGATGAAGATTTTCGAATTTTTTAGGTACACCCGCCAGCCCGAGCGATCCGAAATTTTTTATTTTCGTCAAACGAGACTGAGACTCAAAATTGCGACTGGATTTGTAATCAGCACCTTGGAATTATCCGAAATGCGAGGTTTGATCCCAGTAGAAAGCCAAATGAAGATTTTCGATTTTTTTAGGTACACCCGCCAGCCCGAGCGATCTGAAATTTTTTATTTTCGTCAAACGAGACTGAGACACGAAACTGCGACTGAATTTGTAATCAGCACCTTGAAATTATCCGAAATGCGAGGTTTCATCCCAATAGAAAGCCAAATGAAGGTTTTCGATTTTTTTAGGTACACCCGCCAGCCCGAGTGATCTGAAATTATGGATTAAAAAGCCAAACTATAATAAGCACCTGCAGCTTTTTTTGATTGTCTTGTGAGCCTTTCTGGGACTATAACGTTCTTTTTGTATGGAAAACTAATATTGCCTAGGCTTCTCATGAGGAACGATTATTAAGCGACAGACAACGTAATCTAAAAGAAATTCACACCATTTCCTAGACATAAGTTAAAAATATCGGCACCTGCGTTTGGTCTTTCATTCATATGAAATCAACGTCACTCCCTAGGAGCTATACGTACAAATAAATCTGCATTAGAAGGTGAGAGAGGCCTTCGATGCATTTTTGCATTTTACACCTTTAATTAAAATTCCTGTGCCTCAAATATTCAGAGGAGGTGAAATTGGAGGAAGCTTGGCGGATCCAATTTAAGGAGGTTCTCAAGCAGCTCTTAATCTGTATCACAAATGTAAGGAAATAAATTAAAAATTCCTATGTAAGGCCGTTTGCGGAATTTTCAGGATTTCCGCTTTCAAGCCTTACCAATTTACCACTTACTGCAGTGGCTACAAAGAATGAATAGGGTGAAATACTAATTAGGTCTTACGTTGAACACTTGTATCTACACTAAGGTTTCACAGATTATTGTCTGAGCTGTTTTAGATTACTCCATGACGAAAAAAATATAGAGCAACCCTCGTATATCGACTTTCATATGCAGCAGCATATACAGGGTGAGTCAAGCTCAACGCCTCGGACTCTTGTGACCAAACGATACCACTTTTCGAAAAATCGACTTTGCAGGTGTATGTAGGGCGAGCTGGGCTACATTTTAAAAATAATGACTGTTATACAGGGTGTCTAATAAAAGCGTGACATGTCAAAGTTATGTTTTTTTAAATGGAACACCCTGTATATTATTGCATATTTAGATTCTTGGGTGCATTTTGGAGTGACTTTATGTATCACACATGGGACTTTAAGCGAACCTTTTAGGTGCAAATCACAATTTTGGGTATAGGTAGATGTAATAAAAAAATTGAATATCGCAGCTATTATAAATTTTAGAGGGCTGTGACTTTGCCGTGTTGCTAGGCATGAAATGTGTGAGGTTACGTTAGACGGCCGAGTTCGAATTACATTTGTACTTGGAGAAATCGGTAGATCAATTAAGGAAATTTCAATCAAAGGTAACTTGATTTTTTCTAATGGCAATGCATAATTTTTTTTATACGATCAAATGTGCAATTTGATAGCCTTTCTAATTATATCAGGTGTGAATATTAATGTATGGTAGTTTTTATTCAATTTCGAGATTTCAATGAAATCAGTGTTTTTCAATTTCCCTTCCTATAAACAAACTAGCAGGACATGAAATATAAACAAAATCGTATTCAGATGGAAGAAACAACTAACTTAGCAAAAAGATCGAGCAGAAATAGAGTAAAAGAACAAGATTGTAAAAATTCCCTACAATAAATCAACTCTAACCAGAAACAACGGCGGTAACACGTCTAAAGTTAAAGAGAAGCTGGAGTACGACAGAAATGGTTAATTTGCCTACTAGCGACTGCAATATACTAGAGATTAAAAATTTCCAAAATCACTAAACACTTTGAAATGAAAGCAAAACTTTCAGCGATCGTTGCCGTCAGTCTAATATCTTCAGAACGCAATTTCACATTTAATGGTATAAAACAGTAGTCATTTCCGTCAAAGTCAAAAGTAATGATACCTCTAACTGTCGTCCTTTAAATTTTTCAGTATCTATTAGCAAGATCGCAAAAAAGGAATACTGACAGATCATGTTTTAATTTTCTGCCAGGTAAATTATGTTTAATAATTTGAGCAGATTTTTAATTCATTCTTCATTTTCGGCGATCTTGCTTATGAGTATTGAAGAATCTGCAGAACTCCAGAGGTATCCAGAGGTATCGGTTACTGTTTTTTTAAATCACGAAATGTGAAATTTTGTTCTGAAGCTATTAAACTGCCAGCAACATTACGTGGTAGATTTCCTTTCATTTCAAAATTCACAATGGTTTTGTGAATCGTCAGTCTTTAGAATATTGTAGTAGCCGATATGCTGTGAAAAATACCCATTTCTGTCGTACTCCAGCTGCTTTTTGACCTTAGATGTGTTATGTCTGCTATTTCTGGTTAGAATTGCTTTGTTGTAAATCATTTTTATAACTTTGTCCCTTTACTCTAGTTCGTCCGTAACTATCTGCTAAGTTAGTTGTTTTGTTCCATCTGAACAGTTCTTTGTTTATATTTCATGACCTGCTAAGTTGCTTATAGGTAGGAAAATTGAAAAACACCGGTTTTACTGAAAATTTGAAATTAGATCAAAATTACCAGAGATTGATATTTACAACCGCATATCATTAGAAAGCTTATAAAACTGCACATATGATCGTATAAAAAAAATTATGCATTCCCATTTGAAAAAATCAAGTTACCTTTGATTGAAGTTTCCTTAATTGATCTACCGATGCCTCCAAGTACAAATGTAATTCAAACCCGACCGTCTAACGTAAGCTGCCACATTTCATGTTTAGTAACACGGCAAAGTCACAGCCCTCTACAATTTATAATGGCTGCGATATTCAATTTTTTTCTGACATCTACCTATACCCAAAATTGTGATTTGCACCTAAACGGTTCGCTTAAAGTCCCATGTGTGATACATAAAGTCACACTAAAATGTACCCGAGAATATAAATATGCAATAATATACAGGGTATTCCATTTAAAAAAACATATCTTTGATATGTCACGCTTTTATTAGACACCCTGTATAAAAGTCAATATTTTTAAAATGTAGTCCAACTCGACCTACATACACTCGCAAAGTCGATTTTTTGAAGAGTGGTATCGTTTGGTCACAAGAGTCCGAGGCGTTGAGCTTGACTCACCCTGTAAAACCGCGCTCTTCTGGTTGGCCAAGTGAACGCGCCGTGACATGCCACCAAAAAGTCTGCTGCTTTAGTAGCGATTTTCCTTGGTTTGCCATTACCTTCGGGTACCAGATGGCGTACAGGCAGATCTTCTCTGTCACCTGCTCTCACATGCTTCATATGTCTGGTAGACATGAAAATTCTGATGCTCTCTATCTCCGTCAATCGACCTATGGCGCACTGACGATCGCTAATAAGCATGAAACAGCTGTCCGCGTACTGGTGGATTGACGGGGATATAGAGCAACCCTCGTATATCGACTCTCAAATGCTGTAGCATATAGAACCGCGCTCTTCAGGTTGGCCAAGCGAATGCGCCGTGGCGTTCCACCAAGAAGTCTGCTGCTGTTTTGCAGCGATTTCCTTTGGTTTGCCGTTACCTGCGGGTACCAGATGGCGCACAGGCAGACCTTTTCTGTCACCTGCTGTCAAAAAATTCATTTTTTGTCCACGCTTCAGCTAGTATCCATAGTCAATCTCTCTCATATACTCGTGCCGTTGAATGGTCGGCGATTCTGTGATCAGACTTGTTATTAAGGTCTGGTGTCATTCCAGCATCAATGTATGCTTGAGAAATTTAAATAATATCCATGTCAAGTTAAGTCATTGTTGGTTGTCAGAGTGGTCCGTGGAACTTTAGCTCTTGTGTCGTTGTTTCATTTATTCAAACCTGTCAGGTTTGGGAATCCAGGAACCGGTCAACGTCCAAGAAAGAAGATAAGAGGAAAGTAAGGAAGAAAAGTGGAAAGCAAAGATGGGAAAGAAAATATTTTAGAACATCAGGAGGCGTTTAGGCGTTCTTAAAAAGTTTCGTCAATTGTTTAAGGTATAGTCGAGGATTTAATTTTCGTTGGTTTTCGTAAAATGCTTTCAGTTTGACTATACCAAATTCGCGGTGAGGTTTTGTATTTCACAGAATGATCTGAGGCCTTGCGTGCGTGCGAGTAGGCTCGACTGTGTAGTCCACTGATTCACGCATCTAAGACTCCTTGTGCGATTCTGCTTTAGCGTTGCGTCTATTGTTTAATGATAGTCACATTGTCACAGATATGTTGTGAACTCGTAAAATGCATTAAGTCGGGGCTATGATAAAAAAATCTGCTTCCTTATAGTTTAATGTTCGATCTCGAACGGTATACAGTATTATCTTATCTTGGAATAATTATTCGCCAAACAATGCAAAGGCAATATCCTGTGTTCTTCAAGATTTCAGAATCACTTACTTCAGTTAAACAATTAACTCATCAAAAACACAAGTTGTTCCTAACACAACTGCCAAAAAATTATCTCATAATATATAAAGTTTATGTTCCCATATATGTGGTTTTTATGAATCGGCCAGTAAGGGGAGTGGAATAGTGAGTGAAATCATGTATAGGCTTCACTATGAAAGCACATCATAGTAAACAACCAGCACAGTAACACAAGTTGGCGGAAATTACACGACCATGACAAAGCTTACTAAAATATGGCGTGACCATAACATCACTAAAGCTACCAAAATGTCTCTGGTTCAGTCTCTTGTGTTGTCCATATTTTTGTATGCCTCGGAAACATGGATAGTTAAAAAGGCAGATCGAGCTCGCATAGACGCTCTTGAAATGTGGACGTGGAGGAGAACGCTGAGAATTCCTTATACCACCTATCGAACTAAAGTTTCCATACTGGATGAGCTCGATAATCCAACGAGTCTATCCTCTATTGTGTCGACGAAAATGCTTACATTCTTCGGACATATGCACAGAAGCGATGATATGGAGAAACTTGTAGTTCAGGGTCGTGCTCCGAGTGGGCGTCGCCGTGGCCGTTCCCCTACACGCTGGCTGGATACGACGAAACAGTTGCTGGATGTGAGTGCCACTGAACTGAGCTACAGTTCTTAAAACTATTGATAATATTCACGTCGGCAATACTCTAGCTCTGACTTAATGCATTTTACGAGTTCACAATATGTCTGATGAGACATTGTGACAATGATGATGATGATGAAACTTTATCAAACGATTTATCGATAAGACTTACCGATGGGCTGCTTTTTGACCATTATGTAGTATTGTCCTCCTCTGGAGAAGTATCCGCACGGTATCTTAACGATGGTGGAGTTGCTGGCAAGAGCGGCTGCCTCTGGAAAGACGGGCATCGTGAGTAGGGCCTGTGCCATATTGCCTTCCAATCTGGAGAGCTGCAGCATAAGAGGCGGGAAAGACCTGGAAGTGATCTGGACATGAAAGTTTCCGCTAAGCGCCACATGCGATGGGGCCATGGACACGCCTACGCCTGGGATGCCACCGCCTGCAAAAAATACAATAAAAATTATACTCAAATTTTGTAATAAAATCCTAGAGTACGGTCAAATGATATATTCAAAAAATATATGTATATATAATGGCCGATGTTTCGATCTAAAATTAAAAAATGGTCTCGTAAGGATCCAATTACACTTCGTACGAGTACAACAATATGAGCATGGAACACAAAGATAATTTGCAGTTTCACAAAACACATTAAAATTTAAAATTAAAGATAAATTGCACAGGAAAGCTTACATTATATAATAACAGTCTCAAATCTTTTTGCCCGATTGTGAAGGCTGCTTGATTTTTATTGAGAGACTAGTGGTACAAAAATTCCTACCTGGGCGATAAACAACCAGTTCAACATTTTCAATCTAGTAATTTGACTTATAATTCTTAGGACTGGCATTTTACCACATCAAAGTAGACAAATATTAAAAATGATATTTGAGAAAAGGACCGTGACACAACTTTATATGATATCGCACTGTTATCCTGTCTATATGTCTAGATTCACTATGCAGGAAACGACCAAACAGAATATAAAACAGCTCAAAACTACAGAAAACAAGCAGAATTCAGCCGAAAACTGCAGAAGGCGATTAGATACAAGATAAAATATTCAAATACAACCGAATACAGCAAAAAATAACAGAAAATGGCTGTAAACAACAGAAGGCAAGCAGATAACGGCAAGCAACAACAGAAAACGACCAAATACAACCGAATATAATAGAAAATGACACAAAACAGCTCAAGACAGCAGAAAACAGACAGATAACAGCGGAAAACGTCAGAAAACGACCATGTACAACAAAAAAAGCTCCAAACACAACAGAAAACGTTCAAATACAACAGAATACAACACAAACAAACAGAACGAACAGAAAACAGCTCAAAACAACAGAAAAGAAGCAGATAACAGCTACAAACAACAGGAAACAACCCAATACAACCGAATACAACAGAAAAGAGAGAAAATAGCGCAAAACAACAGAAAGCAAGTGGATAACAGCGGAAAACAACAGAAAACGACCAAATGCAACGGAATACAGCATAAACCAACAGAAAGCAGCTCAAAACAACAGAAAACGAGCAGATAACAGTGCGAAGCGTCAGAAAACGACTAGACAACAGAAAACCTTGAAGAATAACAGAAAACAAGTCAAAAACAGCTAGAAACGACAGAAAACGACCAAATACAACCGAATACAACAGTTATCTGTTGCTGTTATCTCCATTTTCTCATTTGTACCATGCATGCATCGAAAGAAAATGGCAATCCTCTTTAAACTTGCATATAAAGTTCTCATAGAAGTTTAAACTGTTGTAATAAAAAGTGTAACTTTAAATTCTACTGCGCTTCTGTCCAATTAAAGCATGAAGGAAGAAAATGTCTGTGCCTGAGTCTCTCGTCAGATATGTGCATCAAACCGAGGGCACTGTCAGCTCCACTTAAACGAAATGTAAACTTCTTTCTTTAAAACGGCAATTTTCAAAGTTACCCTTGTCGGCATTAAAAATAACCGCTTTGCATATTCATACCATGTTTCTTGACAAAATTCACCAGTGACGTTACAAAGCTCTTCTATCCTCATCGCTAATATAAAGCATTTTCAGATTACAAATTTCGCAGCACAGATGCAACCGCTAAATAGTAGTACATTGCGAGGGTTGTTCTATATCTCCGTCAATCAATCTATCGAGCACTGATGACCGCTAAGAAGCGTGAAACAGCTGCCTGCGTACTGGTGGGTTGACCGAGATATAGAGCAACCCTCGTATAAGACTCTCATAATATGCAATTGGCATAGAAACGCGCTCCTCTGGTCAGGTCAAGCGAACGCGCCGTGGTATTCCACTAAGAAGTCTGCTGCTGTTTAGCAGCGACTTTCTTAGGTTTGCCGTTACCTTTGGGTACCAGATGGCGCACAGGCAGATCTTTTCTGTCTGTACTCTCAGCAGTACACTGTTTGCTATCTGCGACTTTGCAAGGTTAAGATTTGCAACACATATTTCTAAAAATATTTTAATTTTTCCTGAAATCATATTTTCTCTATTTCTTCGCCATCTGGTGAGATTTAAAAAAAAGGGAATCTGCAATATTTTATTCGTTAACATTGTTTTGCAGATAAGTTCTGCTTCTCAAGCATCCATAAAGGTATATAACTTGGCATATAACTTGCAAAGATAGTAAAATATCATTGCATTTTCCAAAGTTTTCCGTAGATAAAATCCCTTTTTGCTAAGTTAGAAGGAAAACGCCTCTCCTCTGGCTTTTGTTGAAAGGACCGTCCTTCTTTTAAATATGCACATAAAATAATTGCTGACCTTTATGCCTCCCAAATCCTGCACAGCTCAACAGGATTTTATGGACTGCATCTCCCACAATTTTTCTCTGGCTTGAGCATTTTCCATATGTAGGCAGAGCTGGGAAAATGAGCTATGCGTTGCTAAACTTTCAGAGCCATAAGGTACCTTGGAAATGTGTATCAATAGCACCAGTTTGATTTCCAGAAAAGTACTCGTATATCAACTAAACATACTCTTTGTATAATTTTATGTTTGATGCTTTCTAAAACCACGGAAAGTCTGGGTGTCTATTTCTTGACCTAAAACCTGCTTTTGACACAGTAGAACATACTCTGTTGCTAAAAAAGATACATCGTTATGGCATCAGAGGCGCTAACTTGAAGTGGATTAGGGATTACCCCAAAGAGAAATCTAAAATTGTAAAAAGAACCATAATCAGGTTGATCATATGTCAGATCCTCTTCTTGTTTCCCTAGGCGTACCCCAGGGGAGTATACTTAGCCCGCTACTATTTATCTTATTCATAAACGACGTAACGACTGAACCTAGTGACTACTTTGTTACTCTTTCTGCCCATGATACATCCATTGCAGTTAAAACGAGGAACATTGCAGATCTTACTCACAATCTTTCTTGCTCGGTGGAAAAAATGAAGCTCATCAATTTCTCCTTAACTCAAACTGATTGTAGTGTTCATGTAAGTTTCAATAACATATCAGTTATACAGGAGAACGCCGTGAAAGTTTTAGGCAGTATTCTTGATTAAAAACTCAGTTGGAGAAATCATATCGATACGATAGTTAAATATGATATGCCTTCTGCATACTCAACTGCGTATGTTATATCAAAAATAATAGTTTCACTGCTCGACCTGACGTTAGCTGAGCTAGTAGCTATAACCTCCGAAATACATATATACTACTCAACTTCCTCAACGTGGTTTAGCTGCACCAGCGAAAGTTCTGATGACATTACCCATCAAACTTCACAACAAGTGACCAGCACCTATAAAATCAATAAAACTCTAGCAAACTCTAAACAACTGTAAAACGGATAATTGTAGCGCAGAATAGCAATTCCGATTACGTACTCATGATCAGCAAGCACAAATACTTTGGACACCATTGCAATGTGACTGCATCTTATGGTATCTTAGTGCGACTCAAATAAATCGTTTTGTAAGGTGAAAAGGTTAAACACGACTATACTTTTTAAGTAAAAACAACAAATTCAATAAATTTAATACTTACATACAAAGTAGGAAAATGCACAGTTAGTGGCTAGCAATCAGACATCCGACGTTCCATCGGTAATTGAACTCCAACGAGTACGCTGAGGTGTCAACCATACACCCAGACAGCACAGTATATTTCTGAAATGTTCTTACTTAATTCAAAACAGATTGAGAAGATTCAGAACATTAACAGAATGTTCTATGGACGTTTTTATTGATTTCATTCCCATGAGGATGTGCTAGGAGTATTACGTCATGATTATTCCATGAACGTGTCTATAAAAATATTCTGATAATATTCATAAATTAATATTATCTAAAGAATAATCTTTGAATATGCATTTTGGTGTGATTCTTAATGTAGGCGTGGCTCCGTTGCAGGTTAGGTGAGGTTTGAGAATTTTGAGGTTAGCCTCAGTCGTTACGGTGGCGGTGGTCGGTGGTGCCTGCTTGTGCTTGTGCATTTTTCTCCTGTGATAATTGGATAGTTATCTGTGTTCTGGAACATGATTTTCACTTGTTAATCAGTTTAAAATGTCATCTAGGAGCGACTAGGGTGAGTGTAACTATTTTGTCTCTGTAAGTTATCGACTTTGTAGCACCATGTGGTAGCCCTAATTAATATATAATAACCACTAACAAAACATTTGATATATTTGTGACTATGAATTTCCAGTGTTTATTCTACTAAAATTGATTAAAATACAACGACAACATTTTGGTGAAAATCTAACATTGTAGTTAATGAAGTGTATTTGAATGTATATCGTATGCTTTAAAATAAAACGGTTTTTTTATTTTGCAGGATAATACAGGAGGACGATTCCGTGCAATGAAATGTGTTTTTTTAATGTACATTGAACTTATGCAATAATAAATACAAGTTCCGTGTTCTGTTTTATATATATTTTTTCATCAATCCCTATAATAATTGGTGTGTGCCTAAATCAATGCTGCCCAGAACACTGTATGAAAGTTGGATACTAGGTTATATATGTATACTACTCGCGTTAAGTACCTAGGCAGACAACAAGACCTACAAATAAATGACATGAAGTGATAAAAGGTATTAGTTTCTTTCAACATATTATATTCTTCAAAGATATACCAGGAATCTTCTCACAATATTTGATACATCTTAATAACAATTGTAGAATATTTTGAGGGAATAACCTATGCACATTTTTTTGATTCCCAGCTTCACATTCCTGGAATATTCATCAGACAATCTATATATTCATGGACTTTTCATGGAATGATACAATGTACCAAAATGGTGATTCTCAGAATGTTCCTAGAATATATTGTGCTGTCTGGGCAACTATCGATGGAAGCCAACGAATTCGAATAGGTTAGAAAAAGCAGCGCCCTAACAGGCATGTCAGTGTGTCCAAGATCCCGTTGTTATTATTTACTGTGTTCACAAACACGATAACATTTTTTACAGAAATCTGCGGGATTTAAATTTTATGGAATTGTTTAAAATAGTAGTCTAGCACTTATGCACTGTTAAAAGCCAAAATTCATTCAAAACTATAACAATTATATATATACATATGAGTGCTGTTATGTCTAGGATACTTTACCTGCTATCTGTATAAAGGGTATATGGGTTCATCAGCAATTCGGCGGTTAGTGTGCCAGCTGCCACGTTAGGATTGTGGGCACAAACAAAAACCTTGTTTAGTCCTTCTAACCTATTCGAATTCGTTGATGGAAGCATAAAATATATCTGATATTTTTTTTAATATTATTATATTAATATTTGAATGTTATTCATGATATATGTACTAGTGTACTACGATTCATCTGACAAGACCTAAATTACCTGGCTAGACAAAACAACCTAATTTGACTCAAAATTACATAATTACGATCCTTCATCTAGTTATACAAATCACTCTACATTGACTTAAAGTTACAAAACTGTGACACTTGACCCTATACCTGGATATTATATTTATTATTAGATTTAATATTATATGTTAATTTTTGTACACCACGTACAAGTGATGCACTTTTGTGGAATTTCGTTGTTTATGTCCTCATTTTGTATCATATCTGTTTTATATATTTATGTCAAAGTTTACGGAATACATATTAGTTGGATCACTCCGCAAAAATATCAAAAAGGCCTGCCCCTTGCTCCGTCTCCCGGTACACCGGTAGCAGTGTACCGACGTCAGCCGGGAGATACGGGGCGGCGCAAAGTAGTGGTTGAACGTGTTTAATGCGAAGTGTATACAGCGTCTCAAAAATATCGGATTTTGTTATCTCGGATTTGTTTGCAGGAAATGGATAATATTTTCAGAAGTTTGATTTTATCAACTAAATTTATTAACGGATGGAAAATGACAATCAGATCCATCCTTATTTTGTGGTAAGCCATGACATATGAAGTATATAAACACAGGGCGTTTCACGACGATTAAGACAAGCAATGTGTCGGAACTGGGCAGTATTAGAGAATCATATACCTAATGAGGTATTTTTTTTTTGGTCACGTGACATCCGATTCAAAATTATTAATGGGGCACCCTGTACAGTTGTGCCCTTCTGTGTTCCACCCGATAAAACAATTCCAACAAACTAGCACACGTCTAAAGTGATATATTCGAGGCCTACAGGTCTACAGGTACTTAAAGGGTTGTATCACGCTAAAAGCGTATAGTGAGACAAAATATTCATTCGGTGGTCTTACCATACTACCCAGAGACATTCTGAATTATATTTTAGTGCTGGGAAATATTTTTATTGATAACTTTAACAGTTTAGTTTCTACAGTAGCAATTGGAATGACACCAAAAAGCAAAATGTCAATAATAATTATTCACATCCACGTAAAGCATTTCCACATGATTATCTTTTAAAATTGTACATACGGGTTCGTATATACTATACCACAAATTTTATAAGCTGTGGTCTCAAAAATAAGCCAAACAAACAAAACATCAAGGTAAAAATAGTATAGCACCTTTGAACCAATTTTAACTTATCTACGAAACAGCTACAATATGTGAAATGATTTGTGATTCGTTAGTAATAGTTTTACTAGGTTTTATTTTTGATATCCATTTATGTAACTTAGTATATTAGCAAAATAAACGTTATATTTGTATTTGTATGTCTAAATAGGCAGTCAATACATAGTCTATCAATGACCCTCGTATATACGTAAAACCCTAGCGTTAGCAAGTCCCCGCTAAAAGACCCTCGTACTTGGGCAAATACCAACGCAAAAACTAACTGGCGCGTGAGGCCGCGGCATCGCCTTGATGTGAGATCTTCAAAGTGCCGACGGAGAGTGATCCAACTTATATTTATTCCGTAAACTTTGTTTATGTTAATCACGTATTCTTGCAACGTATAGCTATTTACTTGAGGAATAAACACTACTATTGTTATTATTACCTTACGCCACGTATCGCATGGATATTTCAGACTATCCTTTTGGCTCACCGAAAAGGTACAGCTGCACTGAAATATAAAAACCCTACTAATACTACAAGCTGTTCCATTTGGTATGCAAATGTGCGGAGTAATCAAGCTGAGACTAACAACGTTCCGAGAACGCGGCAAGTAAACGAGCAGAAGTTGAACATGCCCACAACAAGTCGACGTTGTCGCAACCGGTAGCGGTATCGTCGCGTCTTCGGCAGACGCTGAGCTGTTCAGGCACGTCTGAACAGGACGAACAGGATGAAAGCGTCAGTAACAGGATATACTCTCGGTCAGATGCACTTAAACTGTAACATGGAAGACCGTATCAGCTGTGGCACACAATTATTTCACACTGTCTACCTCAAGATATTCATCTATTTAAACAGAGAGTTTAGTCCTTCAGAGGATAGCTCGATGAGTTTTTAACAAAAACATAGTAAGCGATGAAAGATTCAAGAAGCAGTAATTTCTATCGAGTTCTGCAAGAATATATTTTATTTGTCAGGAAGGGCGTTTGCAGCATAAATATTGGTCCTTCAAGAAAGCATCATCATCATAGTCACAATGTCTTAACAGACATGTTGTGAACTCGTAAAATGCATTAAGTCGGAGCTAGAGTATTGCCGACACGAATATTATCAATAGTTTTGAGAACTGTAGCTCGCCATCGTTCGCGATTTTCTGTCAATTCAGTGGCGCTCTTGATACTCATATCTAGCAACTGTTTCGTCATATCCACCCAGCGTCTAGGGGAACGGCCACGGCGCCGCCCACTCGGGGCGTGACCCTGAACTACAAGTTTCTCCATATATCGCTTCTGTGGATATGTCCGAAGAATGTAAGCATTCTCATCGACACAATGGAGGATAGTCTCTTTGGATTACCGAGCTCATCCGGTATGAAAACATTAGTTCGATGGGCGGTATAAGGAATTCTCAGCATTCTCCCTCACGTCCACATTTCAAAAGCATCTATGCGAACTCGATCTGCCCTTTTAACAGTCCAAGTTTCCGAGGCATACAAAAATATGGAGAACACAAGAGACTGAACCAATGACATTTTGGTAGCTTTAGTGATGTTATGGTCACGCCATATTTTAGTAAGCCTTGTCATGGCCACCCGTGCCTGTTGGATGCGCCGTCGAATCTCATTCTCACAGCTACCTGAATTGTCGATCAAAGAACCGAGGTATACAAAACTTTGAACTACCTCACAACGGCCTATTGACTTTATTTCTCGATGACTGTCATGCTCTCTATCTACGATAATAACTTTGGTCTTGTTGTAGTTAATTCCAAGTCCATATGCTGCATTGTGTTATTCTAAAACGTTCAATAGAGCTACTAGTACTTCCTGAGAAGCAGCAATGAGGATTGTATCGTCAGCAAATCTTAAGTTAGATATTTTGCTTCCGCCAATGGTTATACCGCCATTCCAGTTGTCCAATACCTGTCTCATCACAAACTCAGAGTAAATGTTAAATAACATCGGATATAATACGCATTCCTGACGAACTCCTTTTCTGGTTGCTGTTTGACCAGACAGGTTACCATCAATTCTTACACGAGCTGAGCTAGACTTATAGAGTTGCTGGATGAGAAATACTAAGTGGTAAGGAACCCCCATAGAGATAAGGATTTCTAACAGTTTGGGCCACTTTACGTAATTAAACGCCTTAGAGTAGTCCACAAAGCAGATAAAAACGGGAAAATAATGCTCTCTGTCTTTTTCAATAATCCATCTTAAGTTTAAGATCTGTTCACGCATACCGCGTCCTTTTACGAAACCTGCCTGCACCTGAGAAATTTGCCAGCCAATAAAGCTCTCCAAACGAGACTATAAAATATATAGTAGAACCTTGCTTGCATGAGAGATTAACGAAAGTAGGCGATAATTGTCTGGATTTGTTGAGATTGTTTTGTAAGAAAGCATAGCAAACCATAAACCTACTTTTTATGACAATTCTATTCTGAAATCTGTACACTGGGTGCTGAGATTACACTGTTAAGCGGCCCACAGATTCTCCGGAAATCCTCAGAGGAAAAACTGCACAGTCCTGGCCTGAAAGCCCTTGCACTTTGGCCTGAATACACCCCCCTTTACAGACGCTCAGGAAACCTTTCAGTTTAGTTTAGTTCTAGCAAACTTGGCGATCGAATGGTTCTTCAATTCCACATCTTGCGGCCTGTACAGTCCGGCGAACCTCCATATACGCTCCGATAATCCTTCAGGCCAGGACTGTGCAGTTTTTCCTCTGAGGATTTCCAGAGCGTCTGTGGGCCGCTTAAGGCAGCATACGGCCTGACAGATGAACAAACAGACAGACAGAATGGCGGATAGGTAAACAGAAATAAGTGAGATAGATTTTCGTGACGTTGGCACAAGGACGTTCATAAAAGTTGAACATTTTCCCAATAGGGTACTTGCAGAAAAAAATATTATGTCGTTTACGCGTTCCTTAGAGCCTAGTAAACATGACAAAATCACTTGTTTGGTTTTTTGGAATCGACTGTGAGAGATATTCCAAAAATTATTTCAAATGCCGGAAAATGCCGCGCAAACAACCTCTGACCAGTGATATCCTATAGTGATGGGATGTAAAGTATTCATATTCGATATCGATAGCCTGTGCTAACCTAACATTTTGACATTGATCGTTGTAATCACAAAACACAGTCACACACAAAAGTACAAAAGTCAAAGAGAGGACGGAACCCGCGACTGACATTTCTGATACCAAATGGCACCAAAGCGCTATTCCCAGTGGCGTAACTAATGGGATTAACGTTCTGGTTGAGCTATTTGTAGAAATAATCTTTTTCAAATAAAATTTAATGAAATATTGTTATTCAGGGTTTCTATATGGCCAATTTCGCCATCCACAATTAAAACTTAAGTGACTAACATTACCGTAACCGTGATTTTCATTCGACTGCTGTTTTGTGGCCAATAATATATAAAAATTGATAATGTATATATTTTATTCAGTCATGAACATGTTATGTTCATTTGCAGTATATGACTGATGGAAGACACGATTATACTTCTACCCAGAAAGAAAAAAACTGCTTGTAGTTTGTAGTAAATCAATGTTTTATTATTAAAGAACACATAATACCTATAGTATATTTATATTTATTGACATTATGTTTATATATAAAATACTGTCTATTACATACTGTAAACAGAAGCAGCAATAAAACATTTTTGTTATTATAGATTAGCTTACGAGATTGAGGAATTTGATGCCTTCAATCTCGGAGTCCCCATATGCAGTAAAAAAATCTACTTGCTGTTACGCTGTTACTTGCTGTTTGTAGTGTGTAATGAAGAGCAGTATTTTTAATTACTCCAACGAGGCTTTTTTATACATAACTTCTTTTTGCGACGGTGGCAATAATTAATGAAAAAGCTGGGGGGTTAAACATAAAAATTATCTCAGACATGAAATAAAGTAAGTTTTGGGCTAGAAATACAAAGGTCCTTTAATCTTATCCAAAATCAAAACATTTACAAAATTAGAAAATGACTCCTAGATTAGGTAGTAGTAAATAAAAACGAACAATTCATTCAGTATAGGTGAGGTTCTATAACTTACATAGAAATTACAACTCTATTTTATCACTTAACCCCTTGCTTCCAGTAAGTTCTAATTTATTGCAGTTATGTATTTACTTATGGGGAAGTTTGGGTGAAACTCATTATTGTGTGCTTCAACAAAAATAATTTTTTTGTAGGAACGTGGCATTTCGCTTGCTCCTACAATTGATGGCAGTCAATATTACAGTCACGAAGGTCAAAAACTACCAACATTTTACTGCCCTTTAAACAGAATCATTTTTGTTAATTGGCTCCGAACTGGATTGTCCTGTTGTGATCGAGATTTTACAATAAAATGGATTCTGATATTTAAGTATTTTGTGCATACAGCTTTTATTAAAAAATATATATGATTTACATCATTTTCTAATACGTGACGTTCTAAGCAGCTGAAAATAGGGGTGCCTAGAAAACTTGATATTATTTTGCTTATCAGCAAAGGTACAAAATGTTTGGTGTGAATACAATTTTCATTAACTCTCAGAAAATGTTCCGATTTCAAACATATCTTGATAACATCATTTGATGGGTAAGTCAGACCGCCGTGGCTTTTAAATTCAATTAGGGAATTGAGAAACCGATCTCTAGTACCAATCAATGCTGTGACACATGTTTCACATTTTATTGTTTTTTGTAATTGGTGCGAAACATAACCAGCAATATATTGCACAATTTGGGATGAACATTCACTTATCACAGGTGCATTCATGATGTAGTCATGATCCTTCCAAATAGTTTCTAGATCATCAGAAGGCTCATTTATGTCTATTAAACTATGGTTAGATAAACTACTATTAATTACATCTTCAGACCTTACATTTTTTGTAGAACTACTTAGAATAGGGATTTGATCTAATGGAATACAGTTACCCATACCGCCCTCTCTAATTTCTGCTCGAACCAGAAGCCTTTTGTAAGCAGCTAGAAACTGTCGAGCGGTTGGGTTATTATTCCAGCCACCTCTTGATCTAATTGACGAAAAGAATAATTCTAAATGATCTTGACTAATCTTATACAACGGAAGGTACAGTAATGTTTTTCTCTCAGAAACAAGTTCTTTGTACAATCCTAAAGAACTTGATAATGAAATTATTAATCCAACAAACCCAGTTTTTCTGTTAGACATGATTACTTGCTCATTATTAGATAATTTCAACTTTGAAAGATAAAAAATTGCACTATTGATAAATTCCGCAGATCGATCTATATTTTTTTGACATAATGCTTTTTTATAACCTGGTGCTACTAGGGTTCTGCTGTTTAAAATATCGAAAATGCTATTTACAATTCTAATAAATTTAACTGTTGCCTGACTACCTTTAAAATCCTCAAGATTCAGCTTTTTTTCGCAATACTCAATAGCATCGGCTACTGATGCACTAAGTAACTGAACTGCAAGCCGAACCTTCATTTTTTGTTTGAAAAAAATAATATGAGCGCGACGTAACTTATTCCCTAAATGTAAGCCCTCGCTAGTTTGCAGCTTCTCTAGAAGCGCTATGTATTTCCATTGAATAAAATTGTTATCACAATCAATTAGGATTTTCTTTTCACCAAATGCATTGCGAACAAGTTTTATCATATGACGTGGATCATAAAAAATATATACATTGTGATCTGTAACTCTGAAACTTGTCTGTATATTTGAAATGTTAAATAAGAATCCAAAGTTATGACACATAGCGGTATTAGATGGAGCACCATCGAATGTGATTGACATAACTTTGGCTCCCGTATCTTCAATCAGATGGATGCATTGAGATACAATTGAATGTTTTTGACTGCCATTCAAAGAATCTGTAAGAAAGTAACCGACAGGTAATTTCCAAGTTCCATTGATGCAAACCAACATTATAACAAAAGCTTCTTTGGCTAAAGCATTAGAGTCATCGTTTAAATTTGTACCACAGTTCACATAACCATGGAATTTTTTTCCATCCCATTCTAAATGTTTCCGTATGGCTATTTCATCGATAATTAATGAACAAATTATTGGTCTGTCAGATGATTGAACCTTATTTCTTAAGGTATTTATTGATTCCTTGGTAAAACCAGGCTCAGCATCCACATTCTGAAACCATTTAGCAATAGTTTTGCTATGCGGGAGACAAGTGTCAAAAACATCTCTCACATAGTTGTATGCCTTTGGCGAAAAAAAATTTAATGTCAGGGCAAATTTCCTAAGTTCAGGTGAATATTGAACATTTCTCCCCATTTTTCTGTTCAATATTTCTATATTAACCTTGCTCATATTTTGAACTAAAACTAAATTTTCTTGAGCTAGTAAATTTTGTCGCTCTAATTCCTCAGCAATTATTTTTAAAGAGGCTACTTTTTTGTGTGCTCTTTTCAGTGACTGACCAAGGGCACGGATTTTTTTCGTTTTTTCCTTATTCTTATCTTTTTGCAGCAGCAGTTCTCTTCTAAGTTTCTTTTTCCGGGGAGAGTCGTCCTGTGCAGCCAGAGCTGAGGTTGATGGCGATGGTTCTGGATGAACATCACGTTCACGGGGTCTTTTTCTTTCTTTTGCCTAAAATAACAGAGCTGTATATTAGACAATGTTTGAAACATTATTTCCGAAAGAAAGACAGAACAAATTAATTTATGATTTAAGTAGATGTGAATGAGTGACTGAATCTTATAGGAAAAGTGACAGTAACACTTTGTTTTGATTTCGTATCGAGTAAACACACCTAAATATAGTTGTTTAATAATGTAACTGTAACACAAGAAATTATTACATTTTTGAGGTTAGCTGCCTTTTGATTTTCATAGCTATCAATTTTTAAATGGTTATTCAGCCATTCGTAATCGTATTTCTCCTTACTTTATTGCACTGTTTATTTTGGAAACGTCATCACTAATACTCAAATATAAAACCAAATTTGAGACCATAAATATAGAATATAGGCATAAGGCATAAGAATGATTTTAAATTAATATCACACCCAAATCATAACTCATTAATGATCCAATTATATACAATGGAGTGAAGATTTATAACAAACTTCCTCCTCACAGGTTTTAGTGAATATCCCAAAAGTTTTGTTTGTTATTATATAGCTTTGTCAATAAGAATCTTGTAAATTCTTAGACTATAAAGTATATCGATCTATCTATCTATCCATCTATCCATCTATCCAACTATCCATCTATCCATCTATCCATCTATCCATCTATCCATCTATCCATCTATCCATCTATCCATCTATCCATCTATCCATCTATCCATCTATCCATCTATCCATCTATCCATCTATCATAATCCTAGAATGTTTATTATTTTAATATTGATTAAGCGTAGACAATGTAAGCTAGGAATTATAACTTACAATTTTTGGACGTAAGTATTCCGGAAGCTCGTCAAATATGGTGGGGACTGCTCCTTTCAGAAGATATACTTTTTGATTTGTTTGATGAAGGAAATTCTGTTCAAAATGCTTAGAACAAAGCCTATCGTTGCTTGTAGGCTTCCAACCTTCGATCCTCATATTTTTGATCCATAAATCATGTCTAGGAAGATCTTTAGGAAACCTGTCGAGGAAGAAAGAAAATTAATTTTATTATTCATACAACTACAAATAAAGGCCACCCTTGAAATGCACACCTTGTATAAGGGTATTGGTATATTATATATTACAATGCAAAGTCATAATATTTCTATTCAAAATGTAAGCTATAATAGATACGCCACTGGAAAACTGATTGTATTTGAACCAAAAAATCCCTTAAAAACATAATTTTTAGACTTTACGTGCTCAAAAACATTATGATTCGCATGCTAGTGGTACATTCCAAATTATATTTCGGATACACATATATCTTTGAACTAGATATCGAGATATTTGCATGAATTTCGGATACACCAAAAAAATAAGATCATAAATTTACCTGTGAAAAGTGATTCCTGGCTCCTTCCTGCTGCTGTGGCTTTTACAACGGTAAGCTGCACACCCCACCATTACGCTCACCACAACATTTCACAATTATTGGTCTTAAAAACGTTAAATATCGCAAAAAACACCACCTTGACACTACCGTCAGTTTTCCACCAGCATTTTGACAGCTATTCATTTTCGGTATCAGCTAATCCATATAGCATCAAATGGGCGTGCGGTATCCCCTCTCTTTCCTTATCTAAGAGTCAAAGAAATAAAAGTTAGGCTAGATTACTAATTCACTTTGTAGGGATGGGCTTGAATTAGATTCTATCTTTGGATTCATTTATAATGGGATGCGCCAAAATAAAATGATGGCTTCGAATAGTTGCGAATCTGGGTCACAAACAGGATGAACTGTGATACCTATCAGATATAAAAATGTATTGCAACGAAAATGCTAATGGGTTAATTGCCTGTTTCAAATATGTTTAAGTATCAATAAATTGAGCCGCATTGTTAAAGAATTCAGATCATCTCTAGTTTGCAGTTGAATCTCACTGACCTGCGCTGTAGCACTATCGATTGTCGATATCGATAAGATACCTGTGACGTCAGCCCTTGTTTCAAGTCACGTGGAAAAATTTGAATATATCCTTATTTCATTTTGCAACTATTTTTTTTTGGCCGTCAGTAAAATCATGTTTTTTGTTTCCTACTGCTTCTTGATATGGTTTTCTTTACGCTATATATACTCCCGAGACGATTTCACGACCTTTGCAAGTACCCTATTACAATACTTCCACCACCTACGGTATAAGGAGTGAATCCGAAACTATTAATTGAATAATTATAAAATCAAAGCCACAGCCGTCTATTACATAATCGTAGCCCACAATCAAATCCTGTTTTCAAAGCCAACCGGGATTTTGTTGAAGCACCTGTATCTCTCTGTCCACAAAGTGCAATTCCGCTAAACGTGGATCTTGGTCTGGACGTGAAGTGAGTTCTGTTGCTGCAAATATCTGTCAGCAAACTTATCTTACGCTCACTCTTATTCGCTGAATTAGTTTTGGCGAATAAATTGCGGGGCCAGTCCCGACGTCATGTACAGAACGGCTCCCGACGCGCCGACGATAGACATTATTTATGAATAGTTAAGCGCCCTCTAGCGACTAGATTAAGGGATTAAATTTATTGCTATGACCCGACGCCCACGACCGGGTAAGGTCGGGAATTTTTTTCGGACGTTAATGAAATACAGTGAAGTAGTAAGAAGTCATTCCAGTTGACGTCTGCACATAGTCACCTCTATGAGAATATTTTTTGAGAATTACGAGCTTTATTAGAAAAACCAGGCCAAGTTGATTGACACAGTACTTCCCATACATTACGTTGATGCCAGTCCATTATTTTCCGATAGTAAAAAGCTATGGTCTTGGTATTAACTACAACAAGACCAAGGTTATTATCGTAGATAGAGAGCATGACAATCATCGAGAAATAAAGTCAATAGGCCGTTGTGAGGTAGTTCAAAGTTTTGTGTACCTCGGTTCTTTGATCGACAATTCAGGTAGCTGTAAGAATGAGATTCGACGGCGCATTCAACAGGCACGGGTGGCCATGACAAAGCTTACTAAAATATGGCGTGACCATAACGTCACCAAAGCTACCAAAGTGTCACTGGTTCAGTCTCTTGTGTTCTTCATATTTTTGTAAGCCTCGGAAACTTGGACTGTTAAAAAGGCAGATCGAGCTTGCATAGATGTTTTTGAAATGTGGACGTGGAGGAGAATGCTGAGAATTCCTTATACCGCCCATCTAACTAATGTTTCCATACTGGATGAGCTCGGTAATCCAAAGAGACTATCCTCCATTGTGTCGATGAGAATGCTTTCATTCTTCGGACATATTCACAGAAGCGATAATATGGAAAAACTTGTAGTTCAGGGTCACGCCCCGAGTGGGCGGTGCCTTGGCCGTTCCCCTACACGCTGGGTGGATACGACGAAACAGTTGCTAGATATGAGTATCAAGAGCGCCACTGAACTGTCAGTAAATCGCGAATGACGGCGAGCTACAGTTCTCAAAACTATTGATAATATTCGTGTCGGCAATACTCTAGCTCCGACTAAATGCATTTTACGAGTTCACAACATGTCTGTTAAGACATTGTGACTATGATGATGAAGAAGCTATAGTCTGAGATCCAGTTGCAATCAAATCATTGCCCGCCCTCCCGCAAAGAAGTGTGTTATGCCGCTAGCTCTTTCTTTCTCAGGTCAATAGACAACCTATGAATACAACAAGCTTTTCAATTATACTACCCCCACCTCCCAACTACCCCAATTTTACCCCCACTCAAAAAAAGTAGGAAGTGATGAGGACTCCTCAGTTACCCCAATTTCACCCTTATGAAAAAGTATAAATGATCAGAAACCCCTGAAACACATAAAAACCAAGTTTGACCTGTTTTTATATTTGTAGTTTTTTATTAATGTTGCTCCGCCACTGACAGAACTTCTAAAAACCATACGCGTTCTCCATTGTCGCTACGGTAGTAACACTGTATCAAAATTTTATTAAAACCATTGAATAATTTCCACGATTGACAGTATAGAACAATCTAAATCAATATACTTATGAATACATACAAAGTCCGTTGGTTCCTTTAGAAGGCAAGACAATGCTCGGATCTTGCTCAGGCGGACCTAAAGAAGTGTGTTATGCTACTAGGTCTTGCCTTCACAGGTCAGTGGATAGCCTATTATGAGTACAACACATTTTTTAGTTTTACAACCCCCCACCCCCAACCACCTCAGCTACACTCCCACCCAAAGAAGTAGAAAATGATCTGGATCACATAAAACGCCTAAAAACTCCCGCTCCTCCGTTCATATACCGATTTTCAAAATTATAGGACCAGAGCTATTACGACCCCATAGCATATGGAAGCCCAAATTTTATAAAAATGAATGTAGCGGTTACTGAGATTGCGAGGCTAGAAAAACGCGTACAGACAGGCAGACTGACAGGCAGACCGACGGAAATGGGTGACATGAATTTTCGTTATGCTCAAAAAGCGTGGTATCTCGAAATCGAAAATTTTCGCGATCACCATCGAATCTAGGGTTGCTTCTGCTGACGACTGGGTTTGTAAAATGAAAGCCTTAACCAACACATACCAATCTGTCGCCTGCTATCACATGCTTCACATGTCTGGTAGACATGAAAGACCTGATGCTCTCTATCTCCGTCAATCGACCTAAGGCGCACTGATGATCGCTAAGAAGCGTGAAACAGCTGTCTGCGTACTGATGGATTGACGGAGATATAGAGCAACCCTCGTACCTCACATACCAATCGTTTTCTCTCATGAAGTGCTTTAAACCAAGCTTTAGAGACTGAGCAGTATCGTAGGGAATGTAGTTAAGACTTATTCGCTTATTTGTGTTTCGAATAAGTACAAGAAGCCGTAGGCCATAAAGGCATTTCGATCAGAGGATAAGGGACGAATAGGCCTTTTTGTACTTAATTACTGTGCTGTACCGTACTCTAATTTGAAAAATGGTGAAAGTATTTACAACGAATACGAGGCTATGGAGCTCATCCACCATTTTTGCTACTGCTGAATGTCCACGTGTCTATTGAAATTATTTAGCAATTGCTAATATGTATTTTGATATCTGTGTATTGAGAAAAATATTTCCTCCTTAGATTCGATAAGTTTAGTAAAGGATCAAGTTACTAAGCCTTTTCGCTTCAACGAATATTATTTTATTAATCATCCAGTGACGCACGAAGATTCGCCCAAGATGTTTATTAATTTTATTCGGCCCTCTCAATTTCCTCCTTCATTTCCTTCTTGAGAGAGATTAGCCTCTAGGAAACCGTCTTTGAAATCTAAGATTAAAAGGACGACTATTCCTAAAAATATCCCTGAAGATGCGACTGGCGTGTGAAATCGACCGTAAAATCGGCGCTCAACTTTCAGAAAAGTCGTTGAAAGCCGCTTTTCACGTCGCCTTGTATAGGCAATACATCCACCCGACTAACCGCATAATGGCTGTAAATATGAGCTGATGTTTTTACTTGCAGCTAAATTATATTTGGAATACAATTACTACTTGTGGAAATGAGATTCGACGGCGCATTCAGCAGGCACGTGCGGTCATGACAAAGCTCACTAAAATATGGCGTGACGATAACATCCCAAGAAACACTTTTAGTTTTATCGAAACCTACACGAGGCTGATACAGCTTAGTATTTCATACCCTTTTAAAGCAAACTTGCTTTAAAACTTCATTAAGGCAATGATATAACCTCCACACATCTGGGAGGGCCCTCACTTAAGAGAGCAGTCACGGCTTTCGATAAAGCTAGCCTTAAAACCACAAGAACTTGAGCAAGTCTCCGATAAATACTCATTCTTTTGTTCTTAAAGCTTTGTTAAATCCTTTAGGCTTTAAGACATCATAACTTGAGGCCATGAAATAACTATTCTATCCTAAGATTGCTTTCGTGTAGATATCTTAGTAGACAAAATGACGTATAAAGATACGTTGGTTTGATGACTTTTATGTACATTTTATCAGTGCTCTATCATGAAAACGAAAAGCTTTTTTATCTATACGTTTACAATATGGAGTATTGTAGCTATATATACTATCTATTACTATTTTGTGATCATAAATTCAGAATTTTCTCGATTACTAAAATGAAAAGAATAAAACGAATCACAGTTTATTGGTGAAACTTTATAAGATAGCCCTAAAAAATGAGAGCCCTCCAAATATATCACAATTCTGATGAAAATCTTAATTAAAAAATATTCAATTCTTTTAGGTAAAAATATAAAGTCGCATATATATATATTAGTTTCAAAATGCAAGGGTTTACTTGCAATATATGTGCAGTCGATATGCACGCTAGGAATTCTACTATTATCAAATACAATTACGTATATAAAATAATTGCGGTAATCAGTAACTCAAAGAATATGGCGCAATAGACGCCCATTTCCCTTAAAACCACTTAAAAACTCATAAGTCCTTCATATGGATAATATGGTCTTGATACTAGCCTAATTGTTTTAAAATAGCTAACGTCAAAATATATTTCTTATTCCGTAGTATATCGTAAGTAGGTTAACCTGTTGATGTTGGCAATTCTGTGTGACATTGCAATTGACAAACTAAAAACTAATTTTTTTGTGGTTTCGTGCATTAGTAATTACTTGCTGCTGTTTTTGGAGTTGAGCCTTTGAAATTGTTTGGAATGACGTTGGTATTTCTTATCACCAAATATTATTTTAATTTGCTTTTAAAATGCCCATTTTTATTTATTTCGTACCACTCATTAAGTTTGGATCCCTTGTTAAGTTTTAACTTTACCCAAGCCTATCCAAAAAACATGCCTATCCTATCACAAACATCCTTGAAGCTAATAACTTTGAAGGAAGATTTCAGTTGTGTCTATTTGACTTGGAAAATATATAGTTAAATGCGGCCTTATTGAGTATTTTCCTTCTACTGCTTGAAATCATTAGGCTTTCTTGAAGGCTCTTTTAAAGTCGGTAAGTCTTAAGACAGGCATAAGGACAAAATAGCTTTAACAGAACTTATATGAGACCACCATAAAGCTTCGTTGAAACTCTACAGTTTAAATTGACTATTGGCCGTATGAAATAGGTTATATGAATACTCCTTATAACCTGTTGATAGGATAATTTGATCCTGAGTGCATTTGGCCATAGTCAATGCGGTCATAAAACACAACTCTTATCAAATGTCACCTTAAAACCTATTTAAAACCTCCATGAAGCTAATAGGATGCTGAAATGCTTCTTGGGATCACTGAAGCTACCAAAATGCCGCTGGTTCAGTCTCTTGTGGTTCTTCACATTTTGAAACTTGGACTGTTAAAAAGCAGATCGAGCTCGCATCTAGATGCTATTGAAATGTGGACGTGAAGGAGAATGCTGACAGTTCCTTATACCGCCCATCGAACTAACGTTTCCATACTGGATGAGCTCGGTGGAAAAGGTTCTTTGCATTTAGGGATAAAGGTACTGCACAGGCTTTTTACTCAAAAAGCCGACGTTTCAGCGTCTATTTCACGCCAGCTTCAGGGCTAAAACGTCATATGAATATGGACATATATAAGTAAAGGTATAAGTTGAGAAACGTTGAGCATTAGCTTTGAGAATTCTGCCTCACAGATTTGAAAAAATTCACATAAAATTCACAATTAGCATTTAAAAGGTTTGAACAATTTTAAAAAAAATGGAACTCGATAAACAATCAAAATGTAGACCATTACATTGAATTGTTGATCAGTTGCATTAAAATATAAAAATTAAAATATAAAACAATTTTTCATTCAATTTGATTGAAGTGAGTTGCATTTTGTAAAAATGTTCAAACCTTTAAAATGCAAATTGTGAATTTTATGTGAATTTTTTCAAATTTGTTTGTGAGACTAAATTCTTAAAGCTAATACTTAACGTTTTTCAATTTACGTCTTTACTTTTATATGTTCACCTTCATATGTTTTAGCCCTGAAGAAGGCGTAAAATGAACGCCGAAACGTCGGCTTTTTGGGTAAAAACCTCTGCAGAATTTTTATCCCAAAATTCGAACCTTTCCTACGAAATAGCTCTGCTTCTCTGCAATGAGGATTAGTCAATTTTGCAACTTTTCCAATATTATTGTAGAAGTCAGATATACAGGGTGAGTTTTTAGTACCGGCTCGGTCGATAACTCCGCTACTATAGAAGATAGAGAAAAAAGTTGTATATAAGAGTTGTAGCCACGGATATGCTCCTTGCTCAGAAAATATTTAGATTTATACAGGGTGATCCATAACTACGTGGTGATGCAAACATGCATTTTTTTAAATGAGACACCCTATATATTATTCCATACCCAGATTCTGCTAATAATTTCCGTTCTTTCAATATAGGACATTGTTACATTATACAGGGTGTTTTAAAAGTTATGACCATTTTTATATCCAAATCGCGGACAAATGAGCGTACTGTATATCAAAAAGTAATGAATCAAAAATTATTTTTTTTACATGAGAAGATTAAAAATATCCTCTAGTTTTAAAGTCGGCTCTAAAAAAAGCCCGAGACGTAAAATCGTATACAGGGTGATGTAGAATGCAAAATCCAAATTTTCTCTTTTTTTTCAAATGTAACCCCCAATATTTTATTATCCCAAAGAATTGCTTTTATTATGCTCTTTCATCCTTGTAAAGCACTTGTTGTACCTACGTCCATCAGTTTCCGAGATATTTCGATTTTTCTACAAATTTTAAATATACCTCCTAATTATTTAATAAAATTTATTTATTTTGAGAAGATACTACCAAATTTTGTTTTTGCTTAAAAAACAACTAAAATATAAGGCGATAATAATACTTGATCAAGACAAAACACTGAACTAACGAGATAATATAGGTCCAGTGTGCTGAGGAAACAATTTTATAGACGTCATGCATAATTATCAAGCAGATGTATCAGGTAGGCTATGAAATATGAAACGACACAGTCCAAATAAAACGATTCTTCAATCTTTCAAACGAATTAGTTCTAGAGTGCCTCCGTTCTGGATATTGCTATTCATAGTTGATATATTCTAGAGGCAAGCAGACAATTCCTCAATAATTCTCATAAATACCCTCAATGGAAAAATTAATTTTCAAAGCTGGTTTTTCACACAGTACGGAATTATTGAGCAGGTTATGAAAATTGTCAATTTTTCAAAGCCTACCTGATAAAACTACTTGATACTTACGCATGACGCCTACAAAATTGTTTCCTCAGCATACTTGACTTTATTATCTCGATGATTTAGGGCTTTGACTTCATCAAATACTATCAAGACCTTATAATTTAGTTGTTCGTTAAATAAAAAACCAATCAGATAGTACTTTCTCAAAATAAATAAATTTCAGTACACAAGTATAAGCTATATTTTAAATTTACCGAAAAATCGAAATATCTCGGAAACTGATTGACGCAGGTACAACAAGTGCTATACAAGGATGAAAGAGCATATTAAAAGCAATTCTTTGGGATAATAAAATATTGGGGGTTACATTTGAAAAAAAAGAGAAAATTTGGATTTTGCATTCTACATCACCCTGTATACGATTTTAGGTCTCGGGCTTTTTTTAGAGCCGATTTTAAAACTAGAGGATATTTTTAATCTTCTCATGTAAAAAAAATAATTTTTGATTCATTACTTTTTGATATACAGTACGTTCATTTGTCCGCGATTTGGACATAAAAATGGTCATAACTTTTAAAACACCCTGTACAATGTAACAATGCCCTATATTGGAAGAACGGAAATAATTAGTAGAATCTGAATATGGAATAATATATAGGGTGTCTCATTTAAAAAAATGCATGTTTGCATCACCACGTAGTTATGGATCACCCTGTATAAATCTAAATATTTTCTGAGCAAGGAGCATATCCGTGGCTACAACTTTTGTATACAACTTTTTTCGCTATCTTCTATAGTAGTGGAGTTATCGACCGAGCCGGTACTAAAAACTCACCCTGTATATCAGTTGTTTACATTTATTTCAGGTCAAGAGACTATCCTACATTGTGCCGACGAGAATGCTTACATTCTTCGGACATATACACAGAAGCGATAATATGGAGAAACTTGTAGTTCAGGGTCATGCTCCTAGTGGCCGTTCCCCTACCCGCTGGGTGGATACGACGAAACAGCTGCTGGATATGAGTATGAAGAGCGCCACTGAACTGACAGTGAATCGCGAAAGATGGCGAGCTGCAGTTCTCAAAACTATTGATAATATTCGTGTCGGCAATACTCTAGCGCTGAGTTAATGCATTCTACGAGTTCACAGCACGTCAATTAAGACATTGTGACTGTGATGATGACAATTACTAAAGTGATTAAGGTATTGTGAGATGGAGAAAGTATCTTCTTTAAAATACTTCGGGGTAATATTAGACCAACATTTGAAATAGAATGCCCATACTATTTCCTGATACACAGGTTTTATGTTTTTCGAGAGATCCTTTCAAAGAAACACTTAGTCATGTTGTACAACTAAGTAGCCGTATCTGTTATACGTTATTGTTTTGTTATCTGGGGAGACGCTTACAACAGTGTATTATTAAACATCCTACATATAGCACAAAATACTCTTCTAAATATCGTGTTTAAGAAAAATCGACTATTTGGCACTAAAACATTATACCAAGTAGCAGGACTTTTGGATATCAAGTTGCTGTTGACCTATCACTGTGTACTGGAGCTTCATAACAATCCTAATAGGAAATTAGTTAATGCTACTGATCCTACGAGATTGTATACTAATACGAACCTTGATATTAAAACTCAAAAAAAACAGTCTGTCAAAGGTCTTTCTTCTTTTTTGCCCCAAAAATTTATAATCACCTTCCTCTTAATCTTAGGCAAATAAATAAAACTGCTAGTTTCAAAATTGAAGTAAAAAAATTCATCACAAATAATTCGCATCAGTTTTACAGCATTCATGTTGCAAATATGTTTACGAATGAATAGTGTTAAGTCTCGCTTTTTTGCTGGCTGGTGCCGCAGCCGAATGTACTATAATTTCTGGAATTTTTAGTGAATCTCGTTGGATTAACAATTCTTATCTTAGATCAACTCTTTGTATGCAGACTTTTCCAGTAACAGTCAATTATTTACTACAGCTAGATGCCCTTAGATACGGGGATGGAACTGGGATGGTAGAGAGAGTGTAAATTTGCTAACTCTAAAAATTTTGGTATTGTCGAGAATGTTTACAAATTACTGAGTCAATACACTTGACGCCATTTTCTGAACTGTCATTTAACGCTAGCCTAAAATATGTAAGGCAATGTAAACATAATGTGCAAGATTTTATGAGAAAATGACGTGCACTTTTCGCTCATACGTAGGCATTCATTCTAATACCCGTTTCACATCGACATTTTCTCCGCTTATTTATTCATTGATCAAGCCATGGGCGTCTTCAAGGTGTCACTGATTGTGTTTTACATCTGTGAATAAAGCCATGGATTTTGTGACAGCATGCAGTCACAGCATAGAAAACAACCAGCATGATATCTCTGAGGATTTCCTATATAAAAATGGTTCCCACAAAATTTGACATTGGGAAGGTTTTTTGATGATTTTACGGCTGTCAAGTTTGGGTAGAGATGCGAAAATGAAAATATCGATACCGGTACCAACTCGATATTGTTTAGCGTCATAGGCGCGTTTGGTTCGTACAGAGCATTTTGTGCAACTGATTGCACCCCTCAATAATTATATAATTATTTTCGATACCGATACAAAAGTATCGATACCAACTTGGAATGCCTCAATATGTATCGATGACAAAAATACTCGATATTGGTGCAGAAGTATCGAAGTACCGTTACCATCCCTACAAAAAACACATCCAAAAGTGTCAACATTGTTGCTGCGATATGATTAGCGGTTTTCGCAAAATCATAATTTGTATTTCTTTGTGGCCTTTTGACAGTAAAGCTCTCAATTTGATTGCGAGTCTTTATTAAAAAAATTGTATTAATATACAGAGACAGGTTTGCAACATGCATGACATGCATCATATGATTTATAAGGTTGGCACTACCGAATTTTACGACAAACTTGACCACAGATTAGAACAGGTTCTAAATCAGTGAATAAATCCAAGAAGAAATCCATTGACTTATTTGAAGTCAAATTCCTGTTTTACACTTGTCAATTTTGATCACGAACTGAATCCCCAAATTAAATCCATGGATTTATTGTTGATGAAAAACGAGTACAAGGCGGTCTACTCAACAACGATACAAAGTTTCAGACTACTTGACAGAGATTCCTTTTCTACCCTGAATGTGAGAGATGCATGCATTTTAATGGGACTTTGCCTAATCACAACATCCATTACACGTTATTGGTATTGGCAACAAGCAATGTGATTTGCAAAATAAATTAAATCAAGCGACACGCTAACAGTAGGACAAAGTTTTGTAGTTAAATCTAAATTAAAATTCATTACGTTGAATTGACCAACGTTCCAACTACAACTGCGGCTTTGTTGTAGAGGAAATTATTTGAATTTCAAAAATAATGGATTGCCTTTGAGGCATAAGCTATATATAGAGGACAATTGGATAAAAATCACCGCAGATATGATTTTGTAATACAAAAGCAGACCAATAAGTATTATTTTATAGAAAATTGTAGCATACGGAACAGCAGACCGCAGACATAATGAATGAATGAATGAATGAATGAATGAATAAATGAATGAATGAATGAATGAATGAATGAATGAATGAATGAATGAATGAATGAATGAATGAATGAATGAATGAATGAATGAATGAATGAATGAATGAATGAATGAATGAATGAATGAATGAATGAATGAATGAATGAATGAATGAATGAATGAATGAATGAATGAATGAATGAATGAATGAATGAATGAATGAATGAATGAATGAATGAATGAATGAATGAATGAATGAATGAATGAATGAATGAATGAATGAATGAATGAATGAATGAATGAATGAATGAATGAATGAATGAATGAATGAATGAATGAATGAATGAATGAATGAATGAATGAATGAATGAATGAATGAATGAATGAAGGAATGAATGAATGAATGAGTGAGGGAGAGAGGCTTTCTTGAGACCAGAACCACCTACATAGGTGAGATTGGTCTTGGATCCTGGCCATCTTATATCCTCAGGTTCAGCGTGATAGCTAGCTAAAATTTATTAGAATCACTCTATACTTGTGGACACACTAATAAATGATATCATGAGTGTTCTCGAACCCGACCTGTCTGCGATGTTATCTATGGGACAGAGAATTTGATTGATGTTTCATGTAAGTACTTTTGCTGTTTTTATTTGACAATACATTATTGAATTGTAAAAAGAACAAAGCCTCATGTATAAAAATCTCTAGTGCGCCTTCTCTTTTATTTACAGACATACAAAATAAGTTATATACAAAATCTGTAAGACATTTGGTATAGTAGATTACTCTGAAGAAAAAGTAATACACTGAAATATGCATTTTGAGGGAAGCAATGCACAATAAAGTTGGAAGTGCCCAAGAAGAAGAAGAATATACTGTGCAAGGCATGAAACCAAATAATTGTTATGGCTGAACATGTTTTACTTACACTATTGGACGTCATGCAATTTTGATGATAAAATTGAATATTTATGCGTCAATTCTTCTTCTTCTGCACTCTAGATTTTAAACACTTTGTTCGGCCTTCCGATATCTCTTCTTTTAGAGCATTGAGAAAATCTAGCTCTGACTGGAATCCTGTTTTCATGCATTCGACATGTTATTCCTCTGTTTCGAAGTCTGGCTAATTTTGTGCAACCTTTCTATCCCCCTAGAAACATCATTTCTTCTGTTTGGATCCTAGGGGCTTCTGTATTCGTAGTTGTTCATATCCTACTATCGTATAAGATGGATGGAACAGCCAATGCCGAATGATATTACTCCTACACTGAGAGATGCTCTGGAATTTGTATTCCAACAGGACAATGACCCAAGACGTCAGTATCACCTTGTACAGAAGCGGTTTCAGGAAAACAATATCCAGGTTCTTCTGTGGCCAGCACAATCACCAGACCTTAACCCTTTCGAGAATATTTGGTAAAAGAAAGTCTTCGAAAGCTCAAAGACACTATAAGTTCTTCTAAATTATAACAAACGTGCTTAGTTGCTAAGTAGCATGCTATCGAGTCACCAGAGTGTCTTCTATTCTATTATTTAATAAATTTTCTTAGTTCCTTTTAAACACTATTATGCTGAATTGTTTTTACTATCATGCTTGCATCCGCATGTGGGTTTCTCAGTTTAAATTCGTCGATTTTTTCCGACATTTTCTGGTACGAATTTAAATTATTATGCTTCTTCTTCTTCTTCTCCGTATGAATAGGATTTCTCCGTTTGTCTGCCTCTTATTCTGTTTCTGTTGTTGACGTTGCTGTTGGCATCAAATTATCTTCCCATCTTTTATTTGGCCGTCCTGGAGGTCTTCGATTGTATGGTTTATTTTTACATATGTGAGCCAATCTGTTGGGTCTCATTCTATTTACATGTTCGTCCCATTCTTTCTTCCGTGTTTTTATCCATTTATTGATGCTGTTGATCTTGCATTGTTCTCGTATGTTTTTGTTTGTTTGTCTGTCCCTGAGAGTTATTCCCATAATTGATCTTAGTGTTCTCATTTCTATGCTGTTGTAGATTTGTTTTGTTCTCTTTGTGTCTGCTCGTGTTTCTGCCGCATATGTTAGAATTGGTCGCATCGTTGTTTTATATACTTTAATCTTGCTTTCTGTAGGCATATATTTGTTCTTCCATACAGTTTCTCCTTAAACATCCACTAACTCTACCTGCTTTTGTCGCCTGTCTTTTAACTTCTGTAATCAAGCTCCTATCACTGGTTATGTCAATGCCCAAGTAGTTAAATGTCATCACTTGTTCAATAGTTTTACCTTCCACTTCCAGTTTACATCTACGTGGTTTTCTACTGATGACCATGCATTTTATTTTCTCCGCTGAAATTACCATATTGTATTTTTTGGCCGTGATGTTGAAAGTGTGGAGTTGTCTTTGCAGATCGTCTTAGTATCATCGCATCGTCGGCGTAACACACTATGTTGATCTTATGTGGTCCCATTCTAAATCCTTCTCGCTTTTTTACTTCTAATATTATTTTGTTCATCATCATGTTAAATTATTATGCTACTGAGCCAATTGAATAGCTTCTTCTTACTTTTGAACTTTTACGGCAGCACTTTACATTATATCAAAAAACCTTGATTATAGATTTGGATTTATTTGATAGGCTACGTGCATTTATATCAGACGTACTAATCTATTCAAAAATGTATATCAACATTCCAATTATAAGCTGAAATCGGGTGAATTGTTCACATATCTCCCTAAAGAGCGTAGTTTCAGTTATTGCTTTGAAATGTTCAGTACCAATTATATAGACATTCCCGCTTAAGTGTTCTAGAGGAATGCAACTATTCTGCCAATTAGTACAGCTCTTAGCTATGAAACGTACTAGAGAATTCCAAACTTCTGCAATAAGAACCGCTCTTATAGCCTCGAAATCCATAGTTCTAATGAGTTCCTAAGTCTTGTGACAGTAAATCTCTAACGATTAAGTAGTGGGAACGTGACGCACTTAACTTTTCATAGCCCAGGAACGACGAAAAAATCTTACGGTTACAATTTAAAATCTCTTCTCGACTGACATTATAAATATTACTTACAAAAAATTAACTCTACTTGGTATTAACTACAACAAGACCAAGGTTATGATCGTAGATAGACAACACGATAATCATCGAGAAATAAAGTCAGTAGGCCGTTGTGAAGTAGTTCAAACTTTTGTGTCTCGGTTCTTTGATCGACAATTCGGGTAGCTGTGAAAATGAGACTCGACGGCACATTCGACAAGCACGTGTGGCCATGACAGAGCTTACTAAAATGTGGCGTGACCATAACATCACTAAAGCTACAAAAATGTCGCTGTTTCAGTTTCTTGTGTTCTCCATATTTTTGTATGCCTCGGAAACTTGAACTGTTAAAAAGGCAGATCGGGCTCGCATAGATGCTTTTGAAATGTGGACGTGGAGAAGAATGCTGAGAGTTCCTTGCACCGAACATCGAACTAACGTTTCTACACTGGATGAGCTCGGTAATACAAAGAGACTATCTTTCATTGTGTCGACGAGAATGCTTACATTCTTCAGGCGTATTCACAGAAGCGATAATGTGGAGCAACTTGTAGTTCACGGTCATGTCCCGAGTGGGCGGCGCCGTGGCCGTTCCCCTACACGCTGGGTAGGCACGACGAAACAGTTGCTGGATATGAGTATCAAGAGCGCCACTGGAGTGACAGTAGATCGCGAATGATGGCGAGCTACAGTTCTCAAGACTTGAGAATATTCGTGTTGGCAATACCCAGGCTCCGACTTAATGCACTTTACGAGTTCACAACATGTCTGTTAAGACATTGTAACTAGGATGATGACTCGTCTGAGTAAGCTTCTTTTTTGACTATGAAGCTTTCAGAAACTGTATTGATCAACACCACGGTCACTCCATTGAAATCGCGGTAATAGTACAGAAAGTGTTGAAGATAATGTAAATAAACTCTTCTTAGGGTGCCATGCAGATTCCTGCGTAGGCGTTCATCCTTTCTCTCATCAGATCATCCTATTCATTGCAGCCCTCTGTAATTCCTGGAAGTCGCTTATTCCTGTTCAGTGACGGATGTTTCTCAGCCATGAGTTTTTTTCTTCCAATTCCTCTTCTCCCACCTTCGATCTTACCTTGAAGAATGAGACGCAGGAGGTGATAGTGTTCTCCACGCATTATGTGGCTTAGGTAAGCTATTTTCCTCTTCCTTATAACCTCAAAAAGTTCTCGTTCTGCTAACCCAGCTCTCTGGAGAACGTTCTCATTTCTTACATGGTCGACCCAGGACACTCTCAGCATTCGTCGCAGAGTCCACATTTCGAACGCTTCAATCTTATTTACAATGGCTGCATTCAGCGTCCATGCCTCCACGCCATACAACAGAGTGGACTAAACATAACACTTCATCATTTTGTATCTAAGACTGAAGTTCAAATTTTTGTCGGTAAGAAATTTTCGAAGTTTCAGGAAAATTGTCCTAGCTTGTTCAATTCTGCACCTTATCTCCTGATCTGGATCCCATCTTTCGTTTACCATGTATCCCAGATATTTAAATTTGCTGACCCGTTCGATGTCCCCTCCATTCAAGTGGATTCGGGTGTTTGGGGTATGGTTTCTGCTAATCACCATGAACTTGGTTTTTTTGATATTTATCTTCAGACCCAGCCTTTGGCTTTCCGCGTTAACGCGACTCATTACAGTTTCTTAAATATAATAAATTATTGGTACCTAAAGGAAGCTTGTCTTGAGTTTGGTAATATTCACTTTCAAATGGATCTTGAGGAACTTTGCAATGTATGCAGTCGATTCTTCAGATGCGAAGTTGTCCAAGCAACTCCTGACGTTTGGTTCGCTTCTTCTTTTTCTTAGAAATGATGTTCACCTCGGCGCAGGTGCCGAAAACTCTATATCGAACATTATTACATATTATCAATAATAAATCGGAGGTGAAATTTTAGAGAGTGGTTCATTTGACAAGTAGTTTGCTCTATGCAGTGTGAGAAATATAGACACAACAAGAACAAAAAAGATAAAACATATGAAAACATATGAGTCTTACACCCAATAACAAAAGCTAAGATAAGCTAAGATAAGAACCTGAGATATAAATGCTGAAATTGATGGAGAAGCGTTGTTCTGGCAAATGACAGAAGTACGTTAGATAAAAATAAAATTATTGACAGGACCTTTGAAGGAGTTGATGTAGCCGCGATGAAAAGAAAATCCAAACTGATTGGATATCTGCCAAGGTATAAATACTTTATCACCAAAAACTGGAATAATCAGGCACCAAGAAGAAATGCAACCCAAAATCAAGCTACACAAACGAAAGCTTGAAGATATTGTACTATTTGTATTTAATACACAGAAAAAAATACTGTTGCGTTTCTAATTAATTGTTAGTATTTGGATGTTTTTCCATCGCTTTAAATATATTTACAGTTGTTTCAAATCCATGTCATTGAAAGAATTCAATCCCTATATTCGAAGTAATCATAGGTACGCCAATACATTCAAAATAATTTTATATTCGTTCTAGCGATATGTATAGGTAATCCTTCTAATACCAGTATTGACATATAATGCAATCAAAACATCCTTTTGTTTTCGAAATTTACCCTATGTTTAATTTAAGCAAAGCATACAGTCTATTCAGCGTACAAAAATTATTACTGCAAGAGCAGTTCGTGATAATTCATCTGATAGAAATTAATTTTGTTTCAATGGCCCTTGTCGTTCGCTGGACTATAATCAGTATTCGGCGGGAATGATGTCCCGATTCAATGAACGTAAAATAAAGAACAGGGGGATTATCTCAGTGTTACTATCGCCGCGAACCTGCCAACATGGACGAGGTTGTTCCGTTGTGTTGTTTCGGTGCTAGCCGTGTTGTGTCATCTCGTGGTTTTGCGTATTGTATCAGCAATTGTGTGATTTAAATGCGTCCAGTTGTTGTATATTAAATGGAGGACCTACTGAGAAATTGGGACTTAGAAGAGCTAACACCCACATTTGAGTGTAGGTATTTAGATTAGTCAGGTAATAATGCAATGGTGGAGGCTTATGTCTAATTCTTATATCATGCTCCTTATAACTATATACAAAATCATTAAACATCCAAACGAATCAATCATCTGTCCTCGCAATAATATCTGTTAGTCCAAGGAAAAGAAAGTAGTTTAGAATCAATTACCAGACACATATTAGATTCAACGACAGGCAGCGACTGAATTATTCATTGGAATCCAATGACATCTTGTAGTTGAATCGACAATACGATATAATTCGTTACCAACTATACACTTCCCATTGGATAAAACATCGCTGTATTTGAGGAATGCTGAAGAGTGTAACGTCCCATTGAATCCAAGCGTAACTCTTTGACAGAACGACAGATTTTTCTGTGCGTACATTAAGACGTGCTATATCACCCTTGTTCCTCACTGGTGAAGCTTTGTGTCCTATTCACACAATTTAGAACTGTACCCTTATTTATGTACATAATTCGCCAACCAGTATGTGGAAAATGCATGATGCGGGTGCGAGTTGCAAATTAATGCATACATCGGCCTACTTAGCTTCAATGGGCGAGACGAAACTAAATTGACAGTTTGTTTTCGTTGCCATGGGACACAGTCTCCCGCTTCATTAATATTCGAGTTGAACAATGCAGGTGAATGTGCGCAATGAGGTGGTTAGTTTTCTGTTTACCGACCTCCTCGTAGCCTGATGGTATAATTTTGCGATGGTAAATTCTATTTGAACGCATTTGACACTTGCTGTTTAATTGTGCTGATGTGCGTGAGGTGCCTCTTATCCAATGCATTCTAAACGTTTGGTTTCCCTTTAGGTTGCCGTTCGAAGTATAAATGGTGTCCAAACTAAATTCCTCTAGAGATGGGAAACGGAATATACAACGACGTCCTACTGGGTAAAGCGTCCTTGGGAGTATTACCGGTTGTGTGTCCATGTTTGTATTTTTCCTCAGTCTTTTTACGTCTCACACCGATAGGTGAGGGGAGTACTGTGATCGGTCTGTCGGTCTGTCGGTCTGTCGGTCTGTCGGTCTGTCGGTCTGTCGGTCTGTCGGTCTGTCGGTCTGTCGGTCTGTCGGTCTGTCGGTCTGTCGGTCTGTCGGTCTGTCGGTCTGTCGGTCTGTCGGTCTGTCGGTCTGTCGGTCTGTCGGTCTGTCGGTCTGTCGGTCTGTCGGTCTGTCGGTCTGTCGGTCTGTCGGTCTGTCGGTCTGTCGGTCTGTCGGTCTGTCGGTCTGTCGGTCTGTCGGTCTGTCGGTCTGTCGGTCTGTCCGTTCGCATTTTTCTACCGTCGTAATCTCAGCAACTGCTGCATGGATTGTGATGAAATTTGGTTACCGATAAGCATTCAGAGAATCTAGGTGAAGATACGGGTTATACTGTTCTGGTTTTCCACTACAATGTTTTCAAGATCAGCAGATGACGTTTCATATGGGTTGTGAATGTCAGGTTAAGTACAACCACATCATTTTCAGACTATAATATTTCTAACCTGTTTATTATACATATAATAGGCACCCTATTTCATTAAACGGCATCGACTTTATTTTTTTTGTGGGACTGTGGCATTGTTATTCTATTCCTGACTTAGCTACTATGTGGTGGGGTGACATGTCCAGCTTTCCGATCATCTTACTGTTATGTTTACTTTTACTTCTGATGCGAAAGCATTTTAATTCTTAATCATTCTGAAGCTGCTGGCTAACTTTCGCAAAGTTCTCAGCAATCTCTCCGACGATCAAAATTTGTTTTCTTATCTCTTTTCCTCATTAAGCATGGCAACATCAATCAATTTCCATTATAAAGTTTTACAAGGTCGAGTATCACTGATAATTTGTACTTGTTCGGAGTAATTTCATTTGTAGCGATTAGTCTGTCGCAGCAGAACAACTTTGAAGTTCAGACGTATCATTTTTGAAGGCAATTAAGTATAATTAACGGCGTTGCGTTATCTACGGCTCATCAACAAAGGACACATTTTTTCTCGACTGCCCTTGCTTAATTAGTGCAGATGACAACAAAACTTATGGCAGATTTATTATTTGGACATAACTATATGTTAAAGAGTATTTTTAAAGAAAACAAATTTTCAATTTTCCCAGTCATACAAGCCTCGATAAAATTGTCCACACTCAACAACCACCATTCTTGTTCGGTTTGATAAATGCTCCTGTTCTATTTCCTGGTCCTCCTTACCCATAATATTAATAATAAAACCAAAACCTTCTAAAAGGGATGATACACGTACGAGCAAGTACGCGTACTTATGGCTCGACGACCTTTTTCGCCTGTGTGTCACCGTAGGTACGCGTACTTTAAAACCGTCGTGCAAACCGCCGGCGATCCAACTGGTTTGAAATCTTGCTCGTAGCTTGTCTCGGCTCGTACTGCAAGCAGCGAGCCTCCACTTTGCTTCGGCAGGCCATCGATGCGCAACGCTTGTTGTGTTTGGCGTTTGTTAAAAGTTTTGTTTATTTAGGAAAATTATCAAAATGAGTGATTTCAGCTTCACGTGTGTCACCGCGTCGAGACGAGTAAGTTCGCGAACTTAAAAACCGCGTACTTAAAATTCGTACGTGTGTCACCCCTTTTACTCTGTCAGCCTCAAGACCTGTAGCATTGTACGGTCCTTCCTGAATTCAGAATAATAATAGGTCACGTACTGACTTGGCATAGCCCGTCAATACTTGTTACTACTGCAACCATGAGAAAAAGAATAAGAAACGCATAATAGTAATCATATACCACGCAACCGTTTCACGCAATCTGCGGGACCTACGTGTAGCTATAACAACACTAAAGCAACCAAAATGTCGCTGGTTCAGCCTCTTGCGTTCTCCATATTTTTGTATGCCTCGAAAACTTGGACTGTTAAAAAGGCAGATCGAGCTCGCATAGATACTTCTGAAATGTGGACATGGAGGAGAATGCTAAGAGTTTCTTATGCCGCCCATCGAACTAACGTTTTCATATTGGATGAGCTCGGTAATTCAAAGAGTCTATCCTCCATTGTGTCTACGACAATGATTACATTCTTCGGACATATACAGAGAAGCGATAGTATAGAGAAACTTGTTGCTCAAGGTCATGCCCCGAGTGAGCGGCTCCGTGGCCGTTCCCCTACACGCGCGGTGGATATAACGAAACAGTTGCTGGATATGAGTATGAAGAGCGCCACTGAGCTGACAGCAAATCGTGAACGATGGCAAGTTATAGTTCTCAAACCTATTGATAATATTTGTGTCGGCAATACTCCAGCTCCGACTTAATGCATTTTACGAGTTCACAACGTGTCTGTTAAGTCATTGTGACTCTGATGATGATATAAATTTATTGAATATCATATACGTGGTAGCTATATACGAATATTTGTATGAGATCCCCACAACACCAAATTCGTAACGATTCTTTCATGAGAATATAATAACATAACACACAGAGACAGGTGAAATTATGGATTATTACGAAAACAAGGTTATCGTATTCTCAATGGAGGTGCTCCACATTTCTCAAGATGTTTGCATTGTCAATCGAAGCAATAATAGGAGGTCAGTTGGAAAATATAATATCCTTAATAAAACTTCATGCAATACTTTTTTTACCGCTGCTGCCCCACTATCGATCAAGTGACAGATTTTTGAAATATTTTTTAGCAAGCCCACAATCCTCCGTCCACGCACTATTGGCCCACTCTGTATGTGTATCATGATGATACAATGAGCTACTATAGCTAGCTATGAGGAAGAATTACAATACTGGTGCACAGAGTCAACAATGTTAGTCAAAGTTATGGTCTAATCTAGTCATCGCTAAGTTAAATATCAATAATGTTAGAATACAAATAGAAAATTAGGACATAGAGAAGGTAAGGACATTTAAATATCTGGACTGCTGGCTAAATGATAAAAGAATTCTTGATGAAGGGACTACAAGCAGAATTGAAATAGGCAGAAATACTTTTTCAAAATGAAAACAGTACTTTGCAACCGAGATTCAAGTTTAACTGCTCGATGGTGATCACGCTTGCTACGAAAGATTACATACGATATTATTACGTGCGGTATTGTCAGGTCTAAACCACTATGCGGCAGTGAGAAAAAAACCGTGATGATTTTGATAGCAACCATACTTATTTTGTGGTTTACCATTGTACAAAAGGAAGGTTTTCTTCCGTCAATTTTATTTGACAGTATTATCCAATAAAAGCTACAAAGTAAGGCGTCTCCGGCAACAACGTGTGATCATCACGGAACTGAACCATGGTACTAAAGTCTGAAATGTCGTGCTTCGAGGATCCTGCATAACCAATTTTTTATTTTACTTGTGATGTGATCTATTTTCTGCTTATGGTGTTTACTTGTTGTACGTAACATTTCTTGGATATTTCCGACCAAATCGATCATAATGTGAGGTTAGGCTAAAATCAAATATGTCCAATAATTTTTAATGTCAATTGTCAAATGCTGCACAAGAATAACGCAACGATTCACGTCACATATTTTGGTTACAAAAACTTGACACAAGGCACACGCGTATTCGTTATTCTAAACACACTGCGCATGGTCAGAATAATATTTCAAGGATAATGTTATTACAATTTTTAGTGGCTCAAAATCTCTCTCATGTCACGTAACTATAAAACGAAGAAAAATAGATTATTTTGGCCATATTTTTAGGAACATCAGGTACGATAATTTTACAGCTGATCGTTGAGAGAAAAGCGAAAGATAACGAGGGATCAGGCGTAAAAGGTTCTACTCTGGAGCTTACGTCAGTGGTTTAATATAAAGGACGCTTATACAATCACACTTGCGCCTAGCCGGACCGTGCAATGCGCATTTGTCATGACTACCGAGATGGACATTGACAGTGACAGTCTGACAGTTCTGTGTGCCGTTTGCAGAATTCAAAAATGACCATCCAAATGTTTTCTACTTTTATGCCGTGTGTAGAAAAGTCTTAAAAGTCCTTAATCCAAAATTTCTTTCTTATTGGTACTGAACCCAGAAAATTCAGCTAGTGGGAGTTGAAATTCATTTTGGGTATCATACTTTGTGTCGCATATTTTTAATTAAAATTGAGGATTTGTTTGAGGTATTTTATTTTTTTACATTAGTATATCTAATACAAGGAAAGTTGGTCAAAAAGGTAACGAGGAGAGTTGTTTCTTCAGAACTGGGTCCATCTTTCTTATATATTATATATTAGGTTAGTAGACAGTTTGTAACTTCGCTAATAATCCTTTACAACTAATCTAAAATACAGTGATAGGTATAATATGTACCGCATTTGCTCTTTATACATTAATTCGAAAGGACCAAAGATTTTCTTTACTTTGAAGATTAAGGACGAATTATTTTTAAAGATTTTTCTATAATTTTGTCAACATGAAAAATTTTACTATTTATTAGATGACTCACACTTTTCATTTGAAATTTGTTCACGAAGTATGTTATTCTTTAACTACAAATAATCTTCCACATTTATCCCCAATCTTGCACAAAGACAACTTATGCATTATTTATTAAAGTATCTTACTTCAATTTTTTACATTTTGAACTGTCAATAAAGGCAACTTTTATCGTTTTTCTTCTCGTTGAAGCGTTCTTTTAGAATAGCGAATATCCATTATAATAACTAACATCATCCCCTTCATGAAATAAAGTCTTGAATCAATTCATGTAGAAGGCAAGCAATGAAGTTGGGCTAGATATTTAAATTTGGCGGTATCATCGGATAATAATCGGAAACCTTAGGCAGTCTTCGGGACTGCGGGTTGGAAAGTTGCACAGTCCGGCTAGACGTAACGTACAATCACCAGTTTATCACAAGACAGAGAAGAATTTCAAATGATGGTCACCAACCTCCGCTGAGAAGAGGATATAAAAAGATAATATGTAAAGCTCTGATTTCTTTTTTGGTTATTGGTGAACTAATTATATTCAATAAAGAAGACTATCATTATTTCAGTGAACACCCTGATGAATGATGTCGTATGACCTGTATCCCTCACGCAAGCCAAACACTAGCCAACGTATTGCCAAAAAGATTGAAATTGCCGGTATAGGCAATTTATTCTTCAACGCCCATCCGTTCTCCGAAAAACGTAGAGATAACGAATGTTTCGACTCTTTCGGCTATACTTTATCACTGTCCTCGAAATAATTGATTTATTGGACCACCAGCAGTGGTATGACTTACGGGTCGCATAAATAAGGGGATGGCTAGACAATATACAAATGATAGTGCGTTTTTATCAGCTCAGGATAAATTGAGCCATTTTTCAACAAACGCCCAAATCAAAATATTGCATTGCATATTTTTGCATCTATACGGTCGCGCAGGTTAAATAAAAAAATACGTTCCTACCGCTACTTTTCTTTCTTTTTATGGTCAGCTTGACGTGAAGACTGAAAGTCTGCTGTAGAAGCGCTGCGAGAAGGTAGTTGTCGGAGCACGTTAGATTTGGAACGCTGCAGGCTGTAGCCGTCGGAAAACAAATTCTCCGTCGGCTCATTCCACAGCGTCGGAGTTTTCCAAAAGAAGGAATGCTAAAGGAGACTGGTTTGGAGAGTAGGGACCTCGGCCTGGTAAGGAAGAGCTCGTAGAGCCTCTCTAGTGTTTCTTGTTTGGTGTTGTGGTCTTGAAGAGCTCACCCGTACATCATTCGTGATAGAATCTGTGAGACAGGGGCAACTCGTCCACCCTTCTTTGATGTTCCAGACTGTTGAGGTCCTTTGTGAGGTTAGACGTACCAATCAGTCTAATTGCTCTCTTCTGGATAGTGTCCAGAAGCTTTAAAGGGTGCTTTGGAGCACATCCTCACACATAAGAGCAATACTCCAACGATGGTCGGATCTGTGCAGTAGTTGCTCTGGTGTATCAAGCTTCTTACAGCGGAACAATACTCCAGTCTTTAGGATACCGTTTTAGCAATACTGACGACGTGGTCGTGTCAGGACATGTTATTCTTGTTGTTGATCCCCAAAAACTTGACGGAAGTTGACTCGACTATTTGGTGACCCTCCATTTTCACAGTTGATAAGCCAACGTGAGACTTCTTGTCGTTGCCTGAGTTTTCTGTACGTTAAACTGTACTTTATTCACTAATCCCCTCGACAATTGTTTTGATATTTACGGCCTCAAATTTAGCCGTCTGACCTAAGGTGACGCATTTCATGCTTAGTCGTACCGCAAAGTCACGGCCTTCTAGGATTTATAATCGCTGCTATATTCAATTTTTTTCTGATACCTACTTATACCAAAAAGGTGATTTGCGCCTAAACGGTTCGTTTAAAGTTCCATGTGTGATACACAAAATCACACTAGAATTGACCAAGGAATCCAAATATGCAATAATATATAGGGGGTTCTATTCAAAAAAATGTAAGTTTGATGTATCACCCTGTATAAACGTCAAAATTTAAATGAAAATATTTTTACGTTACAGCTTTCAAGGGTCCCTACCACGATCGGGTGACAGATTTTCAAAATATTTTTTAGTGCGCCCACATCCCCCGTCCACGCACTATTGGCCCACCCTGTATAAAAACTTAACAATATATTTTTTTAAATCAAAGTATGCCTAACAATTTTATTTAGGCGAATATATCTGATAAATGCTACGTCTAGTACTTAACTTGTACTTGTCCCGCTGAGCTGTTTCATGTAACTAGCTCTCAAATAATATTACGTGATTTGGGCTTAAAGCTTCTCACTAACGTTTCATTTTCCTTTGCTGCCTTTTTCGATGTTACGTTTTGTTATAAATACTATACAGATATCCAAAACGTTAAAAAGGTAATCTAGTCATGTCATGTTTTATACGATAGTACTGGAATTACTGGGGCAATAGGCTGCCTGCGATATCTGTCAGGCTGAAAATCAGACTGTTATGGATTTTAAATAACCCGCCAAATAGGCCATGTATTGACCTAGATTGTCGATGGCCGGGTGGTTGGCATTCATCCAGTAATCTGGAAAGGACGAGCTTCGCAGTAGCTTTCCTGTTGTCTCCAACAACGTATAATTTCAATTCCGCTTTAGAGACGGATTTAAAGTATTACCGTGTAGGACGAAAACTTCATAAACGATACGTGAAGTTGGAACAACTTTACCTGGTATTTCATATAAACTTTTTGGGCGCTCATGTGGAGCTCCTGGAATTGTATCATAGATTTTGTTAGTTATATAAGTTCAGCTGTGTCAAAAAATTAAGAAGAAGCTCCTCTCATAACATTCTCTTCTGTAGCTAAGGCTGTTAGTCAGAACTTTTCCTGTTCATCATTACCACCCTGGACCCGATAGGACAAGTGAATCTCTTCTACTTCTAAAGAAAAAGCAGACATCTTGGAGACTTTTCGCAGCCAACGATATGAATATCCAAAACACGTACGCTGGGAAGCTATCCAAATATAGCAACTCTGGGAGCAAAACGAAGTTACCCTGATTATGTTAGTCTCAGGCCTTACACCAAACAAATTAATATCAGACCTACAACGGTTAGGCCTGGCCAAAAGTTACACAAGATATTTCAAAACTCTGTAGTCCAAAAGACGCGTAATATTGTACGATCTTTCTTGAGTTCAATTCAGTAATGGTTCAAGTGGATTCAAGTGATGGATTGGCACAGCCCGTCAACCTTTGTTGCTACCCGCAATAATGCGAGAGAAACTTAGGAAATCAGGATAATAATAATATGCCTTTATCTGTCAAACTACTACAAAAACAAAGGGTATACGGTGATTATTTTCTTTTTGTAATAGCTTCTTTACTATAGCTGAATTTTGTAACTATACTAGATCCACCGAAGAAAAAGAGCGCAAAAAATTCATGGTGTTCACGTGCTCTCGACATTTGCGAGACCTGTTTACACGGTAACCACCGACGGTAACAGTCAGTCCTTCCTGGAACGACAAAATGGACGGTGTCATACAAAAGTGACGTGAGCCACCGATCTGTTGTTTTGAGAAAATGTGTTCTGTAATCTGCCTTCTGGACTATTCTAGTTAAAAAACACTCTTATTATAATTTTTTATATTCAAACAAAATTAGTAAAAAATTACCAAACCCGACATAAGATTTATTAGCGGAATGGACCACCTATCTACCCAAATAAGCTGAAGTACGCTGAGTTTAATAGTGTTGTTTAACAGTTGTTTTTCCTCAATCTATGAATCTGAATCACGACCACTTCTTCAAAGATGTTTTCAAAATCTTGACTTTGGAGATTCTTTCAAATGAGAGATGATTATTCAAAACGTGAATGAGCTTGAAGACCAGCTTAATACTATGACCGTCGTAGGATTTTGACTATATGAGGTTCTTAACATAAGCATGTTTATTTGTATTTACATATTTACGTGAGCAGGAACCAACTTGCTTTCGCGTACTCATACTAGCTTCATATTCTAATCAAATATTGAAAATACCCCTACCAGGTCTGCCAACGAGTATACCTTTAAGGAATACGTTCAACCTGATCTTGTGCAGTTTTGATATCATATTTCATCTAGCAATTTATACTACCGACTTATAGTGTTTCAATAATGATGTACATCTCACATATTGTGGATTATAATACTGCTATATTTATGCAGAGGAGAAACAGGAATCAAACAAATTTGATGTTTATGTTCATGTGTTTTCGATGTTTGGCAGACCTGTTTAGACCACAATACGACCACGGCCATATTATGAGGAGGCGTCGACAAACAGCTATGTATTTGATTCTTCAAGAAAGGCGGCCTGTTCCCCAGATTTGCCGGTGTCAGGCATGCGCTTAGGCATTGGCATTTCCAGGTGGTGTAAGCTTGCCTCTGACCAAGCCACGAGAACTCACTGTTTGCTCACCTGTTTTCCCGTTTGTCCGCTGGATGGATATTAATGAATTTCTTCATCAGATTATTGCTTTGATAATATGGAAAAGGAACTTGCCCACAGATGTCGCCAAAATGTGAACAGTGGTTCAGCACATTTATGCTCAATGTAGAATGGAACGTCCAGGTTTTGGTGTCAAATAAACGATTATGTTAAATTCCTTATGGCACAACGCCATCCACATCGTATTCGTTTCAAGAGGCGGTCTGCTGTGGTGTAAGCTTGCCTACGGTCAGGCGATAAGAATTCACTCATCTTGCGCGTGATCACTCTTTTTCTTCGCTGGACAGATAATATTATGCTTCACTTTCCAGTTAAAAGGGTCATGATTATATTTATAGTTTTTGATTTGTGGTAAGTGTGTATTTTGAAACAAATTATAAGAAATACTTAGTTCCCACCAATTAGCCTGGTGCGCTACCTACTCAGTAGTAAGTTGAAGATACGCGTTATGATAAATACATTTTTGCAAAATTTCTATTACACACTTCCATAATCTATTAAAATTTTTGAGTATCACAACGTTTCATTTGATTTACTATTTTCAATGATGTTTAGGTGAGGACCAGTTGAGATATTTTTTCCTGGCTACTTGTCCGTGCGCCAGTTCCTACCTGAAGAGGTTTAAAGCTAATAAGTCCAAAAGAGAGCTTTTCTATCATCTGCCTTGTCGGCAAATTTCAAACAAAAAAAATATAGTTTGTTAATACTGTTACAACATTTCTTCTACAATCGTTACTTTTTGTTTTTAGTTAGTGTTAGTAAACTTTAGTTTAAACTTGCCAACGTTTCGAAAATTATATTTCCATCTTCAAGGCTCAAAGGTGTGGTATGCATCAGGTTCTTGAAAATATATTCATGCAAGTGTCCTAAATATTGAGATATTGGTGTTTATGTTTGTACACTTTAACTGCAGAAGGAGTCACTTCTCTTAACAAACGTTATAAGCAGATAGTCTACACATATGAGCCCTGAATATGAAAATATAGTTTTCGAAACGTTGGCAAGTTTAAACTAAAGTTGTGTTTGGTTTGGACCCTATCACACAAAAAAAAGAAAGTATCAAATGAAAATATGCCGCTAGCTACAGCGGCAAATGATCTAGATCGATACCAAGTCTGATGCTTTCACATTTTCTTCGCCAAAGTGTCGTATCCAATAAAGAAAACGATGCCTGCTTGTCCTTAAATGTATACATCTCCGAAATGCGTACATAACTTTCACGCGGTATCTCCCGAAAGGAATATACCTTTGAAAGTTACTACTTATAGTTCAGTCACCTTCTTCTTCTTCGTGTGCCCTGTGCAATTCCGCACGTCGGCGATCCCTCGTATTCTTCTCACATCATATGTAGGGTGCCATTTTCTGTCTGTCTGAATATTGTGGCGGCATCTCTTATTCCGTACCAATCTCTTATATTTCGAAGCCAAGAGTGCTGTTTCCTCCCCGGACCTCGTCGGCCTTCTATCTTACCTTGCAGTATCAATTTGGGTATCGAGTATCTGGCACCTCTAAGGTAAGATATTTTTCGATGTTTGACAATATCAAGAAGTTCTCTGTTTATGCCAGCGATTCTCAGTACTTCTTCGTTGGTTTTATGTACAGTCCAGGGAATGCGGAGGAGTTTCCGGAGTGTCCACATCTCAAGTGCTTCTATGCGGTTCGATGTTCGTACTTTAAGAGTCCACGTTTCTGCTCCGTGAAGTAATATGGACCAAACATAACACTTTAAGAAATGTAGTTTTCGCATATCCAACCTGTGCTATTACTTCTTCATCGCAGTCCCATTTACTGTTCAGTGTGGATCCTAAGTACTTAAAACGTGTTATATGTTCTATCTGTTCTCCGTCGACGTTAATTGTGATATTGATGTTCTGCCGAACAATTGTCATAAGCTTCGTTTTATTGGTATTAATTTGTAGGCTAAAACGTTTACCCAGCAGATTGATTCTATCTACAATGTGTTGAAGATACTCAGGAGTATTAGCCAAGATGGCAGTGTCGTCTGCGTATCTTAGGTTATTGATTGGAAAACCATTAATCTTAGTTCCTCTGTTCTCTCCTTCCAAGGCTAGTTGGAAGATCTTCTCTACGTAGATATAGACGAGAGTCCAACCTCTTGCTGCAGAAGCCATTCTTACCCAAAAACTACAAACTACACCTTGGAATATCCTTGAATGAGCTGCGTAGGAGAATAATTGTCATTGATTGGGAGACGGTTTTTATGAAAACATACCAGGTAAAATGATCACTTGGCAAGACCTAATATTACCTGTACCTGTAGTCAGTTATATGCAAGTTCTCTATTCAGGAACGTTGTAAAAGAGCAAGCACGGTAATCAGCACGTTGGAGTTACCCCGAATGTCAGGTTTCATCTCAATAGAAAGCCAAATAAAGATTTTCCATTTTTTTAGGCACACCCGCCAGCCCAAGAGATCTGAAATTTTTTATTATCGTCAGACGACACTGAGACCGAAAACTGCGACTGGATTTGTAATCAGCACCTTAAAATTATCCGAAATGCGAGGTTTCATCTGAATAGAAAGCCACATAAGGATTTTCGATTTTTTTAGGTACACCCGCCAGCCCGAGGGATCTAAAACTTCTTAATTTCGTTAAACGAGACTGAGACTCAAAACTGCAACTTGATTTGTAGCCAGCACCTTGAAACGCGAGGTTTTATCTCAATAGAAAGCCAAATAAGGATTTTCGATTTTTTCAGGTACCTACACCTGCCAGCCCGAGAGATATGAAACTTTTTATTTTCGTCAAAAGAGACTGAGACTCAAACCTGTGACTGAATTTGTAATCAGCACCTTGAAACTATCCGAAATGCGAGGTGTCATCTCAAGAGAAAGTTAAATAAACGTTTTCGATTTTTTAGGTACACCCGCCAGCCCGAGAGATCTGAAATTCTTTATTTTCGTCAAACGAGACTGAGACCCAAAACTGGGACTGGATTTGTAATCAACACCCTGAAATTAGCCGACATGCCAGGTTTCATCTCAATAGAAAGCCAAATAAAGATTTTCGATTTTTTCAGGTACACCCACCAGCCCGAGAGATCTGAAATTTTTTATTTTCGTCAAAAGAGACTGAGTGAGATACAATACGGTGACTGAATTTGTAATCAGCACCTTGAAATTATCCGACATGCGAGGTTTCATCTCAATAGAAAGCCAAATAAAGATTTTCGATTTTTTCAGGTACACCCGCCAGCCCGAGAGATCTGAAATTTTTTACTTTCGTCAAAATAGACTGAGACTCAAGACTGTGACTGAATTTGTAATCAGCACCTTGAAATTATCCGAAATGCGAGGTGTCATCTCAATAGAAAGTTAAATAAACGTTTTCGATTTTTTAGGTACACCAGCCAGCCCGAGAGGTCTGAAATTCTTTATTTTCGTCAAAAGAGACTAAGACTCAAAACTGTGACTGGACTTGCAATCAGCACCTTGAAATTATCCGACATGCGAGGTGTCATCCCAATAGAAAGTTAAATAAACGTTTTCGATTTCTTAGGTACACCCGCCAGTCCGAGAGATCTGAAATTTTTTATTTTCGTCAAACGAGTCTGAGACCCAAAACTGGGACTGGATTTGTAATCACCACCTTAAAATTATCCGAAATACGAGATTTCATCTCAATAAAAAGCCAAATAAAGATTTTCGATTTTTTCAGGTACACCCGCCATCCCGAGAGATCTGAAATTTTTTATTTTCGTCAAACGAGACTAAGACCCAAAACTGGAACTGGATTTGTAATCAGCACCTTAAAATTGTTTGAAATACAAGGTTTTATCTCAATAAAAAGCCAAATAAAGATTTTCGATTTTTTCAGGTACACCCGAGAGATCCGAAATTTTTTATTTTCATCAAAAGAGACTGAGACTCAAAACTGTGACTGGCTTTGTAATCAGCACCCTGAAATCATCCGAAATGCGAGGTGTCATCTCAATAGAAAGTTAAATAAACGTTTTCGATTTTTAAGGTACACCCGCCAGCCCGAGAGATCTGAAATTTTTTATTTTCGTCAAACGAGACTGAGACTCTAAACTGCAACTGGATTTGTAATCAGCGCCTTAAAGTTATGCGGAATGTGAGGTTTAATCTCAATAGAAAGCCAAATAAAGATTTTCGATTTTTTCAGGTACACCCGCCAGCCCGAGAGATCTGAAATTTTTTATTTTCGTCAAACGAGACTGAGACTCTAAACTGCAACTGGATTTGTAATCAGCACCTTAAAATTATGCGGAATGTAAGGTTTAATCTCAATAGAAAGCCAAATAAAGATTTTCGATTTTTTCAGGTACACCCGCCAGCCCAAGAGATCCGATTTTTTTTATTTTCATAAAAAGAGACTGAGACTCAAAACTGTGACTGGATTTGTAATCAGCACCTTGAAATTATCCGAAATGCGAGGTGTCATCTCAATAGAAAGTTAAATAAACGTTTTCGATTTTTTAGGTACACCCGCCAGCCCGAGAGATCTGAAATTCTTTATTTTCGTCAAACGAGACTGAGACTCAAAACTGGGACTGGATTTGTAATTAGCACCTTAAGATTATCCGAAATACGAGGTTTCATCTCAATAAAAAGCCTAATAAAGATTTTCGATTTTTTCAGGTACACCCTCCAGCCCGAGAGATCTGAAATTTTTTATTTTCGTCAAAAGAGACTGAAACTTAAAACTGTGACTGGGTTTGTAATCAGCACCACGAAATTATCCGAAATGCGAGGTTTCATCTCAATAGAAATCCAAATAAAGATTTTCGATTTTTTCAGGTACACCCGCCAGCCCGGGAGTTCTGAAATTTTTTATTTTCGTCAAAAGAGACTGAGACTCAAAACGGTGACTGGATTTGCAATCAGCACCTTGAAATTATCCGAGATGCGAGGTTTCATCTCAATAGAAAGCCAAATAAGGATTTTCGATTATTTAGGTACACCCGCCAGCCCGAGAAGTGTAACATTTTTTATTTTCGTCAAACGAGAATGAGACTCAAAACTGTGACTGGATTTGTAATCAGCACCTTGAAATTATCCGAAGTGCGAGGTATCGTCTCAATAGAAAGTTAAATAAACGTTTTCGATTTCTTAGGTACACCCGCCAGTCCGAGAGATCTGAAATTTTTTATTTTCGTCAAACGAGACTGAGACTCAAAACTGGGACTGGATTTGTAATCAGCACCTAGAAATTATCCGAAATGCGAGGTTTCATCTCAATAGAAAACCAAATAAGGATTTTCGATTTTTTTAGGTACACCCGCCAGCCCGAGAGGCCTAACATTTTTTATTTTCGTCGAACGAGACTGAAACTCAAAACTGCGGCTGGATTTGTAATCAGCACCTTAAAATTATCCGAAATACGAGGTTTCATCTCGATAAAAAGCCAAATAAAGATTTCCGATTTTTTCAGGTACACCCGCCAGCCCGGAGAGATCTGAAATTTTTTATTTTCATTAAACGAGACTAAGACCCAAAAATGGGACTGGATTTGTAATCAGCACCTTAAAGTTATCCGAAATACAAGGTTTTATCTCAACAAAAAGCCAAATAAAGGTTTTCGATTTTTTCAGGTACACCCGAGAGATCCGAAATTTTTTATTTTCATCAAAAGAGACTGAGACTCAAAACTGTGACTAGATTTGTAATCAGCACCCTGAAATTATCCGAAATGCGAGGTGTCATCTCAATAGAAAGTTAAATAAGCGTTTTCGATTTTTTAGGTACACCCGCCAGCCCGAGAAATCTGAAATTTTTTATTTTCGTCAAACGAGACTGAGACTCTAAACTGCAACTGGATTTGTAATCAGCACCTTAAAATTATGCGGAATGTGAAGTTTCATCTCAATAGAAAGCCAAATAAAGATTTTCGATTTTTTCAGGTACACCCGCCAGCCCGAGAGATCCGAAATTTTTTATTTTCATCAAAAGAGACTGAGACTCAAAACTGTGACTGGATTTGTAATCAGCACCTTAAAATTATCCGACATACAAGGTTTTATCTCAATAAAAAGCCAAATAAAGGTTTTCGATTTTTTCAGGTACACCCGAGAGATCCGAAATTTTTTATTTTCATCAAAAGAGACTCAGACTCAAAACTGTAACTAGATTTGTAATCAGCACCCTGAAATTATCCGAAATGCGAGGTGTCATCTCAATAGAAAGTTAAATAAACGTTTTCGATTTTTTAGGTACACCCGGCAGCCAGAGAGATCTGAAATTTTTTAATTTCGTCAAACGAGACTGAGACTCAAAACTGCGACTGGATTTGTAACAGGCACCTTGAAATTATCCGAAATACAAGGTTTCATCTCAATAAAAAGCCAAGTAAGGATTTTCGATTTTTTCAGGTACACCCGCCAGCCCGAGAGATCGGAAACTTTTTATTTTCGTCAAAAGAGACTGAGACTCAAAACTGTGACTGGATTTGTAATCAGCACCTTGAAATTATCCGAAATGCGAGGTGTCATCTCACTAGAAGGTTAAATAAACGTTTCCGATTTTTTAGGCACACCCGCCAACCCGAGAGATCTGAAATTTTCTATTATGGTCAAACGAGACTGAGACTCTAAACTGCAACTGGTTGTAGTCAGCACCTGAGAATTATGCGGAATGTGAGGTTTCATCTCAATAGAAAGCCAAATAAAGATTTTCGATTTTTTCAGGTACACCCGCCAGCCCGAGAGATCCGAAATTTTTTATTTTCGTCAAAGGAGACTGAGACTCAAATCTGCGATTGGATTTGTAATCAGCACTTTGAAGTTATCCAAAATGTGAGGTTTCATCTCAATGGAAAGCCGAATAAAGATTTTGCATTTTTTTAGGTACACATATCACGCCCCTAAGGGCCGGTTTGTCAATGTCCAGTTAAAAGTGTCAGATAGGTAGCTGCCAGATAGCGTTTCTATGGATACAACTGTCAGATAAGATTTACGGGATTCGTAAGTTTAACCTTCATTGTTTAAACAATTTATCTGACATAACCGTTGTAACTTCCAGATAAGTATTTAACTGGACGTTGAGAAACCGGCCCTAATTGAATCAAAATTAGTATACTGGTCACTGACTTCGCACTGTTCGAGGAATGGCAACAAACATTCAAACACACAGACAGACCGATAGTGTGGGAAGTAAAAGATGTAGGTATTTGATATTGGTGGCGATAGGTGTATCAACGATGACCGGCCTATAGAAGCAATAAGCCATAACCGTCTGCTGACCACGTCTTATCCCAGCGGCTTCTCTACTTGGTTCTCCCCTTTGCGTTTTTTCCGCTACATTGGGATGATTCGCTACACATTTTTCAGCTCAAGCTGCTTCTGTCCTTCGAGTAGCACGATTCCGCAATTACGTGAATGTTTCATCAGCAGTCTCCCATATTTCCTCCCTTTTTGGCTTGGTAGGGTGGGCAGGTAAGGCAGAAAATTAGGGAGGGAGAGACCCACATGAATTGTTAACTTCGTTGGAGTTTGGAGTTTAAGATGGAATAGATGTATAGCTAGAAAGCCGACAAAGGCAAGCCACATGTGTTGCTTACATTCGGCTGTCCCAGGGAAAAACACAGTGTATGAAAAAAATATATATTTTGAGCAGTTTGGTGTGAGAGTTTCTTCATTATAACGATAACAAGTTTATACTTATATTCATTTAGATAAGAAAATCTCGGGGTTGTGGCCAAAATTTTGAAAAAAGAGACTAGGGCACATCATAGAGGAGACTCTGGTGCTAACAGCTAAGCTTTCGGCAATGCTTATTGCCATCTTCAGGGCTTTAACGTTGAGGTTTGCCAATTTAAAACAGCAATTGCATTGAGTGCAAACGACTTCTCAATGCAGCTAATAATCGTCATAATTTTTCTGAAAATTTTAAAGAACTAAACTATCATGGCGTCTTCCACTAACAGGTCAGGAAACAGACAACATATAATTGTAAATTACAAATACACAGAAACGACCTTTATATGTTTAAATTTTTAAAACCCGTAGGTATTACTAAATCTGTGGTTTAAAAACACACATTTTATGATCTAGACTTTCTTAAATAAAGACCTTCTTGGACTAACAGGTTTTTATCACCTAAGCATGTAAAGGTCGTTTCTGTGTGTTTGTAATTTACAATAATTATATGTTGTTTGTTTCCTGATCTGTTAGTGGAAGACACCATGATAGTCTAGTTCTTTAAATTTTATGAAAAATTGTGACGATTATTAGCTGCTTTAAGAAGTCGTTTGCACTCAATGCAGTTGCTGTTTCAAATTGGCAAACCTCAGCGTTAAAGCCCTGAAGATGGCAATAAGCAGTGCCGAAAGCTTGACTGTTAGCACCAGAGTCTCCTCTATGATGCGACCCAGTCTCTTTTTTCAAAATTTTGACCACAACCCCAAGATTTTCTCATCTAAATCAAGTTTTTTGCCATAAGCTCCCTTCGTATAATCATTTAAGTAAAATAAAAGAGTAATGCCTTGATTTAGTTATATTAGAGCACAAATATGAATGGGCTTCAAAGAGTGCTGAGAAATAAACAGGTTTTTAGCATGAACTGCATATACTGTGTTTTGATCTTAATGACGTATTAGACAATCTAATCAACGAAGACAGTAAGTGTGTTTTTACAATATCACATGTATCCATTCATGGAAAATTAATAACAGCATTAAGACAGTAAAATACCATAATGTTTATTCTAAATGAACATTTATTGCACAGGTAATCTCACAAAACATATAGGTAATCACCTTTATAATAGTTTTAGTAATGGTGCAGAAAATTAAAAACTGGTGACTAGAGTAACAGTGTATTACAAAACAGTTTTTGATAAAGTACATATTATGAAACAATAAGTTCTAAACTAAAAGTTAACAAAAAACTAAATTCCAATGCTGGCCATCCTGATTTCCATTCTACCTGACTATTCAGACCACGCGATTGCTCACTTTCAAGAAGATTTAGCCAAAACGCACAATGATTAATGTTTTTCATTTTAGGCACTTTAAAGGTTGAAGATTTGAGTTGGATTTAGCCATCATCACAGTCACAGTGTCTTAAAATACATGCTGTGAACTCGCGAAATGCATTAAGTCGGAGCAAGTGTATTGCCGGCAGGAATATTATCAATAGTTTTGAGAAATCTAGCTCGCTGTCGTTGGCAATTTACCGTCAGTTCGGTAGTGCTCTTGATACTCTTATCCAGCAACTGTTTCGTCATATCCACCCAGCGTGTAGGGGAACGACCATTACGCCGCTCACTCGGGGTGTGATCCTGAACTACAAGTTTCTCCATATTATCACTTCTGTGAATATGTCCGAATAACGTAAGCATTCTCGTCGACACAATGGAGGATAGTCTCTCTGGATTACCGAGCTCATCCAGTATGGAAACATTAGTTTGATGGGCGGCATAAGGAACTCAGCATTCTCCTCCACGTCCTTATTTCAAAAGAATCTATGGGAGCTCGATCTGCCTTTTTAACAGTCCAATTTTCCGAGGCGTGAGGGTGATAAGTATACTCACATACTAAACGGAATGTCAAGTAATGGTTTCTCAGGAGATTACGGACAGATATAATAGCTACAGCAATATCTGTCTAACCTAGGAGACGATTAACAGAATCTAGTGTCCCTTAGCTATTGCAATAGGTTGCGGATGGTGCTTCTGACAAACATCCTTTTCCATATATGGACCACCAACAAAAGACCAAAAGTCTTCTCCTAGTCTTAGATTAGATGGAGGCTGTACCCATATTCAAAATTAACTGAAAGTTATGTTTAGGGTAAGCTGGTTGCATATGCTTTGTTTTTTTTTTTATTTCATTAAATTCATCTTGTTAGTCTGTAGTTTGTTCCTGTACAGTACAACAAAACAGCACGGTCTTTAAAAACAACCTAAAATTTAGTACGGTTATTGTAGTGACTGTTTTATGAACAATTAAATACAAAATTGAGATATCAGGTGTATATGCCTACATGATTTGATTTGTAATATTTTTTTATTCGCGAAAAAGATCTCTAAGTTTTAAATGGAAAATGGGTCTAGATAAGCAGAGGTACCGAAAAAAAACATAGCAATAGCAAAACTTGAATTATCGATCTTTAAGCCCATAACTGAAACCAAATCTGTTTTGTGTATTGATTCTCTACAAATATTTCGACCATATCAGTGCAAAATGTCTGAAAGTATAATTTAGAACAAGTAACACCTTACTATTATAGCTTGTCTCATAAACTTTTAAGCTTCTAATGCTTCTATCCATACATCGATTATATACTATATATATATATACTCAGTGCAAATAGGAAAAGTAAAAGACACAAAATTCCTGGGCCTTTATATTGACGACAAACTGTTATGGCACAATCATGTCGACTTTGTCGCAAAAAAATTGAACTCAGCTTATTATGCCATCAGAAACCTAAAAAATGTAGTTGAGCGAAGCTATCTACTGCAAGTATATTATGCTCTAGCCTTCCCACATCTCAAGTACCTGACTCAGTATTGGGGTGTGGCATCAGACTGGCAGCGCATTTTTATACTTCAAAAACGGTTAATGAGATTAATTTTCGGACTAGGTCCACTAGAATCATGTCGCAGTCACTTTAAAAGAAATAAAATCCTCACCTTCCTATCTATTATTATATTGGAATCAGTTATGATCATCAAACAAAATATAGATGGTTTTACGTTGAATCGTAATATCCACCAGCACAACACCAGGAATTGCGGTGCTATTCATATTCCGCAATTTCACCTAAGTACGTATAAAAAAAGTCCTTTCTACTTATGCAGTACCATCTATAATAAATTACCTTCGTCAATAAGACAGATACAAAGTATTCCAAAGTTTAAAAACAAAGTGAAAGATCTGTTGATAGAGAATAGTTTTTATAGCCTAGCAGAGTTTTTATAAGAAGCCCCACTAATAACCCACAACATAATTTTGATTTTTAACTTGTTTTAATCCATATTTATATAGCTTAGTGCATTTTAATTGACCTTTCATATCCTTGTAAATAGGCATCATGAATAAAAGTTACTCTACTCTACTCTACTCTATAACTAATTATTATTGTGGTACAGAAAAAAATGGCAACCCCAAGGTAGCGGCTATGGATACAGATTTGATGTCCCTACCTCCAAGAGTTTGGTGCATAAATTATAGGCTCTGACCAGTAAAACAAACATCAGGGACAGCAATTGATTTTTAGCGAATGCTACGTGACACAATCCTCTCGTAATAAATTGAATGGCCATTACAATTACTTTATTACCGGAAGGACCACATAATTCGTGGAAAAAGTTAAACTTTATTGTGTTATATACAGAGCCTTCCAAGCAACTTTCCACAATGACATGATTGCTAAGCTTAGTCGTTGAACTATACGATTGCCTGCCGTATTGCTGTATATTTCATATTGGCAACTTGGCAAGGTTTATTGAAAATTATGCTTGTTTTTAGTTCGTACCTATAAAAGTAGCGACAGTGCTGCAAACTCTATTTTGTTGCACGATTACTATAACCCTTAAGGGTCTAGGGCAGGGGTTCACAACCTGTGCGCCGTAGAAAGTAAAGAGGGGCGCCGTGAGTCAATCCTCTAAGTCTAAAGCACAAATATTTGTGGGTGCCTAAAAGGCAACAATACTTATTCTGACGCTCGCCGCACCGTAAAACTACTGGAGAAGATTACAACCTTCAGGAAAAAACTACAAGTTTGGATAAAAAAGACGAATGAAGGCGGTGGTCAAGATTGCTTTCCACAATAATTGTATAAATGTGCGGGATCCAATGAATTGGTTGTCACACAAGACCTGATGGCCCTTTTCACGGAACACTTATGTAATCTCACTGAATGGTTTTCGAAATACTTTGCAGATGATGATGAAAAATTTGCGTGGATCTAAGATCCCTTTCATAGCCAGTATTCTCCAAATCCGATTTGGTGGAGCTTTGGTTATCGATTCAAAATGAATATCCAAACCTAACTTCAAAAGCTTTAAGAATTTTTTATTCCGTTCGCAACGTCATATTTATATTAAGCTGGATTTTCAGCCGTAACTGTGATCAAGAACAAATATCGCTCAAGGATCAATGAGGAGCAAGAAATGAGAGCAGCAGTGTCGAATTTTATTCCACGTTTTGAAAAACTATGCGGAGATCACCAAGCTCAATCGTCACATTCATTTGACTGTCGTATTTTATTTTTGTTTTTCTTGAGTCTTTCTTTTTGTTTTCTGTTTTAGTTCTGAATTCTTGTAAATATAATAAAATAAACTTCATTTCCTATTGAGGAAGTTTTTATATTTGTGTCTACTATTATTGTGGATACCTATTTGTTTCGACAGTATCTATTTAAAATAGCTGTCTAAGGTAGGGCGCCGTGACAAAATGCCAAACTTGAAAGTGCGCCGCGGGTTGAAAAAGATTGGGAACCCCTGGTCTAGGGTATAGCGTGCGAAATTGAGAACCCAAGAAAAGCAGTATTCCCGTGTTACCGAGGAGGCCTTTCCCAGTGTGTTTGTCTGAGATGAGGGGAGATAAGTCCAAAAATCCAAAGGTAAGGTCAAAAGGCCCAAATGTCACCATAAAAATGAATTTCGCATTTCCAAGCTGCTGACGTTATCTTTGGACTTATAGTAATAATTCAAAAAGCAGATTGAAGAAGAAAGCTTGCGCTTTGTCATCTATTTGGCCTTTTTTGTTGTCGTGTTTGGTTGTTAAATTACAGACATTTGAAGGATGTACGATTTTGCATTGCGAGTTTTTTTGCACACTAAGAAACTTTTTTGGGAAAATCTCAAATAGTTGTCATTCATTAAGGTCTTAACTATCACCCTCTGAAATACTGTGCATGTAGTTCGAAAAACAAGTAAGTTCAGTTCGAAATGGAAATCCGTGTGTATACCCAGGCAGTGCATGCACCAGGTTCTACCCGGTTCCAAAATACCCGGTTCTACCCGGGTATTTCATCAGGCCACAGAACTGGTTCTGAAAAAGATGAGACACGAATTTCGGTTCCATAACGGTCCCGCAAGAAATTTAAATTTCGCGCCTCCACAAGATCATCGCATTTTAACAATCGAAGATGAGCTGAATAAAAAAATTCAAAAGGCAACCTCCAAATATCAGCTTCTGTAACAGACGACATGACACAAGCCATAAGACCCTCTACGGAAATGGCGATCAAAGAGGAAGGTCCTTAGCCAATGATAACCTTCTTACAATTCAGCCCAAGTTTGACGGCCATATCATTTTTACGGTGATTCTATGATAATAAGAAGAAATCGGTGAAAAACTAAACGCACCGGTAAATTTTAGGCAAACTAAAGATACATATAGACTGAGACTTACGATCACTGAGAGACTAATTGAAGATGATAGCTTTTCGTTGACTATGTTATAGATTTAACATTTATGTTATGAGAACGATTTTATGTTTCTTTATGTTTAATTTCAAGTTCCTAACACTTACTTATGTTCCTAATAACTATGTTATGTTATTTTCGTTATTTTTTTGAAATAAATGTTACTTCAATATGAATTAATCCAGTTCTTTTTTGTAGGCACCCTAGAACTGGTTCGGAAGCGGGTACCCGAGTAAAGTGCGTTTAGAACCGGTTCTGAAAATTCGAGAGCCGGACCGGTTTTGCATGCACTATACCCAGGCCCCTGAAAGGCTTTGTGGGTACGCTGTCTCAACAGTATTGTCATAGCTCCTAGACAGACACTCGATGACACTCAATAAACATCTAGAGGTCGAAAGCTGAGATCTTTCGACCGCGCTGCACACCAACGCATTGTAAATACCCTATAAATGCTAACATCGCCCAACATTTCACCTAATCTAATGTAATAGAATATTCAATAGCAGTTACAATGTTGTACTGGATGCTCTACCCAAGCGCCGCAATTACTCAGATGTTAGTTGCTAAGTCCGTTACCACCTTCATTATGGTAACATCTTCCTGGTGAATTCAGAATGACCGTGGGTCCCAGCTTCTTAGACAAGTCGATTATGTGGCACTCCCCAGGGCGAAACAATTTCCGCTGTTTGATATTAAGAGGAAGCGGAACAAGTTTTGTGATCGGAGATTTATAGAGGTCGGGGACGTAAAGTGGAATGTTTTTTTCCGGATTGATTTGCAGAAGGTTTCGGTAGTATTCCCTTAGGTTGTCTCCCTCATTTCCTATGTTTGAGCATATAAAGTACAGTGAACTTGGAAAAATAAAATTGGTTTATTTCCTTCCAAGTACTAGGTGAGATAGCAGTTAAAACCATATGAGTAGATCACAGAGTTAACATCTCTGGAGGGAGCCTAATTTGAATATTGGCCAGCCAACATCTATAGCGCTATTGCCACTCTTCTTCGTCCGCTTAAGGACCTTCCAGTTTTATCAGAATCTGGAAGTTTCCGCAGTTTGAACACATGTTCCTCAAAGTAATTAACTGGGTATTTAACTATATGTTAAAATATACTTACAATGTAACTGATTTACGTGAAGGTAATTTGTATTGATTTAACGAAATCTCAAAAGTGGTAAATTTCATAGCGAAAAGTCGCAATAACTTCTAATATGTCGTAAATCTGGCAACCTACAATCGGCCTCCTCTAAAGCTGTCATGTGGCTGTCATTGTAGTTGTGGTTATTGCGTATGTTGAGATTTTTGTTGTTTTAGTGTATATTTGAGTGACTTTGTGACTATTTGTGGTGTGAATTAAATGATTTATAAACAATATTGTCATAATTGCATGATACGACGAAACAAAAAGTGCATAGTTTGCTGCAACAGCAATGAATCGGCGAAGTTAGTATAGGTTTCGTTTTGGTCTTCAGTAGCGTAAAATATGGGGAAACACTTCATGGTAATAATAAATTATCAACTGTTGCAATCAAGTTATAATAAGAGTAACTCTCTAAGTATAGCTAAATACTAATACAACTTATTGTATCAGTTTGTAATATCACAGTTATAATTGAATCTATTAATGAACATCCAATTTTAATATAAAATCTTACGCCACTGGTAATGCCCTCAAGCTGTCAAAATTTCCGTTACATATTGGCTGGTCAGCGACCTGTGCATTTTGTTGTTTACATTCCCTCTAGAGATGTTAACTCTGTGGAGTAGATTGATCACTATCTACCGTGAAAAAATTTTCAAGGTTCTCACAAATACAGGGTACGTTGTCAGTATCGCATCGGTCGATAACTCCACTACTGTAGAGGATTTAGCCAAAAAAGCTGTATACAAAAGTTGTAGGTAAGGACATACTTCTTGATGATAAAATATTTTGATGTATACAGGATGATTCATAACTACGTGGTGATCAAAACGTTCAGGGGTAAGTTATTCAATTTTAGCTTCCCTGACAAAGGAGGAGTAAGTTATTAGAATGGTCCCATTTTCGCAAATTAGACCGAAATCCACATCTTAGTTGTCATTTCCAAGGCAAGATCACCTTCTGACTCATTTTCTGAAAATAAAATGATATGTTATATTATTTTTCCTAAGTAACCCCCACCGCCCTCCCACCATTAAATCGCTGATTTATTTACACCATCGACCAAAGTCGACCAAAATATAGAGAACAGAAAACTCTTTATAACAGTAAAGCTTGAAATTATTTGGCAGTTAATGCCATTTTTTGAGATCTTACTTCAATGGGGTATTTTCCGAACAAAATTTTATGACGGAATATTGATGTTACGTCCCCAAAAACCATGTAACTAATATTTTTACTTTTTACTATTTACGCGAAGTGGCTTGAAAGCACCTGCAAATTTCAAACATAAAATTTCGCGCCAAAGCTGTGACGTAATAAAGCTATCCTTAGAATGTGGCTCTACTTTGTCATACGACCTCCTTTTCTCCATCTGCAGACATAAACTCCGCTTCGTATTGATATTGACAGATGATTGTTTACATCATTTCATGATCTATTTTGGTTAAATGAGATACCGTGGCAGTCGTGACACCAGGGGAGGTTATGTATGCATGGCACTAGTGACAGGCTGTTAAAGACGAGTGTTGCCGAATGACGAGTAAAATTGTGAAATGTAACTATGAAACATTCTCAGGGTCTAATTACATAACAATGCAAAAAGTGGAATAGCTGTGCAATATAACATTTATAGTCTACAAAAAGAGGGAAACTAAATAAACATAAAATAAAGTTTACATCCTTTAAGAAAGACTATGCAAAATATTAACAACGTGACAACCTTGAATCTACGCTCAATTCAAATTAAAATAGTCACATCCTATCTACCTCCGACATAAAAATCAATTTTGATTGGTTGATTTCTTAGGCGGGAGGTTTAGGAGATTTTAATGAGCTCTTTTCAAAGGGATGATTTTCAAAATCTATCTTTACTCCACGTGGGCAGAAAAAAATTGAGTAAACACTGCCATCATTACAAATTAGATACAAGCAATCCATTTCAGCCATTAAACAGGCAATATCAGCAAGTTGGAAAATACCCCATTACTACTTGAATTTAGCCGACATCGTATCTCTCACAGTTTCCGAGATACCTGTGCTGGCTCTCCTTATCTTGGACACCCTGTACAAAAATAGCCATAATTTTGAAATACCCTGTATAATGTTATATTACCTCACATTATAAGAACGAGGATCATTAGTAGAATCTAAATAAGGGATAACATACAGGGTTATTTAAAAAAATTGTTGTTTACATCACCACGTAGTTGGGAATCATTCTGTATAAATCAAGATATTTTTTGAGCAAGGAGCATACCCTTGCATACAACTTTTATATAAAACTTTTTTGTTTTACAGTAATGCAGTTATCGATCGATCCGGTACCGAAAACTCACCCTGTATATCAGGGTGCGGCTGCTAAGTATTATAGTAATAAATGGTCACAATGAATAAAATGATCTCCAGCCATTGCAAGTAGGAAATATAGTAGCTGTTCGCAATATTCGTAATATTCATGTTGCCGTTAATTGATCTGTAGCTTACAATCTTCAACTCTAGCTCAGTTCCTGAAATTTGAGGAATTGGTTCATATTTGAGTGGACAGTAAAATGTGCATTGAAATAACATTTACTATTTATTATTCTTTATATTTGTAACTCGTCTAATAGTGATATTAAAATCGTTATAAATATTTTTGAAACTTGTTTAATAACCGCCATGTATTGGCTTACTTCATTGTGATAGGAAAGAAAGTAATTTCTACATGTTCTGCAAAAATAGTAAAATGTTATTTTTTTACTATTCTAAGCAATAATTACTTTGTTAATTCACGATCATAGCTCATTGTAATTACCACCGATTTGTAGAGAAGCCGACAGGATATCGTACAAACTGAGGCTTGAGAATAAATTTTTGCATTAGAATTTATACTCCATCCAAAATTTGATGAAAAACCGTGATTGCAATATTCATGCGCAAGCTGGGTCTTAAGTCATCCATACGATTCAGACCAATCTCAGGTTTAGCGTACCTCTGGTCACATTTTTTTATATTTAGATACAAGTTTTGTAGAGTACCATATAGACAGCATTTATTCAAAGAATCTGTCGATTTTTATTTAAATTAATAGCAACCATTTTCTCACGCAGGTATCTGTCTAGCCATGTTCTTTCCTTTATAAAATATCTACAGTACATGTCTCACATGACCAAATGAGGTCATACCAAGATGGTTCCCTATGTTACATTTGCTGGTAGTTTTAAGAGAACTACAAACCACTTGATGGAGGGAACATCAAATGGGTCAGCAAATTTAAATATCTGGGATACATGATAAACGAAAGAAGGGATCCAGCTCAGGAGATAAGATGCAGAATTGAACAAGCTAGGACAATTTTCCTAAAACTTCGAAAATTTCTTACCAACAAACATTTGAACTTCAGTTTCAGATACAGGATGATGAAGTGTTATGCTTGGTCCACTCTGTTGTCATTGTAAGTAAGGTTGAAGCGTTCGAAATGTGGACTCTGCGTCGAATGCTGAGAGTGTCCTGGGTCGACCATGAGAGAAATGAGAACGTTCTCCAGAGAGCTGGCGTAGCAGAACGAAAACTTTTTGAGGTTATAAGGAAGAGGAAAATAGCTTACCTGGGCCACATAATGCGTGGGAAATGCTATCACCTCCTGCGTCTTACTCTTCAAGGTAATAACGAAGAAAGGAGAAGAGGAATTGGAAGAAAAAAGCTATAATGGCGACTTCCAGGAATTACAGAGGGTTGCAATAAATAGGATGATCTGATGAAAGGATGAACGCCTACGCAGAAATCTGCATGGCACCCTTAAAAGAGGAACAAAGCAAAAAGTCTACGCAAAAAATACTTTCTGAGCAACCCCTGACTGTTACTCATCACTCTCACAATAATAATAATAATAATGTCTTTATTCTCCCATGAACATAATTGTAATTAACATTGTAATGATGTTAGTTTTAAATGAGCACAGTAGGAGGATCTCAAGGAGGGGTTCACAACTTGGTGCTCTTCCACCCAATCCTTGCTTAATTCATCAATATAAACTGTATGACGTCTACAAGCCTATACTACCTTAACCTAGCTTAAACTAATACTAGGGGGTTCACTTACATATAGCAATACAAAATAATGAATAAGGTTTTCGTACTCCATGAACTATTGTTGTGACAGATAATTAAGGACAAACTTTTTGAATCCGGTCTTTAACATGTAATGGGATGCTATTGTATAAATTGTAGATATTAAATTTGAATCCTCTTTCGAAAAGTTTTGAATTATGGAATGGCGCAGCGATTAAATTCTTATTCCTAGCATTGACATCATGTACATCAGAACAAAAACGTATTTTATTATAGAGGTATGGCGGAGACTTAGATATTACTATATTATGAAATAAACATAATGCATGCAATTTAAACCGACTATTCATACAGAGCCAATCTAAGTCTTTAAGTTTATGCAAAACGTGATCATACTTTCTAATACCATAGATATAACGAATGCATGAGTTCTGGACGCGTTGTATTCTGCGCATGCTGTCCTTATCCAAACACGAAGCAAACACAGGAGAGCAGAAATTGAACTGAGACAATACCAGTGAATCACACAGCATTTTCTTGGTTTCAACAGATAGGTATGATCTGTGCGGATAAAGCAACTTTAGCGCTGCATAAGATATCTGTATCTTCTTTGAAATGTGAGCCCGAAATCTAAGATCCTGATCAACTACTAGTCCTAGATTTTTAGCTTGCTCAGCAATGCGGATATCCTGCCCGTCAATACAAATATTTATACGGTTCGAGGGTTGCTCTATACCTCCGTCAATCCACCAGTACGCAGACAGCTGTTTCACGCTTATTAGCGATCATCAGTGCGCCATAGGTCGATTGACGGAAGTAGAGAGCATCAATTTTTCCATGTTTAATAAACATGTGAAAGATGTACGAGTAAGACAGAAGAAATTCTGCCGGTGCGCCATCTAGTACCCGAAGGTGACGGCAACCAAAGAGAGAAACGCCACTAGCAGCAGTAACCTCTCCCTGGTGGAACGACAAGGCTCGTTCGCTTTTTGCCACTAGAGGCGCGGATTCTGACGCTCGCAGCGTAAAGCCGATATACGAGGGTTGCTCTATACCTCCGTCAATCCACCAGTACGCAGACAGCTGTTTCACGCTTATTAGCGATCATCAGTGCGCCATAGGTCGATTGACGGAAGTAGAGAGCATCAATTTTTCCATGTCTAATAAACATGTGAAAGATGTACGAGTAAGACAGAAGGAATTCTGCCGGTGCGCCATCTAGTACCCGAAGGTGACGGCAACCAAAGAGAGAAACGCCACTAGCAGCAGTAACCTCTCCCTGGTGGAACGACAAGGCTCGTTCGCTTTTTGCCACTAGAGGCGCGGATTCTGACGCTCGCAGCGTAAAGCCGATATACGAATCGACCTATGGCGCACTGATGATCGCTAATAAGCGTGAAACAGCTGCCTGCGTACTGGTGGATTGACGGAGGTATAGAGCAACCCTCGTATCGAATGTGTGGGAAGTACTGAGTCAATCAATTTAACTACATTTTTTACCACTACTATTATTACTAGTAATACTGCTACTACTGAGGTCAATCATGATTCCACCATGAAGCGTTCGAAATGAGTCCAAATAGTAAGCCACTAAAGTTTCACATACTGGCTTTTGGCGAATTATGAATACTTTTAGGTGAATCTAAACAACACAACTTTTCGTATATACCTACTCGTATCAATTCCAGAGTCGCCTGGTCGCACCTGCGCCCAAAAGCCTGAAATTATCTTCCTGTATTCCAGACAATTTCTGCATATTTATGACCAGATGCTTCCTTCCTAACCCATTAATAATAAGGTAGTGTAATAACGAAATTGTTTGGAGTCAGTTTTAACAGTGTTTCCATTACGGGCTAAACATTCTTTTGTTTTAATGAAGCGATTGATAAACATCCTATAAAGTATCATCTATAATATCTCATATTAGGCCTTCCCTCTGCGACTTTTATGGGCCTTACATGGACATTGATGTCTTAAGTCATCACTCCGTATTGTCCAATAGAGAAGCGATCAAACAGAACGCAATAAATGGACTTTGTCATTGTATATTTACAAAAGCCGCATGATAAATCCATTGGTGGCATTAGGACCGCTCAAAGTCCAATGAATTCTGTTTGGGTTAAGCCTCAAAGGAGAGCAGTTGCATCAAAACGTAATATATGTGAAGTATCTTGAAAATTATTTATGACTGATTCAAGACGTTGGTAATGTATATGGTAGTTAAAATTATTCACTTCACTTTTTAACATATGTCAAGTGACAAAGACAAAATATGTAGATAATAATCAAGAGGTTGTGAACCTGACCCTAACACTCAATGATGGTGAAGGAGTAACGATGCAGAGCGGTTAAAAATCATGCCCCGTCAAAATCTAAATAGAGAACACATACAGGGTGAGTTTTTAGTACCGGCTCGGTCGATAACTCCACTACTGTAGAAGATAGCGAAAAAAGGTGTATATGAAAGTTGTAGCCACGGATATGCTCCTTGCTCAAAAATTATTTAGATTTATACAGGGTGATCCATAACTACGTGGTCCTGCAAACATGTATTTTTTTAAAAAGACGCCCTATATATTATTCCATTTTTAGGTTCTACTGATAATTTCTTTTCTCACAATACAAAGTATTATAACATTATACAGGGCATTTCAGAGGTTATGACCATTTTTATATCCAAATCGCTGTCAATCGAATGTACTGTATATCAAAAAGTAATGAATCAACAATTATTTCTTTTACATGGGAAGATTAAAGATGTCCTCTAGTTTTACAATCAGCTATAAAAAATCTAGAATGTCTCTCTTTTTTTAAACGCAACTCCCAATATTTTATTATAACAACGAATTGCTTTTCATATGCTCTTTCATCTTTGTATAGCACTTGTTGTACCTACGTTAATCAGTTTCCGAGGTATTTCGATTTTTCGGTAAATTTAAAATATAGCTTCTGTTTGTGTACTGAAACTTATTTATTTTGAGAAAGTACGGTCGAGTTTGTTTTTTATCCAAAGAATAATTAAATTACCTATAAGGTCATGATAGTATTTGATGAAGTCAAAACCCTAAATCATAAAGATAATAAAGTCAAGTATGCTGAGGAAACAATTTTGTAGGCGTGATACATAATTATCAAGCAGATTTATCAGGTAGGCTCTGAAAAGTTGACGGTTTTCATAACCTGCTCAATAATTCCGCACGAGCTTTAAAAATTTTCCATTGAGTGTATTTAGGAGAATCTTTGAGAAATTGCCTACTTGCCTCTAGAATATACCAACTGTGAACAGCAATATCCAGAACGGAGGCACTTTAAAACTAATGCGTTTGAAAGACTGAAGAACCGTTTTATTTGAACTGTGTAGTTTAATATTTCATAGCCTACCTGATAGATCTGCGTGACAATTATGCAAGACGTCTATAAAGTTGTATCCTCAGCACACTTGACCCACATTATCTCGTTAATTCAGTGTTTCCACTTGATCAACTACTATTATGGCCTTATATTTTAGTTGTTTGTTAAGCAAAAATAAAATTTTATAGTCTCAAAACTAATAGATTTTAGTAAACAAATAGAAGGTACATTTAGAATTTGTAGAGAAATCAAAATATGTCAGAAACTAATGAATACAGCCATAACAAATGTTATACAAAGATGAAAGAGTATATTAAAAGCAATTCTTTGGTATAATAGAATATTAGGCGTTACGTTTAAAAAAAGAGAGAAAATCTAGATTTTTATAGCCGATCTTAAAACTAGAGGATATTTTTTATCCATCCGTATAAAAAAGTGATTTTTGATTCATCACTTTTTGATATATGGTACGTTCATTTGACAGCGATTTGGATATAAAAATGGTCATAACTTTTGAAATACCCTGTATAATGTAACAATACCCTATATTGGACGAACGGAAATCATTAGAAAAATTTAATAAGGAATAATGTATAGCGTGTCTCATTTAAAAAGATGCATGTTTGTATCACCACGTAGTTATGGATCACCCTGTATAAATCTAAATATTTCCTGAGCAGGGAGCATATCCGTGGCTACAACTTTTATATACAACTTTTATTGCTATCTTCTACAGCAGTGGAGTTATCGACCGAGCCGGTATTAAAAACTCACCCTGTGTATGAACATAATTATTCTCTATTTTTTTTTGACTTGCGCGCGTTAAGCATCCAACTCAATATCCACATTTTCCGGCAGTGTAAAACAACCCTGTTATTCCCGAGGCTGAATTCTTTCACGAAGAATATAACAAATCCCAAGAGAACACAACCCGAAAAAAGTCTGATACATTCTCAAACAGACACATAAAAGATTTTGAAAGCTTTCCATTCCGTATGACTGAAAGTTATATTGGAAAGTAAATGTGTTTTTCCACACGAGAAAGCGGTGACCTTTTATCGACTTGCCAAAAGAATTCCAGCTCGGATTTATATCAACACGCCACGAAACAAAAACTTATCATGGGCTCCCCGGGATGAAAAGAGAAAACCAGAAAGGTGTTTTCAAGAGAAAGTCTAGAAACTCTGGTAGAAGAAGGTGAATAAGTGGTGCTGGAAAGTTGCTTTTGAATCTAGTGAAGAATTTATATCAAACAAAGTTCGAGTATACCAATTGTACCTTACTGGTTTGTAGATAGTTCAATGGTAAAGCTGAATTTCCATCAATAGAAAGTACCATGGAATTGACTACGTATTATATATTTTGAAAATGACAATTAAATTCGCAATAGGGATGGTGCCGTGGTTGGTTGTTAGTAGGCAAATACAAATCTTGTCCATTGTTGGACACTCTGCTGGCCAGGAGGCTTCGTAATATGGCACCTCAAAACCTTCCCATTTTTTTACGTTTGTAACATGATTTGCGTTATCTATAAATTTTTAGTGGTATTCATTTTTGACTCTTTTTTTCATTTTTGAGGTTTTTGGTGACAAAACAGACGGCTATATCCGTCGTGTCATATCACAGCAGACTTTATGTTCTAGAATGGCAACCTCGGTTAAAGCCGTCTGATCAGTGTAATCGTAAAACACATCTTGTGGGAAGAAAAAGACAATTTTCGAGACAAAGGCTAGAACAGAAACATTTTAATGTATCAAATTTATAAACAAAAACTCTCACTCAGAATATATATAAAAACAAGACATCAAATTTATTAGCAAACAGAGGTATCCCCGAACAAAATAGAATTTAGGCACAAATTTATGTTTGACGCCACTCTTCAAAGCAGTCTGGACACAAAGCAGGTTTATTTTCACTACTCTTGCATCTATAGCTAGTTTTTTTGCGTTTTCCGGACTTAAAACATTGTCTGCATCTAAGAAAATATAATTTTATTTTATGATCGTCTGGTAGGGGCAGCTTCTCTGGAAAATGTCTCACAAGTGCTTCGAGTTTTGTATTGATATGAAACAATATATTCACACACACTTGCAATATGGCAGCTGTACACGTGGTCAATGCATCACATTGGAGGTTATGGACGGTTATAGCCGTCGTGCCGTTTTACCCATGCACCTTAAAACATGAATAGTTGGGATAGCGTATAGTGGGTTAGAATTTGGCAGTCTTAGAAATGATGGCCTTCACGTTACAGCACTAACATTGCTTAACAGGGCAAGTGGTACGTTCTGACGGTCGTCGCCGTTCTGCCGTAACAAGCAGATAACTTTTTGACTGATATAGCCGTTGTGACGTATCACGATCACTCCCCGCAGACGGCTATGGCCGTTGTGTCCAACAACGTGTTAATCTATATTCAAAACAAATTTGACATTTGACATAAGATAGCTCAGTTGAAAATTCCTGTGTAGACATTTTGAAATCGTGTCCAAAGTATTTACAACAAATAGCTTCATAAGCTTATTTTGACGTGGGTGCATACCTTCTTATGCCTCTTCATTTTATTGCTCATCGTAACAACCTATGCAAATGCAAAGCCCAAACTTACAACAGTGAATGATAATGACAAGTTGCGTCAAACTAACAACGAATTGTGTAAATGTAAATACAATGCTCCACCAGCGTCTTATTCACCATTGACGAAATTCGAGCCCAGCTGTTCTAAGTGAATAGACAACCCTTCAGTTCAAATAAAAAAGAAATGATGCCGGTACATTTATCTGTCATCGCTTATTGACACAGAGACATGTTTTCTATGCAAATCTCTATAAAAGAAGTGATACACGTACGAGCAAGTACGCGTATTTATGTGTCGACGACCTTTTTCGCCTGTATGTTACCGTAAGTACGCGTACTTTAAAACCGTCGCGCAAACCGCCGGCGATCCAACTGGTTTGAAAGCTTGCTCGTAGCTTGTCTCAGCTCGTGCTGCGAGCCGCAAGCCACCACTTTGTTTCGGCAGGCTATCGATGCGCATTGCTTGTTGTGTTTGGCGTTTGTTAAAAGTTTTGTTTATTTGAGAAAATTATCAAAATTAGTGATTTCAGCTTCACGCATGTCACCGACGTCGAACCGAGTAAGTTCGCGAACTTAAAAAACGCGTTCTCAAAGTTCGTACGTATGTCACCCACTTTATATCAAACAAAGTATCAGTATATCAATTGTACCTTACTGGTTTGTAGATGGTTCAATGATAAATCTGAATTTCCTTCGATAGAAAGCTCTAATAGATGTATCATGGAATTGGCTACCTGTTACATATTTCAAAAATGGCAATTAAATTCACAATACAGATGGTGCGCATAGTTGTTACTATGCAAACACAAATCTTAACTGTTAATCTATGTCTCTGCTGCAAATTCCGGTGTAGACACATTGAACCGCGTCCAAAGTATTTAGAACAAATAGCACGGCTCAACAAACATTCAGTTGTCTTACTCAAGGTCTGGGGATGCTTTGGGCCGATCCCTTTACGCATCGATATTTTGGGTTAGAGAGAGACTATCTACATAGAAGATGGGTATAGAGAAAGATAATAGTAGAAGGGGGGTAGTCATTGCCGAAACAAAAACCAGTTAGGTAACAAACGGTTAATAATTGGGAATGCGACAAATAACGCAAAAATGGACTCTTTCAACTTTATTCCAAGCCTTCGGAAACTTATGATTCCATCTTCAGGGCTACAATAGAATTTTAAGCATGAGTAACAATCTCAAAAAGGATCAAAAAGGATGTTAAATACTTACAAAAGCTAGAGAGGTTGACGCGTAATGATGTTAAAAGGAAGAGTCTTCACAATAATAGCACAATTTGTGTAGAAACACAAATTCGTTGTCACAAAACATTGGAAAGATAATACAAAGGACTTTGAACAGTTGAAACACATTAAAACCAGGTATCTGTGGTAAAATCGGTTATTTCTATTAAATGAGCCGCGTGGAAATGTCGTTTTAAAATGAATGACATTCAGAAACATGATAAATAATATATATCACAGCGCAAATCTAGTACTTTATGGTAGGATTTTATTAAGGACAACATAAACTTTGTTATCTTTAATTTTTTTGCTTTTTGAATCCTGACCGTCGGTACTAAATATTTAGTAAAACAATCTTGGGATACGGTCACTTATTATATTTCCAAAATATAAAATTTTACGACGTTTCGACGCTTCTATTAGGCGTCATCTTCAGGTATTAAAACTAAAATAAAATATCAGAATTGTCAAACAGATACAAAATGACTAACATTTACAATTAATATTTGTTTTTAAACAATTAAATATTGAGGGAGGAAGGTATATATTGATAAGATGGAAGAAAGTATAGGCTATGTTCCATTTATTAAATTTGTATATATGCATGAAAGATTGCTTGTATCTGTCCTGAAATTCATGCTGTTAGAACTTTTTTATATATGTATCATCTCTAAGATGTTTCTTTTATACCAATCTTTCTCTTTGTATAAATCTCAAAAAGGTAAGGAATATCCTATCCCAAAACAATTACTCCCAGCACTTCACAAACACTACTATCAAGAAGAGAGTTCATCAACTTTATAACCGCCAACAACGTTCAAATAATGATAATAATAAAAAGAAATATTTTTCAATGCCTTATACACCTGGACTCTCCGAAAACATTAAAAAAAATTTCAATAAGTTTAACGTAAATGTTGCCCATACTGCCACGACAACAACCCGTGCAGTATTTTCAAGCCTGAAACCTGCATTAGAAAAGGACATGCATAGCAATTTGGTTTACGAAATACCTTGTAAAGATTGCCCCAACTTATACATAGGACAAACTAAACAATATTTAAATAAACGCATATATAGACACAAGTATGATATTAAAAATAAAAACCTGAAGTCTACCGCCCTCAGCAAACATGCTATAGAAAATAAACATACCATCGATCTAAACAACGTTAGAACTTTATGCAAAGAGAAAGATTGGTATAAAAGAAACATCTTAGAGATGATACATATAAAAAAAAATTCTAACAGCATGAATTTCAGGACAGATACATGCATATATACAAATTTAATAAATGGAACATAGCCTATACTTTCTTCCATCTTATCAATATATACCTTCCTCCCTCGATATTTAATTGTTTAAAAAAAATTAATTGTAAATGTTAGTCATTTTGTATCTGTTTGACAATTCTGATATTTTATTTTAGTTTTAATACCTGAACATGACGCCTAATAGAAGCGTCGAAACGTCGTAAAATTTTATATTTTGGAAATATAATAAGTGACCGTATCCCAAGATTGTTTTACTAAATGTTATCTTTAATGTTTACCTTCCTTTTACACAGCATAAGTTGAGTATTGTTTCATAATTCTGCCCTGTTGTCTACACCTCTACTCCGCCCTGTCAGGGCGAATGAAACTGTCCCAAAATGGCGTCGCTGACGTCAGATATCTGCAACACGTCATAAAAAAGGTACCGGCCGTGGGTAAGACAGCTGACTGTCTGTTGAGCCGTGCAAAAAGCTTCATAACCTTATTTTGTCGTACTTGCATGCCGTCTTATGTTCCTTTATTTAATTGCTCATCGTAAATATGAAAATAACAACCTATAAGTCCAAATGCAAAGCCTAAATTTTCAACAGTGAATGACAAGTTGCGTCAAACTAACATAGAATTGTGTAAATGTAAATCCCATGTTTCACCAGGCTCTTGTTCACCAATGACGAAATTCCTGCCTAGCTATTCCAAGTAAATAGACAACCCTTCAGTTCAAATCTAAAAAAGAAATAAATGCGGGTACATTTATCTGTCAACGCTTATTGACACAGAGACGTGTTTTCTACGCAAATCCTCATAAGAGGATACACCTCCGAATATAGCCCAGTAAACAGCTTTTAAGCACTAGGGATCGATAGATATAGAGTTTGCACTAGAGTTATTGGCAAATCTGGGATAAAGTCAGATAAAAAAAAGATTTTAGATATATAAAAATCTGATATTTAAGAACCTTCTATCAGGAAAATAAGGCTAAGGTTCTTTCGGTACAAATTATGATTGAATTGTATTAGCTATGAAATGTAATCCCTCAATCATTTCAATCTGTGAAGAACTGCACATCAAAATATGTTAAGAAAGATTTTGTGCCTGGGGAGCACTCCAATGTTGCAGGTGGTTAGTGGCTATTGACTTCTCAAGTTACCTTAAAAAATGAAGTCAAGTTGAACGACCAAGTACTTCCCACACATTACGGTGACCCCAGTTTATTATTTTTTCATAATATGCAGCTATAGTCTGAGATCAAAATTGCTGCTGGATAAGGAACAGTAAACATAACAATATCTTTCGTTGTTTGATTTAGTTGTTGCGCTCGGTCGTAACCTTAATGTTAAATCATCCTCATTATCTTATGGATTAAGGATACAGTCTTCCAAAGCTTTACTGGAGGAGGCCACTGACCCGTTTTTTTTTTCGACAAGAATCCTGACCACCATACAACATTTTAGGTTAAATATGGGCGAAAGCGTGGAACGTGGAACTTTTTAGCATAGAAGTGTACAATCCACAAAACACTTTTTGTCTTCCATGTCAAAAATAACGGCAAAAGTGTTTATCCTTACTCGCCGTAAATAACAGACTTCGCCCTTATTTGGAATAATTTACTTTTATTACTAAGCATGCTCAAAATAGCGATATTTACAAAATTTCGCTATTTCCGGTGGTCCAGAATCTCCCAGAGTTATCAAAAAAACGCGATATCCAGCTAAAACCCCACAGACCCATTTTAGCTCTCACTGACTCATTGAAGAGAGCTTATGCAAAGCCTCTGTCTGTCCGTCCGTATACAAAAGATAGCCAAAACTACAGGTGCTAGAAACCAAATACAGGTTCGGAATCAGCATGAAAAAGCTAGCCCGGAAAAAAACAGGTGTTGTCAATATCGCTTCCGGTTAAAAAAAATTGAATCGAATTACGACAGGTAATTGACAACGTTTTATGTAAGGTGTATAGATATTCCTGAAGTACAGGCAGCGTGACCGATCAGTTAAGACGCTAGGTACCAGTCCGATAGGACGTAGGTTAGAATCTCACCGCGGTCAGCAACTCTTAATTCTTTTTTTTAAGATCAAATGCTATCTCTGTTGATTACTAGTCCGGGAAAAATCCAATTTTGATAACATAATAAAAAAATTAAATTTTTATACCAACTAATTCCACAGTGAGAGCGCCGTTTGAATATAGGGTAAAACTCCCAATTGTTGGCACCTCGCTAATTGTTGGCATTTTATGCAATTTTTGTAGAATTTAACGAATTGCAGAAAGCAGCAGCTAATTGTTGTGCTACTGGTAGAAGCGGCAACAGTATATGGTAGCATTGATATGATTTCTATAAAAGTGTTCTTTCACCAGTAGATGCTTGCCAGCAGAGAAGTGAGGGTATCACGTGAAAGACTGCAGAAGAATCAGCGCGAAATTTAGACCGATATCGAAATCATGTAAGGTCCATTGAAGTATATTCAGGATGTACAACTTTTTTTTGATCATCTATTTTAGTAAAAATCGGATAGCCAACTATTGGAACCTATTTTTGTGTCACGTAATGTTGTCATAGGGTGCCAAGATCTTAGGACTGCGGACTAAATAAAGTTCCAATACTTGCTCCTGCCCTTTTTTTCAATTGTGTAGCTTCTAGTACACTATAAGTACTTCAAACTAAGGCAATATCATCTTCGTGTTGATCATAATGGCCTGGAAGGCTAGTAAAAAAGGTAAACTTAATATTCTCCATATGTTTATCCTTGCTATCTGATTGCAAATTAGGTATGAAACACACACACTCTTCAGCCAGTTAAATCATTCTATTACAGCCAATATGAGGATATAGATGATTTTTAATAATATTTAGTAATCTAAAATAGTTATTTTCCGACAATACTGCTAAATTGTATCAGCAAGTACGTAGCATTTCAAGGTGCCAGTAATTGGAACAATATCAGGTCAAAAATAGAATTTTGTTTTTGGTTTTTATGGCAAATCAACCATTTTATGAACCGCATTAGCAAATTTATTTACAGTATAGTTTTTGCCTTCCCGGTACGCCGAAGATATTTTGCAAAAGGCATTGGATGAGGGGCGCACCGGAAAGTCAAAAAAGGCTGTTTTCAAAAAATTTGGAATGCCTAGGTCAACCATACAGTTCAGACTGTTCATGTTCCCAGTACAACCCAGAACTGGGAAAAGTAAACGCTCCAAAAGCAAAGAGTCTACGAAAAATATGTGTGCAAGGCAAAACAAAACTCTAAGAAGAATAGAAAACTTGGCAGTATTTGAACTTATGCTTACATTAGCTGGAACAATTTAGCTAACAATAATTATTACTGTATTAGGTACTGATTTATTTTGTGCAGTACTGGTAGTACGCTGTGAATCTGAGTTGGCTTAATTGGATACTCAGAATGTCCTTTATTTTTGTAGATACCTACAATGAACTGTTTTGATTGAAGTTGTTACGTGACATCTCTATTTATTTTGTATTTTTTGATATCTTGTGAAACGCAACACAATCTGACAACAGCGTTTTCACACCACCAGATGGAAACGGGATGTGCGCCTGTGCGGTGGTGGAGTTGACAGGGATGATTGACCAATCCCTGATCGAGTAGATGATAAGGATGACGAACAACGTCTGTATTCGACCTGTTGCCTGTTGCATTGTACTAATAAGATTGAAATGACGCCATTGTAAAAAATTGTATATTTATGAGTTGAGCAATATAACCATGCAGTTTGAAGTGCAGTCTTTGCTTTAATAAGAAGAAGAACCAGCAAAAAAGATACAGTCCACACATACACCAACATTTTGGTCATATCGAGCCGAATATTGAAGCAAAGACAAGGTGGTATCGGTAAACGGTGAAGAACAGGGGCATACACAGCAAGCCGCCATTAAGGTCAAGAGCTACAATCGCAACGAGGAAGCGGAGGTCTAGGTGCTAGGTGCTCCACTGGGTTTCCTTACCTGTAAGTTTGTTCCATTTATTTACCTGTGATCCGAGTATTGCCTTGACTTATAAATATAAAGAGTTCTAACTTGGAATAATAAAGGCGTAAAGTAACGTTAGCGTAAAGTTACCCACATGTTTGAGAATTTCTAACTTGGAATAATTAAAAGCGTAAAGTAAACGTTTAATAGGTTTCTAATTTGGATAATTGGAAAAGTGTACCTAAATTTAATAGTTTCTAACTTGTAAAAAGTGCAAATTTGATAATTCTAACTTGGAAAAGAATTGCAAAATATTTTGAGTGTTAAATAAAGCTAATCCTAAAAAACAAAATGGAGTCAGAGCTACAAGAATTCAAAAATAAGAGAAAGATAATAAAACAAAAAATCTCTAGGGTAAAAAATTTGCTTGTGACATTAGATAAAGATAATTTATCTGCATCAGACAAAAGGCAGTGGGAGATAAGGCTCTCAAAATATGAACCCCTATGGGATGAGTTTGAGAAAATACAAACTTATATTGAGTTAATGGAAGAGAGCGACATAGATGAATCTGAGCGAGATATGTTTGAAACTACATATACATTTGTTATTGATGAAATAAAGGTAGTTTGTGGGCAAACCTCGGATCAAGCAAGTTCTCATAGTAGTTATAATATGAATGTTAATGAAGACAATCATAATGTGCATAGTTTGGGGTTAGCAATGAATCATGTGTTGAAATTACCATCCATAAAGCTACCCACATTTAATGGAAAGGCAAATACTTGGGTGGAATTTAAGGAAACATTCAAAACGTTAGTTGAGGGCAATGAAAGTTTGTCTAATATCCAGAGATTTCATTATTTGAGAAACTCTTTAGATAGTGATGCCTTAGACATCATAAAATCAATTGAAGTGAGTGGAAATAATTATGATTTGGCCTGGCAAACATTGTCAGATCGTTTTGAGAATAAGAGACTCATTGTTTTTAGTCATATTAAAGAAATATTAGAATATCCGCAATTAACCAGGGAATCACATATTGAGCTAAGAAAATTGTTTGATAGCATTGTGAAAAACCTAAAATCCCTAAAAAATATTGGAATTAATACTGATGCGTGGGACCAAATTATTTTATACATTGTAAGCACAAAGTTGGACAACCGCAGTCGACGAGACTGGGAAAATTTTGAATATGAGCATGAACTTCCAAATATGGAGGACTTAAAGCGTTTTCTAAAAACAAAATGTGAAGTTTTAGAAAAGTTAGATGCTACTAAATTACAAAATGATAAATCAAAAAATACTTACCATAAAAAACAGTCAAATAGCTTTGCGTCCACATCAGATAGTTCAAGGAGTTGCTATTACTGTAAAAATCAGCACAGTATTTATCACTGTGAAGCCTTTTTAAATTTACCAATCAGTGATAGAATCTCAGCAGTAAAAAATTTGAAACTCTGTCTAGTTTGCTTAAAAGATAATCATTTGTCTTGGAAATGTAAGGCTGCTAAATGTTCAAAATGCCGGAAAAATCATAATAGTTTATTGCATTTGAACTTTAATAATAATGCAGCACCAATGGGTTCAAATTTAACTAATTCACCTGGCAATGGAGCAACAGCTGGTGGGTCATCGTCAGCTGCTGTGACTACAGCTGATAGATTGTGTATGGAAAATAGTACTGTATCTACTATGACAGTTGAAAATACATTGGTAACCTTCCAAAGTAATAATTTATTTACAAAGTATTCTCAAGTGTTGCTGTCTACAGTGATAGTTAAAATATCTGTGAAAGGAAAAATATTCTTTTGTCGTGCACTTTTAGATAGTGGATCCCAAAGCAATTTTATTTCTAAAAGTACATTTGAAAAGTTAGGTTTGAGAGACAGGAAAATAAAACATGCTGTAACAGGGGTAGGACAATTGATGGCACATATAAATAGCTGTGTAGATATTACCATTCAGTCATGTTATGATGAATTTGCGTTGGATATAGAATGCTTAATTATGCAACAAATTACAAGCGACTTACCTGTAACATCTTTTGATCCAAGTATTATTAATATTCCAGAACATTTTAAGTTAGCAGATCCAGGATTTAGTAAAACAGGTCCAATTGAATTGTTGTTAGGTGCAAGTGTATTTTGGAAATGTATAGGTTTTGGCAGGGTAGATTTAGGAAAACATCTCCCTGTGCTTCAGAGCACAAGTTTTGGTTGGATTGTTTCAGGGGATTTATACCAAATAAAACAGCAGGGTAGTGTTGCCTGTTTGAATATTAATGAAACAAAGATGACCGTTGATACCAATTTAGAAAAAACCATAGCTAAATTCTGGCAGTTGGAGGAAGTTTCGCAAAAAGTAGTATTTTCAGAAGATGATTTATTTTGTGAACAGTTCTTTGAGAAAACCACTGTTAGGGAAACTGACGGTAAATTTGTGGTTAGGATACCTTTCAAAGAAAGTGCATCATTATTAGGAGAATCACACGAATTAGCATTGAAACGTTTAAACTCGTTAGAAAGGAGATTAGAAAAAAATAGTGCCTTACTGTCTGAATATAAAAAATTTATGCAGGAGTATGAGGAGATGGATCATATGAGTATAATGGATGATACATGTACTCAACACATTGGTTATTATATCCCACATCAGGCAGTAGTTAGGTCGGATGCTCTCACAACTAAGACAAGGGTAGTTTTTGACGCTAGTGCAAAAACATCATCAGGCTTTTCCCTTAATAGCATAATGCATGTAGGACCGACACTACAACAAGATTTATTTGACATAGTAATGAGATTCAGAAAATACAAATATGTTATGACAGGTGATATATCTATGATGTATAGACGTATATTAATTAACGAAAATGATAGAGAATTTCAAAAGATTTTATGGCGAGATCATACCGGTAATATAAATTGTTACAAACTTAATACTGTAACTTATGGTACAGCTGCGGCGCCTTATTTGGCCGTAAAGTGTTTGATGACTCTAGCACAGGAAAATGAGCATTTATACCCAGAATCTTGTGATGTAATTAGAAATGACTTTTATATGGACGATGTATTAACAGGTTCTGATAGTGGAGAAAAACTGTTACAGATACAATCAGAATTAACAGATATTTTGAACTCTGCACAATTTCCTCTTCGTAAGTGGGTATGTAATGATCGCGAGTTATTAAACCAATTCAAAGTGATTGATAATGTAGACATGGGTACCATAACTTTGGGAGATAATGACACTAATAAAACCTTGGGCATTTACTGGTGTCCTAATAGAGACAAAATTAAATACAAGTCAAAAGTGACTATTTCAGAGGTGCCTGATCAGGTTACAAAAAGAAATATTTTGGCCAAGTTAAGTCAAATTTATGATCCATTAGGTTTACTATCGCCAATTATAATAAAGGGAAAATTAATTATTCAACAATTATGGGTTCATGGCTTCAACTGGGATACCCCAGTCCCAAAAGAATTAAAACAAATGTGGTTAGAGTTTGTGAAAAGTCTATTGGTAATTGAACAAATTAGTTTTTCGCGCCAATGCATTTTTTCACAAAGTGTACGAATAGAACTACATGGGTTTTGTGACAGCTCTATTCAGGCATATGGAGGTTGCATTTATGTTAGATGCATATTCCAATCAGGAGAAATAAGATGTAACCTCTTATGTGCAAAATCGCGAGTTGCGCCATTAAAAAGTGTTAGTTTGCCTAGATTGGAGTTGTGTGGCGCAGTGCTTTTGGCAAATTTAATGCACCGGGTGCAAGAAACAATAAATGTTAAATTTTCTGCCTTATATTATTGGACAGATTCTACAATCACATTAGCCTGGTTGAAAGCGGCTCCTAGTAAATGGAAGACGTTTGTAAAAAACAGAGTAGGTGAAATACAGAGCCTCAGTAAGATAGGCAACTGGAGGCACGTTAAGTCTGGAGACAATCCAGCCGATGTATTGTCTCGTGGAACCTCAGCGGAATTATTAAAGGAAAATAAATTGTGGTTTTTTGGACCATCTTGGTTACATCTTGACAATTCCCAATGGGACAGTACAGATATACCGGAGGTAGTTGAAGTACTTGAGCAAAAAGCTACATTCACTTGCATTAATTTTGAAAAATCAGAGATACTGAATGTTTTGGAAAGATTCTCAAATCTTAATAAAATAATAAACATTGTAGCTTATATTAATAGATTCGTCAATAATATCCATGTCTCCAAATCAAAGTTAACTGGTGTTCTGACACCTAATGAAATTGACAATGCCTTGAATACTTTAATTAGATTAACACAAATTCAATGTTTTCCATACGAATATGATTGCTTAAATAAAGGAAATGAGATATCTAAGAAAAGTTCTCTTTTATCATTAAACCCTTTCATGGAAAAGGGACTCATCCGAGTGGGAGGTAGGTTAAGAAACGCAAGTCAGCCTTATGATAAAAAATTCCCGATTATATTACCAAAAAGTAGTAAGTTGACATATTTGATCCTGCGTTCCGAGCACGAAAAATTACTCCACTGTGGTGTTCAAACTTTATTACATTCTGTAAGGGAAAGATTTTGGTTAATAGGAGGTAGAAATGTGTGCAAAAAAATCATACGTGAATGTGTGATATGTTTCAAGGCATCTCCTATTGAATCCAACTACTTGATGGGCAATTTGCCAAATGTCCGAGTCAACAGGTATTTTCCTTTCCAAAATGTGGGAGTGGACTATGGGGGTCCATTTTATATAAAAAATAAAAAAGGGCGTGGATGTAAAATATCAAAGGTCTATATGTGCTTATTTATTTGTATGAGCACAAAAGCCATACATATTGAACTTGTATCCGAATTGACCACAAGTGCCTATATAGCATCATTGAGTAGATTTGTCAGTAGAAGGGGTATACCATCCAATATTTACTCTGACAATGGCACGAACTTTGTCGGGGCTAATCACGAATTACATGAAATTTATCAATATTTAAAGGCTAATTCAAATACTATTAAAGAAAATTTAGCTGATGACCATATAACATGGCATTTTATTCCCGCGCGATCGCCAAGTTTTGGTGGGCTTTGGGAAGCAGGTATCAAGAGTGCTAAGCACCACCTAAAACGAGTCATGGCTAATAACGCATTCACATTCGAAGAACTTCATACTATTATGACGAGAGTTGAGGCAATACTCAATTCCCGACCATTAACACCTCTATCCCAAGACCCAGACGATATTCAAGCGCTCACTCCAGGACATTTTTTGATTGGTCGCAGTTTGACCTCTTTACCAGAACTTACCGTTACCGAATTACCAGTCAATCGTTTATCTCGCTGGCAATTGGTGCAGGCTATTATCCAGCATTATTGGACTCGCTGGCATAAGGAGTACATATCAGAATTGCAGACGAGACAAAAGTGGAAAAAAGATGGTGCGAACAACTTAAAGGTTGGAAGCCTTGTGTTGTTAAAAGAAGATGGTGTTCCAGTTCAAGATTGGCGCTTGGGCAGAATCGTCGAGATGCAGCCGGGAGCTGATGGGCGAGTACGTGTATGCAAGGTGAAGGCACGTCAGACTGTAGTTACGCGTGCAGTTAATCGTCTGTGCCTACTTCCCGTAGAGACTATTGAGACTGATAATCAAACAGATTAGTTTGTTCAGTGACTATAAACATTTTTGACATTATTTGAGACTTCATCTTCATTTATATATTTGTTTTGTGTTTGAAAGTAACTGGAGCCTTTCAAAGGCCGCGGGATGTTACGTGACATCTCTATTTATTTTGTATTTTTTGATATCTTGTGAAACGCAACACAATCTGACAACAGCGTTTTCACACCACCAGATGGAAACGGGATGTGCGCCTGTGCGGTGGTGGAGTTGACAGGGATGATTGACCAATCCCTGATCGAGTAGATGATAAGGATGACGAACAACGTCTGTATTCGACCTGTTGCCTGTTGCATTGTACTAATAAGATTGAAATGACGCCATTGTAAAAAATTGTATATTTATGAGTTGAGCAATATAACCATGCAGTTTGAAGTGCAGTCTTTGCTTTAATAAGAAGAAGAACCAGCAAAAAAGATACAGTCCACACATACACCAACAGAAGTTTTTGTAATAAATACACTTGTTTCTTCATACAAAAGTTAAAATCAATCTGATATCTATATTAAACCACTACATATAATATAAAAAGCGTAGTGCCAATAACTAGCATCAGCCAGTGCCAACGATTGGGAAAAGGGTGCCAATAATACGGAGTTTGCAATTGTCTGTATTTTTTGTCTTATTCCCTGGTTTTTCAGCTTCCAGAGAAATCATTTCTCATCGGTTCAAAACTACAGTGATTTCTGGCTATATAAGAGAAGTTTACTAATTTTTTTATCGATTCAATAGAAAATATAAGAAAAGTAAAAGAAAAGCGCGAAAGAAATATGAATATATCTCTAAAGATAAAAAAGTTATAATGTTTCAAAGTCGCGCTCCGCAGAAATATTTTTGGCACGACTGACCGAGTGGTGTGACGTCATGTCTCCGTAGCCAGTGCGGGCGGCCGCTGCCGCTGAGCCACACGACGCGACGCACGTATCAGACAACGCGAACGCACACAGGCACAGCGTAGTGGTGGCATGAGCTAAGCAACCAATCGTCTCATTTGTTTTCTAGTTTAGTGTATATCAAACAATATTGCTATGATGAGTGAAATTAAAAAAGGATGTTATAAAAAATATTACATTGTTCCAAAGTGTGTGAGCACAACTATTAAAACACCTAATAAAGTTTTTTTCCACGTACCTTTGCATGCAAAAGAAGTGGTGCAAAGTGATGAAACGGGATTTAATGATACCAAAAAGTATAAAATATGTTTGTGAGGATCATTTTGATGTGAGTATACTATTGTATTTATCATTTATTGATAAGTATTAATTATCAACTACATATGGACAGCAACACTGGTTGTTAAAGATTACTTTACCTAATAGTAAATTAGTTACATTTGTAATGTAATATGTATTGTGAATTACTTTATTGTGTTATATATTTTCGGATTCGTAACTTATGTTTTTGTTGTTACAGCTTAAAAATGATACTGAAAATCTAATCAAACATAAACTAGTTGGTGGTACATTAAAGCTGAAAACTGAAGGCTGCCCTCATAAGTTTGACTGTCACAAAGTTGTTCATCCTAGAAGAAAACTCGGAGCATATGAAAAAAGGCGACGCGCAGAATGTTTCGAAAATTTATTGCAGAATGATGCTTCATCGACCTCAAGTTGGCAACCTTTCGAAATAATTCAGTGTCATTCAATATACCTACAAAGAGCCGGATGTACTAGAAAATCCACTATCTAAGGATTGCACAGTAAGTGTATCAGATAATCCTGACAACAAAATTTGAACAAAGTGCAAGTTGACATCAAAGTTAAACAAAAGGATCAAAAAGTGCAAACAATCATGAGAAGGAAAAAACGAACGATACAGAATATAAGTGTCCGATGACCATCCCCCAATCACCCGAGAGTTCTCCTACAAAAGAATCAGTTTCTTGCTAACAGTTGCTACAGTTCAGTTAGTTATACTTTAAATACTCGTACAACAGTCATTGCTCAGTATTGCAAAGAGACAATAACAAAAATATCAACAAATGCTGGTTTTTATTTGCGTTTACCGGAAGACGTTTATTTTCTCACGAAACTGTTTTCTTAAAGCGTTTCTAGATCAATAAGAGATATTTTAATATCACTTTGTCCTTTTACAAGTCTTTCATCCGTTATGGCCAAAAACTAAAAAACATTTAAAAATCAAAAATAAATTACGTCTGATGCGTTGAGCTCTAATGTGTTTTGCACAAACTGTACATACAATACACTCTACAGCTTCCACGATACACAGATCTACGGCAGCGCGCGGCACAGACGGCTGGCTATGCGTATTGCGGAGACGTGACGTCACAGCCAAATTGAAGGCGGCAACTATTTCGCGTAAAATATGCAAACTTTAATTATCGATTTCTCTGCCATTTATTGACGGATTTCAAAAATCTTTTCACTGACTAATTATTTTTCGTCTATATTTTACGGATACGTAACTGCTTATTTCATTATGAGTATCATGAGACTTCTCTATTGGGGGTTTTACCCTACTCAAGTAAATTCTTTCCAACTTTTTTTCTCACCGACTGATCGCTAGACTATGAGACGTTATCGATGGTACTCACCTGCACGTCCGTATCCTGCGAGATAGAGCAACGGCGGCAGCAACAGCAGGAGGCGGTGGGCCATAAAGCTCTTCATGTCGGAGGAGGGGGGCGCATAGTAGCTCATGCCGCATTTTGTATTCTCTTACGTCGAACAGCTATCGGAACAATACATTCGGGACAGTGAACTGGCTGCTGCCGTTCTCGTTGAAGCTTCCCCTTGAATTCGATGTCTCCCGAAAGGAAATCTGGAACGAAGGGTGCATACGGTTAAGATAAGTTGAATTTATAATGCTGTTGACAGAAGTACAGAAGGTTTCAGAAAAAAATATTTCAGAAAAAGATAAATGATGCAAATAACTAGGTTGTTTTTCAAGGGTTTCGGTCAACGATTAAAACTACCATTTTTCTTCACTACGTTTTGGTTTATTTTAATCTAAACTATCTTCAGGTGTCTATAAATGAATAGGAAATGGTCTGTATATAATAAAAATAAGGATAAAAATATAAAAAACATAGCAAAAAAATTTTAAACAAAATCATAAATTGTGTGTGAAACTGGAAATATAGCTAACTATACATGTATGTAAAAAACTTTTAAACATAAACTTAGTGATTTTATTTTCGTGTATTGAAAATAAATATACATGAATTAAGTTTACTAAGACAAGGAAAATCATAAAGACTAACAAACCTACTTTATTAATTTTACTTTCCTTGTCTCTCACTATGTGTATTCATTTTCAATGCACGAAAATAAAATCACTAAGTTTATGTTCAAGAGTTTTATATATTCATTTATAGTTAGTTATATATCTAGTTTCACATACAATTTATAATTCGTTTATTTGATTTTTTTGTCTTTCTTGTATTTTTATTCTTATTTTCATTATATACAGACCATTCCATATTCAATTGTAGACACCTGAAGATGGTTTAGATAAAAATAAACCGAAACGTAGTGATGAAAAGTGATAGTTTAAATCGCTGACCAAAACCCATGGAAAACAACCACAATCTATACTCGCGGTCACTAGAAAAATAGACATAATGATGCAAATAAAGTGTAGTCGTTGAGGTAACCTGGATAAAGAAATAGTGACACTTGATGGATGACCTTTTACTTTGATCACAAACACTTATTAGTAATTTCATTAATGAAGCCCTTAAAAGATACACATGACATTTTTCACCCATTATTTCAGATATTACTATTGGAAGCAGACCTAAATTATTCAGTTGGACCTCCGAGATCAACTTCAGGAATTTATAGAGGTATTTAGCTTCTTAGCTTCTGCTGCTAGTAACATTCACAAGTAGGTCCTCATATTCAAGCATATTTGTGAGTTTAATTGAATGGAATTCACATTGCTACGTTTTTACTTACAGGTTCCTCTAATATTTGCTTTGCGATTTGTATTGTTCATTTCCTGCTCGACATTTTTTTTGTACATTGCAGTCAACTTGTATTTGAAAAAGAATCACAAAATTGATTCCCTGACTGATTGAGTCCCTCCTAGCTCTGCGATATAATGAACTTTAAACCCCTTTTTCTGTTTCTTATTACATTCGAAAATACTTAATATGTTTCCATACTCAAGAATACACAGATCTAAGAAATATGACTTTATCATAATATTTATAAATAGCAAACGTCACAACTGAATGGAAGAGGTATATGTTTGGAGTTACGTTGACTCATCATCGGACATTTTAGGTAATACACTAACTCCCGCATACAAAAAAGAAATAGATCAGACTTCCCGTGTACTTTGGGGCTTGTAAATAGGTTCTTGTTAATCTGTGTCATATTCTTAGATTCAGATGAACGAAAAAACTTATTTGAACCTATCATATGTGGTATAACTTTGAGCTAACATGAATTATAGTTTTGTTTTCATTTTCGAAACTACCGACCCTTCAATACAGGTATATGTACAGGGTTGGGATAAAGTATGGAACCAAGCAAATAACTTTGAAACGGAGAGAACGATATTGCTGAAAATTTGCAGGCAAGTGTAGTGACATATAATACATCCGAAGACATTATGTTCCAGTTTAACCGGAAGTACCTTCAACTTTTTTAATTTAAATGGGTCACCCTATATATTTTTGCAGATTTTAATACATATTTTTTTTCCGAATACGTCCATAGTGGGTTTAGTATTTGTTTCTGTCAAAACGGGAGAGATAAAGCTTCTTTATCATTTCAGACGTTAAAAATGCCGGCCATTTAAAGTCTTAATGATGATCGATTTTGGCGATCGCGAGAGAACTAACAAAGAAATGTGTCAACTATTCAACGATTTACATCCCGACAGGTACAGTAAAACGTTTTAATTTAACTGGGAATATTAAAGGTTTACCCAGAACGGGAAGACCGCAGACCACCACGGACAAATTTGTGAGACAAACAAAAAAGCGCTATCTTTCCCATTTTTACAGAAACAAATATTAAACTCACTATGGACGTATTCGGAAAAAAAGATGTATTAAAATCTGCAAAAATATACAGGATGTCCCATTCAAATTAAAAAAGTTGACGATACTTCCGGTCAAACCGGAAGTACATTAATAGCTACCATAATGTCTTCGGATGTATTATACGTCAGTACACTTACCTACAAATTTTCAGCAATATCGTTCTTTCCGTTTCAAAGTTATTTGCTTGGTTCCATACTTTATCCCAACCCTGTATAATTGTTGTATGGTATGTTATTATCATCATTCGCTTAAGTCGTCTATAACAAAACTAGCGCGTATTCATATATAGACGTGTTAACGGAATATCTATATCTACCACGTACTTTTTGTGAAACCATTATTATTATAATTATTATATACCGGGTGTCCCAGCATTTCTTTGACACGTGATGTTTTCGTAACAAAAAACGGTTCAAGCAAAAACTGAGTGGTACTTTTGAAGGTACTATAGGGTCTATCATACCATGCATTCAAAACTTTTTTTTTTGTACGTCAACCCCTAAAACTCACTCCCAACTTTTTGTTTTCAAATAGCACCCCATAGGTTCTCCTACATAAATGATATCCCCATTTTATTTAAAATCTTGTGGTACCTTTAATTTCATATGCAAATTTATTTTTTCCGTAAAATCATAAGCATAAGACAAATGAAATGATAATTTGTTTGACGCCTGATATTTTTGTAACAAGAACGGATAAAAAAGAAAAGTATGTGGATTTTTCAAGGGCAGTGGATGACCTATCATTCCTTGCTTATGAATCGTTTTTTTCTTACTTAAACCCCTGGAATCCACCCCTAGCTAGTTCTTTCCAATTTCAATCCACAATTTTGCCTGGAAAAATAAATTCTTTACTTGAATGTAATTATCGTAGTGCCTACTTTTATGCCCCTACTGCAATTTATCGTTAATTTTGGCTCCCGTGTGCGGGGAACACCCTGCACACGGGGTTGGCGCGGCCCGATGTAACCATAAAACTTATTCACGTTTTTGCACTTAGTTTTGTTGTCACATTTTTTTTATTAGTTGGTTCATGATAGTAAAAAAGTATTTTCCATACATGTGTTTCAATTAATTTATGCTTACGGTTCCATGGATTAAACGAAAAAAATTAACGATAAATTGCAGTAGGGGCATAAAAAGTAAGGCACTACGATAATTAAATTCAAGTAAAGAATTCATTTTCCAGGCAAAATTGTGGACTGAAATTTGAAAGAACAAGCTAGGGGTGGATTCCAGGGGTTTAAGTAAGAAAAAAATGGTTCATACGCAAGGAATGATAGGTCATTCACTACCCTTGAAAAACCCACTTACTTTTCTTTTTTATCCATTTTTGTTACAAACATATCAGGGGTCAAACAAATTATCATTTCATTTGTCTTATGCTTATGATTTTACGGAAAAAATAGGTTTGCATATAAAATTAAAGGTACCACAAGATTTTAAATAAAATGGGGATATCATTTATGTACGAAAACCTATGGAGAGCTATTTGAAAAAAAAAAGTTGGGGGTGAGTTTCAGGGGTTGACGTACAAAAAAAAATGTTTTGAATGCATGGTAGGATAGATCCTATAGTACCTTCAAAAGTACCACTCAGTTCTTGCTTGAACCGTTTTTCGTTACGAAAATATCACGTGTCAAGGAAATTCTGGGACACCCGGTATATTATATATATTTTTTAACATTTCAATGGTTTGGTTAATAGACAAACCACATACCAGTCGAAAGTATGAAGCCCATAGAATATGGAAACGTTAGGTTGGCTACGTTTTTCCCGTCCCAACTATAGGGTAGGCAGGTATAAACAGGTAAATCAATAATAGTAATTTGCACCGGTGTGGTTAATGCATGAAACTTATATCAAAACAAAGATAATTTTATTGCAAACACGTCGATATAGGGTTGTCTGCAAAAAATCAGTCTGGAATTCCGGTTGTCGAATTTTAAATATCAAAATAATGCAGCCAGTGAATACGTGTGCCAGAGAGGTCCGAGCGAACTATCCCGTGTTTTAACAAAGTACGCATGTCATGTGTCCGTGAAATTGAAAAGGATAGCGATACACTCGTAAATACTGTGCATCATTGTATTGGAACAGTTTGGCTTATTCTTCTGAATTGGAAAAGCGTGCTAGTACTACTATACTGATTGTTGTTATTTATAAACATTAAATTGTGATAAAAAACGGCTAAAAAGTGTTTTCTATGCAAATCGGACGATGATGTTCTTGATTTTAATGATGAAACGTATAAAAACTGTTCGGTGAAATTAAATTTTCGTAAAAAGAAAAATTTTAAATACAGTGGCGTTGAGTTATCCAATGCATCACTCGATTTTGTAGGTTATCATACCACGTGCGACAAAAAAGTGACTGCCTTGGGTAAAAAATATAATGAGTAGTTTAATAACTCTCTTGGTGAGAATACGGTAAGTGCATAATAATTTAACATTCAAAACTATCTTAGTAAATACATCTTTTAAATTTTTTTAATTGTGAAATAATGACATGGAAGATTCATAAATGTATACATTTTTGATTATGTTTCATTCAAAGAAATCATTTCAATTTCACGGACACATGACATGCGCACTCTCGTCCGAGCTACAGGCAGCTGCTATGCTGCGTCCTTTGTTAATACACGGGATAGTTCTCAGTGTATATACGTATCGTGAGATAGTTCGCTCGGACCTCTCTGGCGCACGTATTCACTGGCAGCGGTAAAGTTCGACAACCAGAATTCCAGACTGATTTTTTGCAGATAACCCTATATCGACGTGTTTGCAATAAAATTGTATTTATTTTGATATAAGCTTCACGCATTAACCAGACCGGTGCAAATTACTATTATTGATTTACCTGTTTATACCTGCCTACCCTACAGTTGGGACGAGAAAAACGTAGCCAACCTAACGTTTCCATATTCTATGGGCTTCATACTTTCGATTGGTATGTGATTTGTCTATTGACCAAACCAGTGAAAATGTTTAAAAAAAAATTAATTTTTCAATATTTAATTAATCATATCCTGGACTGAAATTTTTCAGCCAACCCACACGCGATATGTTTTTTAACATATTAAATTTAATATAAAATGCTTTCCATCCATTAACCAGTTCGGTGAAGATCGTCTTATATTCGGATCTTAGACTATATGGAAAATGGCTTCTACCCACTCGAATAAAGCATGCGCTGCCGCATGCTTGTTTTGCATCATGGTGTGCGCAGGGACATGCGTAGCGGCATGCGCTAAGCGCAAGCAAAGAGGCACGAGTGTGGACGTACCTATTATCATCACTATAAAAGGATTAGCTCTGAGCCACCTAGCATCAGACCTCATTGTGTACATACATTGACGTCCAACTATATCAGTATATCTCCCATTTGATATGCAAGGCCTCGTGCTACCGCTTCTGAGCTAAATTTTGTGTTTATATTAATTAATTTCACCGCTGTAGTCTATTAATGAGTTTACTGCAGGCTGAATATATCCACATACGTGATTACGATCATGACACGGCAATATCGAAATTCAGGGCTTCCAAAGTAATCTCGTGCAAACCTTAAATGTCAGCCCGTTATTATTATGAAAATGAAGCTGTGCAGCTAATGACTGAATGAGGATTACAGCGCATATATTTTGAATATAATAATAATAATAATAACACGTTGTTGGACACTCTGCTGACCGGGAGGTTTCGTAATATGGCACCTCAAAACCTTCCCATTTTTTTGCGTTTGTAACAATACATGATCTGCGTTATCAAAATATTTTAGGGGTATTCATTTTTGACTCTTTTTTTTATTTTTGAGGTTTTTGTGGACAAAAAAAGATGGCTATATATCCGTCGTGTTATAATTACCGCAGACTTTATGTTCTAGAATGGCAACCTTGGCTATAGCCGTCTGATCAGTGTAATCGTAAAACGCATCTTGTGGGAAGAAAAGGACAATTTTCGAGACAAAAGCTAAAACAAAATCAACATTTTATTATATCAAATTTACAAACAAAAACGCATCTCTCAGAATATAGACGATATAAAAACAAAAAATCAAATTTATTAGCAAACAAAGGTATCCCCGAACAAAACAGATTTAGACACAAATTTATGTTTGACACACCTCTTCAAAGCAGTCTGGACACAAAGCAGGTTTATTTCCACAACTCTAGCCCGTTTCTTTGCGTTTTCCAGACTTGAAACTTTGTTTGCATCTGAGAAAATATGATTTTATTTTATGATCCTCTGGTAGGGGCAGCCTCTCTGGAAAATGTCTCACACATGCTTCGAGTTTTGTATTGATATGAAATAATATATTCTATGTGTATAATAGGTGGACGACGAATATCTGTTTAGGATGAATATATCTGGTTACCTACCTCCCATCAGTACCTACTGAAATCATGAAAATCAAACAAAAACACACTTGCAATATGGCAGCTATGCACGTGGTCAATGCATCACATTGGAGGTTATGGACGGTTATAGCTGTCGTGCCGTTTTATCCATGCACCTTAAAACATGAATAGTTGGGATGGCGTATAGTGGGTTATAATTTGGCAATTTCAGAAATGACGAGCTTCACGTTACGGCACTAACATTGCTAACAATTTAAGTATACCGACATTCTGACGGTCGTCGCCGTTCTGCCGTAATAAGGAGATAACTTTTTGACTGATATAGCCGTCGTGGCGTATCACGATCACTCCCCACGGACGGCTATAGCCGTTATGTCCAACAACGTCATAATAATAGTCTTTATTGAAGCATATACAGATAAACAGATATACCTCAAATGGCGGAGTTCACTACAACAGTGCTCTTCCACTCAACCATTCTTACCTAACCTAACCCTATTAACTACCAACTAAACAGACATGATTTCATAACGTCGTATTTTCCATGGTATTTCTAAAAATTGAATAATTCAACTATAGTTAGTAATAATTGGTTACAATTCGATCAATAAAGTAATTGTAGCCAATTGTGAAGGACCAACTAAATTGGCAAATAACCGCAAATGACTCACGAGAATTGAAAGTTAATCATGCATCGGTTGACTCACCCCTTGTTGGTTGGCGTCGGATGTCTTCCCCAGCTGGGTACTGCGTTGCTCTATCCAGGTTCCTAGTTAGCTGAGCGATGTAAGGCTGTGGTCGCCCTTATTGGAGGTACCCTCTACACACGGGGTGACGGATATCACGCACACGTCCGTTCACCTCGGTAGTTGAAGTACGACTCTCTCTCTCTCTCTCACCAATCGTAACCATTTTCCGCCCACCAAAAAATATAAAAAAAAAATATTTTTTCCAATCATAGTAATTCCTATATTACCCACAAAAGAAAATTAGTGGAATTATCCCACCCATAACACAACACGAAAAAAAAAAAATTATCATATACAAGCAAATCATGGCCTATTGTGCCGGCAAAGGGCACAGTTTCAATAAAGGACGGTCTAACAGCCCTTTACTCGTTTTAACTTGGGCGACTCTCGAAATGTTTCCCGTACCGGGATATAACTTAATAATCCTGCCTAATGGCCACTGTAAAGGACGGGTATTTTCATCCTTGAGAAGAACCAACTGGCCGACCGAGGGTGGATTATGTGGTGTATTCCACTTATGTCGTTGCTGAAGGGTGTGGAGGTACTCCATATGCCAACGCCGCCAAAAATGTTGCTGCATCTGTTGCACTAACTGCCACCTGTTCAACCGACTATGTTTCACACACAACAAATCTTCGTCAGGCGGAGCATTCAGGGGCTCTAATGTCAAGAAATGACCCGGAGTCAAGCTGCCTACATCGTTAGGATCAGAACTCAAACTACACAAGGGTCTCGAATTTAACATTGCCTCAATTTGGATTAAAGTGGTGCTCAATTCCTCATAAGTCAACACTTGCGCACCTATCACCCGCCGCAAGTGAGTTTTCACAGATTTCACTCCGGACTCCCATATACCTCCAAAGGAAGGACTAGCTGGAGGATTAAAATGCCACTTAATTTGCAAAGCTTCAGAAGCTTTAGCACCCAATAACTGTAAAGTTTTATAAGCACCAACAAAATTCGTACCTTGATCACTATAAATATCACTGCAACGTCCTCGCCGCCCTATAAAACGCCTAAGTGCTGCAAGAACAGCTTCACTAGTTAGATCTGACACAACTTCTAAATGTATTGCTTTAGTAGCCATACACACGAAAAGACACACATACACCTTTTGAGAACTAATGCCTCGTCTTTTACCTAAAGACATCCTCAAAGGACCAAAAAGGTCTACGCCACTATGGGAAAAAGGTTTGACTTCCGAAATTCTAACGGAAGGTAAATCACTCATTATGGGGACCACTGGAGGAGGCTTAACTAAAGCATTTTATGCAACGAGATAACACTGAAGCTATAGCCCGTTTGGCAGATAGTATCCAATATCTCTGCCTTAACAGATAATGCAAAGTTTGTGGTCCAGGATGACAACTCCTATTGTGCACACTTTGGATAATGAGATAAGTCAATCGATGCTTCCTAGGGAGCAGAATTGGATGCTTCCGATCATAGCTTAGACTAGACTGTCTCAAGCGACCGCCCACCCTCAGGACACCCTGGGAATCAATGAAAGGAGCTAACTTCTGTATAGCTTTGGGACAGACCTCCGCTCGACGAACTTTCCGCAGTTCATTATCCAATTCAACTCTTTGCACGTCTTTGACCAGAACCACCATAGCCTCATACAATTCAGCCTCGGATAAATTACCTATCTCACGCGGGTAACCCCTTTTTCGACACAAACAATTTTTACGAAATCTCAAACAATAAGCAACAACACGCTCAATTTTGCGTAAGGAAGAATATCTATTCAACAATTCTGAAACAATACTAGAGCCGTGAATAGTAATACAAACAACCTTTGCTTCTTCTTGTACATCTGTACAGGAAGGCTCACCTACACAAGTTACAGGCCAATCATCCCGAGGAAGCTTAAGCCAAGTTGGCCCTTCCCACCACAAGGGTTGTTCTAGAAATTGCCGAGGAAAAGTTCCCCTAGAAGCACAGTCACTAGGATTCTCTTTCCCAACCACATGATACCATGAATCAGGAGCTACCTTCTCCTGGATTATAGCTACACGATTGGCTACAAAGCTCCGCCACCTATGCGGAGAAGATTTGACCCACGTCACAACTACCTTCGAATCCGTCCAAGCACAAACATTATCTATTTTCTGTGTTACCATTATATGGGATACACAATCAATCAGCTCTGCGGCTAATAAGGCTGCACACAATTCCAGTCGTGGAATCGACAGTCTTTTCAAAGGCGCCACTCGAGTTTTGGCACACACCAAATGTACAGAAATACTGTTCTCCGTGGAAACCTGTCTCAGATAAACTACAGCTGCATACGACTTCTCCGAAGCATCGCAAAAAGCATGAATTTCTGTAAACTTTGCCTCTATATGAAGTATATGTCTAGGAATTTTCAACGAAGATAGCTCAGGTAACTCAGCCACAAAAGTTTTCCACTGGTTTGCAACTTCCAGCGGTGGCTCATCATCCCAACCTATCCCTAAAGCCCACAATTGCTGAAGTATTTGCTTGGGAACAATGATTACTGGAGCTAAGAATCCTAGAGGATCATACAGTCTTGCTATTTCTGACAAAATATTCCTCTTTGTACAGGACCGTATCTGAGGATGTACAGAATAAGAAAAACAATCCGTAGTGGGACACCACTGCAAACCCAACACTTTTATTCCAAGAGAATCCTTATCAAATACAAGTGGCTGCTGATGAACCTCAGGTACCTGAGCAAGTACTTCAGAACAATTACTTGCCCATTTCCTCAGTTCAAACTTTCCCAACGCCAATAATTCAATCAACTGGTTTTGAGTATCCAAGGCAATTTCCTTGGAGTTTGCTACTCCAATGGCGTCATCAACATAACAGAAATTCTCCAAAATATTTACAGCTAACGGAAACCTTTCACCCTCATCCCTACACAGTTGCAGCAACGTCCTAATCGCTAGAAAAGGACTAGACGTTACTCCATAGGTAACGGTCTTCAACTGATATTTCCTTATAGGCTCGTCACCGTTAGGTCTCCACAAAATAGTTTGATAACTAGTGTGAGACTCCTCAACTAAAATCTGTCGATACATTTGCCGTATATCCGCGGTAAACACATACAAATACAACCTGAAAGATAACAATATTGAGACGATATCATTTTGTAACTTGGGACCTGCTAGAAGAACATCATTCAAGGACTTTCCATTGGTAGTTTTAGCTGAAGCATCAAAGACAGTCCGAAGCTTTATTTCACCATTCGCATTCCTTTTCACCACCGCATGATGAGGAATGTAATACTCACTATTAGACCCCACTTGGTTCCCAACTTCAGACATGTGGCCTTGCTCCAAATAGTCAGCCATAAAATCACAATATGCTTCATGTAAGACGGAATCACGACGAAAACGTCCTTCCAACAGCTTAAATCTATGTAAAGCCTGTGAATAGGAATCACCCAGAACTGGGGGGAATTCAGAAAAGGGAAGCTTCACCACATATCTTCCTGAGTCCATACGCCAACAAGATGACGTAAAGAATTCCTCAGCCTGCTGTTCCTCTTCAGACAATGCGACACACTTAGGGATACTTTCAATTTCCCAAAACTTTTTCAATGTACAATCCAATTCCCCCACAGAAGTTAGAAAATTTAGCACACTATTAGTGGAAACACCACCCAACTTGCCCATTAACACCCACCCAAATACGGTGTTAATAGCATGTGGCCCACCATTCTGTCCTCTCACATAACCGGAACGTAAGATCTCACCAAATACTTCTACCCCTAGAAGCAGATCAATTTCCATTTCATCATGTGCAGCCAAAGGCTCTGCGAGGCAAAGATTTTCTAAATACTTCCACTTCTGAACAACAGCAGGAATTTGAGGTACCTTCTCACAAATCTGAGGTATCACAATAGCTTCCAAATTGAAGCTAGGATACGGTTTGCTGTAGGGAAAGATAACACAAGAGACTTTTCCCGAGCTCACATTCGATGACATTCCATTAATGCCAACAACAGGGGTTGAATACTCCTTACGAGTAAGATTCAACCTTCTCACACAAGATTCACTAATAAAATTGGCTTGACTAGCAGAATCTAACAAAACACGACATTTGGTGGATCTACCCTCAGAATCCAATATTGAGACTAGTGCAGTAGCAAGCAACATTCTAGGCTGCACAGACAACTTACTTGCCATGACTTGAACATGACTCTCAGATTCATTAGAGGTACTACCACTGACATCACAATCTGTCACTTTAGTGTCCGGAAAATGCAATAGTACATGGTGTTTTCCACCACAAACCCCACAAAGTTCTTTTGATTTACATTTATTTACTAGATGAGTAGCTCCCAAACAATTAAAACACATTCTAGTCCGCTTGACAAAGGCATGCCTCTTACGACATTCTGCCTGCAAGAATCTATCACATTTGATCAACGAATGTGGTGAACCCTTGCAAAAATTACACTTTTCCTGTGTTAATGTGCCAGTCGAAAAACTAAGTGTCTGCCTTCCCTTGGGATTAGCAGGACTATTATTCTTTCTAAACCCACCACTAGCATTAGACACATTACTCCCTTGATATGCGGAAGTAAGGGATGTATTTTCCAGAGCTCGACAGGTTTTCTCAACAAATCCAAAAAGCATGTCAAACCCCGGAACATTATTCCCATTATGTTCTAGTTCAAATCGCGTTTTAAGGGAAGAAGGTAATTTCTGCAACAATAAATTGAATTTGGTAAAATCCCATAGGTTCAAGTTACTCATCTCTAAAGCCACCAAATTTTCAGAAAATATTGACAACAATTTTCGAAGTTCAACTGCAGAATCATGCCTAGAGGGAGAAGCATTATAAATTGAAAACCAATAATTGCTCAATAAAACACGTTCATTCTGATATCGACTCATTAATGCATTATAGGCTATTTCATAATTATCCTCAGTAATGGGCACATTCCTTACTATTAGACCTGCCTCTTTTTCTAAATAAGAAATCAAGAACTGAAACTTTTCTATTTTTGACAGCGAATTATTTCTATGAATAAGAGTATTGAATAAGTCGATGAACGTAGGCCACCTTGTAAGGTCACCATCAAACTTCGGTATTTCAATTTTGGGAAGCCTCAAACAATTTTCTCTTACGACCACTGCAGATGTTTCATGCTCACTACGAGCCATCATCTCATCAGAAAGATCTTTATGAATGCCCCTTATTGAATATCTCATATCATCAAACATTGTATGAACTGCTTCCTCCTCCTCTAAGGCAGACTCATCTACCAAGGCTATTATTTCATATTGCAAATTCTCAAACCTCGTTACATACCCATCCAGCTCTCCATACCTGAGAAAAAACTCCGTCCGATACTCGCCATTATCACGAGCCTTCTTGGCCGCCTCAAGAACATTTTTAATAGATTTTAAAACTAGCGCGCGTTGCCGTTGCAACTTCACAACATTTGCATTAGGCATGTTCAGGTATCAGGTAACGATTCAATGTAAACACAAGACCAAAATAATCAAATTTAGAATCAATCTGCTAGTAAACACAACTTCTTTACACAAACAATACGGCAACCACACACAAATCACAAAATTTTCAGTTGTTATTCTTTTTCGAAATCTCCGTCGACTACACCAATTGTCGAAACGCCGGTTTTCGAACCCCCAACCGAATGTAACCAACTGAATCAAAACAACTTTTGCGCTCACGCAATTCGCAAAATGTCAATTTCAAATGCCCAGAAAACTCCCCAGATATGTATTACCAACACAATACACCAAAAGTTGCTTGTTTTCGAATATAACCAATTTTTACAAACAGCGCGCAACACTAACAAATTCCGATGTCACAAAAAAACTCCGTTTTTTGTCAAGGATACGTACCAATTTAGATTTTACGTAGACTATTTTACTATAGCGCGATTTATTTATCCGTGCTCGGAGGGCCAAAAAATGGTTACAATTCGATCAATAAAGTAATTGTAGCCAATTGTGAAGGACCAACTAAATTGGCAAATAACCGCAAATGACTCACGAGAATTGAAAGTTAATCATGCATCGGTTGACTCACCCCTTGTTGGTTGGCGTCGGATGTCTTCCCCAGCTGGGTACTGCGTTGCTCTATCCAGGTTCCTAGTTAGCTGAGCGATGTAAGGCTGTGGTCGCCCTTATTGGAGGTACCCTCTACACACGGGGTGACGGATATCACGCACACGTCCGTTCACCTCGGTAGTTGAAGTACGACTCTCACTTTCTTCCGCGTCAACCGTCAGACTTCAAACTCGCAAGTCAAAACGCGGGAGATTCGAATATACAAAATTATTTAAATGGTAAATACCAATCGTAACCAATAATACTATAATAAATTATATAATATTGTCACGACGGCCTCTTTTTCTTCACCCAGGGAATCAAACTCGACGTAACTTTCACCGTTTTACTTCACAACTCGATACAATATCTCTTAAACTTATCTCAGCTAGAACTCAACTCAACTGACTCCTACGCTACCCGTAGCACCTTATATATACTTCATCGAACCATCTAGAGCATTCGATGACATTTCTAGAATCCATCAGTCATTCTCGAAAACTCTAGACGATTCGATGACGTTTACACTTCAAAAGATCTAACCTAGCACTTTGACTTTACATCATGTATGACAATCAATGACAACTAATACAAATACACGAATACCATAATATACAGTATGTTACATTCTTCCCCCCTTAGCGTTCGGCGTCCTCGACGAACAACTTCGATTCCTGTATTACCACAGACATCAGCATAGTCGACCTCCGGTTTTCCACTTTCCGTACATAACCTGTAGACTACGTCGTTGAGGCGCTTCATCACCACGTAGGGTCCCTCCCCATGGCGTTGTAGCTTCGGACATCTACCCTTCCTTGCGTCGTGCGTTGCAAGACCATACCAGATCACCTCGTAACTGTGAGATTCTTTGCCCAACTTGCGATTCTCATTTTCAGCTCCAGCAGAATTCTCTTTTCCTAGCTCTGTTATCATTCTCTTCAGTTGCACCTTTTTGCCTTGACGACTGTCACCTCTCGACACTTCCTTCTTCCCATTACTCAGGCTATTCTCCACTTCCTCTATGAGCCTGCTGAGTTCGTCTTCCACCTGCACAATCCTGTTCTTTTGCTTAACATTCTCGCTTTTGAGTTGCGTGGTCTGGTCCAAACCCCATGATGCGTCCTTGAGTGCAGCACCAAACTCTGCTCCTATCCTCGGGTTTTCTTTCCTCAGTTGTGCCAATCTCTGTTCTAACTTTACATCGTAAAATGGCTTCGCTAATATTGCGGACACACCCTTCTTTGTATCCCCAGTAACCTTACTCAGTTCTCTCTTCTTCTTATCGATCTCAATTTCCAGCTGTGTAGTCTTCTGCTCCACGTTACTGTTTTCATCCTTCATATGTTTCATCTTGGAGCTACCATACTCTACTTCAGTCAATGCGTTTTCCAGCTCTTTTTTTAGTCGAGCATTCTCATTTTCCAAATTCATCAGTCGCTGTTTAGTTTTACTATCAACTTCTCTTGCTTTAGACAAATCTTCCTTTCGCTTTTTCGCATCATCGACCTCGGCGCTCAAATCTGTTCTCAGCTTCTTGTTTTCTGCTTCAAGCTGCGCCAACCTTTCTCTCAACTCATTCTTCTTGATACCGACCCTTTTGGCTTTGTCATTCGCTTTGTTCAAGTTCTTTTTACAGAATGCATACTCAGCCTCCATCTGATTTATCTTCTGTTTGAGCATTGCATTTTCATCTTTAATTTGGTCGTATTCCCTCTCTGCTTTCTTCAACTGATTCAAAGCTTTCAATCTCTTGATTTCGCCCTTCAAAGCAGAAACTTCTTTATTGAGCTTCCTCAAGGCTATTTCGTGTTGTTCGTCCTTCTTCAGCAGATTCTTTCTATTCGTTTCAAACTTGCTTTTAGTATGCATACTTCTCCTTTCCTGAGAGGCAAGCAACTGCTTCATCCTATCCCTGTCTGCTCTAAGTTCCCTCATGGCTACTCCGTGTTGTTGTTGAAGCTTGGCAATACTTTCTTCATTCTTCTTTACTAAATTCTTTATGTCTCTGTCAAACTGCTCCTTCATTGAGTTTATCGTGTCCTGCACAGATTTCATTTTGTTCGCATATTCATCTGCTTTTTCTACATCCGCTTGTATCTTATCAGCCTGGGTGCGGCAGCCTATCCTAAGATGCCCCTTCTGTCCACATCTCCAGCATGTAAACTTTTCAGCTCCTCCTAGGCTTGTGCGAGCCGGGTTTCTTTGGAAGCTAGCACCTCTTCTTCCTGAAATAAACGGTGTGGCCCTGACTTCTGCTTCTGTATCTTGCTCGACAGCGCGCATCCTCCTTGTCATTCGCATGGCTTTTATGTCAGCTTCAATTTGCAAAGCCTTGATCACAGCATCTTGTAAATTTATGGGACTGGATAGTTTTACCATTCGTTGAACTTCCGCGTCTGCAATGCCTTCGACAAACTGACGAGCAGCAACGTATTCCTGTGTTTCGACGGGGCTGTTGACGAATGCCCGTTTCGCTAAGCTTTGGACTTCATATGCAAATGTGGTTAAATCTTCCTTCGCTTGTTGTGTCCGGTTATGCAACTGGCCATGCAACAGCTCTGTTAAGTGTGCATCTCCAAAGCGTAACTTTAGTGCAGATGTTATCTTATCATAGTCACGTAGGTCTGATGCGCAGAGATTTTCCAAAATAGCTGCGGCAGAGTCTCTTAGCATGGATGTAAGCACACAAGCTTTTTCTTCATTTGACCAGTTATTCATACGAGCGATATTTTCAAATTGCATATAGTAAATGTCCCAGGACGTTTTGCCGTTGTACGGATAGGGCTTTGCTACTACGCCACTGTGTCTATCAGAAAAAGCGGGTGCTGCAGCTGTTAAACTACGCTCACCTGCACTAAGTTCTCGCAGCTCCTCTCTGATCATTTCCTTGACCTGATCTTTCACCTGCTGTAGTTGTTCACGCTCACCTCCACTAAGTTCTCGCACTTCGTCTCTCACGATTTCCTTCACTTGATCCTTCACTTGCTGCAGCTGTTCCTCAACGATCTTTTGCGATGTCTCTATAGCACTAATACGCTGATCTTGATTTTCTAACGCCTGACTTACGGCTTGCCTCTGCTCCTCCAATCTGGTCATTACCAGCTCCTGTCCACTTTTCAAGTCACTCTTCAAACCTGCGACTACCTCATCTTGATGTTGCTTGAGTTTTTCTTCTAGGTTCACGACTGCCTCGTCCTGGTGTTGCTTGAGTTTTTCTTCTAGGTTCACGACTGCCTCGTCCTGGTGTTGCTTTAGCTCCACGACGGTTGCTTGCATAACGGCTGCCTGGTTATCTAAGCTGGTTCTCATTTCGGCTGTTTGTTCGATGCTGTTTCTCATATCTGCCTTCATTTCTTGTATCATAGCCATCAATGCACTCATGTTGGACGCCATAGCTCTGGTTACAGGCATTGACTGACGCTGTACTCACTTCTTAACTCCTTTTCCTGATTTGATTCGATGGATAATCCCCCACTTCCGACACCAATTGTCACGACGGCCTCTTTTTCTTCACCCAGGGAATCAAACCCGACGTAACTTTCACCGTTTTACTTCACAACTCGATACAATATCTCTTAAACTTAGCTAGAACTCAACTCAACTGACTCCTACGCTACCCGTAGCACCTTATATATACTTCATCGAACCATCTAGAGCATTCGATGACGTTTACACTTCAAAAGATCTAACCTAGCACTTTGACTTTACATCATGTATGACAATCAATGACAACTAATACAAATACACGAATACCATAATATACAGTATGTTACAATATAATAGTAAGTAGTAGTAGTAGTAGTAGTAGCATTGATTAACACATTTATCCCTAAATACTTTAATCAATGGTAGTAGTCAAGAAATGGCATTTTCAACTATATATGTCCGGACACGACGTTTAAGGGTTTCGACTGAAAATCTCTTAAATTCTGAGGGCAGCATATTATGCAAATTGTATATACAATGTGAACATGACCTTTCGAAAAAGGAAGTATTATGCTGGGGTGGTCTTATCAACTTCTTTCCCCGTATGTTGACATTGTATAAATCCGACCTGAATACTATTTTATTATAAAGATAAGAGGGTGTTTTTTTAAGGATTACCTTATGAAAAAGCACAAGACAGTGATGTATGCGTCTCTGTGACATACGGAGCCAGCCTATTTCTTTGATTTTATGAGAAATTGGATGCCCTCTCCTTACACCATACACTAACCTAGCACATGAATTCTGTATACGTTGAATTCTGTTAGAATCAAATTTTGTTAAGCATGGGTGATATAAGACATCGCAATAATTGGAAACAGATAAAACCAAGGAATCGCAGAGAGTTTTTTTCCAGTGGATATTGAGGTACCCTTTTTGGGAATATATTAATTTTAACTTGGGAAAGGATTGTCTTATTTTATTTGATACACGCCCATGAAATCTAAAATCTGCATCAACTTGAACTCCTAAATTTATCGCACTATCCACTAAAGGTACTGGTACTGCACCCATGTTTAATCTAATACAGTTCGCTTTATCATTTCTAATTTTTTTTATACCAAACAAAATAGCTTCTGACTATTGCGGATTCAGTTCGAGACAATGATTTTTTGAAACTGTGTTTAAAGCTTGCAAATCTTCGTTTATGTTGTCAACAGCTGACAATACATTTTAAGCTTCGAAAGATGCACACGTTTATCAGACTGGTTAATAACTGTGATATATAGATTGTATATAGAAGAGGTCCCAATAAGGATCCTTGAGGAACGCCACATGTTACACTTCTAGCCGATGAAGTTACACCATTAACACTGACCATGTAACTACGATCTGAGAGATAACTTTGGACGAGCCTAGATGATTCACTGCTGAAACCTAGATGGCTAAGTATGGAAAGGAAAAGGTTGCAGTAGCGAGCAGGGTCAAGGGAATGCGGAGATCCTAGATAAAAGGTTCTAGACAAAGGGTTCTGAGATCCCTTCATTCTCAGGAGGGTTGCAAGGCGACTCTCAAGACTGTCCAGGAGGCGGCAGGGGACTTGACGTCTGTCATCTGTTGACACGCAGTTTTGCACCTTACACGCAGTGGCCCTGTAACCTCTAAACCTGGCAGAGCTAATCCTGGCGGACCTAGGCTGGAGACCTGACAGCGCTCCCTTGCAATGGGCAACATCATTAACCTGAACATTGCATAGCGACCTCTAGGATTCTAAATCAAACGATCAGTTGATGCGGCTATGACATTGCCCTCATCCAGGAACCCTGGTCGCGATACGGTTCTATTAACGAGCTCAATATTTTGGGACATACTGTATATGTCGACGTTCCTGAAAGCAAGCCCACGGTATGCATAATGACTAGAGACATTAACTCATGGCAGCTGAAGAACTTTACTCTAGCAACAGAAAACAACAAAACACAGCCGAATACAACAAAAAAGAACAGAAAACAGCTGAAAGCAAGAGAAAGCAAGCAGATAATAAATGGTAAATGGCAGAAAACGACAAAATACAACCAAATAGATTCATAAATAGCTCAAAACAACAGAAAGCGTGCAGATAAGTTCGGGAAACAACAGAAAATGACTAAAGACAGCTTAATACAACAGAAAAGAACAGAAAATGGCTGAAAGCAAGAGAAAGCAAGCAGATAATAAATGTAAATGGTAGAAAACGACCAAATACAACCGAATGGAACAAAAAACAGCCCACAATAACGGAAAGCAAGCAGATAACAGCACTAAACAATATACCCCGCCACAAGGCTCAGCCTTCTAGGGGTGGCATTATTTGTAGTTTTATTGCAAATAAAATGAAATGAAATGAAAATAAATGAAACGACTAAACGCAGCCGAATACAACAGAAAAGGACAGAAAACAGCTCAAAACGACAGAAAGCGTGCAGATAGGTTCGGGAAACAACAGAAAATGACTAAAGACAGCTGAATACAACAGAAAAGAACAGAAAATGGCTGAAAGCAAGAGAAAGCAAGCAGATAATAAATGTAAACGGTAGAAAACGACCAAATACAAAAATACAACCGAATGGAACAGAAAACAGCCCACAATAACGGAAAGCAAGCAGATAACAGCACTAAACAATAGAAAACGACTAAACTCAGCCGAATACAACAGAAAAGAACAGAAAACAGCTCAAAACAACAGAAAGCAAGCAGATAACAAACGCAAACGATAAGAAAACGACCAAATACAACCAAATAGATTCATAAATAGCTCAAAACGACAGAAAGCGTGCAGATAAGTTCCGGAAACAACAGAAAATGACCAAAGACAGCTGAATACAACAGAAACTAACAGAAAACGGCTAAAAGCAAGAGAAAGCAAGCAGATAATAACTGTAAACTGTAGAAAACGACCAGATACAACCAAATAGAACAGAAAACAGCCCATAACAACAGAAAGCAATCAGAGAACAGCGCTAAACAGTAGAAAACACAGCCGAATACAACAGTTCACTGACAATATTGACAGGGAGGGCTCATGAAGGCTTACAATACCTTCTTTATGATTCAACGGATCCTCCTCCGATGAGGGAAATGCATGATCTTGTGATATTCCGTAGAGTATCGGGGCGGCTTGATCTTGTAGTCGGGTGTGATAGCAATGCCCATCACAATCTGGGTGGCAGCTCTAACACCAACCAAGGGTGTAAAGAGATCATGGAGTTCATAACTTCCACTAACTTGTAAATTCTGAATATTGGTGACACTACGAGTTTTTGTAATAAGGATCTAATATTGGGTACACTCGATATTTGCAATGAGGTGAGAGACTCAAGGGCTAATTAATTATAATGTGTACATCTTATATTTATTTCTTTATTTATTGGCGGAGCACCCTTTTGTGGTTTTGTAAGTTGTAGGCATCATGTTACTTAGTTTTAGCCATATTTTTGTTATATATCTATACAGTTCAACTTCGCCAAAAATTTGGCAATACTTTAAAATTTTGTATTTCTATTAATTTGTTGCTTCTTTTGTACCAACACGGGGTTAGATGTAAGATTGGCATGTGCTTATTCTCGCCCCACAGGGTGATCCCTTATCCTTTATGTTACTAAAGACATTTATTATTATGATTGGTTCCTTGTAACCATTCGTGTCTGATCATAGACACATCCTTTTCAAAATAAATGGAGAGAAAAGCAGAACTTGGCCAACAGGCCGGAATCTATAGACTATAATGTCAGCAGTGGAGATGCCATCGAGGCAGCGGTGACTTTCCGTTGTAGCGACCTCACGGAGTCTTTTTAAACTAGCTGCCCCCTACGCAAGTCGATGCTAACTTTTGGAACAAAAATTTTGGAAACAAAAGGCAAGCGGTGCAGACTGAGAAAGGTTAGGCATAGGTAAGGCTCTCCGGAATAGATACATCTTGTATAGTGCATTGCCAGTCCCAAGGGCGTCAGAAAAGGATGACCGAACCACAATTTCCCAGACAATTCAAATATGTTGGAATAAGGAGTTTTCATCGAACCACAAAAATGCACTTTAATTAAAGGTTCATTTAGCTCTGACTATATTATTAGTTTCATGTTAAATAACTCAATAAATACAGAAATAATTCTAATTACCTTCAGTAGAATAAAAGTTACTAAAAAAACATTAATTTTGCAGCAGTCGTGTATATTGCTGCGGCTAGCTGTGATTCAATGAATATTATTCTAGTTGGATAGAAACAGTAACTGAATTAATATTAAACCAACACTATTCATTTAGCAAATTTTATGTATCACAATATTGTTGTCTGCAAACCCTACAAAATCCACAGAATGTTTTTGCGTGGACCAGCAAAAGCGATTTTATTAATGCGCAAATTTAATCAGATTATAATTCATCAAACAGAACCGTCCTGAGCGTTTGGGTTGTTAGGACTAAAATTTGTTGCTAATGACCTTCATTTGTTTGAATTAAGGCAGGCTTCGACAGCACACTTCACATCAGCTTTGTTTTGGTTTTTGGTCCTAGAACCCCATACAGTTCGCAGATTGCATAGAATGGGATGCGCAATAACTCCACTACCATCCTAGAATGGTTCAATGTTTGGACGAAACAGAACATCGTTTTACAGTTAGATCCAGATAGCCAACCATTCGTGTCTGACCAAAACGCTTTTTGTCTCGTTTTCACAACGATAATTCTTGCGATCATCATCATAGGCACAATATCTTAACAGACATGTTGTGAACTCGTAAAATGCATTAGGTACGAGCTAGAGTATTGCGGACACGAATATTTTCAATAGTTTTGAGAACCGTAGCTCGCCATCATTCGCGATTTACTGTCAGTTCAGTGGCGTTTTTGGTACTGATATCCAGCAACTATTTCGTTATCCACCTAGCGTGTGGGGAATGGCCACGGTGCCGCCCACTCGGGACACGACCCTGAACTACAACTTTCTCCATATTATCGCTTCTGTGTATATGTCCCAAGAACGTAAGCATTTTCGTCGATACAATGGAGGATAGTCTCTTTGGAATACCCAGCTCATCCAGTATGGAAACGTTAGTTCCATGTGTGGTATAAGGAACTCTCAACATTCTCCTGCACATCCACACTTCAAAAGCATCTAGGCGAGGCATACAAAAATGTTGTGAACGCAAGAGACTGAACCAGCGACATTTTGGTACAGTAGAACCTACTGTCACCGTGCATACAATACTGACTGCATTAGAGTTCATTTGATAAATGTCTATTTTCTGTTGTTCAGTTTATATTTCGCATAAAAGGTATCTGCTCGGGTATCTGGATGATTTGATGTTTTAAAGTTTTTAGAAGAAAGGTTTCAGTGTATGTGGACAAGATCTACAGACTTCAAAGATATAGTGAAGAGGAACAATGCAGAAGAAATTCATTTGCCAATTTCTGATGTTAAACATTTCTTCATTCAACCGTAGGAAAATGAAAAAACCTTGCATCTTCTACATACTGCGAGTTCCCTTATCAATGCTTCTAAAGCTTCTACTGCATTTCGTCCTTGCATCCTCTGTCTCAACCACATGTCTCTACATTTTTGAGTCTTTCTATGCTCTATGTCACTGCTACAACCATGTCCGCTACATCTCTATTCCTTACTACTCTTGTTTTGTTAGTTCTGCGTTCTAAGCTTGCTACTATACAATACCCTTCCAACATGTAGGCATTTGACTTTCACGACAAGACTATCGTGCTGATTAAAACTTAATTCAGATGCACACGATATCCGACGATACGACGGTACGAAACTGTTCCTATTGGTTGAAATATTCAGAATGATGTCAAATCAAAATATTTCAACCAATAGGAACCGTTTCATACCGTCGCGTCGTATCGTCGGATGTCGTGTGCATCTGAATTCAGCTTAAGATGAGGGTAACTATCACCTTGAAGAGGGGGCTTTATACTTAACCTGTGTTTTGTGATGGTATGTGGTGTCTCATATTTTCCAGACAAATGTCAAATAAATCAGATTCAATCCTCCTTACCGGCGTAGGGATGTGGCGACCCCATCGCCCAGAGGTGATGGTACACCTTGCACCGACGACGGTGCATCATGTACTATTATCTCTGCAATCAGCCACAGGGGGGAGAAGTGCAGTCACTTAGCTTCGCCCGCGGTGCAATCACCCCCACATCGGAATATTTCCGGGAAACTAGAAGTAGGTTCCCGGAAATAGGCGGCGCCAAATGGCCTCACGGTTCATGTTCCGTCGCTGGGCTGATGTTCTCGGTTTCTCATAAGTGACAAATCAAATTAATCAAAAGTAAAAAATGCTTAATGGCTCTCCCAGGATCAAAAGATGCCGGAGGTAAAATACCTGGCCGTTCGGATCTCCGGGTGCCAGGTGGTCCGGGGGGAACATTAAGCGAAGTTTGTTTAAAAAATTGTGCTGCCACTCCTCGTCAGGCTAACAACAGAAGCCGTCCTTCGCAGCAACTTCGCACTGACGACAGGCCCGAAGGCCAGAGAAACTTTTTCAGAGCCGACTTTACAAATATACGAGGTCTTGCCTCCAACATAAACTCTGTCCATCAACACCTTCAGGCAGAGAAGCCACACATTCTGGCTCTTACGGAAACTCAAGTCGGCTCTTCAACAATGGATAACTGCTTTAGATATCCCGGATATGACTTATACACCCGATTTAGACGTAGGTTTGGCGTATGCGTGTACGTTAAATCTGGGCTTTCTTGTCATCGAGAAGAAGAGCTCGAACTGGAAGGATTTGACATCATATGGCTCAAAATATCCTTCCAAAATCATTCCAAATTTATATGCTGCATTTATAGGCCACCAAGCAGTAACAACTGCAAAGAGCTCTTCGAGAAGCTTTCAGCCACTGTGGACGCGCTGCAATCAGATCACCCTCATTCAGAGATAGTCTTTCTGGGTGACTTCAACGTTCACAACTCATACTGGCTGAAACACTCAAACAAAACGGACGACGAGGGACGTGAAGCTGAAGCCTTCGCTATCAGCTGCGGCTTGGAGCAGATAGTCAAAGAACCAACAAGGATTCCCAGCCGCCACGGAGATTTTGCTAGTCTGTTGGACCTATATCTCACAACCACACCAACGGTCTACACAGTGAAGGTAACCGCCCCACTGGGATCGTCTGACCACAACACCGTCTCGACACTATGCAGAATGTATTCTCCAGATCTCTACCATGCAAAGCCTCGTCGGATCTGGCATTACGGATCAGCAAAGTGGGACGACCTAAAGGAATACTACCAGTCCTTTCCTTGGAACGACGTCTGCTTCAAGTCACGAGACCCATCAGCTTGCGCCCAAGAAATAACAGAGGTATTAATATCCGGCATGGAAGCCTATATTCCTCATGTCGTCAAGCATCCCTCCAAAAAAAAGCCATGGTTTAATCAGCGTTGCAGAGATGCTGTTACCTCTAAAAACCAACATTACAGAGAATGGAGGAAAAATCCAAATGCTGAGAGCCACCGCAGTTTTATCGACGCCAGAAATCACTGTAAGCGCGTGATTGACAGCAGCAAGGAGGAACACAACCAAAAAATTAAGAACAAGCTCCTCTCATGCCCTAGTTCGTCCAGAACATTCTGGTCTGTAGCTAAGGCTGTTAGTCAGAACTTTTCCTATTCGTCAATACCACCCTTGACCAGAGAGGACAAATCCATCGCTTCTGCTCCTAAAGAAAAAGCAGACATCTTGGGGAAGCTCTTCGCAGCCAATTCTACTGTAGACTTCCAAGGAAGTACTCCGACCACCACCATAAGCGTGAACTCGAGAATGGCAGAGGTCAAATTTCAACATCGAGATGTAAAAAGCATCCTCCAAAAACTGAACACCAATAAAGCTACTGGTCCTGACCAAATTCCAGCCATTGTCCTTAAACGCTGTGCCGATGAGCTTTCACCTATTCTTTGCAAGCTCTTCAAACTTTCGTACCAACGAGGCGTGTTCCCCGCTTCGTGGAAGATTGGCTGCGTACAACCCATCCCTAAGAAAGGCAAAAAAACTGATCCCACCAATTATAGACCTGTGGCTCTTCTCAGCATCATGTCTAAGGTCATGGAGACTGTCATTAACACACAGCTCCTGAAATACCTGGACAACAATAACATCATAAATGATCGCCAGTATGGCTTCCGTAAGCACAGGTCTACAGGTGACCTCCTTGCCTACGTCACTCACTTGTGGAACAGAGCAATAGACAATCATGGCGAATCCCGTGTTGTTGCACTTGATATATCGAAAGCTTTCGACAGAGTATGGCATGACGGAATTCTGGCCAAGCTTGATGCTTATGGACTACCACCTGGCCTGCGCCAGTGGCTGAACAGCTTCTTGAACGACCGATCTCTGTTTGTTGTAGTCGAGGGCTGTTCATCAGACGTATTTTCAATAAACGCCGGTGTTCCTCAGGGATCTGTCCTATCCCCTACACTGTTTCTGCTGTACATCAACGAGCTGTTGGAAATAACATCCAATCCAATCTACAGCTTCGCAGATGACAGTACATTAGTGTCGTGCATGGAACCAGGCAGGCCACTATCATCCAGAGAGACGGTACGTCAGCGACAGCAGCATGCCTCACAGATCAACGCTGATATCAAAACAATTGTCGAGTGGGGATTAGCAAATAAAGTACAGTTTAACGTACAAAAAACTCAGGCAACAACACTTACAAAGAAGTCTCACGATGGCTTACCAACCGTGGAAATGGAGGGTCACCCCATAGTCGAATCACCTTCGGTCAAGCTTTTGGGAATCAACATCAACAATAACATGTCCTGGCACGACCACGTCGTCAGTATTGCTAAAACGGCATCCCAGAAGCTTGGAGTTTTGTTCCGCTGTAGGAAGTTGTATACACCAGAGCAACTGCTGCTGCTGTACAAGGCACAGATCCGACCATCGTTGGAGTATTGCTCCCATGTGTGGGGATGCGCTCCGAAGCACTCTCTAAAGCTTCTGGACACTATCCAGAAGAGAGCGATTAGACTAATCGGTACGCCAAACCTCACAAGGGACCTCCACAGCCTGGAACATCGAAGGAGGGTAGCTGACCTGTCCCTGTTTTACAGATTCTATCACGGAAGATGTTCGATTGAGCTCTCTCAGATAATAACACCACAGGCCGTCCGAACCAGGAAAACTAGAGAAGCTCTGCGAGCTCATCCTTACCAGGTCGAGGTCCTTACTCCCCGAACTAGTCTCCTCCAGCATTCCTTCTTTTGGAGAACTTCGACGCTGTGGAATCAGCTGCCGGGGAATTTGTTTCCCGACGGCTACAACCTGCAGCGTTTCAAATCTAACGTGAACCGATACTTATCCTCTCGCAGCGCTACTACAGCGCCATAGGCTTTAAGCCTTTGCGGGAGGCCGACCATAAAAAAAAAAAAAAATCCTCAGGAATCCATGTCCAAATCGTACGCTAAACGTTCATTACTTTGATAAATTCGGCGAGTACGGCTAGAATATTTCTAGCCCTCTCATGGAAAGGGAGAGGGTAGCCATTGAAAGGTAATACTTTTATTGCTCGTAGGTGAACAAGCTTTTCGTATGTTTCTGGCGTTATTTCATAGACATAATATCATGTACTATATAGGAGCTATGTAATCTCACGTTATACCAACTAAAATAGTCTAATTACCCTTCATGTTATATTAAAAGCCCGGTCCTGTAACGTTACAAAGATTTACGTGTAAATTGTTAAGCTGTGATAAAATGCAACCAGTCAGCTTTAGTGGCATATCGCATTAGTGAAAAATATGACATCTATTTGTATTTTGATAATGCAGATGTTACATTAATAAATTTTTTCTCTGTACTGATTTTGCTCATTGGGATACGATAAACTAACACAAGGGGATCTGTTTTTTTATTATAGTTTTATTCCAAGCATGCTAAGTCTTGAGGGAATTTGACATGGAATACGAAACAACGCTTGTTCTAAAATATGGATAGTAGTGTACTAATGCCCCCATTCTACAAGGTATGTTAGAATGGGCCGGGCGATAAATTGTTTTGTATTAATAGTCTTTCACTATGGCTTGTTAGCGTCTCTATTATGAATGGTGCGACCTACTACAAATTACACACTGAGCTTTTAGCTCGCTCGCTAGCTAGCTTCACCTACATGATTCTTTGTGAGTCTGTTTGTTTGTTTGCTAGTCTGTAACGCTCCTTTAGATTAAGAGCAAGTGGCATCAAAATAAATGGCTTCCCTATAAATAACATGAGATACGCTGATGACACCGCTATACTAGCCGACAACATAGAAGACCTAAATTTTATGGTGAACAAAATAAATAGAATTGGAAAAGAGTATGGCTTGAAGATCAATATAACAAAAACGATTAACGATTGTAAGCAGAAAAGAGCATACCAGCGAACAGCTTTTCATAGACAACCAACTGATCGAACGAGTAGATAAATTCAAATATCTAGGTTCAACACTAAATGCAAAATGGGACTGTGACGAAGAAATCAAAATACGCATTGCGATGGCCAGGACTACTTTTATAAAGTTTAACAGCTTTCTTTTATGCCGAGAGACGCCACTAAATCTCAGACTGCGAGTGGTAAAATGCTATATGTGGCGAATACTAATGTACGGCGCTGAAACTTGGTCCCTCAAAATCAAGTCAATGAATAGAATAGAAGCCTTCGAAATGTGGACGTTACGTCGGCTTTTGAGAATCCCGTGGACAGATCATGTTACGAACCAGGATGTATTGAATAGAGCCGCCACTCAAAGAGAGTTACTGGAAATCATAAAAAGACGTAAGGTAGCTTACTTAGGTCACATGCTTAGAGGCCCCAAATATAGGTTGCTAAAAGAAATTTTAATGGGTAAAATTGAGGGGAGGAGAGGTCCAGGTCGCAAACCACACTCATGGCTCCGAGATATCAGAAACTGGTGTCACGTCAGCGACATCTCAACAATAGTGAGAAGAGCAGAAGACGGCACTGTACACATCGTTGGTCACGAGAGCAGATAACCGCCTACACGCTGCAAAGCATATGACAACCAAAGAAGAAGAAGAAGAAGGTTTGCTACTGTTATTTGCACGCTTTTATCATATAAGATGCGTCTATTATAGAATAATATGCTATTCAATTTTTCAAATAATTTACAATCATGTGGCTGTCTATTTAAGAACTGACAAAGCAGTTTTGTTACGATGTGAGTTATTTCTTGCTTACACTCCTAATTACATTTGTATCTATCTATATAGGTATAACTTTTTGCTTGCCACTTTCTGAAGCCCAGCACAAGATTTTTCTTTTTGGACATTTTTCAAATTTTTTGTGAAGCTTTTATGTATGGTCAAAATGTATCCAAATTTTCCACCTATCTCTGTATTGATTCTTTGTTATTTGTATTTTCACTAGTATTTTTAATCCTACCTTTTGTTACGATGTGAGTTATTTCCTTCTTACACTCCTAACTAACTTGGTATCTATATATAACTTTGTGTTTGCACCGTGAATTAATTTGAGGCCCAGCACAAGATTTTTCTTTTTGGGCATCTTACAGATTTATTGTGAAACTTTTATCTATAATTAAAATGTATTCACATATATGTATTGATTCTTTCTCACAATAAACTACTACTATACTTGGTTGTCCCAACATAGACATCGCATGTAAACAAAGTCACGCATTTTTTGTAGGTGATCAAACGCGGCGAAGCGTTATCTCTCTAAAGCAGGTACCGACTACAGGTCCGGATTAAGATATCACTTGATAATTAATAATATAATATTTATGATTATCCGTCGAAAAGTTGGAAATGAAAAATACTTATATAGTGGTCCATATTATCTGTTAGACAAAACAAAATATCTAAGATACAAGAAAATCGGAAAGGGAATGTACTCGTAAAAAATTAGTAAAGACTCTGGCTTGCAACATATCATGCAACTTCATCATGGGTAATAGTGAACATTTATATCATTGGTGGCTCTGACAAAAAGAAATTAATTATTAATACTTACTTGCGGGAAGTCGAACAAAAACAGGAAGCAGGGATAACAAAGAGCTCTTGTTTGTTTTTAGGCCACGGAAGTATTGGAATCGATTGCAGTATACTTTTTCCATATATGCCATCGTAGTGATATGGTATCAAAATTTCATCACAATCAAGACGGTAGTTTCCAAGTTATAGATTACAGGTTACATGCTGTCTGGTTGGAATAGGCAGAACTGCCTTATTTTTGGCAATAGTTCACTGCCAGCGAAGTAATTATTATCGAAAAAAAATTCCAGAATTGCATCATCAATTTTATTGGCTGTTTAGAGAGGCTCGACCAATTAGGGCCAATAGGGTTAGCGGTTATAATTCAACCAGTATGAATACCGCATGACGACATACCTATCACGCATTGATCATTGTCTACACTAACATTATTTCTTAGGTGAATCTAGTATAGTTATCATTTACATGCAGCTCAGAGCCATCTTGCCCTTAGGACTGCAGAATTCACGGGAATGACCCTGTCGAACAGCCCCTAGGAAAAAAAGTACGCAGCCAGGACATTTTTTCAGGCTGAAGATTACTTCTTTTAAATCACCGCAAGGAAATGACATCGATTGTTCATTAAGCGACCAGGCAGGATTCCTATTTCCAGATGGAATCCCTCATCCGATATCAAGAAACGCATTAACTTTTTCCTCTTTCGTTGGAAATCCATTAAATACAGCTTGCTAACGAGGGAAACCGGCTTACATTAATCCAATAACTTCGGCAGATAATTAATTACTGTCATTGCGAACAGATTTGTAATAGGTGTTTTGCCTCGTAGTGTAGCAGCAATAATTAGTCACTATGTTTAAGCTGTTGCACTTTACGTCAGAACGCGGTGTTTCATGGATTAATTTGTAGATATGTGTGCTCCAATAAAATACTACGCTTTCGTTCGTTCTTGGGATTTTGGGACAAAAATACTGCAGAGGGCTTTTACTCAGGCAACAACACTTACAAAGAAGTTCACGATGGCTTACCAACCGTGGAAATGGAGGGCCACCCCATAGTCGAATCATCTTCCGTCAAGCCTTTGGGGATCAACATCAATAATAACATATCCTGGCACGATCACGTCGTCAGTATTGCTAAAACGGCATCCCAGAAGCTTGGAGTTTTGTTCCGCTGTAGGAAGTTGTATACACCGTAGCAACTGCTGCTACTCTACAAGGCACAGATCCGACCATCGCTGGAGTATTGCTCCCATGTGCGGAGATGCGCACCGAAGCACTCTCTAAAGCTTCTGGACACTATCGAGAAAACAGCAATTACAGATTCTATCACGGAAGATGTTCGAGTGAGCTCTCCCAGATAATAACACCAAAGGCCGTCCGAACCAGGAACTCTAGAGAAGCTCTGGGAGCTCATCCTTACCAGGTCGAGGTCCTTACTCCCTGAATCAGTCTCCTCCAGCAATCCTTCTTTTGAAGAACTTCGACGCTGTGGAATCAGCTGCCGGGGAATTTGTTTCCTAAGGGCTACAACCTGCAGCGTTTCAAATCTAACGTGAACCGACACTTATCCTCTCGCAGCGCTTCTACAGCGCCAATGCCTTTGCGGGAGGCGGACCATAAAAAAAAACAAACTCAAAAAGCCGACGTTTCGGCGTTTATTTTACTCCTTTTTCAGCGCTATCGAGCAGAGCCTTATAGCACCAAAGGATAACTTCCCTTTGGGTCAAAAAACACAAAAGCATTCTAGAAGATGGTTAGAAGCAATAACAAATGCTGTTTCTCGACACCTGATTAATATTTTAATAGTATAAATACTTTTTTATTAAGAAAATCTAGATCATAGAATGTGTGTTTTTATACCACGGATCTAATCATACCTATAGGTTTAAAATTTCAACATGTAAAGGTCGTTCCTGTGTGTTTGTAATTTACAATTATATGTTGTTTGTTTCCTGACCTGTTAGTGGAAGACGCCATGATAGTATAGTTTTTTAAAATTTTATGGAAAAGTTGTGACGATTATTAGCTGCATTAAGAAGTCGTTTGCACTCAATGCAATTGCTGTTTTAAATTGGCAAACCTCAACGTTAAAGCCCTGAAGATGGCAACAAGCATTGCCGAAAGCTTGGCTGTTAGCACCAGAGTCTCCTCTATGATGTGACCTAGTCTCATTTTTCAAAATGTTGGCCACAATCCCAATATTTTCTCATCTAAATAATTTTTTTCTGTATAACCGTTTGCCTTAAAAGCCTTATTTAGGTGTTCAAGTTCGGTGTCTAGTTTCCCTGCTTCGCACACTTTTCTAGCCCGCTCTGTCAAAGTTCTAACAACTCCGTACTTCTGAGATGTGTGGTCGTTTGATTCTTCATTTAAGTTCCAGTCAGTATGCGTTGGTTTTCTGTATACCTTGGATCCCGACGTGGCTGACTTTCATCCAGGAAGGCCAGTTCTTTTTTCTTCTACCTCCGTTGTAAACTAAATGCTTTTATATATGCTGTTAAGGTGTATTAAAAATGCTTCTAGCTTTTCCCTTCCCTGATTCTAAATGACGGACGTGGACGATAAATAACTGTATCGTAGTTTTGGATAAATAATAATATAGTAATAATAATAATATTTACTTAAAGTACAAAAAAAACAAATCATTGAAAAAAATGATATACATATCAATATTTGGAACTGAATGTGTTTAAAATATAAATAATACTGAATCTTGAAACAACACAGTTCAGCATACGGACTTTGTATTAACTACAACAAGACCAGGGTTATAATCGTAGATAAAAAGCACGATAATAATCGAGAAATAAAGTCAGTAGGCCGTTGTGAAGTAGACCAAAGTTTTGTGTACCTCAGTTCCTTGATCGACAATTCGGGTAGCTGTAAAAATGAGATTCGACCTAGCATCCAACAGGCACGTGTGGCCATGACAAAGCTTGCTAAAATATGGCGTGATCATAACATCACTAAAGCTACCAAAATGTAGCTGGTTTAGTTTATTGTGTTCTCCACATTTTTGTATACCTCGGAAATTTAGACTGTTAAAAAGGCAGACCAAGCTCGCACATAGATGCTTCTCAAATGTGGACGTGGAGGAGAATGCTGAGAGTTCCTTATCCCGCCCATCGAACTTACATTTTCACACTGGATGGGCTCGGCAATCCAAGGAGACTATCCTCCATTGTGTCGACGAGAATGCTTACATTTTTCGAACAAATACACAGAAGCGATAATATGGAGAAACCTGTCGTTGAGGGTCATGCTCCGAGTGGGTGGCGCCGTGACCGTTCCCCTGCACGCTGGGTGGATACGACGAAACAACTGCTGGATAGAAGTATCAAGAACGCCACTGAACTTTTTTTTGAACCATCGTTTATTTCTGGAAATAATTATATAACAATAAACTTTAACAATTCTCTAAACAGTACCGAAGGTTCTGGCCTCGAGAATTATAAACATAAACTTATCAACAGTGCTTATTATCTTTCTTTAACAAGATTGCTACTAGAGCCCTTAATTATATTATATACTACTTAATTAACTACATGCATGCCTAGGTGTTGTTTTAAATTGTACAAGAAGCTATTATAACATATTTTAGATCTAATTTCAACTGGTAACCTATTATAAGCTCTAGACGCGGATTGCATTGGACAATTCAAAGCTATATTTGTACGACTGTAAACCGGATATATATGTTGTTTTGTGACCTGGTAAAATGATCATGTATTTCATTTACAAAATTATAGATAGTGTCATTCTTCTGCCTGCTATTAATTATTTTAAATATTAAGTTACATTATTCAAGTTCTAAAATTTTATCCATCTGAACAACTTTTAGTTCTGTATATAACGTGATTGTATTGGTAAGTTTGCTATAATTAAATAGTATTTTCAAAATCTTATTTTGTAAAGTTTGAACATTTTGAAATAAAGTTCCTGAACAGTAAATCGTGAAAGATGGCGAGCTACAGTTCTCAAAACTATTCATAATATTAGTGTCGCAGTACTCTAGCTTTGACTTAATGCATGTTACGATTTTACAACATATCTCTCAAGACATTGTGGATGTAATGATGATGACGATGATTATGATGAACCTTGAAAAATGCAAGCTTATCCTATATAATATTTTATAACGTACAAACATAGAATATTCATTTTCAAACTGCCCATGGTCACGACACATGGCACAGAGTAGAATTAATATGCGGACAACTTGCTTAGATATTATAATGGTCCCCGATATCACATTAAGTTTACTGACTCTTATTCATTTTTTGTTGAAAAACGTAAGTAGTAAATCAGTATTCTTTGCAAAAAAATGTTTGCTGTCAAGCGTGGCGATCGTTTATAGCATTGAGCTCTTATTGTAAATCCTTTATGTACGTCCAACTACTTTTTCTGTTAGTGCGCAAATCCATAATGTCAATGAACAATATATAATAAATAGAAACAGATAAAATTGGTGCTTCGATTTATTCCCAGTGTTATTCAATTGTGGTATATCCCCGCAACGGGACCACGATCATTTGTAGGCTGTGCCAGGCAACGCGACGTAACTCAATCAGGGCAGACCGGTAATTGGGATATCGCGCTGCGATCGGGTGAAAAACAATGGAAATAAAATCGCTGGGACGTCTCTCGCTTGTGGTGTGGCCGGATACCGTTCAGGAAAAAAGATACCATGGGCGGCATATTGCTTTATTTTGCATTAGATTCGAAAGTTTCGAGTATACATGACGACATTGCTTTTTGATATTAGATTCATTAGGTTGTGTGAAGTTTGTAGCCAAAAAGGTATGTGTCTATACAGTTTTGAGTACAACAATGTGTTATCTTCAATGGTCTTCAGGTGAACTGTTGTACATTTTCCTTTCTCTTCTGTGCTACTTATTCTAGTCTAGCACTCCATTCCACGTTTGTGTACAAGTACAAGGTTTGATCGCCTAGACTCGTATACATATTATAACATCCTGTAGATAGCATTGCTTATTTGTATTTGTTAATGTTTCTTTCACCATTCCCTGGGTCAAGAAAAAGAGGCCGTCGTGACAATATATTCAGCATTTTCATCCGTTTTGACATTTTAGCACCTTAAGGGTCCAGGCTATAGCGCGCGAAATTGAGAATCCAAGAAAATACGTATCCCCGTGTTAGCGAGGAGGCGTGGCCGCCTGTTCCCTTTCTCCGGTATGTGTGTCTAAGATGAGGAAAGATAAATTCAGATAATCCAAAGGTCAAAAGGTCCAAAGGTAAGGTCCAAAGGTCGCCATAAAGATGCATTTCGTATTTCTTAGCTCCTGGCGTTACATTTAAACTCACAGTAATGATTCAAAGAGCAAATTGAAGAAGAAAGATCGCACTTTGTCATATAATTGGCCTTATTCTGATATTGTGTTTGGCTGTTAAATTGCAGACATTTATAGAGTATGCGATTTTCCATTATGAGTCTTTTTGCACAGTTTAATACTTTTTTGAGAAAATCGCTCATAGTTTTCATTCACTAAGGTCCCCCTTAACTATCACCTTCTGAAAAACTGCCTACATATGTAGTTTGTGAGTTCTATTGGGAATGGGAATCCGTGTTTTACATGGCAGATACATTTGTTTAAATGTGTGTACCAGGCCCCTTAATGTATTTTTTGTGCAACGCCCATGTTATCCTCACAGATTAGTACTAGTCAATCTTTTCCGTCCTCTGTCAGGGATTATGAGATAATGCCACCAACAAAATGGGAAAATTGCTGCCACTAGCGGACGTTTGATTGTTTAATTAACTTGTATAGGAAACTGGTTGGGATTAAAGTGAATTTGATCATACTGTAAATCAGAAGGAGCAATTATAGCCAATAATAAACCAAGCCAGTCCTTATCGCTAGGCTGAACCACATTTTTTTAGTTAAAAGATTTAGTATTTTAAGGTTCTAAGATGTGCTTGAAATACAAAAATAGGAATGAGCAAGTAGTAGGTATAGAGATATATAGTAGGTATAGCGCGACTCAGCAAATATTGTAGTGTGTAAGAGCTGGACCTCATTAAATATAGATCTTATTATCTTTTCTACAGCAGTCTAGTAGTTGTGTATTCTCTCGCAGCAACTATAGATACTACACAGTCTGACAACTCGCTAGATCCACTTTTTCAAACCTGGCACGTCTAATCATTCCCTTGGATATCCAAAATTTGCACACTGCTATAAAATATGCTACTACTTCGATGAGCGGCAGAATTATAGCTCAGAGTCACCAACCGCACCTCAGTGAAATAGGGGCTGGAGGTGGCGCGTTTGGTTGGATCACCGATTGGTCGAATTGACCTTCTCTGGACCGAAAAAGGTGTAGACAGCGTAGGTAGTAAGGAAGCAGCTTCCATCGTTCATTACATTTTATTGTTTGATTATTTTACTGTTTGTGAGTGTTCATTATGTATCCTGATTTTTAAACAACACCAACAACTGTCAATTCACGTATCTGTTCGATCAATTCTTAAGTAAATCATAAGAAAACTGGTTTCACAGGAGCGACCACAATATACAAATTATATATTCAATAATGGTGCATGTACCAGTACTAAATATGCGCTTCCACCATATATTGAAATACGTATGAAAGGACAACACTTTGAACAACTAGGTTAGGTTAGGTTGAAAGTGAGTGGGGCAGAGCTGCCTCCTTCCACTGCGACTCAATTGTGTCTATTGTGGCTCACACCTTTTTAGAGTTTTCACCGTACAGTCCGCACCTCTTTACCAAGGCGATCAACGTGAAAGGTGAAATTTCCTTGAAGTCATGAGGTTCCAGTTGGGCAAATCCGAATGTCTGGAACCTAGCATTATCCAGTACTGGACAGGAGCAAAGAATATGCTCCGCTATTTCGTCTTCCACGTAGCAGAAGCGACAGTTTGTTCAAGACCCAACTTCCACATATGGTACCTTAGACGACCATGTCCCGTCAGCAGTCCGACCAGAATGCGGAGGTCATTCCATTACATTCCATAGTCCTCGGGGGGGCCTGACTCGAGGGGTATCTTATAAACACCTTAGAGTGCAGTAGCCCTGGTGTATCTCGCCAGTTCAGGAGTGCTTTCCTCACTGCCCAGTCCGAGATGTTTTTTTAGCGGTGCTTTTTGCAATGCCCGCAAATGGTTCTGGTCCTATGAACACAGATTCAGTTCCTCCTTTTGCTAGCACGTCGGCCAATACATTGCCTTCCACTCCGCTGTGACCTAGAACCCATTGGACAACTAACATTACTGATTGATAAAATATCAGCCAATAATTCTTTAGAAATTTCGTTACACAATGCTCTACCAGAGGCCGTTAAACATTTCAGTAGTAACAAATTTAAAGGTACCATCAAACAATCCTTCAAAAAACACTGCTTCTACTCTAAAGAAGAATATATGCATACTACCACTAGCGGTACCCTTTTATGATGTACTTGTGTATGTTTATCGTAGGTCTTACATTTGTGTTACATGCTCTCATTATATATTTTTATCTGTTATATTTTTTCCCGTGACTTGCTACAATTGTATCTTGTGTACAAAACGTAGTCAATAAATATCTATCTATCTACTGATGCATAATCGGTATCATTTAGGATTATTGGAAAATTGATGTGTTGTATAAAATGTAATATATAAAAAAATGATTAAATCCATTGTATGACTCACAAAATATTTATTTGTTTTTTATAATGTAGGAACACATCGAGAGCTTTGTTTTACATAGTTTTGAAGACCAAATTAGTTAGGTGACGTTGTCAGCATAGCTATGTTGGCAACTTCTTCCTAGCTGTTGGCCTGCAAATCTTATAGGGTCCTTGGAAGCCTCTAATTGTGTTCTCTCGAAACAGCCATCGATACTCTTGAAGTGTGCGCCGTTATACCGTACTGGAACCAGATCTCCAACACAAGTAGCCGCAGAAAAAAGATCCTGCAGCATGTTTACATATACTGAACCGAATTCACTGTTACAGGGACTTCATTTTCTTCCAGCTGAGGAACACGACATCACGCTGCGGCTACAGCTGAATACGAAGGTTTTTGATGCAGTTCTTTACAATTAATGTCAGTTTAGTAGCGCATGATTGGTTTATTGACTGATCCGTACAAATAATAAGTTAGAAAAAAAAACTTAAAAGAAAGCTTTTATTTAAAGGTTCTAAAAAAAAGAAAATAAAATGTTTCCTTGGAGTGTTAACTATCAACGTATAGTCTCATTATACACAATTTGTATGATCATAAAAACTTGTCGCGAGGTTTGCGTAAGTAATTAAACTGAAATTTTAACACACCTAAATTTAGCACACCAAGTTAGTCATTTGAATAGGAACTAGTTAATTTACACAAGTATATCGCGCGACAAGCTTTTATGATCATATAAGTTGTGTATAATGAGGCTATAAGTATATAAGATAGTTAACACTCTAAAGCTGCTTTTTAGTTATTAACTTGCATTTATATCAAACAAAATTTTTGTTTTATTTTCCGCAAGCCCTTTTATTTGATACCCATATTGCAGAAGTGCATTAAAAAGAACTAATTCACCATCTTGGATGGTCCACCATAGTTGATTTAGAATGACATCATATTATTTTTCGAGTCACTCTCAACAAGCCCTTTCACTGTGCAAATACTCTCTTCTCTCAGGTCGTAAACAAGGTTCATGCAGTGATAAAACAACTCACTGACTTTGAATAGCATATTTTCCCCAAGCTCTTACAACGAAACACATCATCGTATTATATATACAAATACATATTATTTGCCAAGTCACAGTCATACCGGCTGTCCGGTCTACCTTTCGTGGTTGTTCGGTGCACCAGCGCAGCGGTTCCTTAGCTACCCCCTAACCTCATGTCGATGTCGTCACCGTCGTCGATACAACTTGGTGATGACCACTGCGTAGGTTGTATAAAGGAACTCGTATAATTCGATTCAGAATCTCCTGTGACTGCCGCCAGATTCTTGCGCACACCGCAAGCCTCTAGTTTAGCGCCAAATACAAACTCTTCTCTTAGGTCATCAGGTTCATCCAGTTATAAAACAACTTGCCGGCTTTGAACAGTATTTTCCCCAAACTCTCACAACAAAATGCATCGTTTGACCACAGTATAGAAAACAACCAGCATAATATCTCTGAGGATTTTCTATATAAAAATGGTTCCCACAAAATTTTACCTTGGGAGGATTTTTGAATGACTTTACTGCTATCAAGTTTGGGTAGAGACGCGAAAATGAAAATATCGATACCGGTACCAACTCGATATTTTCTAGCCAAATAGGCGCGTTTGGTTCGTACAGAGCATTTTGTGCAACTGATTACACCTCTCAATAGTTATATAATTATTTTCGATACCGATACCAAAAGCATCGATACCAGCTTGGAATGCCTCAAAAAGTATCGATGACAAAAAAATACTCGATATTACTCGAAGTACCGTTACCATCCCTACAAAAAAGCCCTCCAAAAGTGGGGATGCGCGTGTAATTTCCGCCATCTTGAGTTATTGTGCTGGTTGTTTTCTATGCTGTGGTTTGACTAAAAAAGACCAGTGGATCTATTGTGTCTATTGTCAGCGATGACATCCCTCTCATTAGATTGTCATTCCCCTTAGCATCTACTGGGCGATCTCATATCAATACGGATACCCATATTGTAGAAATGCATTAAATAAGTATTCCACTATTGGATTTAGAACGGCGTCATATAACTTATCGTGCATTGTCATCCAAACTAAACGTGTATACAAAATTTCAGCTCAATCGGTTGAAGATATCTGCTTCAAAATTGAGTTGCAAGATTCCACACGCATAAGCGTACATACATTGCAAGTTAAATAAAAGCTTTTAAAAATGGGTCTCATTTCTGAAAAAAGCAATAGCGTCCGAAATTTCAGGGAGGACCTCACGCGTCTTCTTCTGGGAACTGAAGTTCCTAGTCGATGGAGTTGGCCGATACTTGATGGAGATCTATACTAATACACAAAGTATTTTCGATGAATAATCACCATTTTTATTTAAAGTTTTGATGATCGTTTCAAGGCACAGTGTCTTTATCAAACAATTTGACCGTTGCCTTGAAGCATTTTACGCTACTACGGATAATTCAATACAGGGCCTGTTCCTATTGCCATAATAAAGTTGCCTAGCAACTGATAGAAAATTGGTGAAAAATATAGCGTCTTAAAGGGCTGATACACGTACGAGCAAGTACGCGTACTTATGGCTCGACGACCTTTTTCGCCTGTGTGTCACCGTAAGTACGCGTACTTTAAAACCGTCGCGCAAACCGCCGGCGAGCCAACTGGTTTGAAATCTTGCTCGTAGCTTGTCTCGGCTCGTACTGCGAGCCGCGAGCCACCACTCTGCTTCGGCAGGCCATCGATCCGCAACGCTTGCTGTGTTTGGAGTTTGTTAAAAGTTTTGTTTATTTAGGAAAATATCAAAATCAGTGATTTCAGCTTCACGTGTGTCACCGCATCGAGCCGAGTAAGTTCGCGAACTTAAAAGCCGCGTACTTAAAGTTCGTACGTGTATCACCCCTTTTACGATTCTATTTACACTCTTGATGTTAATATTTTGCCTAGCAACTGATAGAAAATTGGTAAAAAATATAGCGTCTTACGATTCTATTTACACTCTTGATGTTAATATTTTGCGACAGTGTCGTAAGAAATAGTAATTTTGAACTTCATTTATTTGACGTACCTCATCGTCATCATAGTCACAATGTCTTAACAGACATGTTGTGAACTCGTAAAATGCATTAACTCGGAGCTAGAGTATTGCCGACAGGAATATTATCAATAGTTTTGAGAACTGTAGCTCGCCATCGTTCGCGATTTACTGTCAGTTCAGGGGAACGACCACGGCGCCGCCCACTCGGAACGTGACCCTGAACTAGAAGTTTCTCCATATTATTGCTTCTGTGAATATGTCCGAAGAATTTAAGCATTCTCATCGACACAGTGGAGGATAGTCTCTTTAGATTACCGAGCTCATCCAGTATGGAAACGTTAGTTTGATGGGCGGTATAAGGAATTCTCAGCATTCTCCTCCACGTCCATATTTCAAAAGCATCTATGCGAGCTCGATATGCCTTTTTAACAGTCCAAGTTTCCGAGGCATACAAAAATATGGAGAACACAAGAGACTGAACCAGTGACATTTTGGTAGCTTTAGTGATGTTCTTCCTGAGAAGCAGCAATAAGGGTTGTACCGTCAGCAAATCTTAAGTTGGATATTTTGCTTCCGCCAATAGTTATACCGCCATTGACGTACCTACTTTGCTATTAATCCCAGATAATATTTTCGTTGGGCGTGGGAATAAGCATTCTTCGTCGCAGTTTTCCCGGTACAACAGCCATCATAGGAGCAAGAGCATCGCGATACTTTGCGGATGATAGCGTAGGATGTATTACGGCCATAAATCTGGCAAAATGGATCGTCGTTCGGCTCAAAGGAACTCAACGGCATCCGTTCGTTCGCGATACTCGCGCAAAAGGGAAGATTGGAAAAAATAAATTCGTGCAAAGGAAGCTGGAAAAGCGACGCCATGCAGACGTGGGCATAGAATATGCATATGTGCACCGGGAGGGCGTTTTCGTACGTCGAGACGGTCGATGGTGCTTCAGGTGAAAATTGGAGAGAAGCGGAAACGGTTCGTGAGGATACGACGAGGATAATGATGAACGTTTTATCGATACACGCTTCTGGAATTTTTTTGAAGGGAATTAGCTTTTACTTTTCACACACGTATACCGGGTATAAAGTGCGCAAAAGGAGGTAGGTGAAAATAGACCGCAATAGGGTCCTTGCACCAAAAAAAAATATTGCTTTGAAGCATTCATTGTAGTGTATTAAACATCATAAAATAGAGGTTTTTGATTTCTTAACTTGCTTGCGAGACTTATTCCAAATATAAATTTGAACTAGTGAAAACGGCGCGAAAACGACCTCTGACGTCACAAGACATTATAGTGATGGGATTTGAGGTATCATAAGCACTTTTTGGTCGATAATTTTGGTTAAGACACTCGACGACTTTGGCGTCACCAAGCAACAAGTCCAAATCACAAATCAAAATGGAAGATACCTCATGTTTCTGTGTCACAGAACAACTTATCGTTATGTGCTTTTTGGGGTTGTCATTTATAGTTAGACATGGGTTTAATAATTTCGATTATTGTACTGCCTTGTGACGTCAGCACCCGTTTTCAGTCCCGTGGAAAAATTTGAAAAAACCGTAAATTATAATTACAAATTTCTTCATCTGAACAGCATCAAGAGTGGAAGTTTTGTTATAGACAGCCTTTGAATACATTTTACTTTAGTCTAAACATATCCTTAATCCAGAATTGCGACCACTGTAAGTACCCTAAAAAATCGCAAAATATTTGTTCTATTGCCAGTTCAATTTTTTGGCCTTTTTACTTCCCACGCCAGTAGGCGAGGAAGTATTGTGACCGCGATAATTTTTGGATTTTGGGATAATACGCTATTTTGGCGTATCATGGGATCTACATAACGAAAATCCACGTCACTCATTTCCGTCTGTCTGCCTATCTGTCGATCTGTTTGTCTGTTTGCATTTTTCTAACGTCGTAATCTCAGTAACAGCTACATGGATCGTGATGAAATTTGGGTAGCGAAATGCTGTGTGGTCGCGGTAGGTAATGCTCCAATAATTTTAGAGGTCGGTGTATGGATGACGTAGTAATTAGCAAAGTTTTAATTAGTTGTAAAACTGAAAAATTTTTTCTACTCATAATAGGCAGTTCATTAACTTGTGAAAAAAATACCTAGCCTATTACAGAACGAAAGAGATTTAGAATTCTCTAATGTATAACTACGAGTACTGCTTTAAGTCGTTTTGTATTGTGTAACGTGGAAGCTATTGAATTGATTTTAATAAAATTTCGATACAGTATTATTAGCTTGGCGAGGATGGAAAACGCATATGGTTTTCAGTGGTGGAGCAGCCGTAACAAAAAAACTAAAAATATATAAACCGCTCACACAACAACTTCGTTTTTTGGCGAATTTGATTTTCAGTATATTATTCTACTTTCAAGGTGGCGGTGAAATTGAGGTGTTTGGGTGGTGGGGTGTTGTAAAACTGAAAACTTGAATGAACTCATAATAGACTAGAAATTGGTCTGTGAAAGAAGGACCTAAACGCATAATACACTTTTTTAGGTCCATCTGAACATTGCTTTGACTTGCCTGTAAATCTGAAAAATGTGTAGTATTCATATTCACTTTTTTTGTGGGCGGGCTAGCGATGATTTGTTTGCAAGGGAATCTCAGACGATAGCTTTATACTATGGGAAATAACAAAATAACAAACTGGAAATAATAACTGATAACTAACTAATAAATAATAACTGTCACTGTCACTCAGACATCACATCCAAATTTCAAGTTTCAAACGATCATCGATAAAATTGATGGAAGAATGCATGCTGCTGCTCAAGGTAGATCCACTGAAGGTGAACCCATCGAAAGGCGTACGAATAGCAATACAATGGGATGCAACGTGGAAGCAGCAGCATAGTTAGGTTAGCAAAATTTCAAATGTACATTTTCAAGTGACCAAAGCCAATACCTCACACGAGGCCTAGCCTTCAAAGTGGCAATTATTTGTAATGAATAGTACAAAAAAATAATAATAGTATCACCGCAACACCGTTAAACATTTCAGTAGTAACAAATTTAAAGCTACCATCAAAAAATTTTTCAGAAAACACTGCTTCTACTCTAAAGAAGAATATATGCATACTACCACTAGTGGTACTCTTTTATGATGTGCTTGGTGTGTTTATCGTTGGTCTTACATTTGTGTTATGATGCATTCGTTATATATAAATTTTTATCTTTTATATTTTTTTCTTTTCTGCCTTGACTTGCTACAATTGTATCTTGTGCACAAAACGTAGTCAATAAAATATCTATGTATTTATCAATGGATGTTTGTATTACATATTTTGCGCTACATAATGTGCGTATGTATATTTCTAGGAACTTAATCTAGTGTCTGAGCTCGACCCATTCTATGTCATCCTATGATGAGTTATTGAATAAAGTATCTTCTTATCTTATCTTATCTTATCTAACTTGTGGGAACTACTGAGTCAATCAACTTGACTACATTTTTATTTGAAATGATCATAGCTTCTGTAGTATTGCACTCACAAATAAAATTACGAATAATGATGTTAATCGTTCCGGCAGAAATAGGAAAATCAATCAGCTTCCTTAAAATAACTGGAGTACGAGGGTTGCTCATTTGGTAACACATGTTTCACATGTTTTGTTAACATGAAAGACCTGATGCTCTCTATTTCCGTCAATCGACCTATGGCGCACAGATGATCGCAAATAAGCGTGAAACAGCTGTCTGCGTACTGGTGGATTGACGGAGGTTAAAGCAACCCTCGTATATCGGCTTTCATACACTGCTGCGTACAGAACCCACGCCTCTGGTGGCTAAAAACGGACGAGCCTTGTCGTCCCACCAAGGAGTTTACTACTGTTAGCAGCGTTTCTCTTTGGTTGCCGTTACCTTCGGGTACCAGATGGCGCACCGGCAGAACTTTCTGTCATTTCCTAATAACTGGAGTGTTTTTAAAACTGTAAGACCTCGGATAAACCAGCCAGCATGAGCTTTATTGACATTACCTAATATTACAAATAGCACGGTATACAATAATTATCAATGGTGCATAGCTAATCACCATATAGTCGATGCATCAAATAAAAAAAAGATACATACGAATAAAAATGTCCCCCAAAAAAAGTAAGTGAGCTCCAAAATAAAATTAATTACCCATAAATTTAGAGCAAGCGAGAATGACTGCAGATGTAGGTGCAGGTACAACAAAAATGAAGTTTTTATTAAAACTTTAACTAGTCACTTTCATTAAAACCTATTGCAAAAAACCTTGCTACAACTAATCTTCCATCTAGACTATTATCAACTATTATCATATGTGTTATACATCTAGAAAACTCGTATAGAGATACTGGCCAGCAAAAATGAATTGCACGATACACACCCTCATACAAGTTCACTGACCTGCACCCCATCCATTAATCAGCCTTTGCTTGACCATAAAATACCCCCACGCTCCTTTTTTGTTGGTCGAGTTTGTCTCGTGACCAAGTCCCAGTAAGTGCTTCAAGTTATTCTAAATGCCATTGTTCGGATTGCAAGGCGGACAGTACAGTCATCGTATGCATCGGCTTGCAAAATTCTAAAAATGGGCGGAGATAATTTCAATATGCAATTGATAATATCATGTTGGAAAAAGTCTCATCAATAAAATGTTTGGGGTTGATAGTGGATGAAAGTTTAAATTGGCAACCACATCTAAATCATATTACTAAAAAAGTTACTCCGATACTGCCCATAATTTTTAAATGTCGATATTACTTCACTAAGAAAACCAAATGTAGCATTTGTAACGCATTTTTTCTTGCACATTTGAGGTACCTAATTCCAATATAGGGAACTTGTTCAGGAACTTTATTTCAAAATGTTCAAACTTTACAAAATAAGATTTTGAAAATACTATTTAATTATAGCAAACTTACCAACACAGTCACGTTATATACAGAACTAAAAGTTGCTCAGATGGATAAAATTTTAGAACTTGAACAATGTAAATTAATATTTAAAATAATTAATAGCAGGCAGAAGAATAACAAACACTATCTATAATTTTGTAAATGAAATACATGATGATTTTACCAGGTCACAAAACAATATATATTCGGTTTACAGTCGTACAAGTATAGCTTTGAATTGTCCAATGCAATCCGCGTCTAGAGCTTATAATAGGTTACAAGTTGAAATTAGTTCTAAACTATGTTATAATAGCTTCTTGTACAATTTAAAACAACACCTAAGCATGTATGTAGTTAATTAAGTAGTATATAATATAATTAAGGACTCTAGTAGCAATCTAGTTGAAGAAAAAGAATAAACACTGTTGATAAGTTTATTTTTATAATTCTCGAGGCCAGAACCTTCGGTACTGTTTAGAGAATTGTTAAAGTTTATTGTTATATAATTATTTCCAGAAATAAATGATGTTTCAAAAAAAAAGGTGCTTGCTTACTCCGCAAGGGGGATGTGATTCCAATCATTTGGTTCACAGAAAAATCGGAAAAATGAAGGGTACCGGCAGGATTCGAACCAGCATCTCCGGCATTCTAGGCCGACGCGTTACCAACTATACCACGGTTCCCCGTGATATATCCAATACACAGCGCTGACGACATGGTATCGGCTCCACTGGCACCCACCAGTCCCCCGTATCTCTCTGCGAAACATGTATTTCAGTCATCTAGAGAGATCTAGTCGGCTCTTGGGTGAATGTGAATCTCCCACACGACAGCTTTCTTTCTTACTGAAGTACGACTTATCGGTCGGCCAGGATTTCATAGAATGAGAGTTGTTTGCTTATTCCGCAAGAGGGAGATAATTCCAATCATTAGGTTCACAGAAAAATCGGAAAAATAATTTTTCCGATTCAACATATTTTCAATATGTACTTTATCTATTTTGTTTTTTTAGTTCCATTTGAAGGTTTCATTTTTTTAGTTTCCGTATTGCCAGTTTTGATGTAAATGTAACGGTTAGCTGGATATTATACAAACTATCCAAATGTCTCGTTATTTTGATGAAAAATCATAATCAACTAAAATAGCTATAAATATTGGATGGTTTGTATACTATCCAGCTAGCTCACAAACTATACAAGATAATGTCGCTAAAGTATAGACCACAAAAGTAGCACACATATTAACCAGTGTTTCTTGTCAGTTTACAAATTGTCTACATCATTTGGATAAGGTATGCACTTAATACCTCTAGTAATACATAATAACCAACTGGTTGGTTAGTATTTAAATTAACCAACTTTCTGGTTAGTATGTAAACTAACCAATTTTCTTTGCTCAATTCAACAGAAAAGTGAGATTATTTTTATGACAAGTGCAAGTGTGACATGTTGGTATTATTTACTGTCTTTACTGTAAAATTTGTTTAAGAACAGGTATCTAGTTACCAAAGATGGATCAGCAACACCAATTTGAAAAGTTACTGTTAGAGTGTAAGTGAGAAAAAGCCCCAAAATTTAAAATTAGTGAATGACAGTGATTATAATGTACTTCTGCAACATATTGTAAAGAGAATACGAGAACAAGGACCTAACACTAACGACAAGAATGGGTATCATGTAATGAATACTTATGATTTACATAGAATCGAATCGAATAGTAATTGTATGTTTTATCTATGAATAAACTTTACTTTTGACTAAAAATTATTCTTCTAAACTAGAGTAACCAAAGAGGACTGGTCAGTTTACATACTAACCAAGGAGTTGGTTATTATGTAGTTCTAGAGATATTAGGTGCATAATTTATCCAAATGATGTAGATAGTTTGTAAGCTGACCAGAAACACTGGTTAATATGTGTGATATATTTGTGGTATATACTTTAGCGGCATATCTTTTACAGTTTGTGAGTAGCTGGATGATATACAAACCAAAATTCTTAGCTATTTTAGTATAAATATGATTTTTCATCAAAATAACCAGACATTTGGATAGTTTGTATAATATCCAGCTAGTGCATGAACTATCAGGGTAAACACTTTAACCGTAACATAAACATATGTTGTGTAATTTGATAAAAGCTATCATTTGAATAGGTATTTCGATAGTTATGTAAGATCCTTCAGAAAACTTATGATCATATGTTTCTTCCTACACATAGATACCTTGAGCTTTGTGGTGCCAAGAAATGTCGAAAATTTGCAAGTAACTCTGGAAAGGCTGATACCTGGGACCTGGGACACCTTACTACTACTTACGCAGTATTGGAAATATTCTAATCTGAAGGACTAGTTTCCTCTAAGCTCGACCTGAAATTTTCAAACCAAAATTTTGGTTACTAGTACGAAAGACTGTATTCAGCAGTTACGGAGTTACATGTTCCTTAAAGTAATGCTTAGAAGAGACTGGAAATAAACTTTGTACCGAAAACAACTTAAGTCCGAAGCTTTGCAGTAGAATATGAGGTGCTTCGGCTGCCTCTTTGCCTGGGTCTTGTCCTTGGATAGGAAGGCCGTACGTTGAGGTCCGCCATAGTGATGGCCATATTAACCATTTTAAGTGGCAGTTCATTAAGTGATACCATGAAGTAGTCTGTTAGTTTGGGATATTATCCTCATGGCAGTGTCAGGAAGAACCTTGGGGGCCTCTTAGAAGTCTCAGTGTATCCAGTATCTTGAGAGCCTCAGTATCTTTTTTAGAAGCATCTTACGAGAATGTCTTAGTAGGTGCCTTGAAGTATTTTTGGAGCCCATATCTCTCTTTTTGGTTTATCAGTGTCTGAGGCACATATCGTGTCTCCTCGCCTCCTGATGGTTGGAGCCTTGTTAGTTTGGCTTCCCACATAGCTGCATCCTTGCCTTTTCGTCGCTGTTGAGGTTAAGGATGTCCTGGTTGCTGTGTGCGCATCCCAGCAGCAAAGATTTTGGTGAGGTAGCGGACATTTGCACTTTATACTATCAAGGGCTGGAAACATTTTTATGTTGAAAAAAAGAAACTCATTCAGCAATACAGAGCTTTTTGTGTCGAGGTAATTATATTGGTAGCGGATTACTTTACGTATACCTATAGGTTTCGCCTTTGAGTTTTAGGTTATCTATTTTTTGACAATTTCCTATTCAAAATGTAACGTGTCCTAAATGAAATTAAAGATAATTTATTTATTAATTTTATTTTGATCGAGAAGCCTGAAAGCTGGAAATGCCTTTCATCGTCTCTTATTTTAAACTGATACATATGCCAAATTATACATAGATTGGCCTGCTGTATGTATTTTTGAAATTACGAGAAAAACAGCTCGTTAAGCGGCCAACAGATATAGGGAGGATTAATTAGACAGCATATTCGGATATAGATTGACGCCCCGAATACAACCCTATTGCCTGTTTGCTTCATTACTGCGACTTTGATCATGACTGGGCAGAATTACAAAATGTCATGGAGCCCATCGACATTTCCAAAATTAATGTTCTGTTATCATCTGCCACACAGGATTCTGAATGGTTTTCCTATAACCACGCAGTAAAGCAAATAGTTCACGCTTATACATACAGCAGGAATGTTAAACTACAATAAGTAAGTGTACAGGATGTTTCAAACCTCAATATCCAAAGGAGGAAGTTTATCTGATATTTGTTGCTTCTTTTCTTCTTCTGGTAACAGTAATTTAATGGCAAATACTTCTTTGTGTCGAAAGAAGTTGCATTACCTCATAATATTGCTCCAAATAAGAGACAGGTACTCTTCAGCTTCAAGCTGCACCAATTGTAATTATTTTTTTTATCCAATAATATGGGCGTCATCAATATTAACATATATGATTAGTTTTATTGGAAGAAGAATACTAGATATCTTTGAAAGTACGATTCGTGACAAACAGCAGAGCTTATTTTGGATACGCTTGTCCCCAAATTCGTGATCATTGTTTGTATGTTACACCTTTTTGTTTCACCTCATAACCAAATTGTGCCTAATGAATTTGGGCGTGAAGAGTTAACAGAGAATGGGTAGCAAGGTGGCTGTAATAAGATAAGTGGCATCCACTCTTACTTACAAAGCATGTTAAGGTAAAGTGGAAGTGTTTTGCTCATTTCATTTGATTCCTTGCTTCTAAGTAGCAAATTTTAGGTAGAGGGTAATGGAGCATCCAGAGACATGTAACGTATGACGTAACATATAACTTAAGAAAAAATAAATGTGGAAACATATGAGAGGGTTCAAGTTTTCGTCTATATCGCACCTTGAACCCTCTAATATGATTTAGCATGTTTATTTTTTCCTTAAGTCTCACGTTACGTCTTACATATTACGTTACGTGACTCTGAGCGCTGCTTGAGTCGGTCTTGTAGTGGATTCGTAACAGGGCTCTCAAGGACATTTTGAAAATACTAAATAATGTTTACTGTCAATACGAAGCAAATTAGAGTTTCCGGACTGCTACAGTTGACATCAATATCATTATCAATATCATGGTAAGTCTACGATGCATATTACAAATCAATGTGTGTCGTTAGTTGCTATAATTTTTCGGATGCGAATGCAAGATCTGCGGAGGTGTTGATATACTAATGCCTTGCATATCTGCATACTAAATCCAAAACAATTTTCAAAGGAACCGAAGTCATAGGACTTTTACACTTGTTTCGCAATGACAAATTGATTATTCATCTTTTATTGGCATTCTCCACTGCTAGATTTGGAATTGGGCCATTCGTATTAAAAACTTATTTTTATTTTCTATTTTTTTTTTATTCCCAAAGTTATTTGAGATGTTACATGAAAGTCGAATTTTTGAATATGGCGTTCTATGTTGACTGAACTGTGAGTAAGAAAACAACACCGTGGACTGTTTATGATGTCTTCGGTCGTTAGAAGCTGCACTGGTTTGAACTGGCTGGGTAATATCCATTAGCAGGAGCTATTACCTACTCGAATGGAATCCATTTATGGGGTGTTATTTCTCGCTAGTATAAGCAAATTTAAATGCTAATGTAGCTCCACGTCTCATTTGCTGTATGTTGTTCTAGCAACCAATCAATCTCAAAATCACGTAAAAGTATCTGAAATGTATATAATCTTAACTCCACACTTTTTTGGCTTGAGTCACCCTTAGGGTATCTAAGGTACGGTTAAGGATATTGCAAAATTATTCGCAATACAGTATATACAATATTACATACGTACCTAACCGGAATGGATAAGTGGTCTGTCCTTCGTGCAGGAACGCAATTATCTAACTTCAATACCTATCCTTGCAGATTCTTCAGACAGGTAGTTTGACAGACTAATGAATACTGCATCTCCCTTCATTAAAGATTACATATACTCCAAGATAAACTTTTTTAAACGTTTATGTCACATTTGTGGCATTTATGAAAGTCCTGAATTTTACAAAAAATTAATTTTAAAGTCATTGTTTAAGATCAGGTTTTGGCTTTCTTTGCTAACCAGCTCCATAACAAACGGTGATACTGAAATCTTAAAAGAGACACAGTGTTACAGTCGCATTTTTGATGAATCTTAGGATAACGATGATGTCTATGTTATGGCCATAAGGTGATATACAGACTGACACACAGACTGCTATCCCTAAGACAATATGGCATCCCATCCGGGATCCAACAAGAGACCATGAGGAAACCTGGAAAGAATTGTGGCCCAGCACTTTTGTTTGGAGAACATTGATGAGGTGTTTCCTTGGAATATATCCAACCAAATTGAGTCACAGTCCACTGATGGATTAGAAATGCAGTTTAACCATATATAGGAGTGCAATTAAGGATGGCTGTTTCATTTTATCAATCAAACTTTTACCCAATTCCTAGACTTAGATGTTACTTCTTTTATCCAGGTAGCTGATCAAAGCAAATGATTTGTTTCATTGTTCTTCATCTATAGCAAAGAAGTAATTTTGAGACGTGCTTTAGTGTAAAAACAGAACTAGAAATAAAGAGTGTAACACAAGGTATGCGTCCGACGGTTGCTCTATATGCTCTTTCTGTCGCCTGCTCTCAAGGTAAGCGTACTATACCGTGGCCTGGGAAATAGTAATATTATGAACTAATTTCTGACTTGTGCAGCGGGAAAAGTATTTTGCTTTTTTGTTTACTTTTCTCACAGAAAAAAGCTTTTTTATGGATTCATCTAAGAATATTTCAACTTTCGACGAAAATGACTTCCGAATCCAAAAGAGCAGCCCATTTTGCTGATGGGGAATGCTGAAATTGTATTTTGATCCATAGTCATGGTTTCATCACTTAGACTTTACTGGATCAATAAAAGACCTTTGAGTTTCCGTACTCTTGAAAATTTTGGATTCCGAAACTACATCCTGTGGAGACCTTTTATTGGGAAGTTAACCTCTACAATATACCAAATCTCTACAAAGAACCAAAATACAAAGTTAGTCAGGAGTCTTATCAAAAACCGTCCATTTGCCCATTCTCTGAGAAGAAGTACATCACCATCTTATGAGATGGAGATGGATTCCTAGATATCTTCTTCAAGCTAGAGCTTTTATTTTAAGCATTCTGGCCAAGGTTAGGTGGTTCTGCCTCTCACTGATCAAAAGCTGACTAAGGTTCCTTGTAGGCCTGCTATCTGGCCATAACTCCTTCAAACTTACTTGTACGTGACGGGGGTGGGAAGAAAGCCTCTCTCCTTCTTTCAATAATGAATTAATTCATTCATAGAGGAAGTACACACGCATTATATTTTTCAGTTTAAGCTATATCGCATCTCTAGTGTAAAAGATGAAACACGTTTTAATCATAACGGTAGCACAATGAATCAGAGAACCAGTCATAGTACACATTTCGCAAGCTGCACCAAGTTGCAATGCATTTCAGCTTTCACCTTGAGGTATCGCCAGTATAAAGTAGAAGTTCAAATACATCAAAATTGTAAAAATGTGAAACAAGATATTTTTATCACTTCAGTATCATCAATCTCTGGGACAATCAAATGATAGCTTTCGGAAGTTGTGATGTATTTCAGCTTACTTTTTAAAGCATCACCATCATCATCATTGTCACAATGTCTTAACAGTGAACTCGCAAAAAGCATTAAGTCGGAGCTAGAGTATTGCCGACACGAATATTATCATTAGTTTTGAGAACTGTAGCTCACCATCATTCGCAATTTACTGTCAGTTCGGTGGCGCTCTTGATACTCATATCCAGCAACTGTTTCAACGTATCCACCCAACGTGTAGGCTAACTGCCATGGCGCCGCCCACTCTGGGCATGACCCTGAACTACAGGTTTCTCCATATTATCGCTGCTGTGTATGTCCGAAGAAAGTAAGCATTCTCGTTGACACAATGCAGGATAGTCTCTTTGGATCACCGAGTTCAGCCAGTATGGAAACGTTAGTTCGATGGACGGTATAAGGAACTCTCAGCATTCTCCTCGACGTCCACATTTCAAAAACATCTATGCGAGCTCGATCTGCCTTTTTAACAGCCCAAGATTCCGAGGCATACAAAAATATGGAGAACACAAAAGACTGAACCAGTGACATTTTGGTAGCTTTAGTGATGTTATGGCTACGCCATATTTTAGTAAGCTTTGTCATGGCCATAGCATGATCACCCCATAGTAAAAGCTGTAGTGCACATTATAATCCAAAAAATAGAGTATTTAGTCGCCAAAAACAAGCTCTATATCCAGGTCCATATACAGATCCAAAAGCCTCTATTCACTCATTATCTGAATCTCCTCCAATGTAAACAACACCTATTTGTTATGATCTCTATGCAGGCAGTACAGGATTAATTTGTGCATGCAAATACTCTTTTTGGTTGATATCGTTTGTTCATTAGTGGAAATGTATGTGGGCGATACACATAAAATTAATCGAACCCGATTATTTAATGGCTGACATTAATTAGGCTTGGCCTAACCATACGAACATTAATTTGTTCTATTGATGGAAAAAGGATGTTCGTATCGTTATCGTACATAAATAAAAAATTTGGTTCGCGCTACTAATTATGGTTATTAATAATAACAGTTGGCCACTATGGTAGGGAGATGGGACACACATAGGGTTTCATGTCCGTCAATTCTAAAGTTAGCCAAAAATTTCCGGCAACTTCTTGTCACTGTAAATTAGTATGAAGCCTAGCAAAAGATTTTTCTTTTTGGGATTTTTTCGAATTTATTGTGAAACTTTTATGTAGGATAAAAACGTATCCACTTTCTCCACATATCTGTGTATTGATTTTTTGTTATTATGTATTTTCTTTAGGGCATCTAGCTTTAGTATTTTTGATCCTACTTTTTGTTACGATGTGAGTTATTTCTTTCTTACAGTCCTAACTACCTGTGTATCTATATACCGGGTGTCCCACGACGATTAAGACAAGCAATATATCGGAACTGGGCAGTAGTAGGGAATTATAACTTTGGAAGTGTAAATTAGAGCAAATATAGTATCTTTTGTTATTATTGTGTCACTCAATGAGATATTTATTTTTGGTCACGTGACGTCCGATTCAAAATTTTTAATGGGACACCCTGTATATTTGTGGCTTTTCGTGTTCCTCCCGATAAAGCAATTCCAACAAACTAACACATTTGGGGTCTAAGGTGATTAATTCAAGAGCTACAGATATTTAAAGGATTGTACCACTACCATTATGAAACACTACCAAATAATACAACTGTAGGGGTACATATTATAATCAATGGTAGTGGTACCATCCTTTAAGTACCTGTAGCTCTTGAATTAATCACTTTAGACCCCAAGTGTGCTAGTTTGTTGGAATTGCTTCATCGGGAGGAACACAAAAAGTCACAAATATGCAGGGTGTCCCATTAAAAATTTTGAATCGGACGTCACGTGACCAAAAACAAATACCTCGTTAGGTGACACAATAATAAGAAAAGATACTATATTTACACTCCCAAAATTATAATTCGCTACCACTGGCCAGCTCCGATATATTGCTTGTCTTAATCTTTGTGAGACACCCTGTATGTAACTTTGTATCTGTCACTGTAAATTAATTTGAGACCCAGCACAAGATTTTTCTTTTTGGGCATTTTTCAAATTTATTGTGAAACTTTTATCTATAATTGAAATATATGTATTGATTCTTTCTCACAATAAACTACTACTAACTACTACTACTACGGCACAACGCATTTTTGGCTCACACACATCAGAATAAACTCATGGACGAAGAATATAGAGCTTGATTCAACTATACCAAAATATGTTCCTATATCCGCAAAGCTGTAATAATGTTGAACCAAAAATGTGATATCTTTGATTGTATCATCATCATAGTCACAATGTCTTAAAAAACATGTTGTGAACTCGTAAAATGCATTAAGTCGGAGCTAGAGTATTGCCGACATGAATATTGTCAATAGTTTTGAGAATTGTAGCTCGCCATCGTTCGCGATTTACTTTCAGTTCAGTAGAGTTCGTGATACTCATATCCAGCAACTGTTTCGTCGTATCCACCCAGCGTCTAGGGGAACAGCCACGGCGCCGCCCACTCGGGACGTGACCCTAAGCTACAAGTTTCTCCATATTATAGCTTCTGTAAATATGTCCGAAGAATGTAGGCATTCTCGTCGATACAATGGAGGATAGTCTCTTTGGATTACCGAGCTCTTCCAGTATGGAAACGTTAGTTCGATAGGCGGTATCAGGAACTCTCAGCATTCACCTTCACCTCTACATTTGAAAAGCATCTATGCGAGCTCGATCGGCCTTTTTAACAGTCCAAGTTTCTCCGAGTCATACAAAAAATGGAGAACACAAGAGGCTGAACCAGCGACATTTTGGTAGCTTTAGTGATGTTATGGTCACGCCATGTTTAGTGAGCTTTGTCACGGCCACACGTGCCTGTTGAATGCGCCGTCGATTCTCATTTTCACAGCTACCCAAATTGTCGATCAAAGAACCGAGGTACCCAAAAACCTTGAATTGGAGTAGTTCTGGAATGTTTTCTGTTGTTTATTGACAAAAAAGGGACATGTTATTCCTTGTTGCTTTAGGGCTGTGCTCGGTGTAAAATAAACGCCTAAACGTCGACCCTTTGAGTTAAAACATCTTGCATTAATCTATCCCAAAATCCGAAGAAGCCTTTTCTGCTGCACACTGCTTTATTCTAACGAATGTTTCTAATGCCACCGACTACTAAAATGGAGGGTGAAGAAGGTGTCTATCCAACGTGACCTTTAATGTAAAATTAATATTATGCCCCCGCTCTGCACCAACTGCTTTGATACCATTTTGCATCCAGAGCGCCGCTTTGTAAATGCCAAAGCGCACACGTGGGCAATATTTCATCATTCCACAATATTCATACAGACGGTGGAAATGTACAAATAAATTCAATTTATTCAATCGGCATCATAGTCTAGGAAGAAAGTACTAAATCTCTCACACAAAAATTTAAAAATGGAGGAAGGTAGCCAAATGTGTACACATTTTTTAGAATAGATACTGTGCCTCCACTTGAGATTGTAACACTTAGGCTCGGTTGTACAGTGCGAGCTTAAGCTTCAGCTTAAGGTAAGCCGACGTTAAACCACGTCAGTTGCAAAACGTCCATTGTACAGTGCTGGGTTAGCCCCCCACTCCAAGCCTAACACGAGCTTACGTAGTCCGAAGCTTAACGCGAGCTTATATAGCTGAGGTTTAAACCTAACCTGATACAAGTGACATGATATGTCAAGGAGGAACCTTCAAATTGCTTGTCACTTTATTACGTCATATTCTCTTAAAGATTTCTGCACAGCATAGAAAACAACCAGCACAAGAACTCAAGATGGTGGAAATTACACGTGCATCCCCACTTTTGGAGGGGTTTTTTGTAGGGATGGTAACGGTACTTCGATACTTCTGCACTAATATCGAGTATTTTTGTCATCGATACTGTTTGAGGCATTCCAAGCTGGTATCGATACTTTTGTATCGGTATCGAAAATAATTATACAATTATTGAGGGGTGTAGTCAGTTGTACAAAATGCTCTTTACGAACCAAACCCGCCTATTTGGCTAGAAAATATCGAGTTGATACCGGTATCGATATTTTCATTTTCGCATCTCTACCCAAACTTGACAGCCGTAAAATCATTCAAAAACCCTCCCAAGGTCAAATTTTGCTCTAATTTACACCCCCAAAATTATAATTCTCGACTACTGTCCAGTTCCGATATATTGCTTGTCTTAATCATCGTGGAACACCCTGTATATAACTGGCGGAACCAACTGCATTAGCGCGACTTGTTAGTGTTAGCGAGCACGACTTCTTGCGTAGTTTCTAACGTAGTTGCTACTCCAGAGTTCTTGGCGATAGTGGTTCTTCTTCTTGGAGGTTTCCACTTAGCGCATGTCCTTTTTTGGACAACCAAAGACGTCACCACCTCTTAATGCCAAGGGGGTTTGAGCGATGTGGTCCAAAATAGACAAAAAAGCAATAATAAAATGGAAAAAGGTCACCCGGGTCGTAACAGATACTAAAACGCTTTGTTGAGGGTGTTACTAGAAAAATTAAAAATAATAGATTCCAATGCAATAAACCAACAGGGAAGCGATCGGTGATAATTCGTCAGTTGATCAATTTTTGTTGATCAGTAAAAAAAATTGATCAAATCTATTGAAAGGAAGGTTCTCACAACAGTTTTCATTCAACCTTTGTTGATCAACTACAGTCCGTCAGCTAAAGATGACTCGTGAGGACGTGCCTTAAGGGTCTAGGGTATAGCGCGCGAAATTGAGAATCCAAGAAAAGATGTATTCCCGTGTTAGCGAGGAGGCGTGGCCGCCTATTCCCTTTCTCCAGTGTGTGTGTCTAAGATGAGGGGAGAGAAGTCCAAAAATCCAAAGGTAAGGTCAAAAGGTCCAAAGGTAAGGTCTGAAGGTCACCATAAAAATGAATTTCGCATTTCCAAGCTCCTGACGTTACCTTTAAACTTAGAGTAATGACTCAAAGAGCAAATTGAAGAAGAAAGATTGCGCTTGTGCAACTATTTAGCCTTTTTTTGATATCGTGTTTGGTTATTAAATTACACATTTATAGAATGTATGATTTTGTATTGCGATTTTTTTGCACATTAAAAAACTTTTTTGAGAAAATCGAAAATAGTTGTCATTCACTAAGGTCTTAACTATCGCCTTCTGAAATATTACATATGTAGTTTAAAAATTGAGTGAGTTATGCGAGAAGTTGTGAGTCTGTGTTTTACATGGCAAATACGTATGTATAAATGTGTGTATCCAGACCCCTTAAGGCCCGGTATCAGGCTGATGAAAAGCTCTGAAGCAACAGGAACGCCAACAAACAGATAGACGAACCGGCGGGAATGGGTGACGTGGATTTTCGTTATGCAGACATCATAAAACACCCAAAAGCGCATTATCTCAAAATCGAACATTTTCACGATCACAATTAATACTCCCCTCACCTATCGTTGTGGAAAGTGAAATTATATACTTTTTGTTAGCTCCAACATACTCTATTTGACTATGCTATCAAGGAACGGGTAGACTACGAGCCAGTTTAATACGAAAAGCTGAACGAAACTGTCTGTGAATGAGGTCGCCAGTCGATGGCTAAATTATACAGTACACAGGGTGATGTAGGGTTAACCTCATGGAAGATTAATACGCTCCTATACAGAGGTGGAGTTTCAGTAATGTGACTTGAATTTTCAACTGTTTGCCTTTGGATTCCTACCTACTGGTATCGTATACAATAACCGAGTGGTGGGAATCGTAAAGTTGTCATAATTGCTTTTCTGGATTAGTATTTGTTATCATTTAGGATATTTGTTAATCATAATCGCCAGATAGGCAAGATGTTTATGCTTAGTGATGACACACTCCAACTTCAAAATCAGTGCAGGAATTACTGAGATCAGGCTATTGTAAATATACACAGTATCGTCCTCACCTATGGAGCGGAAGAAAAAAGCCCAAAGATGTGTCTTGGGGGGCAGTGTTTGTATAGGTCTGTAAAATAATAATAATAATGTATTTAGGAAAAGCTATCCCAAACAATAAATCAAATATAATTTGTCAGTCAAAGGCAGAAAAAATTATCTATTTCGCTATTTTCAATGCTAAGGATATTCAAAAGGTGTACCCTGAGAAACAAAGTCAGCAGGTTGTTGTGAAGTTTTGTGTACCTCGGTTCTTTGATCGACAATTCGGGTAGCTGTGAAAATGAGATTCAACGACGCATTCAACAGGCACGCGTGGCCATGACAAAGCTTACTTAAATATAGCGTGACCATAACATCACTAGAGCTACCAAAATGCCGCTGGTTCAGTCTTTTGTGTTCTCCATACTTTTGTATGTCTTGGAAACTTGGACTGTTTAAAAGGCAGATCGAGCTCCCATAGATGCTTCTGAAATGTCGTGGACGTCGAGGAGAATGCTAAGAGTTCCTTATACCGTCCATCGAGCTAACGTTTCCATACTGGATGAGCTCGGTAATCCAAAGAGACTATCCTCCATTATGTCGACCATAATGCTTACATTCCTCGAACATATTCACAGAAGCGATAATATGGAGAAAACTTGTAGTTCAGGGTCATGCCCCGAGTGGGGGACGCCGTGGCCGTTCCCCTACACGCTGGGTGGCTAGGACGAAACAGTTGCTGGATATGAGTATCAAGAGCGCCACTAAAATCGATGGCGAGCTACAGTTTTAAAAACTATTGATAATACTCATGTCGGCAATACTCTAGCTCCGACTTAATGTGTTTTACGAGTTCACAACATGTCCGTTATGACATTGCGACCATGATGATGATCTGACAGATAGGCTATCTGACACTTATCAGGAACCGGTGAAACCGGCCCTTAATCGAGTAAAAATTATTTCCAGTGGTCTACGTCAGGAGGTTCTACCCTCCTTTATGTGCTCTAGACATGGAGGTGCAAGGAGCGGTGTACTGAAACCTGAGGGCTGGATTAAGATACGTTGAATTTTGAAGAGAGGAGAAATGAAGAAACTCAATCCCTAACCCCTAATTTCCACAGAGCTGGGGGATGGGCGACGTATGGTGAAGGGCACAAGAATGCCGATGAAGATATATATCTGTCCCACTTTCTAAAAAAAAATGAAGTCAAGTTGATTGACTCAGTACTTCCCACACATTACGCTGATACCAGTTTAATATTTTCCCATAGCATGAAGCTTTAGTCTCAGATCCCTTGCAACCAAATAATTGCCAACCCCCCCCCCCCCCCTAAAATTGTCTTATGCCTCTTGGTCTTTCCTTCACAGGTCAATGTACAGCCTATTATCGATACTACAAACTTCTCCCCACCCAAACAGCTGGTAGGAAATGATCAGGAACCCCTAAAACATCTAAAAACCGAATTTGAGTTGCTTTCATGCTTGTCGCGTTCTTTGATTATTGCTACGCTGCCACTGACAAGATTTTTAACAAACATACGCGTTTTCCATTCTCACCACGGTAACAATACACTGTGTCAAAATTTCATTAGAATCAATTTAATAGTGTCCACGTTACAAAATACAAAACGATTTAGACCAATAAATTCTCGTATAGTATACAGAAAATTCTCTTAGTTTCTGTAATAGGCTAGGCAATGTTCGGATGCACCTAAAAAGGTGATTTGTGTCGCTAGATCTTCCTTCACAGGTTAGTGGACAGCCTAATATGAGTACAAGAATTTTTTTAATTTTTCAATTCCCAACCCCCCAACCACCCCAATTTCACCCCCACCCAAAAAAAATGCAGAAAATGATCAGGAACCTCTAAAACGCTTGAAAACGAAGTTTGAGCTGTTTTTATGTTTTTAGTTTTTTTATTGTTTCTGCGCTGCCACTGGCACGATTTATCAAAACCATACGCGTTTTCCATCTTCGCCATGGTAGTAATGCCGTTTCAAAATTTCATTAAAATCAATTCAACAGTTTTCTCGTTACAACGATCTGACGCAATACTCTCGTATGTTTACATCAACAAAAATTCTAAGTCCTTTGCTTTCTGTAATAGGCAAAGGCAATGTTCGGATGGACCTAAAAAAGTTATTTAGGTCTTCCTTCACAGGTCAGTGGACAGTCTATTATGAAAGCAACAAATTTTTCAATTTTACAACCCCCCACCCCCCAACCACCCCAATTTCACCCCCACCCAAAAAAAAGTAGAAAATGATCAGGGACCCCTAAAACGCCTAAAAACGAAGTTTCAGCAATATTTAATTTTTTTTGTTCTTGCTAATTACTTCGCCGTCTATGCACCGATTTTCAAAATTATAGGAACATTACCTACTACGACCCCACAGCATACCGCTGCCCAAATTTCATCACAATCCATGCAGCGGTTACTGAGATTACGAGGGTAGAAAAACGCGACAGACAGACAGACAGACAGGCAGACAGACAGACCGACAGACCGACAGACCGACAGACCGACAGACCGACAGACCGACAGACCGACAGACCGACAGACCGACAGACCGACAGACCGACAGACCGACAGACCGACAGACCGACAGACCGACAGACCGACAGACCGACAGACCGACAGACCGACAGACCGACAGACCGACAGACCGACAGACCGACCGACAGACCGACCGACAGACCGACAGACAGACCGACAGACAGACCGACAGACAGACCGACAGACAGACCGACAGACAGACCGACAGACAGACCGACAGACAGACCGATAGACAGACCGACAGACAGACCGACAGACAGACCGACAGACAGACCGACAGACAGACCGACAGACAGACCGACAGACAGACCGACAGACAGACCGACAGACAGACCGACAGACAGACCGACAGACAGACCGACAGACAGACCGACAGACAGACCGACAGACAGACCGACAGACAGACCGACCGACAGACCGACAGACAGACCGACAGACAGACCGACAGACAGACCGACGGAAATGAGTGACGTGGATTTTCGTTATGTACACATCATAAAACGCCCAAAAAACGTATTATCTCAAAATCGAGAATTTTCGCGATCACAATACTCCCCTCACCTATCGGTGTGGGAAGTAAAATCATAAAGCATACATGCACATCATACCGAAATGCAGAGTCAAATGCTGAGGTTTCTGGACAAATGCCTTAACAGTTGCTAGCTGGTAAGATAATCTCATATCTCTATAATTTGGAAGAGTTATACCGAAAGATTTGTTACAGATTATCAGCCTTCTCCTGCGTTCGCTGCAGATAAGAATTGTGTCTGGTTGAGAATAATCTGTCTTAATAAAATTGATTTCAGAGGTGTATGTACTTCCCTGCCTAGGCAGTGGAATTGTAAGGGTGGGTGGGGTACGATCACCTTCAAAAATACAGGTGGGAAAAGGAAAGGTGTCTAGACGACTGGCGTAAGGGTCGATCGGTTCGATGAAGCCATAAAAACCAGCTATTTCCCCGCCATTTAATAGGCGATGTACGATGACGCTGGCCTAGACAAGAGAATACGAGGGAGAGCCGTAAAAGCGCTCATCCCTTTTCCCTATGTCCATGTCCGTCCAACTTTCATACTGCGATTAATTACTGTATATGCGTAGGCTGACTTTAAACAAATACAAAATACAATACAAAAATATATTTATTCAGTATGAGCATATTAATACATTGGACAGCTACATAAGAGTCACAGCCCTTGTTTGTGGGAAAAAAAAACATGATTATGACAGAAAAATAATAGAGAAGAAAAAGTATAAATACTGATACGAACTAGTACAGCACCACTGAACCCATATACACTATAAATACATACAATACATTCAATATATACAATCCTATAAACAAAATATCTAAAGAAACATACTCACATTGATCCCACCAGGAGCACTCGAGTGCCAAACTAAAAGCATTGCTTGTCTTGTTAACACTGTAACGTGAAGTCTAACGAAACTAATGTGAGACTGCTATCTCAGATTTAATAATTACGAAAAAATATAATAAGCTGAACCAACGAACATAAGCTCATTACCTAATATTACAAATCGCACAGTATACAATACTCACAACAGTATATGGCTAATGACCATCTGGTCGATACCTCAAATGAACAAAAAAAGCTGAATACTATTCCATTATTCAAACAGCAGACATGGTGAAGACTGTGTTAATACCTAAAAGTCTGTGTATTTCTTTCCTAGTTTTTGATATTATTCATTTTTTTTTAGCTACTCTTATACATTGATTTTGAATTCAATTGTTTAATTTCATCTGGCAGGAGATTATACAGTCTAGGCCCTAGAAAGTAATAACTCCTTTGGGTAACAGTTTTTCCTACTCTGGGTGTCTTATATTTTAAGGGATTACGAGTGGCATAGTAATGGTCAATGCTGATGAGCTCCGATCTATTACAATGCTGTCTTATTAATACTGGGTGGCAGAATAATTGACGAATATCAAATACCCCCACACTCCTCATATAAGGCTTCTGTAGGATATGTGGAGTCTTTACAAAGCATAATTTTTAATATCCACCTTTGGGTTCTCAAGCTGCAACATATGATTATTTGTAGTCCCCCCCCCCAAGCTACAACGCCATATATGTGGTTCAATCAGAGCATAGTAGAGTGTTTTCAAATGATGAAGGGTGAATATTTGTTTAAGATTTATAAAAAAATTGAATGAACTTTTTTAATAACATATAATAATAATAACTATAACTATTATTGCCCAATAGAAATAAATCCCCTTGCAGGGAAAAGTACATTGGTTAACTACATAACAAAAAATGCAGATATCACAGAGAGTCGTTCACAAGATGTAAATTTTAACATAGTGTAGTCCTAGCAAACAGCCTACCTTCATTATAATAGCACAAACAGAGGTTAACACGATTGGATAATCTGAAATGAAATTGAAATTAGTGCTCATTACAGTAATAGGCGATTTTAACAACATATAGGTTCAGTTTTTCTATAAAATATAAGGTTTCATTGTAAGCCATATTGGGAAGGATTAAGGTGAATGTATGCTAAGAGATCAGAGCAATCAATTTAACTATGCATTAAGTTATATGAAAATGAAATAGATGACAGTGCCCTTCTGAATTGTAGAGATTCCATGTCATATCGATTCAACAGCTATTGATTGATACAAATTGATAAAAATTCAGGGAATCTTCTTTGTATGCTATGAATTCTATCTACTAGATGTTCGTCATATGGACTCTACGCATACTTCAGAATAGTATTCAAGCTAGAAAATATCAGATCAATGCTTTTTAAGCAGTAAATTAATTACGACAAATCAATTACTACCACTTGTTAATAAGGTCGGTACTTTGACTTTGAGTAAAGTAGAGTATGCTGGTCATATTTACTGTCCCTGTTAAGTGTTTAACTCTTGTGGACTTCCTTTATGGCTTTACTGTTAAAGCTTAAACTCAGAAAGTGACAAACTCTTATATATGCTACGTATTAAGTTATCCATTCATACCAAGTATCTCTCCACATATTATGAATATGGAATGGCTAAATATGAAGCAAAGGTATAGACTTGGCTAGCACCTTAGATGAGGAAGGAGAGGTGATACCGCACGCCCGTTTGATGCTATATGAACTAGCTGTTACCGAAAATAAATAGCCACCAAAATATTTTTTATGATTTTTTTAGTTTTTAAGACCAATCCTTGTAAAATATTGTGGTGTGCACAATGGTAGGGTGCAGCTTACGGATGTAAAAGCTGCAGCAGCAGGAAGTAGCCAGGAATCACGTATCACAGGTAAATATTGGTACTTTTTGGTGCCATTTGGTAACATAAATGTCAGTCGCGCGTTCCGTCCTCTCTCTTTCCTTGTCTAAGGCTAACACAGTACATTCGGTACTCTATACGCTACAAATGCCTGCAGCATATCTGAGCGATAAGCTCTCCCTGCGATATCAAGAGCACGCTGGTAGTATCAGAATTGTAGATCATACTTTGGATGTTTCCAGGCATGGGGCAAGTGCGTCTACAAAGCATTTTATTTATACAACAACCAAGATTTATAATGCAGTTTCATGTTCTGTGAAATGCATGTCATCCCATAATTTCAAGAAAACAGGTTGAAGGTTCTTCTTGTAAAAAAAATCATATAACAGGGTGTTAGCATGCAGTTATTACATCAGTTCTTCAATTGCTTTAGAAAACTGCATAGCTTCCTTCTTTCATTGACATATTCTTGACAGACAAAGTTTCAGATGATATTGTAACATACTGTATATTATAGCATTGTGTGTTAGTTGTCATGCATGATGTATAGTGAAATTGTTGTGTTAGATCTTTCGGGAATGATGGATGGGCGTTCTAGAATGTCATCTGAATGTCTCGAATTCTCTAGATGGTTCGATGAAACATATATAAGGCGCCACGGGTAGCGTGGCAGGAGAAAGGAGGAGAAGTTAATTTGAGATAAGGTTAAGTGATTCTGTATTCAGTCGAGAAGTGGAAACGTAAAACGCGTGTGCAGTTTGATTCCTTGGGTGAAGAAAAGGCGGCCGTTGTTATATTTACTATCCTGTATTATATGACTATCGCACTCGTAATATGACAGCATGATATTATCGTGCTACCCTCGTTTTATCGTTGTAAGGGCGCCTCCCCTTTCCAGTCGGGATTAGTGAGGGTAACAGCTTTTGTAGGGGTGCTTCACGCGACAAGAGGGAAAACAGTCTGGATGTATCTAGAGAGCACTTCGAATGTATGCCTCAAACGCGTGACGAAAAAGACAATGTTTGTAGATTTAATTATTCATACAATCGTCCTTGCAAGGTATGATGGATCTCAGCAGTCTTGTTTGCTAAATTTTGGTTATTATATTAGATATTTCTCGCGTCGAAACACTACTTTGATATTCGAGAAAAAATTGTTGCCAGAATAAGAAAGGGGTAAAGTGTAAGAAAACAAAGCAATCTTGTTTTAGGAGTAATACGAAAAAAGTACTAATTCGGAACCCCCAATCGTTTTTGAGCGACTATTTACATAGTACAGGGTGGGACAATAGTGAGTGAACGGAAGACTGTGGGCTTACTAAAAAATATTTCAAAAATCTGTCACTTGGTCATAGTAGGGACCCTTAAGGGCTATAACGTAAAAGTATTTTCACCTAAATTTTGACGTTCATACAGGGTGATTCGTATCAAATTTACATTTTTTTAATGGATTATACTGTCGTGTTTGCCGATTCCGTTGAGGGTCTCCAGGAACTGATGAACAGCATTGTTAACGCCAGCACTGAGTACGGACTAACCCCTAATATTAAGAAAACCAAGTTCATGGTAATAAGTAAGCGCAGCGCACATCCCGGCCAACTAGTAATTAATAATCAACCAGTTGAAAGAGTTACCAGCTATACTTCTCTGGGCACAAGGATTAACGAGCAATGGGACCACTCTGCAGAAATAAAATGCCGCATAGAGAAAACAAGAGCCACCTTCGTTAGAATGGGAAACCTGTTCAAGAATAGAGATCTTAATTTACAGACCAAATTAAGACTACTCAATTGCTATATCTGGTCTGTACTCTTGTATGGTGCTGAGTCCTGGACGTTGACGGAAGCGTCCACAAGGAAAATTGAGGCTTTTGAGATGTGGCTATACAGGCGAATTCTCAAAATTTTCTGGGTTGTCCACGCGTCCAACAACAGAATTTTAGAAAGGCTTCAAAAAGAGACCGAACTCGTAGGCATTATTAATAAACGCAAATTGGAATACCTGGGTCACATAATGAGGAACCAAAAGAGATACGGTGTGCTCCAGCTGAGACTTCGGAAGAAGAGGACTCGGTAGGCGCAGAATCTCCTGGCTGAAAAACCTTAGAACTTGGTTCTCCCTGTCCGTATGAAGATTGTTCAGGGCTGCAGCAAGTAAAGTTCAAATTGCTTTGCTTATCGCCAACGTCCGGAACGGATAGGCAGACTAAGAAGAAGAAGAAGAAGAATGGAACCCCTATATATTATTGTATAAGTATTTGGATTCCTTGGTGAATTCTAGTGTGACTTTAGGTATCATACATGGAGCTTTAAGCGAACCGTTTAGCAAAATCGCCATTTTTGCACAGATTTTAATCACAGTGACACATATGGCACAGTCACATGTCGGAACTGTGACAGCAAAATCACACTTTAGCACAATCCTAGTTGAACAAGTTGATCGGACAATGGAGATATTTAAAAATTGTTCAACAAGTAAATACTGAATTACTATACAGAATAAGTAAAGGCTGACCAAAAAGAAAGTAGAACATTGGTAAAAGTCAATTTGTATTGCCTAGTTGTCAGGAAGCACATCGGAATGAGCTTCCCCTCTTATCCACTGTGACGTGGTGGGATCACATACAGAAAAAAATACTGTTGCGTTTCCAATTGTTTGTTAGTATTTGGATATTTTTCAATCGCTTTAAATATATTTACATTTGTTTCAAATCCATGTCATTGAAAAAATTCAATCCTTATATTCGAAGTAATCACAGGTACGCCAATAAATTCAAAATAATGTTATATTCGTTCTAACGATATGTATAATCCTTCTAATACCAGTATTGACATATAATGCAATCTAGACATCCTTTTGTTTTCGAAATTTACCCTATGTTTAATTTAAGCAAAGCATAAAATCTATTCAGTGTACAAAAATTATTACTGCAACAGCAGTTCGTGATAATTCATCTGATAAAAATTGATTCTGTTTCAATGGCCCTTGTCGTTCGCTGAACTATAACCAGTATTCGGTGGGACTGATGTCTCGATTCAATGAGCATAGGTGAAAATAAAGAATAGGGGATCATCTCAGTGTTACTATCGCCGCGAACCTGCCAACATGGACGAGGTTCTTCCGTTGTGTTGTTTCGGTGTTAGCCGTATTGTGTCATCTCGTGGTTTTGCGTATTGCATCAGCAATTGTGTGTGTGAATGTGTCCAGGTATATATTAAATGGAGGACCTACTGAGAAATTGGGACTCAGAAGAGCTAACACCCACACTTGAATGTAGGTATTTACAGACAGTCGGACAGTTATATTTCAGATAATAATGCAACAACTGGTGCAGGCTTATGTCTAATTCTTATATCATGCTCCTTATAACTTCATACTAAATCACACAATTAAACATAGAAACGAATCAATCAGCTGTCCTCGCAATAAAATCTGTTAGTCCAAGGAAAAAAAAAAGTAGTTCAGAATGAATTACCAAACACAGATTCGATTCAACAACAGGCTGCGATTGAATTATTCATTGGAATCCAACGACATCTTGTAGTTGAACAGACGATACGATATAATTCGTTACCACTTCCCATTGAATAAAACATCGCTGTAATTGAGGAATGCTGAGTGTAACGTCCCATTAAATCCAAGCGTAAGTCTTTGACAGAACGACAGATTTTTCTGTGTGCACATAGCAGAACCAATCACAAAAAGATCGTATAGCAACTGAATCCCTCCGTATACATCCTGCAGAATGCGTTTGGGATTTTTCCTGTAGGTAAGTAATTGAACAGTCTAGTCGAGCTTCGTCTGCATATTACATATCACCAAGCAGTAAAAATGACTAATTTAATATTCACGAGAACATACTTCTAGCGGTATTTCCAACTTCCTTTCAACCGTATAAAATATTCCCACTGCAGTGTTTCCTTCCGTCTAGAGACTGGAAACCAGAAAATTTCAACTTCTTCTAAGAGGCTGTCCTTTTTGTGTGGCTCCATGCGAACGCCAGTAATATAGATTCTCGAGTTTGCACTCGTTCTCTTTTATTAAGCGACAGCTGAATTTACATCTTGTCTCGTGTATATCTTGCAACTGAGATCCTTAAATACGCTTCTAAGAAGAACCGAAAGATTAAGGGAAAGTTTATACGTTTAAGGGTTCCTACTTTTATTTAATGAGGTTCTAGGGAGCTATTGAAATAGCGCCATCCACTAATAGTGCCGTCGTTACACTAATAATGACAGACACTGCCTGACCTTACAATAGTCTCTGAAAAAGAGTTAATGATGCATTATGTCAAGCGCGGGTTTAATTCCAACCTAAAAATACTGCCGTGCATTATATAGAGAATAAAATCTTTGATGTTTTGTTTTTGTTCAAACCTTAGTGGATTTGTTATAGAGGAGGCTATGGAGACAATTTATTTTAGTAGGCAGATCTTCGATTCAATTTTTTGTACAGTGTACAACGAATTACATGATTTTCATCAGCGTTACAGTCACACAGCAACAATAAAGACTTTTAAGAACCATTAATGAACTGCTTTCACCTATTTAGATGGTATATATTTAATCTTATCATCATCGTCAATATATGCATTTATTTGATGTTGAGTACACAATATACAAGTAAATGTTAGCCTTAGTTCGCAAAAATATTATCCTTTTTTTTATAACTGAGCAGACCGCGCAGACAGAGCAGTCCATTCCAAAACCTTGGATACCCTGGGAATAAATGTGCGGTTGTACCTCTCAGTTCTTGATGTATGAAGAACGACCGTCTTAGGGTTAGAATTCTCTTTCACCACTACACCAGTCACATCTACAAAATACAAAATAACAAATTTCGTGCCTAAAAACAACGAAAAGACTCATATGTCAAAACAGTGCCTTGGCAGTGCCACGGCATAAGGCGTGCATAAATAGTGGCAGGCACTAACTTTATTACTGCCAGACGTTACTTTTGTCTTAGTGCGCATACTTAGGTGTCAAATACGGCCAAGAATTATTAGTGCCTTGCTTATCGCATCTTCAATAACTCCTTGATAAAGTTCTCTGAATTACAAAAATATTGTTACTATTGCTATTGCTGTTTTGGTATATGAGGATATATCAGAACACCGGGTGTACCAGAATTTCTTTGATACGTGATATTTTCGTAACGTACAAACAAGAACTGAGTTGTAATTCTGAAGGTACTATAGGGTCTATCATACCATCTATTAAAAAAAAATTTTACGTAGTTCCCAAGAACTTGTCAGCAACTTTTAGACTTTAAATAGCTCCCAATAGGTTTCCCTACAGAGATGATGTCCGTATTTTCTTCAAAATCTCTGAGGTACCTTTGGTTTTAGCGCAGTCTGATTTTTTTTGTAAAATCATGAGCATAATATAAATAAAATAATAATTTGCTTGACGCCTAATTTTTCTGCAAAAAACTGATAAAAAAGAAAGCTAAGTGTGTTTTTAAGGGTACTGAGTGACCTGTCGTACTGGGTTGAAAAAATAAAAAGTTTGTTCTTTTCATCCATATTACGAAAATACTACGCCTCGAACAAATCCCTATTTTGTTTTTCCTATAGTTATGGCTTTAAGAAAAAAAAATGGTTTGTATATGAAGTCAGAGGCACTGCATGCATGATTTCAAATAAAATAACGACTTCATTTATGTAGGAAAAGCTTGGGGTGTCATTTGAAAAAAAGTTGGGTGAGTTTTAAGGGTTGGAGTATAAAAATTCTTTCAAAAGCATAGTATAATAGGTCATTCAGTACCCTTGAAAGGCTCATGTAGTGTTCTTTTTTATCAGTTTTTGATATCAAAATACCACGCTTCAAACGAATCCCAAAAATACTACAAGATTTTAAATAAAACAAGGATTTAATTTGTGTAGGCAAAACTACTTGGTGAAAAAAGTTGGGGTGGGTTTCAAGGGCTGAAGTAGAAAAAATTTTTTGAAAGCATAGTATTATCACGACGGCCAGTTTTTCTGTACTCCAAGGAATCCAACTGGACGTAACTTGTACCGTTTTACTTTACAACTCAATACAATATCATTTAAACTTATCTCAGCTACAACTCAACTCAACTACCGCCACGCTACTCGTATCGCCTTATATATACTTTACTGAATTATCTAGAGAATTCTAGACATTCAGATGACATTCCATCCGTCATTCCAGAAAACTCCAGATGATTCGATGACGTTTACACGTCAAATATCTAACCTAACATTTTGACCTTTACGTGATACCTGACAACTAAAACACAATGCACCAACACCATATTATACAGAATGTTACAGTATGATAGGCCCTACAGTACTTTCAAAAGTACCACTTAGATTTCGTTTGAACTTTTTTTTATTACTGGAATATCACGTGTCACGTGTTAGTTATTGAAATATCAGCGTTTTAAGAACCTATCGAAGAAATGAAAGTGAAGCAAAGCATGTAGGGTATAGCGCGCGAAATTGAGAATCCAAGAAAATACGTATTCCGTGTTAGCGAGGAGGCGTGGCCACCTGTTCCCTCTTTCCAGTGTGTGTCTAAGATGAGGGGAGATAAGTCCAAAAATCCAAAGGTCCAAAAGCAAGGTCCAAGTCACTTCATAAAAATGAATTTCGCATTTCGAAGCTCCTGACGTTACCTTTAAACTCACAGTAATGATTCAAAAAGCAAATTGAAGAAGAAGGTTTGAACTTTGTCACTGTTTAGCCTTGTTTCGATATCGTGTTTGTTTGTTAACTCACATCTGAAGAATGTATGATTTGCATTGCGTGTTTTTTTGCGCACCCAAAAACTCTTAGGTGTAATTCATTAGGGTCTTAACTATCACCTTCTGAGATACTGCGCATGTAGTTTGAGAAACAAGTGAGTTCTGTACGAAATGGGAATCCGTGTTTCGCATGGAAAATACATATGTATAACTGTGTGTACACCCCTTAATAAGAGTAACCTAATGGCTTCGGAGATTGAGTACTGTGCGATCGTGTAAGCGTTGTATAGGAACGAAGTGAATCAAGATAACAAATTACTAGATGTCAGACCGCCATTAGAGAGTGTTAATTACGCCACTTTCATTCCTTGGCAGCACTTAACGAAAGCAAACACTTATCTCCATTTTGCCTTCTAAGCTGCGAAGCGCCTTATCAATTAGCTATGAAAACAATAATTAGGTACCCTAAAAAATCTATTGTAGCATAAGCTACAGAGTCAGCCAATTCACCTTTCTCCGCAAAAACTGAAAGTCGTACGCGCAATCAGGTGGCAGGGACAATAATTATGTAAGCTAAAGTTTAAGCACAGCCAATTAGAAATATACGTTATCATTTTTTATCTCCTTCATAAAGGTTGGCGATCCAAATAGCTAAAGCCGGTCCCACACGATGTGGCGAATGCCTTCCAATGTTGGACACATTGGTATTTACCACATCGTGTGGGCGTGAGTTGGTGAATTGCATGTGTCCAACATTGGTCCCATGTCAAGTTAGGGCTCAAAAGTACTTCCAACACTGGAAGCAACGTTCGTCACAGTCCTACACGACGCGAGACCCTCGTTCAGGTATTTGGATTTGTCACTGGCGCTGGAAAGAATGTTGTTGATTTGAGTTGTTGTTAAGGTTTTCATTGAGGGAATAATCGCAGTAAGCATAAAGAATAACTGGTGTATGTTTGTTGTATTATTTGGATTTTTATATAGTTGTTTCCTCTACACAGTAAGTACCTGTAGGTATATATAAAATAGTGAGGTAGTAGACGGAATAAACCATTTTGGACGCATCGTGTGGGACCGGCTTGTCGAAGTTCTAGATACAGCCATGCGGAATGGACTATTTACTTTGAACGCAGAGGGTTGTATTTTTCTCCTCTATAAGTTATTTTTCGTGTATGAGTTCTTTTTGTTTCTGAGATTAAGGGCTTTGCCGTTCATTATTCTTTGAACCCATGATCTTATGCGTATATGGCCATAAATACACAGGGTGTCCCATGACGTTAAGACAGGCAATATATCGGAACTGAGCAGTAGCAGAGAATTCTAATTTTGGAGAAGTAAACTAGAGCGAGTGTTGTATCTTTTCTTATTATTGTGTTACCCAATAGGGTATCTGTTTTTGGTCACGTGACGTCCGATTCAAAAATTTCAATTTAATTTTTAATTATATTTGTGACTTTCTGTGTAAAGCAATTCCAACAAACTAGCACACTTGGGATCTAAAGTGTTAATTCAAGAGCTACAGCTACTTAAAGGATTGTACAAATACCATTAAGACAAAAAATGACACGAACACTAGCATAGGAGTGTATGTGTTATTCAATGGTAGTGGTAGAATCCTTTAAGCACCTGTAGGTCTTGAATTAATCACTTTAGACCCCAAGTATGCAGTTTGTTGGAATTGCTTCATCGGAACGAACACAAAAGGGCATTAATATACAGGGTGTCCCGTTAAAAATTTTGAATCGGTCGTCACTGAACCGAAAACAAATACCTCATTGGGTAACACAGTAACAGGAGAAGACACAAAATTTGCTGTAAATTACACCCCCAAAATTATAATGGGCCTATACCGTGACCTCAAATTGATCAATTTATTTACCGCGGTATTATTTTTGATGATACATAGGACCGTTTACTGTAAAAAGTCAGCAGAAAACTTGATCCAAATGAGAATAACACTAAAAAGAAAATTGTACTGTAATTTGAAATAGCCGATGATGACGTCACCTGTAGGGAACCAACGAGAAGCGTCCTTTCTGTAGGGATCCAATAAGAAGCGTCCTTCCGTGGTCTGATGACTACGAGCGGATGCTATTGTTTTGTACCAGTGAGCTCTTATTGGTTCCCCACAGGTGACGTCACGGCCTGGGCGGGAAGTGTATGGATTCAAAAAATTCAATATTTAGAGCAATTTTTTTCGGTTATACGATAGAAAAATTTTGTAAAATGATTTATGGCATCTACATGGTGTCAGCGTTCGTTTAAGCCAATAAACCAAAAATGTGGTATAAGCCCATTATCTACTACTGCCCAGTTCCGATATATTGCTTGTCTTAATCGTCGTGGGACACCCTGTATAATGAACCTGAAGGTATACACGTCGCGTTGCCCGTTCTCTAGCGTAACCAGGGCGTTCATCTGTTGACTGACGCTTCCAATTAACAGAATAGCGGGTGCAACGAAGTTATCCAAAAGGAAAATGGAATAGATTAACAGAGTGGTGCCGCTGCTTGACCACTTTGTTCTATCGGCGTTGCCGTCGTCAGCTGAATCGCTCGACGGATGCGGCAATTTGATCCTGGTTACGGCTCTGCCTCTAATGTTCACTTAATCGCCGCATTTTAATGAGAGGGCGAAGCTCGCCTCTAATTGCCACATTAATACAGAAAAGATAATGAAATAGGGTACTAATGCTCTATGAATGCTAAGAAACTTTTTAGGTAATCGGCTCATAGCTACAGTGCGGTTAATTGTGTTCAAATGCTACGTAGAAATGGATGAGCAATGACCTGTCATTCTATGAGCGTAGAAGCTTGGTGCAGATTTTCAGTAAACGCGTACTATGTTAAAGCGAAATTTAGTTTTGGAAAAAGGGGGACAACTTAGCTTTCAATTGGCGTACATTTTATCAAATAGAAAAATCGCTGAAAACTGTAAAAGCTGTCAAAAGGCAATAAGTTATATCTAATGGAGAAACAGTCAAGCTGCAACCAGAAAAGGAGTTCGTCAGGGAAGTGTATTATCTCCGATATTATTTAATATTTACTCTGAATTTGTGATCAGACAAGTATTGGACAAGCTCTCAGGAAGAACTGGTAGCACTATTAAACATCTTAGACCAACACACTGCAGCATATCGTCTTGGTATTAAGTACAACAAACAAACCAAGGTTGCGACCGTAGATAGAGAGCATGCCAATCATCGAGAAATAAAGTCAGTAGGTCATTGTGAAATAGTTCAAAGTTTCGTGTATCTCGGTTCTTTGATCAACAATTGGAGTAGCTGTGAAAATGAGATTCGACAGCGCATTCATCAGGCACCTGTGGCCATGACAAAGCTTATTAAAGTATGGCGCCACCATAACATCACTTAAGTTAAAAAAGTCGCTGGTTTAGTCTCTTGTGTTCTTCATATTTGTGTATGCTTCGGAAACTTGGACTGTTAAACAGGCAGATCGAGCTCGCATGGATGCTTTTGAAATGTGGATGTGGAGGAGAGTGCTGAGAGTTCCTTGTACCGCCCATAGAACTAACGTTCCCATCTGGATGAGCTCGGTAATCCAAAGAGTCTATCCTCCATTGAGTCGACGAGAACGCTTACATTTTTCGGACATATTCACAGAAGCGATATTATGGAGAAACTTCTAGTTAGGGTCATGTCCCGAGTGGGCGGCGCGGTGGCCGTTCCCCTGCACGCTGGGTGGATACGACGAAACTGTTGCTGGATACAAGTATCAAGAGCGCCACTGAACTCACAGTAAATCGCGAACGATGGCGAGCTACAGTTCTCAAAACTATTGATAATATTCGTGTCGATAATACTCTAGCTCCAACTTGCATGCATGCATTTTACGAGTTCGCAACATGTCTGTTGATGTGGCTATGATGATAAATGGAAGAATGTGCTTATCAGTAGTGCAATAATAATGGTAAAGCTTGAAGCTGTTTAAACGACTCACACCCCTAGTATTTTTTATCAAAGGGTATAGTTAGGAATGAAAGATTTTCAGCATTCTGTTTTGTTTACTACAGCCCTTTCAATCTAAGCTGAATACATACAAAACTACCTTTACAACCCAGCTATACAGAACGTATCATTATATTTATTTTCTGCTTGATATCTCAGAAAAGCTGTATTTATTTAAGCCCCTAAAATGTTGTTATTTACTAAGTGGCGGTTCAACCTGAGCTTAGCTACGCTTTTTTATTTGTGATTTGTGACAGGTTGTGTCGAATTCGGACAACAGCCGTTTCTGTCTCTGTTCTTCTGGTCCTGTTTTCCAATCGATAAACTTAACATGGATGCTCTCCGAAATATGACAAATTGCACACCAATATCATATCCAGGGTGTCCCACGACGATTAAGACAAGCTCTCGGAGCTGGAACACTAGCAAATAATTTAACTGTAGGAGCATAGAAAGGCCCAAATATGCAAGGTGTCTCACTAATAATTTGAAATCAACCGTCATGTGACCAAAAATAAATACCTCATTGGGTAACACTCTACTACTGCCCAGTTCCGATGTATTGCTTGTCTTAATCGTCGTATGGTATATTATGTCATTTCTCTGCCAGTCTACCCAATCCAACACAACAGTTGCCTATAAATGTCGCAGTTAAGGTCATTTTGCATAAAGATTTGCAATACACAGCTGTGTCATCAATATCTTTCGAAGTATCACTTTTAGTAGTTACGAGTCACTTATAGAAACTTCCCATACACTTTCACCATTTATACCACATTTATTAAACGAGTTTCAAAAAAGGTGAAAGTACCTACATACCTCAGATGACGTTCAATATGGGGTTTTTTTCAGCCATTTTACATAACTAAGCTAGCAAAATAGTATAATTTTAACTAGTTTGCTGAGACTCTCTTAATGTTTTGTTTATGTATTTTGTGAATACACTAATAACTATTAGACTGATACTTTTACATATCATTTAATAAGTATTTTTAAACTTCAACACCACCTATTTTACAAAGCTTATTTTCGATCTAATATAAAGTCGTGCGAGAATATTGATTATTCTTTGGACCACATTTTAGAGCTAATTGAAGTGCCTTGGAAATTTCAATAAAAGTTATCTCGAAAATGGTTATCTCTAGAGTCTTAAACAAAGTATACTTTTTTACGTATAAAATATTGAGGAAAACATTTTTATAAGACTCACATTGATTTACCAAACCGGAAAAAAGTTTTGTTAATTTAAAAGAGTTCGATATGCCGTAGGTGGCGCCGTCGATTCATGATAGCAACAGCGTAATCCAATTTGGACTTCTCGCGTTAAAAAACCTACCCGGTACATAATTTTAGATGATTGTGCATTTCTGTTGAACGTTTGGAGAAAATGTTACTGCTACCGGTCCGCCATTGTTTATACTTAGATAAATATGTTGCATATAACATACTTGGTACGTACATAAAAATACCTGTATGAGGTCCTCCCAACAACAGCTGCGCAGAAATTCTTTAATGAGGGTGTAACAATATAAGACAAAGACACAGATAAAATTTTTAGTTATCTGTAAATGACTATAAGGCCTGTTGTGATCTCGATGTGCATTAACCAAGACTATCATATTCTCAATGGTACTCCACAATTTTCAAGTTATTTGTACTCTTGATCGAAGTAACACGAGCTCAGTTGGAAAATATGGTATCTTGGTATGCTTACTAAAACCTAGTGAAATACCTGGTCGAAGACTATCTAGTAACTGTGTAGAAAATTATATTCTTGGTCAGAGTATATTACTTTAAAATAAACAGTGAAATCAAAAATTTATTTTGCTTGAATCAAGTTAATCATAATGTGCTTTCGCAAGTATATACACGGTATCACACGACGATTAAGACAAGCAATATATCGGAACTGGACAGTAGTAGCGAATTATAATTTTGCGGGCGTAAATTGGAGCAAATATACATATTTTCTTTATATTGTGTCACCCAATGAGGTATTTGTTTTTTGTCACGTGACGTCCGATTCAAAATGTTTAATGGGACACCATGTATATATGTGACTTTTTGTGTTCCTCCCAACAAAACAATTCCAACAAACTAGCACACTTCGGGTCTAAAGTGATTAATTCAAGGAGTACTGGTACTTAAATGACTGTACCACTACCACTATGCAACACTAGCAAATAATTTACGCTGTACTTAAACTGCCGTCAAACGGTAGCCCACTAAAATGCAGCTAATAGCATATTGGATTTCTTGTAAAAATAGCCATTTTCCATTATCGGTTATATTGTTTTCGACTTGTTTGCATTAAAACTGTGACAATTTTTGCTGAATTATGGGAATCTAGATATTATTGGCATTGACTGGGGTTTTCCGATTAGTTTTGAGCAGCTCAACGGACAGACATGTTGTTTGAGCAAGGACTTAATGTATTGAAAAATCTTAAAACGCTATGGACCACTGATACTGATGCTGCAATTGTAAATGTAAACAATAGCGGCGATAATCAGACTCAGTTTTTTATTGTAAGCAATGATGCAGTTTTATTCGAAAGCGAAAATCAAGTTTCTGTTGAACAATCTGGAGTATTTGACCAAGTGAATATTCCAGGATAAAGCAGTTCGAATAAAGCCTTTGTATTAGGTAATGCAAATCTATCATTCCAGTGTAGAATCATCTGCGCCCCGTGACAAGGCAATTCTGGTATAAGACAACAGAAATCCCTCATCACACAGGAGGATATAATATCTAATCCAGTTGAAGTTGAGGAAGCTTATATCAGTGAATCAGTTCCAATATTGACTTTAGCAGTTCAGCAATAATCTTATTGAAAAGTTTGTGTCAGTGATATCACATGGCGGACAATAAAGATGCCTGTTCCAATAAAAAAACGAGGTCGTCCAAAAGGACAAGACAAGAAGATTGTTCAAGTACAGCGAATAATTTAACTGTAGGGGTAGATGTTATAATTAATGGTAGTTGTACAGTCCTTTAAGTACCTGCAGCTCTGAATTAATTACTCTAGACTCAAAGTGTGCTAGTTTGTTGAAATTATTTTAACGGGTGGAACACAAAAGGTCACAAATGTACAGGGTGTCCCATTTAAAATTTGGAATCGGACGTCACGTGACCAAAAACAAATACCTCATTGGATGACACAATAATCAGAAAAGATACTATACTTGCTCTAATTTACACCCCCAAAACTATATTTCGCTACTACTGCCCAGTTCCGATATATTGCTTGTCTTAATCGTCGTGGGACACCCTGTGCTTACAAGATTACCAGTATCCTTGAATTGAGTATGTGTACGAGTCCTAGATTCCTGGTCGTTAGGTTAGGTTAGGTTAGGTTAGGTTAGGTTAGGTTAGGTTAGGTTAGGTTAGGTTAGGTTAGGGGGGGTCAAACGTACAGGCCGGGTTAGGTAGCCCCACCACTGCAGCCATTGGCTTATTGTATTGTCCTGTGCGCTTGTTAATCCGTGATGAGTTTTGTGACCTTGATAAGATCCAAGAGTCTCGTCTTCACGATTTCTCGATTGGGGAGTGATTTGGGGTTGTTTGGCCCTATCAGTCTGAATCTCCACCGGCGGCGGCGTAGGGCCTTACATTCAAAGATTATGTGAGAAGCTGTTTCGTCGTCCTCGTCACATAGTCTGCATATTGGGTTTTCTTTGAAGATCCCTAATGTGTGTAGATGTTTTCTTAGGCCGCAGTGTCCGGTTAGGAGGCCGGTTATTAGCCTAGTTTCTTTCCTATTTAATTTTAGGATCTCTTCAGTTAGTTTTGGTGTGGGTTGTTTCACCATCAGCTTACTGTGTCTGAGCTTTGGATGAGATTGCCAGTATTTTAGGTGCTGTGAATGCACCCACTGGTTTATCGTAGTTCTTACCAAAGACCTTGAAATGCCTATCGCCGGTTCGGGGCCGGTAAAGCTGGATGCCGATCCGTTTCATGCTAAGGTATCTGCTTTTTCGTTCCCTTCAATTCCCTTGTGACCTGGCACCCATTTCAGGGTTACCTTGTTCGTGGCACTAAGTTGTTTGAGGTTTTCTAAGCATTCCCAGACGAGTTTGGATTTGATTTGGCAGCCGTTAAGAGCTTTAATCGACGCTTGGCTATCCGAGCAGATAAGAATGTTTCTACTTTTGTATCCCCTTCTTGAGTTTTCTCTCATACAAGAGTCGATTGCATATATTTCTGCTTGGAATACAGTGGCGTAATCTCCCAGATGTTAACCAATGTCACATCTGGGAGATTGACCGTGAATTCCTGCTCCTGTTCCATTGCTTGTTTTGGAACCGTCAGTAGACCAGATTATTTCTTGTTTGGGTGTTTCCTGAGTTCTCCTTTCCATTCGATTTCGACGCTAAAGGGTTACAAAACACAATCAGGTGTCTCTGATCCTAGATTTTGGGGTATCAATTTTAAGAAGTTCGATGAAAATCAGGATAGGTACCGATAGCCATTCCCTTTTTCAGCAGTTTTACGAACAATTTACTACCTCCACCATCAAAGCTCGCAGCCATTTTGTCCTTATTATCTTGACGGCCCGTATTTAGCAAGCAATCGGGCGATGTGGCGGATCGGCAATGTAGCCATAAACATTGTTCGAGACAGCAGGTAGAGATTGCTTTCCGGCAAAGAAGGAAGGCTGGCAAATGAATTGGCTGGTCGGCAGTAAATTGAGGTGTCACGATATGTGGCCAGAGGTCGTCAGAGTCAAGAACCGGGAGGGATGAGAACAATAAAGTTTTATTAGACTAGCACCGTGGGGTATATCAACGCAAAAACGCGAAGTCACAAGAATCGTATGTAGGGGGATATTTTTTGGAGACGGCTTAGATAGCAAGGAAAAAGGTATCTCTATTTTTAGAAGCTTTTATTTAATTTGCAATGTATATATTTATGTGTGTAAAGAAATCTTTATTATGTGAAATGTTTATAAAACCAAAGAAAAGAAGATATGGCTATGCGCGCAAAGGCAAAGTTTACGGAATACATATAAGTTGGATCACTCCGCAAAAATATCAAAACCACCTGCCCCTTGCTCCGTCTCCCCGGTACACCGGTAGCGGTGTACCGACGTCAGCCGGGAGATACGGGGCAGCGCAAAGTAGAGGTTGAACGAGTTTAACGCGAAGTCTATACAGTGTCTCAAAAATATCGGATTTTGTTATCCCGGATTTGTTTGCAGGAAATGGATAATCTTTTTAGAAGTTTGAGAGTAATCAATTTCGCGAGAAAAGATATTACCAATCAATTTAAATTTATTAACGGATGGAGAATGCCAATTAGATCCATCCTTATTTTGTGGTGAACCTTGAAATGTAAGGGTATCTCACGACGATTGAGACAAGAAATATGTCGGAACTGGGCAGTAGTATAGAATTATAATTTTGGGCATGTAAATTAGAGCAGATGTTGTGTCTTTTTTTGTCATTGTACTACCTAATGAGGTATTTGTTTTTGGTCATGTGACATTCGATTCAAAATTATTAATGGGACACCCTGTATATTTGTGCCTGTGTTCCTCCCGATAAAACAGTTCCAACAAACTAGCACACTCAGGGTCTAAAGTGATTAGTTCAAGAGCTACAGGTACTTAAAGGATTGTATCACGCTAAAAGCGTATAGTGAGACAAAATATTCATTCGGTGGTCTTACCACACCAACCAGGGACATTGTAAATTATATTTTAGAACTCGAAAATATTTTTATTGATAAATTTAACAATTTAGTTTCTACAGTAGCAATTGGAGTGACACTGAAAAGCAAAATGTCAAAAATAATTTATTCACATCCATGTAAACCATTTCCACTAATTATCTTTCAAAATGGTACATACGAGTTCGTATATACTATACCATAAAATTTATAAACTGTGATCTCAAAAATAAGCCCGATAAACAAAACATTAAGGTAAAAATGGAGTCAAGTTGATTGACTCAGTACTTCCCACACATTACGGTGATACCAGTTTATTATTTTCCCATAGCATAAAGATTTAGTCTGAGATCCCCTTGCAACAAAATCATCGCCAGTACCCCCCCCCCCCCAAATTATTGTCATATGCCGCTAGGTCTTTCCTGCACAGGTCAATGAACAGCCTATTATCAATAATACAAACTTTTGTATTGAATTTCACCTCTTCAGCTGTGGCAGTTTTGGAAAAATTTAAGCGTTCCGGTACCGTTTACTGAAAAAGCGGTGTTGCCGTATCTCATTAATTAATACAAACAAAATTTTGAAATTGTGAGATCTTACTAAATTCGACATGCGCAATTCATTGCAATAAAAATAAGTAGAGGATTCTATTTAAAATAAATTAAAATCGGGGATACTTGTTTAAAAATTTGGGAAAATAGTTTATAACTTGGCAACGTCGAAAACGCGTAAAAAAATATTACAAGGCGAGATAGAGTATTTGTAGATATTTCGATTTAAAATAAAAAAGACAGGGTGTTCCATTTAAAAAAACAAAGTAAAACGACCTTTAAGTTGCCGGAATTTAAAATTCTGCCAAAAACACCCTGTAGATACAAATTGCTGGTAGCATCCAGAATACTATCCGCTTAATATTCAAGTAACTCGCTGTGTAATATTATTGAGAAAAGTTAAAGGAACATATCAATTTGGACGTATTACTTGCGACCTTGCAAATGCGGAAATTAATAGAAAATAAATTATAACTTGGCAACGTCGCAACCGATTCCAAAAATATTTTAGGGTTGAATAGAGATCAATGATGGACACTAGAAGAATTTGAGAGAAAGTTACAGTTCCTTATAAAAAAATCAAATTGATCTCTATCCTACTTTCCCGCAACACCCTGTATATTTCAACATATTTTTAGAATATGCGTCTCAAGTAACAAAATAACTTTTGTATTTGAGATTTTCTTCTATCAGCTATACCTTGCGAGATATCGAAGAATTACACACTAAATGGACAGCCTGTATACATCGGAAAAAATTTAAGTCCTTTAGTTTCTGTAATAGGCATAAGGCAATGTTCGGATAGACCTAAAAAAGTTATTTATGTCGCTAGGTCTTCCTTCACAGGTCAGTGGGTAGTCTATTACGAATACAACAAATTTTTCAATTTTACAACCCCCCACCCCCCAACCACCCCAATTTCACCCCCACCCAAAAAAAAGTATAAAATGATCAGGGACCCCTAAAACGCCTAAAAACGAAGTTTCAGCAATATTTAATTTTTTTTGTTTTTTGCTAATTACTCCGCCGCCTATGGACCGATTTTCAAAATTATAGGAACATTACCTACTACGACCCCACAGCATACCGCTGCCCAAATTTCATCACAATCCATGCAGCGGTTACTGAGATTACGAGGCTAGCAAAAAGCGACAGACAGACAGACAGACCGACAGACAGACAGACAGACAGACAGACAGACAGACAGACAGACAGACAGACAGACAGACAGACAGACAGACAGACAGACCGACGGAAATGAGTGACGTGGTTTTTCGTTATGTAGACATCATAAAACGCCCAAAAAGCGTATTATCTCAAAATCGAAAATTTTCGCGATCACAATACTCCCCTCACCTATCGGTGTGGGAAGTAAAAATAGTACAGCTCCTTTGAACTTAGTGCATTGGCATAATAAACGCTATATTTGAATTTGTATGTCTAAATCGGCCGTCAACACATAGTTTTTCAATGACCCTCGTATATACGTACAACCCAGGCGTTAGGAAGTCCCCGCTAAAAGACCCTCGTACTTGGGCAAAAACCAACGCAAAAACTAACTGGCGCGTGCGGCCGCGGCATCGCTTTCATGTGAGTTCTTCAAAGTGCCGACGGAAAGTGATCCAACTTATATGTATTACGTAAACTTTGGCAAAGGGAAACAACGATAGCTGCCGACACGTGTTTCGGACTAATTGGACCTCATCAGGGCTTGACTTAGATTATGGTGGCATTATGTATGCATCTATGTATGTATGTTTGCTCGGGTGGTATCTTACTACTCAATTTTGAAGCTGATATCTTCAACCGATTGAGCTGAAATTTTGTATACACGTTTAGTTTGGATGACGGACCATCCAAGATGACGAAATAGTTATTTTTTTAAGCACTTCTGCAATTCGGGTATCAAATGAAAAAGCTTGCTGAGAATAGCAGCATTTGCTTTGCAAGTGACGTGAGATACTTCAAGCTAAATAGAGATTGTTAAATCAGTAAATATCAGTTTTATTAGGCCTTCAAAAAGAACAGCTGAGCACAGTAGTAATGTAACGAATATTCGCATTTGCGGGTATTCGCATATTCGCATTCGCGAAAATACTCCGAATATTTTGCGAATACATTTTTTTAAATGTAACTATTGGTTAATAAAACAAAATCCATTCATGTTTCAAGTTTTTTAATGTAAAAGAGTAGCTCGTAATCACATCAGTTTTCTGTTTATCACTTGCTGTCATTTATTTATTTAACTTTGGCCAGTGAAGCTTAACAATTAATATTTCATAAAAATTTAACAAACAAAAAAAAATCTTCTGTGAAGTTTTACTGAATTTTTATTGTTTATCTTTTTGAACCAAATTGAAAATAATAGTTAATAAAAATATACTTGTGCAATAAATAAAGTACAGACTGGGGCCTAAAGACCAAGTGTTTCTGGTTTGAGTAGTACTCATATAATTATTAGAGAAGGGAGGAGCGCGCGGTTTATTACAATCCATTCCTTGACTCAAAGCATTTCACTTTCTTACTTGCCAATTGCCATCATTGAGCGGTAGACGCCAGAACAACGCGTGGCATATGGTGTGGCATCATTGGCCCATATGTTTTTTGGAGAAAATGGGGTCACCGCTACAGTAACATCTGAACGTTGCATTCATGTGGTAAATACCTTTTTCATACCTGAATTGCAAAGAAGAGGTATGGATATCAAAGATTAGTGGTTCCCGCAAGATGGGGCCATAGCACACACCGCCACAGCATCCATGGCTGTTCTTAGCCACCTGTTTCCAAATCGTTCAATTTCGAGGTTTGGCATTTGTGTGGCATTTCATGACATCCTCGGTCACCCGACTTATCAATTTGTAATTTTTTTCTATGGCGGTGACGCAAGTCACGTGTTTAAAAGGCCAAGCTCCGTACGTTAGACACCGAGAAAAAAGCAATTCGCCATGAAATATCTCTAAAATCAACAGAGACATGCTAGAAACAGTGGAGTGCAATTCTCGTCAACGGCTGCACCATATGCCAGATTAAAATTTTTGTACTTAGACTCCCCCCCGCCCCCGTATCACGGAAGGAGGCAGCCGCTATGCGGCAGCCGCATGTTTGGCGATTGGTTCTGTCAAAGTCAAATTTGCATCATGTAACGTCAGCAGATGCAGCAGCATGTCCGCAGCCGCAGCCGCAGCAGCACAATATGCGGCAGGAAGCGACATTACAGCGGACATATTGTATTCTAAAATTTTTAAATTTCAGAGCTACAATTATGAAAATATGAGAGCGGACAAGACGTCGAAGTGCTTTTTCCGTAGAACGGTCAGAGACCATATAATACCTATTACCTACGCCCATGCCTCATTTAATAAATACGCCATAGCATATTGTGATATTGATATTGTAATTTAACAGCACAGTGTAACAGTGATTCATCCTTGATGACCTCGATCCTCCGTAAGAAGTTTTTAAACTTAATGTGACCACCTAAAGTAGAAAAACAGGTAAGTGAACTAATATTTTAACCGCTTGCTAATGCCCAATCACGATTTAACGGTGGAATCTTTGTAAAAACAGGAATATTATATACTCGCTCATTTTGAGGTTATGTGAATATGTTTATTTTATTAGCGATGCAGTACCTATTACGTGTTGGGCCCACAACAATCAGAGAGATTTCTGCACTTTTTACAGGTTTCCCAAAAATAAGACACTTGCAGAAGTAGTTGAGTTTTCTAAGTTACAGAAATTTCTTATACATTCTGAAGTGATTGTTTGCCTTAATGTGGCTACTCACTAGCTGCTATCTAACCTATCCAATTTTTAGTGGATCAGAAGCAAGGGGTTGTGATTGCTATTTCTGTGAAGCAGAGAAGACTAATTGACCAGAATTGTAAACACATAATGTAGAGGAGTGTTCAACCTACATCATCTTTCTCCACAGAGACCAGAAATGGGGCAAAACATCTTCACAGATACCTAGGTAAATACTTATATATTATATATTGCACTCAAGATTGTCTCACAAAATGATGAGTCTCCATGCTCCTTACATTTCTACCAAATATCTTTCAGTAACAAGCGCATGTAACTTTTTGTTGTTGATATATAATTTTATGTTTGGTAGCCTTGAGAAAGTGATAAACAATCCTAAAAGCTAGAAAGAAGTAGATATTGTTGTTTAATTTGTTGCTTCCCAGCAATACGTACAGTTTTGTTTTAAATATATATATTTGATTATATCTGACCATACCACCAAAAAGATAACAATTATAATACAAATTTATCAAAAATTGAAAAATTATGTAGAAATCTCAGTAAAAATAACAAAGATAATTTTATAGAGGACTTACATAGTATAAAGTAGGAGGTATCGGAAAGTGGTGTTGATGTGCAGTGAAAAATTTTACAAACTGGCCAGATATCGAAGAATGTAAACAAAAGTTGGATATGCTCTATGTTTTAAGTTTTGCTGATAAAAAGTCTAAAGAAGCTTACAATCATATGTGAAATGTTTACAACAAACTATTAGGTGATAGAAAACATATTTTTAATAGAATTGTTACCTCTGATAACAAGATAAAGTGTGTGTGTGGAACATAGTCAGTGAAATTAAGGGGTATGCAATTGATTCAGATGTACTTATTCCTGGAAATTCAGAAAGTGTTGCAAAGGCATATATATATTTCAAATGTAACCAAGGACACCCTTTTATACCCTTTTCATACATTATAGTCTAACCTAATATATAAATACCTACAGAGTTTATAACAACTGAAAAACTGCAGGAGTTTGAAAAATAAACTCACAAATAAATTCAGCAGTGGTGAGGATAATTTTGCTAAAACCTTGCTGATATCCTGTATTTACCATATTGCTAGTTCATTGGTTTTCATTATCAATAATTGTTTAAAATTTGGTAAATTTCCAGAGAAACTAAAATCAGCAATACAGTGCTGTTCCTAGAGTGACGCCAGGAAACAGTAAAAAAGCCTATACAGAACATGGGCTTGATGACCAGAGCAGTCTATGCTGATGACACAGAAGTAAGTATTAATATCAGTTTACAAAAGAGGATATGTAGCAGACATGTCAAACTATAGGCTGATAAGCTTACTCTCTGCATTTGTGAAACTTGTACTTCAAACAAAGGTATTGAAGCATTTGAGCAACTGCAACCTAATAACTGAAGCATAGCATGGTTTTATAAAAGGCAAGTCGACTACTACCAACGATTACTACAGCTATTTATCATTTTAATCACCAAATTATTGCTATTTTAAAAAAAGGAAATATGCCCCTTGGTATGCTTTTTGACTGTGTAGACCTTTTACTATTTAAACTGTAAAAGTATGGAATAGGTGGAACGTTTTTGTAGTGCAATACATCATACCTCACATGTTGAAAACAAAAAATTATTATTACAAAAAATTATAATACCAAGCAATCAACAAACATCATTAGGCATCGCACAAGATAGCATCCTAGGTCCACTTTTACTTATAATATATGTTAAGTTAATGATTTGTTCCTAGATATTGATAGTTCAGTTGAGATGATAGTTACCCAATATGCAGATGACACTAGTGTGCTTGTTACTGCTCCAATAATTTATAAGCAAGTTGGAACAAAAGGCCACCTTAGTCTTAAATGCTACATAAACGAACTTGTTATTATTCAAATAAAAAAATCCTAGATGCCAGGGTCCACCAGTTAAAATGAGCTTGGGAAAAGATGTTCAAATTCATTTAGCAGACAGTAGTAGACAACACCAAATTCCTTAGAGTATATATAATATATAGATGAGACGCTTCTTAGGTGGACATCTCATGTGGAGGCCACTAAAAAAAATCGTATCGTACCCTGCAAGAAACTTTAATTATAGGTATCCAGTTCATCACCTCACCTTAACTGAGAAGAATGTAGAGTATAGTTGAATGAAAATCTTCAATTATCTACCATCTGCTCTTGTGAACAATTTGTAAACTTTCAAAAAAAAAAAAAGATACACAAAATGTTAGTCAATTTAGAACCCTATTCTCTTGAAGACTATTTAAATTTTGTTGTTCCCATTTGTTATATTGACTCTAGTTCACCTAATTCTGTGAGTACATTATGTATTTTGCAGAGTTATTTTGCAATAAAGATTTGTTACTTTATTATTATAATTATAAATAATATATGACATACTGTATGATTTTTTATGATTTCTGTTTACAGAAACTCAAGCATATCCTCTTTATACCAACCAAGTTCTTCTTTAGCCTCAGATAGGCCTAGGTGTGGCCAAGATGTTATTGATGCAGGTACTGCTACTCCCTCATGTTAAGGTTCGAATGTGTTATTGGACGAAGAAAATTATTGGCAAGGATTACGACTAGAGCGAAAGGATAAGATAATCAAATCTCTAGGTATAAGTATGAGCTATGTATAAATTCGTGACAGTGATAAGTATATTTTTTACTACACTGGATTGCCAAGTCACACAATATTTAAAAGTGTATGAATTGATCAAAGATATTAAGATAAATTATTAATTGAAATGGAATGTTCAAAAAATTAAGTGATTTGGTCAGCTACTCTTGACATTAATGAAACTTTGAAACTGCACCATAATTTTACTTGTACAGATTTAGCGTTCAGATTCAAAATATCTGAAGTTGCTGTTACAAATATTGTCGTTACTTTGTACAAACTCTATATGAAGTCTTGTTCTTGAGGTTTATGAAAGACATTTCTAAAAGATCAAAAAATCATTCTTGTTTACCAAATTCACTAATTGTAGAATAATAATAGATTGTACTTGTATTTTGTGTTGTACCAAGAATCATGATAATCAATGAAGAACTAACGTCTTACTTATAGTAGTTATAAGCATAGAAACAGTTTCAAAAGCTTAGTTGGTGTGGTCCTAATGGCGTACTGACTTATGCTAGTATGCTCCACCCAGGATCTAATATCGATAAAAATATTGTTCAGCAGCATTTTGACACAGAAAGTGGAGATCTAATATTGGCAGATCAAGGTTTTCTTATAAGTGATATTGTACCTAATGCAGTAAGTTTAAATATTCCACCATTTCTCAGTACTCCAGAATTAACATCAGAGCAGATACAATAGACAAAAAGTATTGCAAGAGCAAGACTTCATGTAGAAAGGGCAATATGTAGAATCCAAGGTTTTTAAATTTTATCTTTTATACCAGAACTAGAACCAGATTATAGTTCAATGATATTCAGGACAGTATGTGCTCTAACAAATTTACAATATCCATTGATTAGAGAAGTATCACAGTTTTATATTGATTGGCAGAAGTTTAGATTACATAATTATATTGGTTGCGTATACAGGGTGAGTACCAAGTTGATATTTTTTTGCTGTGTATAAAAGTCGATAAAATAAACAAATTTTCAGAAAACTAAAAAATAAGTGAGATACAGAATAAAAAAAAGTATATCTGGGCTTGTGTATCAAGACTACCTAGTCTGTTTATGTTTAGTTTTTTGCTCGGATTTGTCAAATCGATTAGGCATTGTACCTCTTAGATATTGCAGTACCCACTTTTTGTTTATAATTGTTACTTTTAAACTGGTAAATCTTAAAAGTGGCGCATTATTATAAACAGCTAGGTACGTCTTGGTGCACAAGCCCCGATTTACTTTTTTTGATTATGTACCTCGTGTATTTATCAGTTTTCGGTAAAAAGTTTTTAGAAAAAATTGCTTGTTTTAACGATTTTTTTACACAGTTTAGAAAAAGGATCAGCTTAGGACTCACCCTGTATATATCAAGCCATAAAGACACAACAAATGTGTCACTGAGCAGTGTACATGTGGAATAACCTTTATGTCTTAGACCACCTAATTAATTCGTACGCATCTTTGATAATGCATTGATAGCACTTGTGATATTTTTAATCTATTTTTAAGTTATATTCTATTTTGTTTTATATGCTATTTTATAAGCTCCATCTACCATCATATTTAATTACCAATTTTTTCATAAACAGCATAAGAGTGAACAGCATCATCGGCTATGCAGCTTGCCTGTTCAGCAATAGTAATAATAATATAATATATAGTAATGTTTCAGTTACATGACACATTGGTTTTAAATCCTTTCAGGTAATAAGATGTTTTATATTTGTTAAGCCTGTTAGTTTATAAATATCAAATATGTATGTTTTTGCTCTGAAATTATATAGCAATGATTATGCTCTTATATAATATACCTAAGTGACTTTGATTTTGTAATATATGGAATGCATAATAATAATTTGATAACAGATTTTCTGTTTGTTGTACTACAGTCTTTATTACTTTTGTATGTAGGATTTAAATACTTTAAATGTATAACTTGTCTTTATCACTTAGAACAGTAATATCAGTATTTTTTTAAGCTTGTTGTTAAACAGGTTGCTTGATAATGTACATTGAATTATTTGGAATAGAATGGTGTTACTGGATTTTTTCCATGAGACATAATTTTGTCCAATGTACAAAATTATTTCTGAAAAATATAAATATAGGAATAAGATTATTAAGGTAAACTCTATTTCATATTCGAATGCTGTATTATGTTAATAACAAGATTAGTTTACACAAATAGCAATCAAAACAACAATTTATTCCTTTAAAGATTAGAGTTCAGTTATATAAGTTCGTCAATTATAATGCAAAATTATACAAAACTGATTTACACTAAACTAAAAACGAGATGCATATAACAACACATACACACACACAGCATTATTATGATTTGAAGTGTCAAGTCTAGAACATAGAAGAAATTTTGAGGCAGGATTATTTTTATAAAAATTATTACAGATTGTTCCTGAATTCTTCAAAAAGTTCATTTTGTTGTGCCTCCTTATACCACTCAAGATAATGTTGCATTCAAGTCACCTAGAGCCAAACCTAATATTGATATTACTGAAGTCTCCAATCTCATTACTGTGTACCTATGTTTATTTTGTTACTGATTAGATGAATTAAGTTCTGTATTATGAAGATATTTCAATAAAATCTAGGATTGAGATACTATTATATATTACCATTAATATATGTATATTATCCTGAATTATATAATATATACTATTTAACAATGGTTTGATATGAAATAAATTTAATAAACAAGAAAATGTTTTTTTTTAATGAAAATTGCATGATAAAAAAATGATAAGTTTTGTTGCATTTATTTTGTTACCCTAATGGATTATTTATAACAAATATATCTTTGTTCACTTATTTCAACATTGATCAACTGGAACATGCAAAGAAATGATTTTTCTGCAAAAAACTATTTAAATAATTTACACGAGTAAATAGATATTAAATTTGTAAACAAATTTCATATTTGTAATGTACACGAAGGGAACATATATGCATGCATATTCATATGCATTAAAAAAATAATCGTTAAAATCTGTCAATATAATTATGCAGAGATATAATAAACTGATCCAACTTTAATTATTTTATATTTAATTTTTTGAGCGCACACATTTCTAAGCAAATTTCATTTGAGCTGCATTTTTGAAGCTTTGCTGGTTCATCTGGAAACATGCAATGTCTTAACAAAATACATGAAAGCTTTTGATATGATTATATCTTTTAAATGGCGCAAATTAGGTTCCTTAATTGTCATAAACAAAGGAGCTGTAAATTTTAAAAGAAAAATGATAACTTTGGCCCAAATTGACCTATAAATTATGATATATATTTTTTTCAATTTAAAGTATGTATAGTAATGCCAGCTTTTTGCATATGAAAAAAATTATGTAAACTGTTATTCTATTTGATTATAAGTACAAAATTATATAGAGCATTACATTATTTTACAATGTTGTAAAATTATTTTTTGCCATTCAATTAGGTATAAAGTTTGAGCCTTCTTCTTTGATATTCTGCCCATAGGATCTGGATCTTTAAGATTTTCTGCAATATAGCATTGGAGAGAACATGCTTGTCAAACTATTTAATGAATCGTACTGAAATTTTTATCTCATATTTTGTACCAAAAGCCCGCATTGTTAATGTCATATTAGGGTCCCTAGATACATTTTTGTCAATGTTATTGTAAAATTACGTATTATTAATTTTAGTCCGTTTTTTGAAATTTTCTAAGCAATAAATAAATTAAAATATTTGTGGATTTGTGCATTTGTAGAAGACGATGCTCAATGTCAATTTTCACTTTATTATGGATATACTATGGAAAGATTAAAGTATATGTTCATCTAGGGTAAAAAATTAAACATTATTAAAATCATTATAAAAAATAATAAATAACCAAAAGCGGCAGAAAAAGATGGGTGAACATTTTAATATTCCATGTTTTTAACATAATTCGGAAGGATTTACATTAATACATTCAAAGTATTCAGAGTCGGAGATCAAATTGCCTGGGCACTCCACTATTCCACTTCGACAATCACGATTCCGATACAATGAATTTCCTACTGTTCAGAATCAGCCCTTCTTGGATAGCAAAGGAAAATATGTATAATAAAAATATAGCAAAATTCAACAATAGTTTTGTTCAAGTAATAATCCTCAGCTTCTAGTGTGTGCAATTTTACAATCACCCAATAAGTGTTTTCTAGATAACCACCAACATTAAGAAATTAATCACCCTCTATGTTCATGTTTAGCAAACTTCTACTAAAAATACATGTTTTTTCTAGGCAAGCTTTAACTAGATACTATTCAAGGTTACATATTTGGAAAAAATTATGAATATGGGTATGAAACTATTTATAATATGAAATACTTTTTATTTGATTACAAACAATAAATGTTTCTATACCTTTTATTGACAGATAACATAAGCATTTATTAGTGCTGTTAGTATACACAGTATGTGGAACACGTCTGTATCTACATTTTTAGAAAGTCATCATGATGGAGGCTCTCAACTCGTAACCATCTGTGCTCTTCGCCTTCTGGTATCAGTCTGCCTTTTGTGTCTTGAATACTTGGGATGCTGATGAATTTTTTCTTCAAACCTATAATGCCAAAAACAAGCATTTTTGAAGTAGTGAATATACAATGTGTTTAAAGTCATAATAAACATATTTTTTTTTATTGCACATATCTGCAGGCACCTGGATATTGGATATCAAAAGATTAATGTTTTAATTGATCCATTCCTTGAACATTTATATACATCTAAAATTAACAATTATTAAATACCGAATAAACGTTTTTTCTACTTTAACATGGACTAAAGGTTTAATAAAGATGTGTTTAGTTGACCTCTACACTTTTGAAAATATTTAATGTTCTATTACATTTTTACTCACCATAAGCAGATGCAATATAAATATGATCACTCCGATGTCGGCTCACTGTCGATTGAATATCTGAATACCCAAATCCAGGGGCATTGAGCCTGCCTGCAATTTCCTTCCACATGCCGCCTAAGATCCAGACCCACGCCTTGCACCAACGATATATTTTCCATCAAAATGTCCAAAAGCTTGTTTATTTGACCATTTAACACTCAACGTTCCCTATTTACTTCTAAATTCTAAAACGACGCATTCAAAATATAATAATATCACGGACATAACCTACAATGTAGGCTGAATGAAGTCAGTAGTTGGCCAGAACGTTTTGTGGCCAGAACTGTCATGTGACAGCACGCCGCAGAATTAGGAGATACAAACGCTGCTGCTGCCGCAATCGCTGATTTGTGGATGTTTTGAGGATGTTTTGTGGATGTTTATCCGCTACCGCCTAGCAGCCGCTGTGCGATTCCTTCCATGATTAGGCTGCCGGTCTCTGGACTTATCAATTTATGATTTTCTTCTATGGGGCTAACTCAAGTCACGTGATTAAAAGGCCAAGCCCCGTACGTTAGACGCAGAGAAAGAAGCATCATTATGCCACATTAAAATGTTTGCACTTAGATACTTCAAAATGGTTTATTATTAGCTATGTTCTACTACCATTAACTTTTTTTAAGAGTAAAAATTAATAATGTTATGATTATTTCAAAAACACTTGACTCCTATGCCCCAGCCTGTATAAATATGATTATTTTACATAAGAGTTAACACTATAAGCACACAAAAATAAAATTAAATCTTCTATTCTAATAAATATAAAACTGAATGTTACATTCATTACATCACTAGAGCATAGTTGTTCAGGTTATAACCTAAAATTAGCAGTTTTCGACATTTTCATTAACGTCATTTGAATTTAGTTGATAAAAAAAACGTATTGAACTTAAATTTTGGTGAGCTGAGATTATCTGAGATTTTAGGTACTTTCATCTGCACTAACTCAGATCATTTAAAAATGAGACAGCTCAGCTCAGTTGGAAACTTCATAGCTCAGATGAGTTAAAGGAACGTGTTTGTGCAGTTAAATGTCATGTTCTGTGATCTGTCGGTCCTTTCTCTAACCTAGTTTTTTACACTTTTGTGTACACCCTACATACACAGACTTTGATTCTTTTACCTTTACTGAATCAAAAGAGGTTGTCCTAGTTGTAACGGCAACGACAACGGCAACGGCATGGCATACCCGGATTGTAAATCGGAAATCGCAAACAGACGACTGAAGAGATGAAGTTTTTGGAAGAAATCGTCGCTCACCATACACTATCGTTTAGCCATACACCAACAACCACAAAACCCATTGACACCCGAGGAATCACAAGTGATTCCTCATTGCACACCAGCAGAGCTTCAGGGTCATATTAAAGACCTCAAGGTGCGTAAAGCACCTGGAGATGACCAGATCACAAATAAGGCGTTGAGATCACAAATAAGGCGTTGAAGTTACTTTGGCCGTCACCTCTAGAATTGCTCGTCAGATCACAGGCAGTCAGGCTGATGGAGCGTATAGCCAGCGGATTCACCCAAGACAAAAGTACTGGTATCTTGTTTCTGGATGTATGAAAGGCTTTTGACAAGGTGTGGCACGAGGGCCTCCTCTATAAATTAATTCAAAAGGGCTTTCCATTTCAGCTTCTAAAACTTTTAAAATCCTTTCTTGAAGGAAGGAAATTTAGAATCAAAATTAACAACACCTTTTCGACATTACGGCCTATAAAGGGCGGAGTTCCTCAGGGTTCGGTCCTTGGGCCAATCCTTTATTCACTTTTTATACACGATGTCCCTTGCCCCCGCAACTGTAAAGTCTATCTCTACGCTGACGACACTGCAATTGTAGCTCAGTCGAGGACTGGAAATCTAGTTCGCGATGAGTTGCAGCTCGCGGTGGATGAAGTGTTAGAGTGGGCGAATCGGTGGCTCATCAAAATTAATCATTGGAAAACGCAGGCTATATATTGTACCAAAAAACGTCGTGGTGTCCCGTTAGAGGTCTCAGTGAACGGTGCTAGGATTCCATGGGAAAATTCTGCCAAGTACTCAGGAATTACCCTCGACAACGGCAGGCATGACTTGGCAGAAACACACTCAAGCGTTAAAAACAAAATTCAAAATTACGTTTCGTCAACTCTACCCTACGTTATGTAAAACTTCAAAGTTGAGTTTGGTAAATAAAATTCGACTTTACAAGATGATTATTAGACCAGCAATTACCTCCGCATGTGCGGCTTGGTGTTTCCTCGCCATGACGCACATGCGAAACCTGCAGGTTCTGCAGAAAATAACTAACGTCCCATGGTATGTTTCTAACGAAACCCTTCACAGGGACCTTGACATCCCTTACTTGAGGGATTACATTAAACAACAGGCGCAACGACGTTATAGTCAAGCGGAATCGCACAGCAACCCTCTGTTGCGCGAGTCAGTGGACTACACAGTCAAGCAAGTTCGCAAGCACACAACGCCGCGGCTCGCACTGTGATCAAAATCAAATCGTGCAATTTTGGAAACAACTAAATTTTTACCCTTTTAGATACCGAACCTTAAAATTAACCCTTTTGGTTAAACCCAAAATTACCGAACTCAAATCGACTATGTCAATAAGCTATACCCTCCAACCAACACACTTCCTCCTCTTTGCTCTTCTCCTTCCTTCCTCTCTTTTTCTTCCCCTACTTCTCCATGACCTAGTCTGGTCTCTGGGTAACCAGACCTGACAGACCGATCTGACTAACAATGACGAATAGTAAAACCCACTGAAATTCAGACTTACAAAAAATCCTAACCTCATTTATTTGACATCTAAATGATCTGAGACAACTGGTCTACCTTTCGAGCTAGTACAGATTCGCTTAAGTGGTGGTAAAATATCTCACTTTAGACTCAGATTAAGAAAACAAAAAGGCTGTTCCAAATTACGGTTCTATCATCGTCCCAGAACTGATTTCATCATGCCCCGCCCATTTTGTGATTCTAGAATCGATGATTGGTTGGTACGCTGGCGGACGGTGATAGAACCGTAATTTGGAACAGCCCCAAAAGGAACGTACATTGAAATGAGTCATGACGTCATAAATGAGAATTATCAGATAAACCATGCAAAAGGAAAGCACCTATTGTGTAAAACGAATGTGCTTAATAAAGCGAAAAGTAATCTGACATGTCTAATATGGCGGAACATCCAAGATTGCGAGTTCCAGTCCAAACAGACTTGTTGAATTGCTAGCTCAAATTAGCTTAGCCTTACGAATATTTTTACGGAAACAGCGTTCCCAAAGCCCTTCGGAAATCTGTAAAAGCTTTCCTGATTACATATTAACTACTCGCTGTTGCTGTTATGTTTCGGTTAGAGCTAAATTGCATGTTCGCTTTTGTTCGTTTTGTGAACGTGTTGACGCCCAAAAAGCCAACAGCGCGAGTCTGACTGTGCTGAGAGCATAATTACTTGATAACATGAGTAATTAAATGGGTGTAATGGTATTGGATCATGTACTTGTCTATCGCATGACGACACATTTGCCAAATGCGGTGATAGAGACATGATATTTGGTTTAGCTACTCGTACAGTAATTACATTATTTGGAAATCAGCTTTCATTAGAATATCGTATAATATAATGTAGGATTGCAAGGATATTGAGAGTGTGTCTTAGTTTTACTGGGCGTGACAAATATCAACTCTTTTCTAATATTTCTGCTCAGTAAAAAAACTTTAATGCAAAATTCCAGTACCAAACGTTATTTTTTTCCACGATATACAGGGTATTAATTAAGTATATTAACAAACTTTAATCACGAATAGTACTCCGAGAAATAGAAAGAAAATGTCATATGAACATGGGTCCGGAAATGCTTCCTAAGGGAGCTACGCTCCTTTGCATGGGGCACCCTGAAGACGGTTTTCCCTCGATATTCTCGAAACTATTCATAACAAAATTACGAAATTAGGTACGATGGGTAAACTTTTGACGCTGAATCTGATTCTGAATTCAGAATTTCATAATTTTAATCAGAGGCGTATCATACGGGAGGAGTTAAGGGTAAAAATAACCCCATTTTCTAAATGGTAATTTTTTGAAATTTTGATTTTAGAATATGGTATTTCAGAGATTTCTACGTAAAAATAGTCTCTTGGTACATCTCTATAGGGCTAATCGTTTTCGAGAAAAATGCAAATTATTGAATCGATGCAGGCTATTGTAAATAAATAAATAAATTTTTCTTGAAAAAGGTTAGCCCTATCGAGATGTACCAAGAGGCCATTTTTACGTAGAAATCTCTGAGATACCATATTCTAAAATCAATGTTTACCCTTAACTCCTCACGTAGGATACGCCTCTGATTAAAATTGTGAAATACTGAATTCAGAATCAGATTCAGCGTCAAAAGTTTACCCATGGTTCCTAATTTCGTAATTTTGTTATGAATGGTTTCGAGAATATCGAGGGAAAACCGTCTTCAGGGTGCCCCATGCAAAGGAGCGTAGCTCCCTTAGGAAGCATTTCCGGACCCATGTTCATATGATATTTGCTTCCTATTTTTCGGAGTACTATTCGTGGTTGAAGTTTTTTGACATACTTAATTAACACCCTGTATAATGTAATTTGATTACATGAAAAATAACGTACAATGTTTCCAGTATTAGAAATGGAATAGTTTCATGATTAATTTTGTAGAAATATGTTGTAACATTGGGAGATATTTTTACAATACTACTAATAAATACCGAAGAGGTATGTTTGAAAACTTCCCACCCCAGATTTCTCAAAAACCGCTGATTAATTGAAAACATGCTGAGACACATCACTAATAAAAAACTAGAAATGTAAAAGCAGCTCAAACCACCTCTTTAGACATTTTAGGCGTTCCTCAACATTTTCTACTTGTTTAAGTAGGAGCAAGAATGGGGTGGTAGGGGGGGTGGAGGGTTATAAGTCTAAACAATATGTAAGATTCACAATATGCTGTCCATTGACATGTGAAAGAAATATCTAGCGGCATAGCATACTCTTTATACGAGTGGGCGGACGATGATTTGGTTGCAAGGTGATCTTAGACTATAGCTTCATACTATGAGAAAATAATAAACTGGTATCACCGTAATATGTGAGAAGTACTGAGTCAATCAACTTGTCTTTATTTTTCTATTTTCTTGCATCTCTGGTCTCTTTTTCGGAAAAAGTCGGTACGGGGTTCAATTTGCTTCTGCTTTTCTTCTATATAGTGGATTTTGCGCTTATGGTACGTTGTTGATAATCGTCTTTCGTAATTCCTCATATACTTGCTTAACGTTTATTGATCAGCTATATACAGTGAAGTACATTTCTGCAATCAGAACAATCTTATCCAAAAGTGTTAATTACACCAATTTACAACAAAAAGACATACAATAAACAAGAATATCTCCCATCGTATATCCTGCGTGTCGTAAAAGGCGACTAATAGGAACCGAACTACTGTCGGTATAAACAGTAACCCCTTCTCAACCAACAGCTATGGGTGGACGACTTGAGAAGAGTCAGGACACCTTCTTGTCCTTGGGGTGAGAAATTGCCCCTAAAGGCGGATGAGCCAGTAGATTCCATCTGGTCAACGGTATAAGGATGCAGAAAGCAATTGGGAAACTACTGCATTAAAGATTATGAATATATCCCAAGGAAAACACGTAAAATGAGTGAATGCATTTACGAGCTCACAACATGTCTGTTAAGACATTGTGATTATGATAATATAAGCAAGACTATGACTATGTGGACAAAAACTCATCCAGTAGAGTAGGGGCTATGGTCCAGTAAGAACCGCTTTGCGTATGCGTACTTTCGTAAATTTCCTTCTGTGAATTTTGTATAACGTGCTAAAAACAAAGTGAAAGTAATATAATAGCTTGATGATTTTTCGAATGCCGCATGAGAACATCTATACCTATTTATGCCGCAGGACACTAGCGCGCCGCGGGCAGATTGGTCCTAATCCCACCGGTCAAAAGCGCAGAATATTTCGGATACGAGGCAAGTATGTGGGTGCAAGCGCGCGGGGTGGCCCTCGTTTACTTTTATCGCAATACCGTTGATTGAAATAAATAGTAATAAGTAATATCATATATTAGAGCATTCTCTGTCAGCATTAAATTCTCATTGAAATGCATCACGTGGTTTTTTTCTGACTTGTCGCACGCTGGCAATATTCATTTAGAAACAAGATAAAAAGTTAATTTAACCTATATTCCTTGAAACACTGAAAATAAACTCAAATTCAATGTATTTAAACAAATAATAGATGTTTTGAATCCAGGGACTCCAGTGAATAATGGCATAAAAGTATTTTACAAAGGATTCAGCAACTTGTTATTATCGAGAAGTAATAAACCGAAAGTCCATCTCAACTAACGCCCAATTTCAGAATTAGCGTCTCTTTATGCTACAATTATACTTAAGTCCTGTATTTTTTTGAACCAGGCTGGTGTTAGATGAAATCAATACCTATTATTTTACAGTTACGCCAAACTTGCTTTATTCTTAAATGGGCGGCGATTTCAAAATCACAAATTATTTGAGAGATTAAAATATTAATTGTTTTCGCCACAATAATTGACTAACAATTTAAAACCTGAAAAATGTGTAGAACTTAATTTGTTAGGTAGTAACATAAACACCACTGGTATGTAATGACCTTTTTTGAAAGCGTGGATCATAAATAAATGACAGGAGCATAGAAAAATTGAATTTGTTCCGCAAGAAAATATAACTCGATTGTGCTCGTAATTATTGATTATTAAGAATAAAGTATATGTTGTTATTAGGAGCATCCAAACTTAATTTTCTTCCGGCGCGCAAATGACCGGTGCCGATGAAGCCACCCTTTTTGTAACAACAGGTAAAAATCAAACCACAGCATAGTAAACAACCAGCACAATAACTCAGGTTGGCGGAAATTACACGCGCATCCCCCCTTTTGGATTATTTTTTGTAAGGATGCTAACGATACTTCGATACTTCTGCACTAGTATCGAGTATTTTTGTCATCGATACTTTTTGAGCTATTCCAAGCTGGTATCGATACTTTTGTATCGGCATCGAAAACAATTACATAATTATTGAGGGGTGTAATCATTTGTACAAAATGCTCTGTACGAACCAAACGCGCCTATTTGGCTAAAACATATCGAGTTGGTACCGGTATCGATATTTTCATTTTCGCATCTCTACCCAAACTTCACATCCGTAAAATCATCCCAAGATCAAATTCTGTGAGAACAAATTTTTAAATGGGAAATCCTCAGAGGTATATTATGCTGGTTGTTTACTATGCTGTGATCAAACCGTGCGCGCTTGTGACCGATCACCCCTATTTGAGTATCCGCGGTTTTCGATTCAAAACACAAGCGCCTTGTTAACTTTGCTAACCCGCAGCAATAAAAAAAGCTAACCGTGATTCTGGCCGGGTGTTGAGAGCTAGCTCGAGCCTCTTGTTAAGGGCGTCAGTAATTAAGGGAGGGGGTTAGTGTTGTTTGGTCATGTACTTGCCTGTCACGTGGCAATTTGTCTGCGAAATGCGGTGAAACGAGAGCTGCTGGCGGCGCTCATTTGGATAATCTGGATAATTGTTTCTCGCTCTGCGCTTCTCCTGATGTTTTCTGGAGAACCAAAGGCCATGGCCTTATTGATCAATCGCGCACTATCGAACATAAGCAAGTAAATTGCGAGCAAATGCACCCATAAACTACCGATTACACAAATTTGAGGTGCACTTGTGTAAAGCAAATTGTTCTTCAAAATTTCGATACCCTTTTACTTGCCACACCGGTAGATGAGGGGAGTATTGTGATCGCGAAAATTTTCGATTTTGAGATAATACGTTTTTTGGGCGTGCTATGATGTCTACATAACGAAAATCCACGTCACTCACTCCCGTCTGTCGGTCTATCTGTCTTATCTGTACGCGTTTTTATATCCACGTAACCTCAATAACCGCTGCTCCATGAATTGTGTTGAAATTTGGGCAGCGATATGCCGTGGGGTCGTAGCAGGTAATGCTCCTATAATTTTGAATATCGGTGCATGGGCGGCGGAGTAATTAGCATAAACCAAAAAAAATTAAATATTCCTCAAACTTTGTTATTAGGCGTTTTGGTGATTCCTGAACATTTACTACTTTTTCTTTGGGTGGGGGGTGAAATTGGGCCGATTGAGGGGTGGGGGGTTGTAAAAGCGAAAAATTTGTTGTATTCATAATTCATAACCTGTGAAAGAAAGGCCTAGCATCATAATACACTTTTTAGGTCCATCCGAACATTACCTTACCATTACATAAACCAAGCGACTTAGAATTTCCTGATGTATACGTGCGAGTATTGCTTCTGATAGTTCTATATTGTGTAAGTAGGAAACTATTGGATTGATTCCAATAAATTTTTTACACAGTATTACTACCGCTGCGAGGATGGAAAATGTTTACGATTTTTAGAAATCGTGTGAGTGGCGGTGCAGCAATAATAAAAAAACTAAAAATATAAAAACAGCTCAAACTTGAGTTGCGCTCACTTCAAAATAGTCCCAGTGCACCCTATTGTCTGTTTCTTATTGTTAGTTGTATGCCTAGTTAGATATAATATGTAATTAAAAATTAATTAAACCACGATCACATTTTTAATAAAATTACTTATGCAGGATTCCTAAAGTACTGCTTGCTTCATTTAACGAAGTTACAATTTTATTTTAGGGGGTCCAATGCTGTTTTTCTTATTTCAAAAGGTATGTTTCGGACTTCCGTTGTCTACATAATTTTAGATTACAACATTTCGATTGATGTGCTATCTTCAATCGTCTTCAGGTAGATACCTGATGATACCATACAAATCGAAACGTTGTAATCTAAAATCATATAGACAATGGAAGTCCGAAACAGACCTTTTGAAGCATCTACCTTATCTACAAATTTCAAACAACAGCTGGTTTTCTTATATCAAACGGAACTGCCTAGATATGAATTTTTTAATGACGACGATTCGTTGTTAAGATTCAAACTGCATGGAGCCTTGTTTATTGTCCGATATTCGTATTCCGGGTAGACACACAGACAAAAATATAGCCTGCATGTGAGTTCGTGTCAAGGTTCTGAAATATTCACCTTCCCTTATTTAGAATAGCATTGACAAATTACCATTGTTTATATATAAACCATAAAAAAATGGTTCAGTTACATTCAAGCTATTCGTATCAAAGGTTTGTGTGGTTAGATTTAAACATTAGCAGAGGTAAGACTTTTTTAAACAGAGCTCCAAAGAAATATACATTATAAATACAAATTATTTTCGAAAAACTGATAGAAATGGGAATAAATAAATAGATTTTTGAAATTAAAATCCAATCATGGCACACTAGTGCTAAGAAGCTATTTTTATACAAATAATTACAGCTGGCATGTTACTTAAACTATTATAATTGCTCAACTGTTTTTTAAACAGAACCTAATATTTTAACATATTATAACATATTCGGAAAAGTCTCATGGGAATCCAATTTAATTAATATCGGCTATGACTTTACAAAAGTAGTTTAAGTATACACTTTTTTTCCTAACAAGTACTGTTATGTTGCTAAACTGTAATCCTTGGGGATACTTCTGGCTTCATACTAAAACACAACAGTTAGTTGTTAGGTCAAACTCATCCCTGTTCTCCATATTTCAATTGCTTATAAATTGTTAATGGAACAAGAAAATTTTACAAAATTTTAGAATATCTTCCTTAATCTTAACAAAACGTATTACATCGAGCGCAGTTACTTATTTGAAGAAGGTATACAAGGTGTCCCAGCTAAAGTGCACAAATGAAACTGGGTGGAACCAGACCAAAATTTATCGACAAAAAAAGCATTTAAAAGAAGCACAAAGAAATGTTTGCCTTATATTGACAGCTCATTCTTTCGCCTTTTCTATTTGAAATAATTTTCACTTTTGAAGCATTGCGTGTATTTCGGTGAAGTGAAAATTTAGTAATGCCTAATAATAGATGCTGCGTAATAAATAAAAAGTCCGCAAAAAAATTACTGAGCCAGAGAAAAAAAATGTTTTTTGTAAATGTTCTCTATTCGCTAAGTAGCATGTATTATTGAGCATTATTAGCGTTTTTATTCCAACGAAGGAATGCAAAGCTTCAAAAATTATGATGATTTGAAGCAAGAAGGACAAGTAAATTAAGCTGTTAATATAAGACAATCAAATGTCTTTAGAGTTTTTCGAATACTCCTTTTTGTCGAAAAATTGTGGTCTAGCTTCATCCAGTTTCATTTGTTCACTTCATTTTGAGACACCCTGTATAGAGCTATAGTTACCATCAGTCGTATGAATCTAGACCTAATTTTTTTTTCTTTGAGGACCCTCGCTACATCTTTTTCACCTGATGCAGCTTTGAAACCTTGGTATACTCTTTCTGTTCTAAGGTTACTTAGGTATGCCATTGGTTTATAAAAATGATTAAAATATGGGGTGGCACGATTTTTGCGGATATTAACGAAAAAAAGTCCAAATAGATGTACCTTTAGAGGCAGGACTTATTCTCTAATCATAAAGATAGACAGCTACTGCTGTTTATGTATTTATATGTTAAACATCTGGTTACAAATGATAAATGCTATTATACTTCACTAGTTTAATAATCCGATAGGCAAAAGGCATAATTCCATCATAGTTTATTAAAAACGGTGGCTGAGTGTTATTAATAATGCTCACATTTATTATGATTCTATTTTTATTAATAAATTTTTTCATGTGTTATGTTAATAATACATGTCAATTAAAAAACGGTAGCACCAAAATCCTTTCACGTTTATTCCGCTTCAGGCTGTCATTCAATTAGCCCAACAACACTTGCTCAGTTCTGCTGCATTCTGTGTCTTACATTTTTCTCTTTTCAGATTCCGGCAAGATGGTATTCTTACCAGTCTTCATTTGCATTATATCTGCAATTGTGTCAGGCATTTCCTGTAAAGAAGTCGTGTTGCCAATTTATACCCTAGGGTATTCCAACGTTTACTACCAAAGGGCTGAACAAAATTCACCGAAATTTCATTCAGTAGGACCAGGTACAGCCGGCTTTTTTATTAAATTTTTACGTTAGTCCTTATCTTGTTATAGTACGGTTAGTTTAGCATAAAACTTCAACATAGTAAAACTGTATAATATTTTTATCGGTATAAAATGGGAGATGCCTTCTCTTTACTACTTGATGTGGTATTGAGGATATTACAGGTTCCCTATGGATATCCATTATTGAAACTTTCTGCGCTTAAGATAACGTGTCCCTTTTCTCCCGGAGTTAAAAAATGACAACAATTATTCATACATGTGAGGTCTGCAGCCGATTGTTAGGAATATTGTTGTTCTTATTTGAAATAATTATGTATTATATGATACATAAGGATACAGTATACAATACTTTGACATAGGAAATCATCATCCAATGGCAGTGTCTTCTCAAAGTATTAGAGTAGTATTAATTTTTATATATTATTTCTAGTTCTTAATAAGGTTTATGTTTTTGTTGACAAATAGAGCCTACCCTCTTTATTACGCTTCTTTCTAGTAGCAGTTATCCTTTCATTTCAAAGATCCTAATGGCCTTGGAAATTGGATATCTCTGGCACATTGGAGTAGCAAGTCAAAAATATCAATTTATGAGATACTCCAGCTTCTCTTTGACCTTAGGTAATATGTTACCGCCGTTGTTTCTGGTTAGAGTTGATTTTCTGTGAGGAATTTTCGTAATCTTGTCTGTGTAGTCTAATTTGTCTCTATATTTCTTCTAAGTTACTTGATTTCTCCCATATGAACATATTTCTGTTCATATTTCATGGCCTGCTAGATTGCTTATAGGTCTTAAGAAAAATTGAAAAACACTATATCATTAGACAGGTTATAAAGGTTCATGTTAGTCGTATAAAAAACTCGCGTCCCTATTTGGAAAAAAACAAGTTATCTCTGACTGAGGTGTCCTTAATTAATAGACAGATTTCTTCAAGGACAAGCGTAATTCAAATTTGAACGTCTACCCTAGGCTGGCGCATTCCATGCTTAGTGATACGGCAAAGTAACAGCCTTCTAAATTTTATAAGCCCTGCGATATTCAGTTTTTTTGATATCTAAAATGGCGATTTATAACTAAACGATTCGCTTTAAGTCCCATGCTTAATACACTAGATTTCACTTAGGAATCTGAATATGCAATAATACATAGGGTGTTCTAGTAATTTAAAAAATACAACTTTGATAGGTTTCGTGTTTTAGAGACACCTTGTATAACATGAAAATACTCTTGAAAAGTAGCTCTCATGAGTCTCTATCCATCCGAAATTGTGTTCTTTTATAATGTTTCGACTTTATATTGTTGCTCACTGTAGCCTAATCTAACTGATCTGTGGAAGAATATCCCCTGGACATTTAGAGATGAAAAATTTCCAAGGATGATGGCAAATATTGTGAATGGTGCTCGAATGCTGTCTGACTTAATGGCTTTATTAAATTGGGGAAGCGTTTTTCCTTTTAAGAAGGAGCACAGTGAAGAGCACAGCTCAACCCTTGATGACGTTTTCTGTATAAACCTTTCTAAAACAGTAGCAGCAAACTATACACCACGACGACTGGCGAGGCAAATACTGAGTTATTGAGATTTTATTCCAGCCTCAGAATCGTATAACACGATACAAAAGTTGCGCAGAAGTTTTGCATAAATTTTGTGACAAAATTTGTTATGAAATTTTTTTAAGGTGCCATAGAAGTTTCTGAGTAAAAATTTGAACAAAACTTGACGAATACTGGGAAACTGTATTGCATTAGAAAGAGTTGAAAAGAATATAATAATATAATAATTCAATTGACGTTTTTCACAAGCTGCCCGGTTGGGGGCGTGTTAGAATATCTCCCATCATAAATATCCTGCGTGTGGTAAAAGGCGACTAAAAGGAACACCAAACTACTGTCGGTATAAACTGTAACCTCTTCTCAACCAACAGCTTTGGGTGGACGAGCTGAGAAGAGTCGGGACACCTTCTTGTCCTTGGGGTGAGAAATTGCCCCTAAAGGCGGATGGACCAGTAGATACCATCTGGTCAACGGCATGAGGATGCAGAAAGCAAATGGGAAACTACTGCATTAAAGATCTTAAAGATATCCCAAGAGAAACTCTTAAAATGTGTAAATGCATTTTCACAACATGTCTGTAAAGACATTGTGACTATGATGATGATTTTCACAAGCAACAAATCATGATCTAGTTTTTGTTGAAGGTGACTCACTGTACGTTGTGGTGTCTGTTTTTTTTATGGTCAACCTCCCGCAAAGGCTAAAAGCCTATGGCGCTGTAGAAGCGCTGCAAGAGGATAAGTGTCGGTGCACGTTAGATTTGATACGCTGCAGGTTGTAGCCGTTAGAAGGAATGCTGGAGGAGACTGGTTCGGGGAGTAGGGACCTCGACCTGATAAGGATGCGCTCGCAGAGCCTCTCTAGTGTTCGTTGTTCGGACGGCCTTTGGTATTATAATCTGAGAGAGCTTGCTCTAACATCTTCCGTGATAGAATTTGTAAAACAGGGACAGGTCAGCCACCCTTCTTCGATGTTCCAAGCTGTGGAGGTCCTTTGTGAGATTAGGCGTATCGATTAGCCTAATTGCTCTCTTCTGTGTAGTGTCCAGGAGCTTTAGAGAGTGCTTCGGAGGGCATCTCCACAGATGGGGGCAATGCTTCAACGATGATCGAATCTGCGCCTTGTATAGCAGCAGTAGTAGTGTTAATAATATATTGGTCTAGGGAGCAGGTGTACCATTAGCTGAGCATTACAGTCAATATCGATGTTTATATTATGCAGTGAGGTCATCATTATATAAAAATAATTATACTAGACAAACAGCTACAGATGCTGTACATGCTACAATGTTAAACCTGCAGCTACCCGTCACCGTTTCAGAATTGAAATCGAGATTTCAAGAGTTAATATACATCTTCCAGCCCTTGTCTTGGTAACGATCCTCGAGTAGGATGTTTTTTTAACAATAAGACAGTTGCACTGATGCATACCGCAGCTGGAGAAGCCTCATAATAAATTATGTCTCAGAGAATTTGACTCAATTTTTTAATTTGTCTGTACATGATACAAATTATCAACGCTAACCAGCTGGTATCTGTCAACTGTCATACTTGATTCAAGCTGTGCCTGTGCTTGGCTGAAATTTAACAACAAATTAGGGCAGGTATCATACTGGTTCAAATTGTCAGCAATTTTTCGATACAATTTTTAAAATTCCGTAATGATATTCAAACATTTATACTTACAGTTAGTCAAGTTGATGGATGTGATCTGCATACCTGCAACAATAAAATTCTTCTTTAGTTACATAAACAACGAAAATGTTTGTATTCAAACGTATAATAATTATTATTACTTTCGGCAACACAATAGTGAAGTATTCTGTTACTTCAATATTCCGACAATGGCTGGGAACAGACAGCAATGGTTTATTAAGGGTACAGGGATTAGCGAATAATTTTTAATACTTAGACATTCGTCAGGCTTGAAAACTTTATCGCAAAAACAACTCAAGGGTTTGCATGTAGTTACCTTGAGTTATCATGACTATTGAAGAAACAGTAGCATACATATATAACTTGAACAAGAAAAATTAAGTATGTATGCTTCGATTAGACTGCGCTCAACAGATAGCAAGCACCTTGTGCTCCCAGTACTAAGAGTACAGGTACTTCTATCTTTCGTCATATCTTCTCTCGTTCTTTTTATCTTGTCTTAATCTAATCTACAATACCTCGTTATCAGGTAATACATGGCCCTGTATTTTGTCCCCTTAGAGCAGAAGTATACCAAGTCACAAAACGTAAATTTTCCAGGAGAAGATTTTTTTGTTTTTGAGATATTGTGCACTATAGAATAGCTTGATAAAATTTACGTAGCCCTATGAGGTTATAAGGTGCACAACTTGGAATTGGGACATTCTTTATATTATACAAAATGGTGGACAGTATGTTATATTAGGGCATGTCCATCGCCACTGGTATACTAACTCACATACTACAGATCAGAACAAATCTATGTCCTGCGACGCAGTGTACTAACTCCAAATATGCGAAAGCAGAACTAGTGTAAGTCCATTATCATTGTATACTATCTCCAAAACGGCATGTCAAAACTAGTTCAACTCCAACACAGAAAAGATAGACTAGTTTGAATTTTGCGAATCTACTATCCTCCTTCAGTGTGGACTTGGTATACTTCTGCAGTAAATTTGGTGGTCTTTAATGTATACGTAGGTCTCTAAATCGCAAAATACGACAATTTGGACATAGTATAGTTCTGCTCTAATGGGACGATTTGAAGTAACACTGTATCATTTGTTTTGATTGCAGCTCAGTCTCAATATCGAGCAGAAACGACAGAAGAAACAACAGAATCTACCACAGATAAATGCGGGTTTTGCGGAGTAGACTCAGTCAACTCTAAATTTGATCCAAATGATTCTGATATAACCACCGAGGTTGATACCGAAATCTTCAAGAAAATTAAGCCTGAGACCAAAGCTGATTTAGAACTGGAAGAAGAGTTTGAAGGAAACAAAAAGGTAATAATTTATATTACAATTGCAATAGATAAAGGAATAATATACACATCAATTGGAATGGACTGTCAGGAAACGTATTTATTGGGCCTGCGGGTGTTTAGGCTCTGCTTACGCGGTCTGCTCAACTATAGATAAAAATTAATTACTATAGCAGAATATACCGACAGTCATCCCAAGGTTAATCTTATCAACAAATTATAAACAACATTTGGTACATTGAATGGATGATCTATCGTCCTCAATGTTTGAACATTAGCATACAAATCAGAAACGATGTGACCAATAGAATCTCACGTTAAAGCAGTAAAAGCATCAACATTAAACTATGTGCGCCCAGCATGAAGAAATTATTATCTTTTCAGTTACTATAATGTAAATGTGGATTGAACCAGCGCTTCATGCGCTCTCTACCTTCGTAGTAATTATTTTGTTCCTTGGTTCATAAACAAGAAACATAAAAAGCACTGTACAATATACATTGTTCCAATGAACACTTTGAATCATCAACTAACAGAAAACGTGCTAGAGTTGATGAAAGTAAGCAATAAATCAATCACCGCTGAGATAAATATAGCGAATAACTATGCGTGACAGTAGTTGATCCAACGTACAATAACCATAATTTGATTAGGACGAAAATTGGTATAAGTCCTTCATTGTATCGACTCTCAATGTCGGAAAAAAGATTTGGAGTTGTCTTGATCTGATGCGCCTTTTCATTAATATTACGTATGTAAGTTTTTCGTTCAGTGTAGAATAGGTTAAGCACGAAGCAGCATTTGATCTCAAACTCCGATAGCTGCATAAGTAAAGTAGAGAGCTCGAGCTTTTGCAGGATACATAAATCCTTCTACTTTACATTTTCAGGTTGGATCAGACGGCGTTCTTAAGGAGCAAGGAATTTACTATGTCTACCACCCTAGTGGGCTGCTCCAAAGGGTGATATTCACAACCGCTGATGATATACACAACCAGGAAATCTCTGCTCAACTGCAGTATCAAAACGTAGAGCCAATCTCTGGACCTGTTTATGCATACGATCCAAACACCTTTGTGCTACAAAGATTACAGTTGATATAATAGATGAGAATATTATTGTAATGTGATTTCATATTCGGGAGTAGTAAATTTATATCATGAGTCATTTATTTCACAAACATGTGTTTCTCAGCCAAATGGAGGTAACCTTAAATAGTATATAATATACAGGGTGTTCCTTAATGATCTGCGAATATTCAAGGGAGTAAATCTACATGAAAAATTGATGATAGTTTGCTTTATAAAGTATGGTCCAAAAATATACCGTTACGAAAATACAGGGTGTTAAAGTTTAAGGAAAAAAATGGAAATTAATTAATATTTTTAAAACCGCTTAACATATTTTAATGATATTTGGTACATAGTAATAGTAAACAGAAGTGCATATTTTCCAGTACATAAATAATTTTCACTTTCAGTAGTGGCGTGCGTACGGGCAACAACTTTGATATTTTTGAGGAAAAAAATGATACGCTAATGGTTTTTTCCGAAATAAAAATTATCTTCGAATTTCCCATTTAATTCGGAAAATAACAGCTTTCTTGAGTTAATTTCCTCCAATGCGCCGTTATTGAGTAAAAAAATAAGAACTCTTGTACGTCGTCCGAGAAAACTAAGGTAATTATTAAAGAATACAATATTTTTCCAAAAACAAGGAATGAAAAAGATAAATCGCAACGAACAGATCTCAATTACAAACTGACAGGAAAATGGCAAGTGTAATAAGCAAATGTCATATTTCATGGCAACTAGATCTATAGAAAGATATTGTATTCTTTAATAATTACCTTAGTTTTCTCGGACAACGTACAAGAGTTTTTATTTTTTTTTACTCAATAACGGCGCGTGGGAGGAAATTAACTCAAGAGAGCTGTTATTTTACGAATTAAATGGGAAATTCGAGGATAATTTTTATTTCGGAAAAAACCATTGGCGTATATCATTTTTTTTCCTCAAAAATATCAAAGTTGTTGCCCGTACGCATGACACTACTGAAACTGAAAATTATTTATGTACTGGAAAATGTGCACTTCTGTTTACTATTACTATGTACCAAATATCATTGGAATATGTTCAGCGGTTTTAAAAATAATAATTAATTTCCATTTTTTTCCTTAAACTTTAACACCCTGTATTTTCGTAACGGTACATTTTTGGACCATACTTTATGAAGCAATCTATCATTAATTTTTCATGTAGATTTACTCCCTTGAATATTCGCAGATCATTAAGGGACACCCTGTATAAGGAAGGTGAAACAGGAAGATGGTTGTGATATTAAAACAAAGAAAACATATTTTTCTCCGGCCTCTATGTTTTTATTTTCTGCCAATATTTTATAAGAAAACAGCTTTAGATGTTTCACCGTTACTTCTAAGAAGTAAGTCCTTAAAGTTCAGGACGTCCTGTGCAAGCTGGGCTATAGAATGCTAATAGGGCTGTTAAAAATTACGGTTCTACTGTTTTCATCATGCCCCGCCCATTTTTTGATTCTAGAATCGATGATTGGTTGGTACGCTGGCGGCCAACCAATCACCGTTGAAAAAGTGGAGAATGTGACTTTTGCAGTTAGGCCCTTCATTTATGCATGCCAAAGATTAGCAATTCCTGGCAGTTTTCATGTCAAAAGCTAGCTATACCTTGTTACCACAGTTTATGGCACCAACGGCAGGCAGATATCTAAATGGTTTGGGCACTTACTGGAGGATTAGAGACATTCATTCATAGCTGATGCATACACACGTACATATTGCGAACCTGTAGTAGGTCTGTTAAAGGGGCGCCTGACAATATTACTTTTTCTCATCATCATCATCATCATAGTCACAATGTCATGTTGTGACATGTTGTGAACTCGTAAAATGCATTAAGTCGGAGCTAAAGTATTGCCGATACAAATATTATCAATAGTTTTGAGAACTGTAGATCGCCATCGCTCGTGATTTACTGTCAGTTCAGTGGTGCTCTTGATACTCGTATTCAGCAACTGTTTCGTCGTATCCACCCAGCGTGTAGGGGAACGGCCACGATGCCGCCCACTCGGGGCATGACCCTGAACTACAAGGTTCTTCATATTATCGCTTCTGTGTATATGTCCGAAGAATGTAAGCATTCTCGTCGACACAATGGAGGATAGTCTCTTTGGATTACCGAGCTCATCCTGTATGGAACCGTTAGTTCGATGGGCGGTATAAAGAACTCTCAGCATTCTCCTCTACGTCCACATTTCAAAAGCATCTATGCGAGCTCGATCTGCCTTTTTAACAGTCCAAGTTTCCGAGGCATACAAAAATATGGAGAACACAAGGGACTGAACCAGCGGCATTTTAGTAGCTTTAGTGATGTTATGGTCACGCCACATTTTAGTAGGCTTTATCAAGGCCACACATGCCTGTTGAATGCGCCGTTGAATCTCATTTTCACAGCGATCCGAGTTGTCGATCAAAGAACCGAGGTACACAAAACTTTGAAATACTTTACAACGGCCTACTGACTTTATTGCTCGATGATTATCGTGCTCTCTATCTACGATCATAACCTTGGTCTTGTAGTTAATACCAAGACCATACGCTGCACTGTGTTGTTCTAAGATGTTTAATAGAGCTACTGGTTCTTCCTGAGAAGCAACAATAAGGGTTGTATCGTCAGCAAATCTTAAGTTGGATATTTTGCTTCCGCCAATAGTTATACCGCCATTCCAGTTATCCAATACCTGTCTCATCACAAATTCAGAGTAAATTTTAAATAGCAATGGAGATAATACACATAATACACATTCCTGGCGGACTCCTTTTCTGGTTGCAGTTTGACCAGACAGAGATGAGGATTCTCCACAGTTTAGGCCACCTTACGTTATCAAACGCCTTAGAATAGTCCACAAAGCGGATAAAAACTGAAAAATAATGCTCTCTGACTTTTTAAATTTGTCTTAAGTTCAAGATCTGTTCACGCGTACCGCGTCCTTTCACGAAACCGGCCTGCGCCAGAGAAATTTGCCAGCCAATAAAACCCTCCAAACGAGATTGTAAAATATATAGGAGAACCTTACTTGCATGAGAGATTAACGAAGGTAGGCAATAATTGTCTGGATTTGTTGGAGATTCTGTTTTCTCAGCTTGTACTAATTTGGTGCCATAAATTGTAATAAAATGTATACAAGCATGCTTACAACTTGAAAACATACGACACTCGCTTTGGGTAAGACATAAACGTGCTCCACCGAAATTTGCGCCTGGCTGTGAATGTGGTTGGCAAGTATGATGTATGAGGGGTTAGGTGTCTCTTTTTAACAGATAGCTTTGCTCGTAAGTATCTTCTTTTTAAGTACCTCTGTCAGTTGCACTGGAGATTTCGATCCCAGAAGAATCTTTGTAGGTCGCCCCCATAGTCATCATCATCATCATCATCATCATCATCATCATCATCATCATCATCATCGTAATCATCATCATCATAGTCACAATGTCTTAACAGACATGTTGTGGACTCGTAAAATGCATTTACACATTTTACGAGTTTCTCTTGGGATATCATTAAGATCTTTAATGCAGTAGTTTCCCATTTGCTTTCTGCATCCTCATGCCGTTGAACAGATGGTATCTAGTGGTTCATCCGCCTTTAGGGGCAATTTCTCACCCCAAGGACAAGAAGATGTCCTGACTCTTCTCAACTCGTCCACCCGAAGCTGTTGGTTGAGAAGAGGTTACTGCTTATACCGACAGTAGTTCGGTGTTCCTTTTAGTCGCCTTTTACGACACGCAGGATGTACGATGGGAGATATTCTAACCCGCCACCACACGAGCAAATAGTCATCAATCGTCATGAAATCCACAATGCATTTTATTCGGTATACGGCCATGAAGCTGTCCAAGCTGCAAAAAACCATTGAAATAAACTGACGCGACCATCAATTTCGAGCAGTTTTTTACGTGTGCGCGCAAACCAATGGCCAAAGCACACACTCCTAAATCTCTGTCTCAATTTACATTTTCGATCGAGTACTAAAAGTCGGCGAGTTATTCATTTAGATCAGTCAAACTAGAGCTGTGGCGGAATAAGAAATCCCGGTTTGTTTCAAAAAATCTCGTAAATTTATTTATTTAATAAGCGTATGGCTTACATGGTACAAACATAAAATACAGACATAACAAACAAACAGGATAAATTTTAAAATGAAGGCCATCGATCCATTCCAGCACAGGGACAGTAGCCTCGCAGAAGTCGCTCAAATCTCCTCTGTATGATGTGAGAGGCCATTCGGCCACTATGTGGTGGACAGTCTAGCGGGGCTCTCGTAAAGATGGACAGCAACTCAGGTTACATGCCAAGTAGTTCGGGATACATGAATTTGTTAGAATGCCAAGTGAGCTTATGGCCAAAAAACATAATATAGGTGAGAAAATCTTGGGGTTGTGGCCAAAATTTTGAATAAGGACTGTGTGTCACTGCATAAAGGACATCCTGGTGTTAGCTGCCAGGCCAAGTCCCTCGGGTTTGGCAAAAATCTCAAACAAAAACTAAAAGAATGGATTTACTCTGTAGAGCGAATGGTTATACATAACATTATTAATCAATAAAATTTGTTCTTCTAATATTTTGTATGTATATAGATACTTGAAAATATTTAAATTAATGTAAATTAGATTTTAGATTGTCACAGGCAATGCCTACTGTGGATTTATTTATATTTATGTACTATATTGTAATTATATTAATAATAATAATGCTGGAAAGATATCTAAATACACTGGCCTTGCGATAGAAACAAAACGTCTCTGGAAGCAAAACGAAATTACTATTGTTCCCCTAATTATGTCGGCCCTAGGCCTTACACCAAACAATTTTACACCACAGCTACAGGCCTGGATGAAAGGCTGCACAAAATATTTCAAAAGTCTGTAATTCTGAAGACTTGTAATATAGTAACATCCTTCCTAAACTCCGATCAATAATAGTTCAGGTGTTGGCTTGGCACAGCCCGTCAACATTTGTTGCTACCGCAGTCATGCGAGATAAAATTGGAAAATCAGGATAATAATAATAATAATAATAGACGAAAAATAGCTAATAGAAAACACATATCCATATTACAATTACACGCCGACATGCGACATCAGTATTCGAAAACAATGAATACAAACTATACTGGGACGTTGGAATACATACAGACAAGACAATTCCAGCAAATAGGGCAGATATAGTTTTTCAGTCAAAGGCAAGCAAAGTTACCTACTTAATAGATATTGCTATTCCCAACGATACGAATATCCAAAACACCTATGCTGAAAAGATATCTAAATACAATGACCTTGCGATAGAAATAAAACGACTCTGGAAGCAAAACAAAGTTACTATTGTTCCCCTAATTATGTCCATCTCAGGCCTTACACCAAATAGTTTTACACCACACCTACAACAGTTAGGCCTGGACGAAAAGTTGCACAAAATGTTTCCAAAGTCTGCAATTCTGAAGACCTCTAATATTGTAAGATCGTTCCTAAACTCCTGTCAATAATAGTTCAGGTGTTGACTTGGCACAGCCCGTCAACATTTGTTGCTACCGCAGTCATGCGAGATAAACTTGGAAAATCAGGATAATAGTAATATCTTTATTTTCCATTTCACTGTAAAAACAGTATGGGAAATTGTCAATAGCAGCAGCAGCTGCTTTACATCTAGAAAGAAATAAATAAAACAAACAATAGTGGTATATATAAGAAGCAATAAACGTACAGACATTAAAATTAAAAGAGAGCGCAAAACTACAAGCGCATTTAATTTTATTTCAGCAAGTACTCATCCAACGTATAGAAAGCATTTGGAACCAATGTAATATATTATTATTATAATTGCCTCCTTGAAATTTACGAGACCGATATTGTGGTTGTCTCCATCCGGCTTTTCTAGCACAGACTTGGATGGGATACTATCAGATAAAGACTCTTTTGTTATTATTGAAAAACATTGTAAGTGAAAGTGTTGAGGCTTTCGCGACCATCGTCTCTTGAAAAGTACAAAGTTCTTCTTGGGTTCTTAGGCCGTCGTCTGTTGGAATTTCTTCCTAACATTTCTCAGGTAGAGGAGGTCTCAGTTGTCAGGTAGATTTCATACCGGTCACACCGACTTCTGAAGACGCTAGCCACTCGTGCTGGCGAAACGTTAGGAAGAAATTCCAACATACGACGTCCTAAGAACCCGAGAAGAACATTGGACTTTTCAACATAGTAAATATTTACTTCATACCTTCTACATGGGATTGAGGATATTTCAGTATATATGCTACTTATTTCTAAATTTCTAAATGTTCCGATTCCCTCCCATTTAGACCGTACCAATTTCGCCTAGCAGCTTTCTGTGGCTGTGTGTGTGTTCTTTTATGTAACAGATAATCCCGAAAGTGCAGCCGTTATATTTATAGGGACAATCTTCGTTTGGATGCGGCGGCGGCGCGGCGATAGGATAGCGAACCGATCGAAATGCATCTGGATAATCAGGAAACTGAAGCCTGGAGTGCTCGATAGAGCAGGCGACGCTTACGGGTTTACGGTATTTGCATTTTCGATAATTCGTCATGCAGATGGCTCTCACGCAAATGGATGGGGCAATTTCTAGCGATATCCTACAGGTTTCGGTTTGCAATCGGTCAAAGAAACGAATGCCCTAAACTCTATGAATCTATTTAAGTATGATGTAACAAGTTTCATAAACTTTTGTTTCAAAACAAGTTTGTTGAAAGGTAGTGTTTTAAAGGATATTACTAAACGATTGATTCGAAACAATATACAGGGTGTTAATTAAGTATGTTAACAAACTTTAACCACGAATAGTACTCCAAAAAATTGAAAGAAAATGTCATATGAACATGGGTCCGGAAAAGCTTCCTAAGGGAGCTACGCCCCTTTGCATGGGGCACCCTGAAGACGGTTTTCCCTTGATATTCTCGAAACCATTCATGAAAAAATTACGAAATTAGGAACGATGGGTAAACTTTTAACGCTGAGTCTGATTCTGAATTCATAATTTCATAATTTTAATCAGAGCCGTATCATACGGGAGGAGTTAAGGGTAAAAATAACCCCATTTTCTAAATGGTAATTTTTTTGACATTTTGATTTTAGAATAGGATATCTCAGAGATTTCTACGTAAAAATGGTCTCTTGGTACATCTCGATAGGGCTAATCGTTTTTGAGAAAAATGTAAATCATTGAATTACAATAGCCTGCATCGATTCAATAATTTGCATTTTTCTCAAAAACGGTTAGTCCTATCGAGATATACTAAGAGACCATTTTTACGTAGAAATCTCTGAGATATCCTATTCTAAAATCAAAATGTCAAAGCAATTACCATTTAGAAAATGGGGTTATTTTTACCCTTAACTCCCCCCGTATGATACGCTTCAGATTCAGCGTCAAAAGCTTACTCATCGTACCCAATTTCGTAATTTTGTTATGAATGGTTTTGAGAATATCAAGTGAAAACCGTCTCCAGGGTGCCCCATGCAAAGGAGCGTAGCTCCCTTAGGAAGCATTTCTGGACCCATGTTCATATGACATTTTCTTTTCAGAGTACTATTCGCGGTTAAAGTTTGTTAAGATACTTAATTGACACCCTGTATACAGCTGTCATATCTTCTGCTGAAAGTTGGGAAATGTTAAAATCAAAGGCTGAAACTGGTTTTAAAGAAATGTTCAACTGGTTCAGTAGTCGAGTTCAACAGTCAATTTCAACAAAACTCACTTTGTTCCATTCGCGTCGTACGCAAACGGCTTACCAAAATACACCAACTTACAAATCAGTTGTAGAAAGTTAGCTCCTATATCAATGGTCACCAGTATCAAGTACTTAGGAATATATCTAGACTGCCATATCGAATGGAAGGAGCATACAGAATATGTTGTCAAAAAGATACGTTACGTTACAAGCAAATTTAAACTCCGTTCCACTATACTTACCTATGAACAGATGATTATTGTATACAAAGCACTTGTTCACAGTCATATACGATATTATATTGTGGCGTGGGGCATGTAAAAATAATATAAAAGCAATAAAAATTATACAAAAACGTATAACACAAATTTTATATAAAATTTATATAAACAAACATTCTAGATATCCGCCAAACATTGTTCATGTCATTAGGTATTTGCCAATATAAAAATAAATCAAACTTGACAAAACACGAATATAAATTTGACTTAAGATATACATCTAATGTTGTATCAAAAGCAAGAAAAAATACTTTATTACGATTTCCTGCATTTCTTACTCCAAGGGTATACAATGAGATACCAGATAGCATAAAATGTCTAGTGCCTTTAAATTGATTCAAGTATAGCTTAAAATAATAGATAGTGAACAATAATCGCATTAAAATTCATCAACTTGTTGACATATGTAAGACCTATTATTACCAATATCTAGAGAATACATAATATTTAAATACAAATATTCCTGAAGTAGCCCTTATTTGTTACTTCTATTTTATAATAACTACCTTATACCCTTCCCCATGTAGGGGCGGGTTAGAATGTCCCCCGTCGTATATCCTGCGTGTCGTAAAAGGCGACTAAAAGGAACTACTGTCGCCATAAGAAGTAACCTCTTCTCAAACAACAGCTTTGGGTGGACGAGCTGAGAAGCGTCAGGACACCTTCTTGTCCTTGGGGTGACAATTTGCCCGTAAAGGCGAACGAACCAGTAGATACCATCTGGTCAACGGCATGAGGATGCAGAAAGCAAATGGGAAACTACTGCATTAAAGATCTTAAAGATATCCAAAGAGAAACTGGTAAAATGAGTTAATAAATTTTACGAGTTCACAACATGTCTATTAAGACATTGTGACTATGATGATGATGATGACCTTATACCCACGCACAAGTTTTTAACTTTTCTGGGCGCTTGTTGTTTATTGTATTTTATTTATTTCATATTTACAATAAACGTTACTATTATTATATTATTGTTATTAAGGAGACAATGAAAACATGCTTATAAAAAATTTGTTGACATACACAGGAAAATGCTTTTCTTTCAATATGTGTGACAGTAAACTCATAATCATATCGGCTGCGGAAACTAAAGAAGATATAGCGGCAGGGACCTTCTGCAGAACCTTCGTTGCGATGTTCATAATTTACTTAACTACAGAGAAACAGCAGTTTCGAACATTTTCTAAAGATGACCAGTCAGGACTTTCAATACTTGATTACTTTGACTAGTGGGTGTACCGCGAAAAAATTTCAAGATGCCATTTCACTCAGAATACGACTTGCTGTGACAGGGTCCCACAGACCCTTTCTTTCGCAGCAAGAGTCCATTAATCTTTGGACATAAAACAACCTGAAAAGAAATCTTACATATCGTGAAATTCGCGATTTAAAAAATAATTGAAAGTTTTGGTTATTATATGAAGCAGATAAATGATGCTACGGATCAGGTGCACGTTTTTAAAAACATGAAATCGGCATTCACATAAATTCGGGGATAATGTATATTACAAGAGTATAATAACACTGCTTCAGGAAAAAGAGGTAATAATTCACGGAAATGGGCCTACGAAAAGATTTCCTACGGGTGTAATTCTCAGTCCAAGTCAAGGTAAGTAACTTGAGGATATTTCACCATACACTTTGCTGGCTTCGTCTGATGCGTTGTTACTTATTCACTTCTCTATGTATAACAAAACGAATTCTTTCGTGGAAACTTAGTACATACATGGTGACCCAGAAAGATGGTCATGTAGAGCAGTGGCTGATTCTCAGGGTCAAAGTAGTCTATTAAACACAACATAACTATTCATGTTGCACCGTTAAGCCGTGAGAGGCTTACTGTATAGTTGTAAGATGATTTGCAGTTTTATTTATATAACTTTAAAATGGCTAGGACTCTAATATGCTCTGATATAGATAACCTTCTTTCATATTCTAATAGTCACAACTTGAAAATCAATTCGAAGAAGTCATCAATTTTATTATTTGGTAAAGATAAAGATAATATCCAAGCATCCATTGATACTATGGTGGGAAACGATAAGTTACAGTGTGTGTCTTCTGCAAAGATTCTCGGACTCATCATTGACAACAATTTTAGATTCAATAGCCGTATTAGTAAATGTGTATAAAAAGCGTACGCGAATTTGAAAATGCTGTATCCTCACCGTCATCTTTTGTCGCAACTTCTCAAGATTAGGTTAACGGATGCTCTAGTATTAAGTAATTTCAACTATTGTGATGTTATTTGTAACCCCTGCTTAGAAGTAAACGCAAGTAATTGAATTCAAAAAGTGCAAAAATCCTGTTTGAGGTTTATATATGGTATCAGGAAGTATGATAAGGTGTGGCATAAACTCAAAGATGCAAATTGGCTTAATATGAAGAGTAGGTGCATTTCACATTCACAACTTAAATTTAAGATTTAGAGGTAAAATATTACCCCCTCCTGATAGAACCTCTATGTTTCGCAGATCATATTCCTATAATATTTATTATTTTACACAATCAAGTTCCCGACTATTTAAAAATGTTAGGGCTAAAAACTTTCAAGTACAGATATAAGTACTTTTATGGTAAATTGTTATATCCGCTGAATAAAAATAATATTTTTTTTATATAATCAATTATGTTGTGCGACATATTGTACGTAACCTTCCAGATTAATAGGGCTGGACTGTAACGACATAAGGTTATATAAATCTATTTTAGACACCTTTTCTGTAAATAATTTCATTGCAAATAAATATTATTATTTTTATTATTATTATATGATTAAAATTTGGAAATCTCGATCGAAAATTGTTAAACTACTACCGGCCGTTTTTGTCCGCCTGTCCAAATGACCATTCGGATCTCATTAGGTGGATCTGGGTTAAACATTTAAGAAACTTTTAAGGAAATGCAATTCATCTTTATGGAAGAAATAAATGTTTGTGCAAAAGTAAATCGTGCCGACAGTCATTGTAAGTAGATAAACACTATTTTAGTGTTTTGTTGTCCTTTGGGCTGAGTAATTCTTTTGATCAACACTTATTTGTCCATCTACCTTAACTCTTCATGTGTGACTAATACGTACAGATCAGGGTGACAACCCTTTTTGTTAAAAATACCTAAACTTTTTATGCTTCCCTCATTCCAAAAGATACATCTTTAAAAAAAGATTTAGCTCTACCCCGAGGAATATATATTTATGTATTTATTGAATTCATATTAAAAACTATTTAACATCATGAGTTGTATTGCAATTAAGACAAACTGACTATCATCTTTTTAAAAGTGACTTTAAATTCTCTGTAAGAATCTCTGTAGTCGGCGGAAAAGATTGTCTTATAACCCGCTTTAAGAAATGATACAATTGTGGCAAGAATATGAAAATGGCTCTGACAGGAATTATAATAGCACAAAGAGTACAGAAGCGAAGACAAAAGCAGATTTAAACCGATTAAAAATCACGTTAATAGCTTGAAACTTTAAACGAGACCACAGTGGCGTGGATTTGTCTTCTTTCATCAAATGTAATAGCTTAGAAGTAGCAGAAGCTTGTAGTACTTCTTCAGTGGATATTCTATACATTTTAAACGCTCCAAGGTATCGTTCCAACTCCTTCCATTACTTCAACTTCATATATGGATCTCTTAGATTTGACAAAGTGGTTAGGTTATTTCTCTTCTAAATAATTACTACAGTAATCAATTTGTAAGGGTTGATACCCCACATAGGGTTCCGTACGTGCAACTCTGTTGTATATAGCATACTGAAATTCTCCCTACTACGTAGATGACTCAAAACTTTGCAAACCTGAAGAATGCCTCTGCGTTGATGAATCTGAGATTTTTTGTCTTGGGCGCCTCAACAGCATCTACTTGTATTAAATCCAAAGCTGATCAAGTCAGTATTCAACAAAACGTTGATGTTGCATAATATACATATATTCAAGAACTAGAACCCTCAGATGCCGTCCAATAAGTGATAAATAAAATCTACAAATATGTCGGCTGCCTTGATACTCATATCCAGCAACTGTTTCGTCGTATCCACCCAGCGTGTAGGGGAACAGCCACGGCGCCGCCCACGCTGGGCATAACCCTGAACTGAGTTTCTCGATATTATCGCTTCTGTGAATATGTTTGAAAAATGTAAGCATTCTCGTCGACACAATGGAGGATAGTCTCTATGAATTACCGAGCTCATCCAGTATGGAAACGTTAGTTCGATGGGCGGTATAAGGAATTCTCAGCATTCTCCTCCACGTCCACACTTCAAAAGCATCTATGGGGGCTCGATCCGCCTTTTTAACGGTCCAGGTTTCCGAGGCATACAAAAATATGGAGAACACAAGAGACTGAACATTTTGATAACTTTAGTGATGTTATGGTCACGCCATATTTTAGTAAGCTTTGTCATGGCCGCACTAGATATTCTTAGATAAAAATAAAAACTTACATGAATGCAACAGCAAGTATATTAGTAATTAAAAAAATATAAATACAGATATGTAATTATGAACACATAAATAATGTTTTACCCGTAATACAGACAGTGGAAATGGAATACTACTTCCTAAGTCTACTCAAAGCAAACGTTTCAGGATCATAGGTATAAATTGGTCCCTTGATAGGTTCCACGTCATGATACTTCAGCTGAGCGGTATACTCCATCTTCTCAACGTCATCCCTTGTGGTGTACATAATCCTTTGAAGCAGTCCCTGGGGGTGGTAGATGTAGTACTCTCCTCTTTCTTCAAGGTCCTCTGCTTCTGTCAGTTTAGCACTCATGGTTGTTGTTGGGTATTCAGTTGTGGTGCCATCAACATCAGATGGTTGCTCAGTGTTGAACGGTGGAAGAGATTCGACGAACTTGTTGATGGAATTCCATGGAATTTCGGTCACTTCGACCTATGATTTGAGAGTAGATATGAACATAAATTTTGACAAATGCTCTTGTTTATATTATCAGACCTTCAACGTTCAGTTTTAACGTTTTTATGCATAAAAAAGTCAGGAAGTTAAAGCTGTAACAGTGATGCTAGATAGAGTTTCATTATATTTAGGTCACTGCATTTTGGAGGTACAGATAAGAGTAAATTTTGACAGACGTCGTCGTTTCCACGTTCAGTTATATTCTTTTTATACCTAAACCGCTATGAAGGTGGAATCTGAATAAAATAAAATTACACCATTGTTATACAGTACTGTCAGATATATGAATTTGCCCCTGTACTGAAGGTAAGTTTGTAATCATGCACCTATTTTCCTGTATGATTCTAATAAAATCAATGAAATCATTTTTTCATTAGATCTCGTAGGTTAGGGCTTCCTGATAATATTAGCTTTTAAATTTTTTGGGTGGGGGCGAAATCGGGGTGGTTGGAGGGTGGGTGGTTTTAAAACTGAAAAATTCGTTGTACTCAAAGAGACGAAGGGTAACAGAGAACTACATACCAACGTGAAACCCAAGTGTTAGCCTCCCTACCGGATCAAAACTGGAATGGCAGACCTGGAAAGGTCTCAACAGGATCAGATACCAAATGGACAGGTCTTGGGATAACCTAATGAGATGAGAATACACTAAGGACGATCTATGCATATTAGGGGAGAACCAGACAACGGATCCCCTATCTTTCCCGTCCTTGAAAACTCCTTGCACATTCCAGAACCAATGGGAAGCGAATCACATGGCAGCGCAGAGGTCATTATCATAGTCACAATGTCTTACCAGACATGTTGTCAACTCGTAAAACGCATTAAGTCGGCGCTAGAGTATTGCCGACATGAATATTATTAATAGTTTTGAGAACTGTAGCTCGCCATCGTTCGCGATTTACTGTCAGTTCTTAACGGCTGCCAAATCAAATCCAAACTCGTCTGGGAATGCTTAGAAAACCTCAAACAACTTAGTGCCACGAACAAGATAACCCTGAAATGCGTGCCAGGTCACAAGGGAATTGAAGGGAACGAAAAAGCAGATACCTTAGCACGAAACAGATCGGCATCCAGCTTTACCGGCCCCGGACCGGCGATAGGCATTTCAAGGTCTTTAGTAAAAACTACGATAAACCAGTGGGTGCACTCACAGCACCTAAAATACTGGCAGTCACATCCAAAGCTCAGACACAGCAAGCTGATGGTGAAACAACCCACACCAAAACTAGCTGAAGAGATCCTAAAACTAAATAGGAAAGAAACTAGGCTAATAACCGGCCTCCTAACCGGACACTGCGGCCTAAGAAAACATCTACACACATTAGGGATCTTCAAAGAAAACCCAATATGCAGACTATGTGACGAGGACGACGAAACAGCCTCTCACATAATCTTTGAATGTGAGGCCCTACGCTAGTGGAGATTCAGACTGATAGGGCCAAACAACCCCAAATCACTCCCCAATCGAGATATCGTGAAGAGACTCTTGGATCTTATCACAAAACTCCTCACGGATTAACAAGCGCACAGGACAATACAATAAGCCAATGGCTGCAGTGTTGGGGCTACCTAACCCGGCCTGTACGTTTGACCCCCCTAACCTAACCTAACCTACTGTCAGTTCAGTGGCGCTCTTGATATTCGTCGTATCCACCCAGCGTGTAGGAGAACGGCCACGGCGCCGCCCACTCGGGGCGTGATGACCCTGAACTACAGATTTCTCCATATTATCGCTTCTCTGAATATGTCCGAAGAATGTAAGCATTCTCGTTCACACAATGGAGGATGGTCAGTATGGAAACATTAATTCGATGGGCGGTATAAGTTTCCGAAGCATACAAAAATGTGAAGACTGAACTGAACCAGCGATATTTTGGTAGCTTTAGTGATGTTATGGTCACGCCATATGTTAGTAAGCTTTGTCATGCCCACCTGTGCCTGCTGAATGCGCCGTCGAATCTCGTTCTCACAACTACCCGAATTGTCGATCATAGAACCGAGGTACACAAAACTTTGAACTACCTTACAACGGCCTATTGACTTTATTTCTCGATGATTGTCATGCTCTCTATCTACGATCATAACCCTGGTCTTGTTGTAGTTAATATCAAGACCATATGCTGCACTGTGTTGTTCTAAAATGTTTAATAGAGCTAGTTCTTCCTGAGAAGCAGCAGTAAGGGTTGTATCGTCAGCAAATATTAAGTTAGATATTTTGCTTCCGCCAATGGTTGTACCACCATTCCAGTTGTCCAATACCTGTCTCATCGCAAATTCAAAGTAAATGTTAAATAACATCGGAGATAATACACATCACTGACGAACTCCTTTCCTGGTTGCTGTTTGGCCAGACAGGTTACCATCAATTCTTACACGAGCCCAGCTAGACTCATAGAGTTGCTGTATGAGAAATATTAAGTGTTAAGGGACTCCCATAGAGATAACGATTTCCCGCAATTTAGGTCACTTTACGTTATCAAACGACTTAGAATATTCCACAAAGCAGATTAAAACTGGAAAATGGCTCTGGCTTTTTCACGAGATATGTGTGAGCAAATACAGACAATTATTTCTGACTCGTGGCGTCTGTGATCGTCACATATATGTGTTTTTTGTTCTCTCCCTTTAATTACTAATTAACCAGTACTAATATTATGTATAAAAATAAAAATTCTAAAAAAATAAAAAATATATAAAACTAACCAATTAATTCAAATGTAGCTCATACATGATTAGATAAATAAACAGGCAGACAGATTGACGTAAATAAAACGCATATGGGTTGAAACGATACAGAAAATTGAAAGTCTCTACCAGCTCAAATCTAAAAACCATTAGGCCTAAAGTTATGCATATGGAACAAGATTATGATTATACAGGGTGTCCCACGACGACTAAGATAAGCAATAATCCCTCAAAATACCCAGAGTAGGAAAAACTGTTACCCAAAGGAGTTATTAGTTTCTAGGGCCTAGACTGTATAAGTCTATAATCTCCTGCCAGATGAAATTAAACGTTTGAATTCAAAATTAATGCATAGAAGTAGCTAAAAAAATGGATAAAATCAAAAACTAGGAAGGAAATACAAAGACTCTTAGATATTAACACCGTCTTCACCACGTCCGCTGCTTGAATAATGGAATAGTATTCAGCTTTTCTTCGTTCTTTTGAGGTATCGACTACATGGTGATTAGCCATATACCATTGAATAACTATTGTATACAGCGCGATTTGTTATATTAAGTAATGAGCTTATGTTCGTTGGTTCAGCTTATTATATTTTTTCGTAATTATTAAATATGAGATAGCAGTCTCACATTGGTTTCGTCAGACATCACGTTACAGTGTTAACAAGACAAGCAATGCTTTTAGTTTGGCACTGGAGTGTTCCTGATGGGATCAATGTGAGTATGTTTCTTCAGATGTTTTGTTTATAGGGTTGTATATATTGAATGTATGGTAAGTTTATAGTGTATATGGGTTCAGTGGTGCTGTATAGCACTTTGCCTTCTTTATCATTTATTCTGTTATAGTCATGTTTTCTTTTCCACAAACAAGGGCTGTGACCCTTATGCGGATGTCCAATGTATTTATGAGTATAAAAATAAGAATTATTTGTTATTTGCTTATATTGAACAAATACATTTTTGTAAAAAAATATGTATATATCGGAACTGGGCAGTAGTAGAGAATTATAATTCTGGGGGTGTAAATTAGAGCAAATATCATTGCGTTACCCAATGAGGTATTTGTTTTTGGTTACGTGACGTCCAATTCAAAATTTGTGACTTTTTGTGCGATAAAACAGTTCCAACAAACTAGCACACTTGGGGTCTAAAGTGATTAATTCAAGAGCTACAGGTACTTAAAGGACTGTACCACTACCATCATGAAACACTACCAAAGTAATTTGACTGTAGGGGTACATGTTATAGTCAATCGTAGTACTACAGTCCTTTAAGTACCTGTAGCTCTTGAATTAATCACTTCAGGCTCAGGTGTGCTAGTTTGTTGGAATTGTTTTATAGGTGGGAACACAAATAGTCACAAATATACAGGGTGTTAAAAATTTTGAATCATTGGGTAACGCAATGATAAGAAACGATGCAGTATTTGCTCTAATGTACAACCCCATAATTATAATTCTCCACTACTGCCCAGTTCCGATATATTGCTTGTCTTAATCGTCTCCGTCGTGGGACACCCTCTATTATGAAATATAATTTATCTTCAAATATGTCATACCTGATGAATTTCGATGTCCGTCGCATGCTCGACTTGACAGGCAGCGAACCCTGCTGAAAATACGAGCAGCAATATTTTCATGGTGTCGACAACAACAACAACGATCGATTACTACTAAAATAAATATGAAAATTATCATTTATATGTTTATTGTATATTCATAATTAAGGAATGTTATTGATCATATAACCCTACATATTTCCGCTATACAACCAGTCGGGACTCTGAAAACGCTGATCGGTATTCGTTTCAATGTACGCCGTACGTCTGACGAGAATACTGATGAGGTTAGTTTGCGAACTCGGAACATACCGACTTCGGCCTAGATTCGGAGGTCTTTGGGATTTCAATACGATAAATATTTTGTTTACGGGTATACTGGATACGGATGCGATATAAAGTCTTGCTCCACAGCCCCAGAAAGTTGTTAGGGAGGAATGGAAAATATGACGTATTGTACTTTCAGCACCGTGGGTGAGGGGAGTATTGTAATACTGAAAATTGTGTACTACATTGTAAAAATTGTATACTTGTGTTTCATAGATCATTCAAAGGCATTTTACTCTGTTAAGCATTAAAATTGCTGAAAATACTAGGAAGTAAAAACATTGACTCGCAGGATCTGAGGATCATACAGATTTATACAGGGTGTCCCAAAAAATAGTGTCAAGCGGAAGTCCAGAGATAGAGCACACCTAAAAGTATCTAAATCATCCCCATATATGTCATGCAATTTTTTGTAGTTTCCTAGTTATGATTTTTTTTCTGAATTTTAGAAAATTCTCTACTTCGACAACTTAAAACTGTTCCAAAAGAAAAATTAAAAGACTTTTTCAAAATCTCTTTTTTGCTGATTAATCTCCAAGGGTTTACTGTTTGTACGTAAAATAATCGGCTCCGTAACTTTGACGAAAGTCATGAAAATTTTAGTGTAAAGTGAAAAATTTACGATCTGTTAATTATGACTTAAATTTTCGACTCGCAATTAAAAATCCATAAAGTTGATTTCATGATTTCTATGCAGGTCTAAAAACTTCTTCAGACTCTCAGCTATCACATTCATTGAAAAAAGTAGTACTTAATGAGACTACTTTCACTCCAATCGACCTTCAAAGATAAGAGGCGAAGATTTCTTGAAATTAGCGATGTGATTTTCAATTTATCAATACCTTATGTTATCGCGCTAATAGCAGAATAGTTGTCAGTATCGCAAAAACGAACGTTAAAAACGGTCCGTAAATTAAACATTTGTTAAAAAAGATCCTATTTCTTGCTAAAAAACCACAAGGAGCACATTCTTCAAAACCGGTTTTTACCTGAGCGACAACAAAAAGAGCTAAGCTAACTCAGTAAACGATGTTAGAAAGAGATAGCTATGATATTGTTGTGATGTCTTTCCAAAATGTGTCATTGCATAGGTTGCTTTCGTTGTCTTTATTCAGTCGTCTGTCCTTTTTTGCGGCTTTAAAATGATACGCTCTTGTTTGGTGAATTATTTTGACAATTCTTTACGGACTATTGGGTGCACGCAGATACGAAATTTGTCTTTGCCTATAGACTCTGAGTGCTATCGGTTTGGATTGGTATTGTTTCTGTTGTCTGACCACTTAGCCATCCCTACGGATCTTGAGTGCACGACAGCTGGATTTAACGAAGGTGTTTTCTGCAAGAGACTACGCAACAAATGGATAGGTCGTGGTGGACGCACTAAATGGCCGCCAGGGTCACCTGACTTAAACCCGATAGAGTTTTTTGTTTGGGGCTACTACATGCTAGAATTTTTGTGAAGAAATCTGATCATTTCGTTGCATTTTACAATTTCCGACTTACAAAAAGAAGTCGTACATGTAAAAAAAAATTTTAGCAAAGCAACACAGGTGGTCATCTTTCGATATTCTGATCGCACTGAAGGTTTTTTATTGCGGCACTGACAATCATTCTGCTATTAGCGCCCTAAAATTAGTTATTGTTTCATTTAAAATCTCATCGCTAATTTCAAGAAATCTTCGCCTTTTGTCGTTGAAGGTCGATTGGAGCGAAAGTAGTCCCATTAAGTACTACTTTTTTTCAATGGTGTGATAGCTGAAGAAGTTTTTAGACCTACTTAGAAATCATGAAATCACCTCTTTGGATTTTCAATTGCGAGTCGAAAATTTAAGTCATAATTAACAGATCGTAAATTTTTCACCTTACACTGTAATTTTCATGACTTTCATCAGATTTACTAAGCCGATTCCTTTTTTGTATATCAGTAATCTCTTGAAGGTTAATTAGCAAACAATAGAATTTGGAAAAGTCTTTTAATTTTCTTATTTGAACAGCTTTAAGTTGTCGAGGTAGAGAATTCTCTAAAACTCAGAAAAAAATTCATAACCCGTGTGACATACTGTATGTAACAGACTGTATATGAGAAGTAAATAAACCGAGCGCTTGGTGCTGTGGTTGCCGGCATCGGCAGTCGAGGAACGGCAGGCGTAGAAGTAAGTGTGAGGTAAACATTGTCATTGTGTGTTATTGTTACGTGGCGATATATGATAGGGCATACAGTACAATTGGCGACGAGGATAAAAGAATATCATTCAGTAGTAAGTATACAATTTAAATTTGTGGAAACAATAGAGGTAATGAGACACTGAAGTAGAAATAGATTAGAATGAAACGCCGGTTTTCCTATATGGAAAGGGGCTGCTGGTTTTCCTATATGGAAATGAGCTAGAAAGATAGCCTGTTTTCTACATGAAAAGGGCCTGAGAAAATTGCTGGTCTTCCTATATGGAAAAGAGCTAGAAAATTCCTGGTCTTCCTATATGGAAAGAGTTAGAAACTCTGTTAAGAACCAGAGGTATGAAATATTGTTTTCTTAAGCAAATGGAGAATATCCATCAGAACATTTTACGATAATTGAGTCAGCCTGCCAGTAATGAATGGTTGTTTATATGTATAAATATATTGGCTCCTGAGCGGCGGCGGCGCATTCTTTTGGAAAAAACGTAGGAACGTAGTATAAATACTGCATCGTACCGGAAAAACTTGGTACTTTATTTCACTGGCTAGATATATTCTACGCCATAATAATGAACTATGCCTGATTTAATATGTGTCTTTGGACTATTTTGAAATGAAGGATTTTATAACAATAATGATAACAGAGATATACTATATGTATGCATATTATGTGAATATATTTTAGGAAAATGGCCACTGTCTCTATGCCATCCTTGGAAAATTTCGACTGTGATGGAGATCAAAGTTCGGTGGGACTGCGATGGCAAAAGTGGAAGAGAGCCTTGCAAATTTACCTTGATGCTGCAGGCATTGAAAATTCTGATAAAAGAAAAGCAGTACTATTGCATTTCGGAGGAATTGGACTTCAGGAAATTTTTTACAATTTACCAGGAGCGGATGTAACCGATAATGAGAACAGCTACGATATTGCTATAGAAAAATTAGACGATTACTTTACGCCTAGACAAAGCAAGGTAAAATAAATAATAAATTAATTATCTGATGATCGTGTATTATTATTATTATTCTTATTATTAAACAACAGATAAGAGTTGGGCCTATGGCTATAAACTCAGAACAGAGCATAACGTAAAATTAGAGTAAATTAGAGTACAGGGATATTGGAGACAGGCATTAAATTGTCACAACAAAAAAAAAAAAAAAAGAAGAGAATAAGAGAAAAAAAAAACTTGCCCAAATTGTTTTTAAAATTATTCACATTGGTAGAGTTCACGACAAATCCTGGCAGATTATTCCAGTGGTCTAAAATTCTATTGGAGTATGATAATTGCAATGTTACAGGTTTATGAAAGGCATTTGTTTAGACTTCTGAAACAAGAAAATGGCGAGAAATTCGAAAAATTTCTCATTAGGCTTCGCCACCAAGCAGCAAAATGCCAATTTTCAACAAGTTTAGAGGAGCAGCTTGTCGATCAAATAACCGAAAAGTGTTTGTCAACGGATCTAAGGAAAAAGATTTTAGCCATGGGAGATACAGCAAGTCTGAACACAATAATTGCTGAGGCTAACTCACTGGAGACGATCGAGAGGCAGATGTCAGAGTTTAATGAAAAGCCACTGGCATCGACAAGTGGCATTATCAATGCTGTTGCTACAAGGAAGAATAAAAGGTAGTATACACGTACAATAATTATGATATATATTCGAATAAAAGATAACAACGTCTAATACGATTTCAGACAAAACCAAAAATGCACTCGTTGTGGACTAGAAGACCACGGGAAACAACATCAGTGCAAAGCGGAAAATGTTATTTGCCACAATTGCAAAAAACTTGGTCATTACGCAAGATGCTGCTTCCACAACAGGAATTTCACAAGTAAAACGAAAAACCAGCATCTTGGATCTGCTAAGAGGTTTAAACCATCAAAACCAATCAAAACTTCTAATGTTAGTTACGTCGAGGCTGAGGAGGATCACGTTTTCCACCTAGATAACAACGACGATAAAGTTGAGTGTGAGGTAGGAGGTGTTTTCATAACTATGTTGATAGATTCTGGCAGTAAATGTAATATAATCTCTGACAAAACCTGGGAGTACCTAAAGAAGTCAAAAGTTAAAGTGCTAAATCAGTTAAAAAACCCCAATAAAATTCTTTTTGCATATGGTTCTAAAGACCCTCTACAAATTTTAGGTTGCTTTGATAGTATTATAAGAATCTCAAATAATCAAGAATTAGCAACATTTTATGTTATAAAGGATGGTAAGAAAAATTTACTAGGAAAAGACACTGCTATAGCCTTAAATGTTTTGAGAATAGGGTTAGATATAAATAATGTAAACATAACACCATTTCCCAAAATAAAGGATGTCACGATTGATATTCCCGTAGACAAAACTATTACACCAGTAAGTCAACCCTATAGAAGGATCCCTATCCCTTTAGAGTCAAAGATTAACAAAAAATTAGAGGAACTACTTGCTTTAGATATTATTGAGGAAGTAAAAGGGCCATCGGTGTGGGTATCGCCCATGGTGCCAGTGCTCAAAGAAAACGGGGATGTAAGGATTTGCATTGATATGAGAAGGGCAAATTTGGCCATATTAAGAGAAAATCACCCCCTTCCAACAATGAACTCTCTCTTGCCACATTTACGCACAGCGAAGTATTTTTCCCTACTGGACATCAAAAACGCTTTCCACCAAATAGAAATTTCGGCTAAGTCGCGTTATATCACAACATTTATCAGTAGTAAAGGACTCTATAGATACAAACGACTTCTATTTGGAATAAATACTGCTCCAGAAATCTTCCAAAAAACTATGGAAAAAATCTTACTGCCATGTGAGGGAACCTTGAATTTTATCGACGACATACTCATATTTGGAAAAACTAAAGGAGAACATGACATACGACTTCAACATACAAGAAACGTATTACGAGAATACAATGTACTACTTAATGAAGAAAAATGTATTTTTGGAGTTACAGAAATTAAATTTCTAGGTCACACACTTTCAGAAAAAGGTGTCAGACCTTTAAACTCATATATAGATAGTATAAAAACGTTCAGAAAACCTTCAAACATTGATGAAGTCCATAGTTTTCTAGGACTGATTAATTTTATCGGCAAATGGATTCCCAATTTAGCAACGTTAACCGAACCACTAAGACAACTACTCAGACTAAAACTGCCTAAGCACTCAAACATTGGGAAATACTGGGGAAATGAACAAAATGAAAGTTTTATAAGGTTGAAAGAGGCACTGTCAAACATAAACTCATTGGGATACTATGACCCAGACCATAAAACCCAAGTTGTAGCCGACGCTAGTCCCGTAGGACTAGGGGCAGTCCTCATTCAAATTGGGGAAAAGGGACCTAGAATAATAGCATTCGGAAACAAAAGCTTAACGGATGTAGAAAAACGCTATTGTCAGACGGAAAAAGAAGCATTAGCCCTGGTTTGGGCGGTCGAACATTTCCAGATTTACCTCATTGGAAAAGAATTTGAGCTTGTCACAGATCACAAGCCACTAGAAACTATATTTGGACCCAGATCCCGGCCATGTGCCCGAATAGAGAGATGGGTTTTGAGACTACAATCATTTAGATTTAAAATCGTTTATCAACCTGGAAAATCAAATATTGCTGACCCCCTGTCAAGATTATGTCAATCACATTCTTACTCAAAATTTACTGATCATGATTACGTGCAACAAATAATAGAATATGCCCGGCCAGTAGCAGTGAGCATAAAAGAAATCAGGGAAGCTTCGGAAAATGATGATGAAATTTTAAAACTCAAGGAAGGCATGAACAGCAATATATGGCAAGATCCAGTAAAACACTGCAAAATATTCCAAGAAGAGTTCTGTTTCAACGATGGAATTCTGTTAAGAGGAGGTAGAATCGTTATACCTATTAAGCTTAGACAACGTGTACTGGATGCTGCCCACGAAGGACATCCGGGAATTGTATCGATGAAAGGCAGACTTCGCACAAAAGTATGGTGGCCAAAAATCGATGAACACACAGAGAAGCGAGTCAAATCTTGTAAGGGGTGTACTTTAGTTTCTACTTCAACTGTACCACATCCTATGAAGAGAAGAGAAATGCCTTCGGGGCCATGGATAGATGTAGCTATTGACTATATGGGACCACTACCTAGTGGTGATTATCTTTTTGTCATCATTGATTATTTCAGCAGATACAAAGAGATCAAGATAACAAAGAATATAACTTCGACAAATACAATAAAGATCCTCAAGGAAATATTTTCTAGACTAGGATTTCCAGTTTCAATTACCGCTGATAATGGGAGGCAATTCATTAGCGAGGAAATGAAAACTTTCTGCAATGAAAACGCTATCAAACTTTACCACACCATACCTTACTGGCCACAAATGAATGGCGAGGTAGAACGACAGAATAGAGCTATCCTCAAAAGACTGAAGATTAGTCAAGCACAAAAAAGCAACTGGCAACAGGACTTGTATGATTACCAAATAATGTACAATAGTACTCCACATTCGGTCACAGGAAAAACTCCAAGTGAGCTGTTTCTAAGAAGACAGTTTAAAGATAAAGTCCCCAGTGCTACGCATTCAGAAACTATCGTAACTGATCAAGAGGCAATAGACAGAGATCAGATTGAAAAGCAAAAAGGCAAGGAATACGGAGACCGGAAACGAAGAGCAAATGAAGGCATTGATATCAACTTAGGTGACCATGTGTACCAAAAAACATTAATAAAGGCTAACAAAGTCACGCCTGACTTCGACCCTACACCACACACAATTGTGAAGAAAAAGGGAGGTGATGTGGTGATTAGAGATGATAGCTCGGGACAGGAATACCGTAGAAACATACTACACCTGAAAAAAGTAGAAGGACACTGGAAAGTAAGCGATGACCATTGTCAGTGAACAAATCCAAACGGAAAACAGCAGTTTATTTGAAAACTGTAAATGACACTAATTTGCGAAGCTATTCATCCATCCTTTATAACACTATCACACTCATAAGCTTTCCTGTAAGTCTATGTAATAACCCTTATTTAAATTGCAGGACTACGAATTCTAAATAAGATAGTTTCGATAAAATTTGTCTAAATGTGTTACTAGTTACCGATGTAATTGTAGTTTAGTTATAATATACATATGTGTTATATTACTTATATACGTAATTTTATAATCTTAATTTTGTTACTTTCCAAATGTATATATATGTATGTGTAGGTATATATTATTCTGTATTACTAGCATTTAAGGTGAAATATATATTTTGAGCAGCTGTTAGGGTTTAGTTACTATTTAAAAAGAAGAAAGAGATGTGACATACTGTATGTAACAGACTGTATATGAGAAGTAAATAAACCGAGCGCTTGGTGCTGTGGTTGCCGGCATCGGCAGTCGAGGAACGGCAGGCGTAGAAGTAAGTGTGAGGTAAACATTGTCATTGTGTGTTATTGTTACGTGGCGATATATGATAGGGCATACAGTACAACCCGAAAACTACAAAATATTGCATAACATATATGGGGTGATTCAGATACTTCTAGGTGTGCTCTATCTCTGGATTTCCGCTTGACACTATTTTTTGGGACACCCTGTATGAACACCAAGTAGCTTCGGTAAGGTTAGAAAGTATCGAAGCAAGAGCTGTATCTGTAAATCACGGTGTCAAACAGCGATATATGCTTAGACCATGCTCTTCAATGGAATTGTTTTATCAGGAGGAAAACAGAAAGGCACAAATATGTGTCCCATTCATAATTTTGATTCGGACGTCACGTGACCAAATACAAATACCTCATCATGCGAGGTTTTTCATCTTTATAGAAAGCCAAATAAAGATTTTCGATTTTTTCAGGTACACCCGCCGCCCCGAGAGATCTGAAATTTGAATAGGTAAATTAATGGATAAGTACATAAATAAATAACTTAAAAATAGATGGAAAGTACGGAATCAGCTTACTCGACGCCATTTTATCAAACACCAGTGTACTAATGCATCTACATCTAAACGAGAGACTCGAAACTGCGACTGCATTTATAATCGGCACCTCGAAATTATCCGAAATGCGAGGTTTCATCTCAATAGAAAGCCAAACAAAGATTTTCGATTTTTTTAGCTGCCCCGGCCACCCCAAGAAATCTGAAATTTTTTGTTTTCGTTAAACGAGACTGGAGCTCGAATCTGGGACTGGATTTATAATCAGCACCTCGAAGTTATCCGAAATGCGAGGTTCTATCTCAATAGAAAGCCAAACAAAGGTTTTCGATTTTTTAGCTGCCCCCGCCGCCCCGAGAAATCTGAATCTTTTTGTTTTCGTTAAACGAGACTGAGACTCGAAACTGCGACTGCATTTATAATCAGCACCTCGAAATTATCCGAAATGCGAGGTTTCATCTCAATAGAAAGCCAAACAAAGATTTTCGATTTTTTTAGCTGCCCCGCCACCCCGAGAAATCTGAAATTTTGTATTTTCGTTAAACGAGACTGGGGCTCGAAACTGCGACTTGATTTATAATCAGCACCTCGAAATTATCCGAAATGCGAGGTTTCACCTTAATAGAAGGCCAAACAAAGATTCTCGATTTTTTTGGCTACCCCCGCCGCCCCCAGAAATCTGAAATTTTTTGTTTTCGTTAAACGAGACTGAGACTCGAAACTGCGACTGGATTTATGATCAGCACCTCGAAATTATCCGAAATGCGAGGTTTTATCTTAATAGAAGGCCAAATAAAGGTTGTCGATTTTTTTAGGTAGACCCGCCGCCCCGAGAGATCTGAAATTTTTTATTTTCTTCAAGCGAGACTGATGCTCGAAACTGCGACTGGATTTATAATCAGCACCTCGAAATTATTTGATATGCGACTCAGCTCTTTGGGTAACACAATAATAGAAAAGATAATACATTTGCTCTAATTTACATCCCCAAAATTATAATCCTCTACTACTGCCCAGTTCGTGAGGTGCCCTATATTACAGATAACAGAACTATAATATGTAATTAAAAACAATTAGTTGTGATAATTATAATAAAACTATCAATTCCTGAAGAGGATGAATACTTTGTGTTATGCGACTGTTGGCAGAGTTGTAATGAAGAACTGAGGATGTTAAAATATTTAATAATATATAAAATACTAAATTCTCAACAGAAAAACTGCGATCAAAATTTAATATTCTTCATTTCAGAACAGAACATTTAAATCGCACTTTAAATTCAGCACAGTGTCTGAATTTAAAGGTTACCTTACGCTATAAAACGCATATTAAAAATAGAACCATTGAAGCATACTAATTTCTATTTGTTTACAGAATACACTCAGAAAAGTGAAAGGCTTCGTAACGTTTGAGAATCGTATACACTATAATATTTCTAATATGCAAATTTCTTATGTCTGTAATATTAGGTAATTTTCAGTATCATCTAAGGGACATAATGTTATTGTGACTACGCACTCCATTGAAGTCAATCTCATAGTCAGGCAGAGAAAATAGTCTATGGAGTGGGCCGATACTTGATGGAGATCCATACTAATATTTCTGATGAATAATCACCATTCTTATTTAAATCTTATTACGATCGTTTTGACACGCGGTGTCTTTATCAAACAATGATCTTAAACTTACAGTACTAGGCTATTTATACAAAATATACACGGTTAATGCGATAACTATTTATGGCTCATCGTTTGTTCTCCGAAAGCCAAGGGACAGATTTAGTAAGGGTGAAATAATTCGCCATTGTAAGACAAGTACTTCAGAAATTTGAGATGAACATTCTCAACCTGATAGAAATGAGTTTGATAGTAAGGATTCCATATTACTGAAGCATATTCAAGCTTTGAGCAAACAGTAGAAAAATACAAGGATTTAAATTTGGATAATATGTTAAAGAAATATTTGCAATTCCTAACCATTAAGCCACAACTAGTGTTTGCAGATAGTGCTGCATTTTGGATATGAGTTGAAATAAGTTTGGATTCAAATAGTACCCAAAGTCTTTTAGTTCAACAGATGTTTTTAGGGTTGTAAGCTGTAAGCAATACTGAAAATCTATAAATTTATATGAAGAAAACGAATTGTTCAACGTTCGTTCAATATATATCTTTAGCTGCTTAAAAAGAATGTACAGTGAGAAAATACATTTTTCGCAAGAACAAGGGCCAATGGAAATATGAACTTTAAGGTTGACTTTTTTAGTAAATCTACCACTCAAAATTCCTTTCTTTTTTATGGCCCCAAATTTTTTAATAGTATTCCAAAAAGATTAAAGGAAATTTCGAACTACAACAACTTCAAAAAGGAAGTTAAACAATATATAAAAGATCATCCAAATCAACTCTAATTATTCTATTCGAAGTGCTTTTCTAATTAAACCGATTTTTTTATATATTTTATTTATTTTGTTTCTACATAATTATAAAACCGAGATCATATTGGCTCATAGACATGCTCGAACTGCTGCCTACTTCCATCCAGAATTACTTATTACACCAATAGGTTTCTTGTTATATCAGTTAAATGCTCTGCTGGAACTGCGGCTCACAAGACAGGCCTCGTGGCTTAGCGTCAGCTACTGTTTGGTAAGGTATTTTTTTTAAATTATATGTAACTTATCTACACATCGCAATATCGTATGTAGATAGCCGTACTCAGGGTCAGCCGGTGAACCTGAGATCTGGCTGGCCAGGAATAAACACAATACCTGTATATTATTTATGTATCTATCTAATAATGTATCTTTATATCATTATCAATAAACAATAAATAATAATGCGTGGAAGTACAAACTACAATCAAAGGGTACTGCAAGCACTGAAAGGCATTTTAAAAGGGAAAAACTGGATTTTTGGGATACAGTACAATCTAATACAAATTCATTATATTCCAAGCAAGGTGTCTCTCCTTATTCGATATCACCTATTGTCTCGCACTTACCTTGTACCATCAACACCTGATTTGAATATATTAAGTGATAACTCGAACGACACCTGTATCGGGTCATTGCAAATTATATCATCGATGCACAATGACCAATGAACTTATGAGGGCATTTACAAGTATATAATACTGTGCAAATTGTTAGGTAGACATCAGTCACACCAACACCCACAATCAGTAAAAATGTACTCCGTTTGCGGTATCGTCGTTGCGCTCTTAGCTTTGGCTAATGCAGAGCCACCAGTGCAACAAAGTTTCGTACCTGGATCCCTCATCAGGTTGGTCCAACCATCACAGCCTCAGCCTCAGGTGTTCTACTACCAACCAGCACAGTATAAGGTAAGGCAATCTTATTTTTAAGGGATGTAGCACAAACCTAGATTCTACATTTCATGATAAACGGCATACCCTATAATATGGAAACCATTGTGCTTTAACCTTTCGTTAGTTTTGGTTAGTTAGTCAAATACTGTAAACAAAATTAGATACCGTTTTGCAATGTGTCAAAGTTATCTCCCTTTTTCATTTATTGTCTTAGTGCATACAACTCCTTAGCCCTGAAGTGCATAACCATCTAGCTTAGTAATCGTATGCCAGTATTTATACCAGCTCACAGGAAAAATACATCGGTGGGCTTCTATACCATAGGAACGACTTTTCAATACCTATGTTATCTAGCTACTAGATCTTCATAGACAGTATTCAAATTCCTCAGATTTTTTTTATGATCAGCCTCTCGCATAGACTAAAAGCCCATGGTGTTTTAGAAGCACGGTGCACATTAGATTTGAATCGCTACAGGTTGTAGCCGTCGGGAAACAAACTCCCCGGCAGCTCATTCCACAGCGTCGAAGTTCTCCAAAAGAAGGAATGCTGGAGGAGACTGGTTCGGAGAGTAGGGACCTCGACGTGATAAGGATGAACTCACAGAGCTTCTCTACTGTTCCTTATTTGGACAGCCTTTGGTGTTATTATCTGGGAGAGCTCACTCAAACATTTACCGTGATAAAAATAGGGATAGGTTAGCCACCCTTCTTCGAGGTTCCAGGCTGTGGAGGTCCTTTGTGAGGTTAAGCTCACTAATTAATCTAATTGCTCTCTTCTGGATAGTGACCAGAAGCTTTAGAGAGTACTTCCACACCCATGCGAGCAATACTCCAGCGATGGTCGGATCTGTGCCTTGTAGAACAGCAGTTGTTGCTCTGGTGTATGCAGTTTTTTACAGCTGAACAAAACTACAGGCTTCTGAGATGCTGTTTTAGCAATACTGACGACGTGATCGTGCCAAGACATGTTATTGTTGATGTTGATCCAAAAAAGCTTGACGGAAGGTGACTCCACTATGAGGTGAGCCTCCATTTCCACAGCTGGTAAGCCAACGTGAGACTTCTTTGTAAGTGTTGTTGCTTGAGTTGGAATGGAAAAGAAGATTATCATTGTCAAGATGTCTTTATAATATTTTAGGCTTCACTCCAGGTTATTTTAAGAATGATTTATTTCCCTTCACACAAATGGTCAACTGAGGTATTGATACTGGTGCAACTTTAGATTCTTTGAAAATAATTTAATTGGCATATAGGTTACAGAAATATATGGCTCTTGAGACTGTCAATCATTTTAACTGACTTTTCCTATTTATCACTCAGAGAATTTGTAGTGACGTGAAAATGAAAAGAGAACAGTTAAGTACAGATACAGCATACAGTTTTCATTATCCGCTATGTCAAGAGGTTGGGGAATTTCAAGCTATGCATTGCTTTGTAAAATAAATTACTGTGAATTCTCTTCATAATAGGGTCACAAAGTAATGAATTTTGACTCAATTTTCTTTAATAATTGCCAAACCACTATTTTTATATGGGTTGAAAAAGTCACTTGTGAAGTACATATTTATCTGTTGATGCAACGAGTCTATCAGAATTTGGAAACATTGCAAAAAGCCCCATCTAAATGTGACTTTACTAATGGCTATTAGCGATTTTTATGTTGTATATTTTTTTGACTACTGCGTGACAAACTTTTCACTAGTTTTCAGTCATAGATCATTTGCGTAGTCATATTCATTTTATTAGCGTAAAGAATTATTGATCAAGTGCATTTGTTGTCATGCATTTTTTATGAGAACTTGTGATTACACTAACCGTATAACAACTAAGTACCTTCCTTTATAGGTTGCTGAAGATGAAAACAAAAACAACACCGATACAGAAGGTCAAAAGAAGAACAACACTGAAGCTACCATCCCAAGAAACCTTAACGACTCACGTGAACTTCCAGAACCAGAAGAAAAAGAAAAGCAAAAAGAAAACCTGGAGGCTCCAGTTGAAGAGATGGGAGTGTACTACATCTACCATCCAACAGGTCTACTCCAAAGAGTGATGTATGCCACCAAGGACGATGCAAAGAATATGGCGTTCAGTGCAAAACTGAAGTACAAGAATGTTGAGCCCGTTACTGGTCCCATTTACACTTATGATCCTGAAACATATGTCTTCAAGCAGGTTTAGTTTTGTCATGCTGAAGTTGAGAAGATAAATAAATTTGTTAGACTGATTAAGGCCAGTTTATTGCTAGAACGACAACCAAAATTTACTGATGAAGATTTATATCTGAACAAACATAGCGTACGAAAATTTAAAATAAGTGCAGACAATTTTCCTCCACAATATCCGGTATGTTTTGGACCCAAGTTACAGTCCTGTAGCTTTTAAAATTTTTCCAATCGGTACTCAAAAGCAAGCCATGCCACATAAGCAATAAGGAGAATCTCAGTTCTCAATTTCTTAACAAACTCTGAAAAGAGCTACATTTTATCTAGGTATTTCATGTGAGTCTTCAGGAATTTTCGAGACTTATGTTTTTCCTGCAGCGGTATAGCAAATATCTACTTTTGCCCATAGCACACACACTATTTCTGGTTTTATTGACGAGTTATCTGACACTGGATTGTGATAACCTCTTGTATGCCAACTACCTAATTTTAATATTACTTCCCGCACCAATAGGTGAGGGGAGGGTGACCGATTTTGAAGTAATGTGCTTCTAGGGCGATTTACCATACCTACTACCCGTGTGGGGGCGGGTTAGAATATCTCCCACCGTATATCCTGCGTGTCGTAAAAGGCGACTAAAAGGAACCGAACTACTGTTGGTATAAGCAGTAACCTCTTCTCAACCAACAGCTTTGGGTGGATGAGTTGAGAAGAGCTAGGACACCTTCTTGTCGTTGGGGTGAGAAATTGCCCCTGAAGGCAGATGAACCAGTAGATACCTTCTGGTCAACGGCATGAGGATGCAGAAAGCAAATGGGAAACTACTGCGTTAAAGATCTTGAAGATATCCCAAGAGAAACTCGTAAAATGAGTAAATGCATTTTACGAGTTCACAACATGTCTGTTAAGACATTGTGACTATGATGATTATGATGATACCTACATAACGAAAATCCTCGTTAGTCATTTCTGTATGTCTGTCTGTATGTTGGCGTTCTTCTAGTCTCGTAATATCAGTACTTACTGCATGGATTAGGATGAAATTTGGATAGCGATATGCTGTAGAGCCGTAGTATGTACGTAGATCGGTGCACTGGTGACCGAGAAATTAGTAAAAAAACTAAAATTTTAAGAGCTTCTCCAAACTTCGCTTTTTGGCGAATCAGGGCTTTCTGATTCTTGCCCACTTTTTTGGAGGGGATAAAATAGGGACGGTGGGGGATTTGAAAATTGAAAATCTTATTTTAACCATAAAATCCTCTACATTGCGCTGACGAAAAAGTGACTGGTGATATCGTCGACTTGTTAGACCTATTCAAATGTTGTCTTTGAATTTTATATCTGTGGAATGATATGATAGACCTAGGAACTATGAACCTGATTGTCATGAAGTTGTGAAACCGTATTACTACCGTGGAGTAAATGGTAACAGTGTATCGCTGTTGAAACGCTTGACAGTGTTGTAGGAGAAAACAGAAAACGAAAATTTCAAAATCGTTCCGTTTTTGGATACTTTATAGGTCCCTGATCATTGTCGACTATTTTGGTAAAGATGGTGTAGCAGGAAGAGAAAGTCCAAAGTCTTTGTTAGCACCTATAATATGTGGGAAGTACTGAATGAAGACACTGGGCGCTATTTTTTTCATCTGTTCGTAATATTAATGACTGGTGCATTGTGCGGGCTAACCGTAGGATTAATCCTTTTGATCCACCACTAACAAACTCTTATCTAAATACCTTACTCTCAAGAAAATGCTTTGAGTATATATGGTACCGGTCAAAACCAATTTCCAGATAAACTGGTCTTCTTTTAGACTGAACTAGGCTATCCAATGGGCTATAGTATGGACTAGTCCGTCCTGGGCTAGTTACACCTAACAGTTTGAATTTATAATTGACACTTTAGAAATGTAATTTGATGCCTTTGAAACTACTGCGCCAAAAGTTAATCTTTTCCTAAAATCAAGTAGGAAGAACTGATTTGCCGAAGTTTAAACCAACCAACCAAGATCTGGAATACATATTGTTCTTGTTGGAACTGTACAAGCTTTTACATAATCGTATTCATTGTATGTGGCTAGCTTATGAACTTAATTTTAATGTACCTACCGTTAGTTTCCGGTATACGTTAATTTCTAAAGCGGCCCTCAGACGCTGCGGAAATCTTCAGAGGAAAAACTGCACAGTCCTGGCCTGACGGCCCTTGAACTTTGGTCTGAATACACCCTCCTTTACAGACGCTCAGGAAATCTTTCAGTTCAGTTCAGTTCTAGCAAGAATGGCATCAAAAGACGGCCTGCGCAGGCGATCGAATGGCTTTTCAATTCCACGTCCGGCGGCCTGTACAGTCCGGCGAACCTTACATACGCTCCGATAATCCTTGAGGCCAGGACTGTGCAGTTTTCCCTCCGAGGATTTCCGGAGCGTCTGTGGGCTGCCTTAGACTGTCTTATAACAAAGACAATTGAATGAAAAGGTCTGTTTTGGTCTCCCATAGTCTATAAAACTTTTGAGAACGTTTCGATTAATCTACTATCTCCAGTCGTCTTCAGGTGGACTGGAACTTCAAACAACAAATAAGGCCGAAATTATTACAAGTAAGAAGTCAAATGTGAACTAACTTCTACGAACCCTGTCCGTTAATTCTAGAAGACCCTTGTTTGGAATTTGGTTCAAGTTTTTGTATAATCACGGTAAAACAAACTCTGTTTCCTGAAATCATCTAATAAATTACTCTACTCTTATTATTAAGGTCAACAGAAGTTTTGTTTGTAACAACATATTTACCCTATTCCGACGATACCGCTTGAAATATTCATCTAGAGTGAGTAATTTAGTTCCAGACGCAGCACGCGACCGTCTAGACAAGGTAGTAGACCGAATAGAAAACCTTAGCAGCATAGAAACAGGGTGATCTAAATATAAACCCAAAATACTCTGAAAAACACAACGTGGGCTGAAAAGACTGTGGTCTCAGAAGAGTTGGTGTGGTTACAAATTAATAATAACAATAATTATTATCTTGTGCTTACAAACTCAGCTAGTTTTTCTGTCTCCTTAATAACATTACTCTTGTTAGATTGAAGTTTCAATGCAGATGTTTCAAGAGGTGTGTTTTAGACTTCCATTGTCTGTCAATTTTTGATACATATAGATCATCATAGTCACAATGTCTTGAAAATGGGGGGGGGGGGGGGTAGTAAAACTGAAAAATGGGTTGTATTGATAATAGGCAGTCCAATAATTTGACGGAAAGACCTATCGATATGACACAAATTTGGAGGGGAGGGGCTGGCGATGATTTGGTTGCAAGGGGATCTCTTCGTGCTATGGTAAAATAATAAACTGGTCCCGGTAGTGTGTGGGAAGTACTGAGTTAGGTTAGGTTAGGTTAGGTTAGGGGGGTCAAACGTACAGGCCGCGTTAGGTAGCCCCAACACTGCAGCCATTGGCTTATTGTATTGGCCTGTACGTTTGTTAATCCGTGAAGAGTTTTGTGACCTTGATGAGATCCAAAAGTCTCTTCACCATATCTCGATTGAGGAGTGATTTGGGGTTATTTGGCCCTATCAATCTGAATCTCCACCAGCGTAGGGCCTCACATTCAAAGATTATATGAGAGGCTGTTTTGTCGTCCTCGTCACATAGTCTAATCCACAATGTGTGTAGGTGCTTTCTTAGGCCACAATGTCCGGTTAGGAGGCCAGTTATTAGCCTATTTTCTTTCCTATTTAATTTTAGGATCTCTCAGCTAGTTTTGGTGTGGGTTGTTTCACCATCAGCTTGCTGTCTCTGAGCTTTGGATGTGATTGCCAGTATTTTAGGTGCTGTGAATGCACCCACTAGTTTATCGTAGCTCTTACCAAATACCTTGTAATGCCTATCGCCGGTTCGGGGCCGGTAAAACTGGATGCCGATCCGTTTCGTGCTAAGGTATCTGCTTTTTCGTTCCCTTCAATTCCCTTGTGACCTGGCACCCATTTCAGGGTTACCTTGTTCGTCGCACTAAGTTGTTTGAGGTTTTCTAAGCATTCCCAGACGAGTTTGGATTTGATTTGGCAGCCGTTAAGAGTTTTAATCGACGCTTGGCTATCCGAGCAGATAAGTACTGAGTTAATCAACTTGACTACATTTTTCCTTCTTACTTCACCTATTGCCAGCCTCACAGCTAGCTCAGAGAAATTATTTCTGGACCCTGGTATTGCAAACGTGTCCGCTGTTTCATTACCGCAAACTCCAGCATGACTTGGCACCCACATAAGCAACACCTGACGTCTTGCCAAAATGTCATCCAAGACCTTTATAGATTACAGAACGAGCCTTAATATAAACCTACAAGAACCTAATGCTTTCAATGTTGCCTATTTGGTACTTAGCTAAGGAACTGTCTTATGCCAAGCGTGCCCTTGTAGCTCATATCTTCTCATAAATTGTTAAATTGGAATTCTGCGTATAAGCCTACTCAATCGCAATCGATAAGTTTGTTATTCATTTCTCAATGTATACCTTGCGTGAAATAAACCTCAGCTCAGGGAAGCTATATAAAACTTTTCCTTTTAAACAGGGTAATCGAAAGGGATTTCCAACTATTTATTTGTTATATTTAGAACCCGATCGATCCTGCAAACCACGCTACGAAATATACTGAGGGATATAGATTTGGTAAGCAGGCAATACTCAGTGAAAGTTAGCTGTTGCTGCTCAGATATATAATTATTTTGATGTAGGTCGTGTGGCGGTGGTATGTTTATCATCAGAGAAATGAAGTTGGAGGCTCTCCAGTTGTTGTTTGCTTACGGGAACTGTTTTAGTACATATATTACTATATATTTGACCGAAGTCAATATTTTAGTATATTTTAGTAAAATTCGAGAAGCTTTTAGCTTGTGATGTGTGTTAATTTGATCTAGGTTTGGATATTTCCTGCTCAAGAAATCCATTCAATGAGTTTCCGTTGATCTGGCTGTTTATATTATTTTCTCTCTCTTTCGTTTCCCTCTTTATCTAATCTCTTCTTCATTTACTGGCTCCTGGTGTCCGACCGAACATTCGGACTAGTTTCGGCCACAAAACGGGTTCCGGTTTACGTTCGGTTTCGGCTGCCATGCAGCCGAAGCTACAGCCGAAACCGAAACTAAATTCGATGGATTTGGCGCTGCGATCGGATGCCCTCGTAGCACTAACCTTCAAGCGAAGAAGTGCCATTTTGCTGGGTAGCTGATGGTAATAACTTATCACAAGTTAAGAAGCAAAGAAACGCATATATTACTCTCACTAGAATTTCAGTCCATTTCTGTTTTTATGAAAGGTTCGCCTAAAATTCACTTCTGCCTTACTGACAACTGTTTCCACTAAACAACTACTTAATGCTCCTAGTGAAATTCAGACTGAGGAAGCTATTTGCAAAGAAAGTTGATAAATTATTGCTTCTCGCTTACAATATTACAATACTAGATTATTCAATTATAAATACTGATAGTCAACAATAGCTGTGGTTCAATGAAGCTCACAACAGTTTCTTAAATTCAGAGAAAGCTCCTTACTTTCAAAAATACTTAGTAGTTGTACTTAGCACGTAGGTACTTCAGAAATTTAGTTTTAAGGCAGATAATTATATATCATAAAGATTGACCAAAGTTTGGAATGTTATTTAGTAGATACAAAATATAAGATAAATATAAAATAGTTGATATTTGGTTCAGATTAGCTTCTTATTTCAAGAAGTATGAATAATTTATTTGAAATAATGTGTGATAGTGTTGATGAAATGTTATTCAATTTTATATCCACGAAAAAATTACTGGCGTTATATTGATGTTTCGATTTCGGTTTCGGCCGAAACTGAGACGGAGGCCGAAATTCGGTTTCGGTTTCGGCCGTAAAATGTAGCTTCACTGGCTCCTTGTAACTCGATAAGCGTTAATCTGATCCTAAAACAATTCCAATGTAAGTCACCCCTGCAGTAAGGATGATGAAAGTTTTGGTAGAATAGATATAAAAATCTAGTACTACTTGGCCCCTCTGAAACTTGGAAGGTACAGTGAAGTTGTTGTCAAATTTTGTAATAGAACAAAGTTATTCGAAAATTGATTCAGTACCGATGAAAAAGCATAATTTCAAAACGTATGCAAAAGTGGCAACTTGATTTAATTATTGTGAAAAAAAATTAACGCATTGCCACTCAATGAATGGTTCTTGGTATCAAAATGGTACAAAAGAAATGGAAAGATGCTAAAACATAGTCATTTTTGATGTCACCGGTATATTACTCCAAGACGTAGGCTGAAGATATGGAATGAGCATTTGAGCACTCAGTCCAAATATACTATTCGCAGGTGAAATTTGAACACTGATAAAAATGAGGCAGAACTAGAGACAATAATAAATGAATCCATTTGCCATAATTAGTTTATAATACGAATACACTCCTTTAGCCTACGCGGCATGATCGTAATATGGTTGTTAATAAAATGTAGAGATACAGTCTAGCCAAGCTGCCCTCGCAGCACGTTCCAGTCGATGGATTGGATAAATCTTGAATGTAGCCACCCATCCAATCCTAGACCTTTTCAATTGGCGATAAATTGGGTGATCGTGGAGGCTGGGGGAGCACCCTACCCTGCGAATACCCCTTTTTCCCTGGGTGTTCGGATTTCACTTGAGAGTAGTACAATTTTTATAATAAAGTACAGTAACTGGCTGTAAGACTTATATAAAAGTATAGGGTGTCGCCACTCTCCAAATCTCGTCAGCAGTTGCTGACATTGTGCGGTGACATACGTCTTTTGAAAAACGCATGGTTTGGAAATATTTTTTTTTACTATCACACTATTTCTCAGGCCTATGCCATAAGAAGGAAAATAAGAACAAAACTTTTACTTTGACTGTAGTACTAGGAGCTGTAACAGTTACTCAGTTTTCTTCGCCTACTTTTTGAGCAGCAAATGCTCTGCTATGCGTTTTGAAATAATATTGGGAAAAACGTGACTTCTTTCATCAATTCAACTATTTATGCAAGTAAAATATGCTTTTGCACATAAATTACGCAGAAAAGTTTCCGCTATTTCTAAAGAAACGTGTAAGAAACGATGTAAAATTCATTGAATTCATTACTCTGGTTTCATATGCCAAAAATTCGACTAGTCCCACCTTCAGACAAACCAGTCAAACTGCATCTGATACGTCATGCTGATGCGAAATTGTTTTTAATTTCATACAGTTGCAACGCTAAGAAAAATGCAGCGGAAGCAGTTTTATATAGTAATTCCATGTGACAAGAATAACGTGGGCTCTCGTAATTCACTCATTAATTTAAATGTAAACTGTTTCAGGTCGATTACAACAGAATAATCTAGTTGTTCAATTGATATCTTTCTTTTCGGGTCAGTGTTAAGTTTCTGCACACTTTTGGATGTTTATTCAACAACAACGACTATATAAAGAACTTATGTAACTTCTAAAATCCAGTCAATCGCAGACAAGTTCCGAAAGATGCTCCTAATCAGTATTAGTGCCTTGGTCATTTTGGAGATGACGTTTGTAACTGCGAACCATCCCAGTCACCATACAGGAGGACCATATCCTCCAAAGGGATGGAAGCCTAGCGGACCTAAGTTCGAAACCCCTGAGACGTCCGTGCCACCAGTTGGTTCTGAGCATAGTTCAACACAGCCACCTGTGAACCCTTCTTCACAGACTCCATTCAAGGTAAAACTTAGCAATAATCCCTTAACTTAGTAGGGAATCCTGGCGAGCGCTTCTAGTAAGTTATCTTGGATTGATTTCGAAACACAGTAAATATCTCTATGAATCTAAACATCAATATTATTAGAAAGTGATATCTTTGTATACGTGGTGATACAAATAATGGCAGTCTGAGGGCTTATTGACATATAGAATTGCACTGAATGTTATGCACCCAGCCTATTTGCTGCTAGCTTACCTCGCGTTTCGTGTCTCGTTAATGTTTATTTACCTATTTATTCGTATATTTGGTAGAAATGTTGGTGAGATTTTGTGAGTCCATTATGTGCTGATTTATGAAATACAAGCAGTAGGTATAGTAGATAACTTTGTGACTCCGAAAATCATGACCAGTTAACGAAAAACAAAACTTTTGTTTATTAAGTGATACAAAAGAGTTGGTGTATCAATTTCGTACTAATCTATACTCCTAATACTGATCTATGGGCTGTTTGACTCTACTCGAAGATTTCCTTGGATATCCTTAAAAGTATTTCAGAAAAATGAGGTTTTCCTCGTCACCCTCATTCATCCAGCAATCTGACGAGGTTTTTGAGTCATTTTTATCTCAAAGAACAAAACCTAACTGTTTGTGTTAAATGAATGTTACACTGTAAGCATTTTTAGGACTAACTACCTTTAATAAGATGCCTCAAGCTATATAATTGTGATTTCTATATTTCGAAAACCTTATTTGCTGCTTAAAAAATTGTAAGGAATAGAAAAAGTAACCCGTAGGTCTACATACATTATTTGCAAAAATTAACCTAGGATTTTACTAAAATCATAATTTTATCGCGTTTCTGTGACATTTTTTCTCCTAAGAGAATAACATTTCTCATATCTACATTATCTGCAGTATTTGGGAAGCTAATATTTCGGAGGCAAATGACACATATGCTAGAATTCTTGTAGGGCAAAAAGTAGTCTTACTCATGAAAAAAATTGCGGACTTGCGGAGCTCCAAACGCAAATAAAGAAGAATCAATGGAGAAATTGAAATTGGTTAATTATGATTGAAAGGGACGTACAAGTCCGTGGGAGACGCCTTTTTGAGAAAGCTTTTAAACATCATTTTATTTTTAACTGTCTGATTTATTGTCACTTAGACTTTACTGATAATTGAAAAATCCAGATCATCTAAGCTCTATCCTCTAAACACAAGTTGCGAGAAGGCTGTGTGATTCTGTTTTTAGAGCACATCTGTCTTTACAGAAATTCGGCAAAAGGATTGAAGTACTCCTTCTTTGAGCGGAACGGCTTTTTATATACTTTTTTATTTACTAGCTAAGCTCAATCTTTGTATTCCAAGGCTAGAAATACTCATCAAGCTACACTTTATTGTAATGATTATCATACTGACAATTTATTAAAGTATCTTTTGTAAACCATATGCTCTCAGTTCATTTTTGCATTCCATTTTTAAGAATTATCATATTCATAAATATCTGTACCACCATAATTATTTGTTAATTAATATTAAAACCCATATGTTTATATACCTCGATTACCTGTTAGGAGTATACAATAAATAAATAAATAAATAAAATGCTTTGCCTTGTTAAGGGGCCTGGGTAAACACAGTTATACATACTATGTATGTGCTATGTAAAACACGAATTCCAATTTCCAACAGAACTCGCTTGTTTTTCAAACTACATACACAGTATTTCAGAAGGTATAATAGACCTTAATGAATGACATCTATTTTTCATTTTTTCAAAAAAGTTTTTTATGTGCAAGAAAACTTGCAATGCAAAATCATACATTCTTCAAATGTCTATAATTTAACAACAAAACACCATATCAAAAAAGGCCAAAACAGTGACAAAGCGCAAGCTTTTTTCTTCAATTTGCTTTTTCAATCATTACTGTAGGTTTAAAGGTAACACCGGGAGCTTCGAAATGCGAAATTCATTTCTATAGTGACCTTTGGACCTTACCTTTGGACCTTTTGACCCTATCTTTGGATTTTTGGTCTTATCTCCCCTCATCTTAGACGCACACTGGAAAAAGGAACAGGCGACCACGCCTCCTCGCTAACACGGGTATACGTACTTTCTTAGATCCTCAATTTCGCGCGGTATACCCTAGACCCTTAAGTGTGGAGTGAATTTATTTTGTGACCTTTTTCTTCTAGGAATATGGACCACCACATAACAAACCCATAGTTCAGACTGAGCAGACAACAATCAAAGTCGAGGAATCCTCAACCGAACCCAGCGGTGACAGCGAAGAGGTAGAAATAGTCAATGATCTCAATGAACTCAAGAGGAAAAGAAGGCAAAAAAGTGCAAAACTTGAAGATGTCGAAGAGTTTGACGTAACAACCAATCTGCCATTGGCGATTAGCAAAAACGAGGGTTTGTCGCCAACTACGAAAGACATGGGCACTTATTATATCTACCATCCAAATGGAGTGCTGCAGAAAATCGTCTATTCAACCAAGAATGACAGAATCAACATGGAATTTATCGCTAGGTTGAAATACGAAAATGTTATATCTATAGAGGATCCATTGTATACCTATGACCCAAGTAATTTTATGTTGCAAAAAATACACTAGATTTTATACTTTTGTACTGTATAACTAGTTTAACCTAAGAGTGCTGAAAAATAAGTGGTAAATGTCGTTATTCTCTTAGTGAAAGTCATTGCTCCCATTTAATGCTGTTTTGTAGTAGAAAGATTTCAAAGGTTCTTTCAAGTAAAGCTAGCTTATGGTCACTTTCAGTCAAATCACAGAAATCGAAGTACAGGGTGGGGCATAGAAAGCAAGTGTTCTTGGTTTGAGTGATACTCATATATTGCAAAGAAGAGGTGTGGATGTCAAAGATTTGTGGTTCCAGCAAGATGAGGCCACGGCACACGCCGCCAGAGCATCCATGGCTGTTCTTCACCACCTGTTTCCAAATCGTTTAACGTCGAGGTTTGGTGCCATTTCATGATCTCCTCGGTCTCCCGACTTATCAATTTGTGAATTTTTTATGGGTGTAACTCAAGCCACGTGTTTAAATGGCCAAGCCCCGTACGTTAGACGCAGAGAAGGAAGCGATTCGCCATGAAATCTCTCGAAAATCAACAGAGACATGCTGGAAACAGTGGAGTGCAGTTTTCGTGAACGGCTGCATCATATGCCAGATGTAATTTTTGCACTTAGATATTTCAAAATGGTTTATTATCAGCTATGTTCTACTACCAATATTTTTTTTTTCAGAGTAAAAACTAATGACTTTATGATTATTCCAAAAATACTTGATTCCTATGCCTCACCCTGTATATCAGTGACATACGTTTTCTTGTATTCATAAATATAGTTTAAAAAACTGAAAACAGGCTTCAGACCAAAAATTTTAAAATAATTTCCAAAACAAGCTTGAAACAATAATGAACGAAAAATCGAGCTCCCGATGATTTTTCACAATAATACTAGTATTTTTCGTTCATTGCTGTTTTATACTTAATTTAAAATTAGTCACATTCTCATCAATTATTTTTTAAAAATGCGTTTTTTTGTTTTTTTTTAAACTACAACACTTATTTTTAATTTTCCAGCTAAATTTATCATATGAGTGTGTTTTTTAGTTTTTTAATATTTATGAACAATGAACAATTACTTTTGATCAATATTCATGGTATAATCATCAATTACTATTACCTCATAAACGATAATTAAAACTGTCGACTTGCCTTTCACAAAAATACCAACTCCCAAACAGTTGGATGTCACGCCTAGCTTAAAAGCTCTAGTCGCTAGGCCTCTGTATAGTATTAACAAACGTTACATCTTAACATCTCTTAGTCAGCGGTGCGACGGATTTGAGACCGTCAAAATCGTTTTGGCTGCAAAGTTGGAGAATTCAATATTCGGCTCGACCTCTTGATCGAAAGGAGAGTAACATGCTCACAAACATACAGGTAGCTAATGAAAGCGTGTTAAGAATATCGTCATACTAGAAGTTACTACAGCCAACTCTGTACTATTCTTATAACATATTTTGATGATTATAGTATATAACAAATATTTTAAGATCATCTTGCATCAGTGGTCTGATAATTTGCTTTATAAACTAAGTAACTAGAGTAGCTGTTACTAACTGTAGCTGTTACTAACTATGCCATTGATTATTGACTCATATCACTGCGGGGGATACAGAGGAACATACCTCACTAGACAGTCATCATCATCATCATAGTCACAATGTCTTGACAGACATGTCGTGAACTCGTAAAATGCATTAAGTCGGAGCTAGAGTATTGCCGACACGAATATTATCAATAGTTTTGAGAGCTGTAGCTCGCCATCGTTCGCGATTAACTGTCAGTTCAGTGGTGCTCTTGAAACTTATATCCAGCAACTGTTTTGTCGTGTCCACCCAGCGTGTAGGGAACGGACACGGCGCCGCCCACTCGGGGCGTGACCCTGAACTACAAGTTTCTCCATATTATCGCTTCTGTGAATATGTCCGAAGACTGTAAACATTCTCGTCGACACAATGGAGGATAGTCTCTTTGAAGTACCGAACTCATCCAGTATGGAAACATTAGTTCGATGGGCGGTATAAGGAACTCTCAGCAATCTCCTCCACATCCACATTTCAAAAGCATCTATGCGAGCTCGATCTGCCTTTTTAACAGTCCAAGTTTCCGAGGCATACAAAAAATATGGAGAACACAAAGGACTGAATCAGCGACATTTTGGTAGCTTTAGTGATGTTATGGTCACGCCATATTTTAGTAAGCTTTGTCATGGCCACACGTGCCTGTTGAATATGCCGTCGAATCTCATTTTCACAGCTACCCAAATTGTCGGTCAAAGAATCGAGGTACACAGAACTTTGAACTACTTCACAACGACCTATTGACTTTATTTCTCGATGATTACCATGCTCTCTATCTACGATCACAACCTTGGCCTTATTGTAGTTAATACCAAGACCATATGCTGCACTGTGCTGTTCTAAGATGTTTAATAGAGCTACTAGTTCTTCCTGAGAAGCGGCAATAAGGGTTGTATCGTCAGCAAATCTTAAGTTGTATATTTTGCTTCCACCAATAGTTATACCGCCATTCCAGTTGTCCAATACCTGTCTCATCACAAATTCAGAGTAAATGTTAAACAACATCGGAGATAATTCACATCCCTGCAGGGGATACAGAGGAGCATACCTCACTAGACAATGGAAGGAACAAGATTCATGGAATCTCAAGTACTGATAACCGCCCATCCAGAAGATCAAATCCAAGAAAGTACTGTAAAAATACTCAAATTTGGGTGTAACGGTGCATGTTTTATTGAGCGATCTTTGTAATGGTATGTTGAGCTACCACATGTATATCATTATTCCTGCTGCTATTAATCTTCCAAATATTTTAATGGGACCATAAGTGAAAAATGACCCCTTGTATGTTGACACCAAGCACAACAAAGAAAAATGATTACAATCTGATTTTCACTTTCATCCATCAATCGTGCATTGGCATTTTCAACACCTCACTGCTGGTCGATCCGTACAATATATGGCCTACATATTTATTATATAACTTGACATTCTCACAATTAATCTTGTCTGTTGTGGGGCTTATAATATAGATAGACGCATACACACAATCAGCTTTTGACAACCAAATGTTTTGAGAAAAACACCTTCAAGCTTTAAGTAGACCAATTATTTTCCGATGGAGTATCGATAACAATATACACATTGTCAAATATATCAAAGCTAATAACCTTTAACAGATGTAGTCTAAGATCCAAATATAGAACGACCTTCACCGAACTGGTTAATGGATGAAAAGCATTTTATATTAAATTTAATATGTTGAAAAACATATCGCGAGTGGGTTGGCTGAAAAATTTCAGTCCAGGATAGTTAAATATTGAAAAATTAATTTTTTTTAAACATTTCACTGGTTTGGTTAATAGACAAATGACATACCAGCCGAAAGTATGAAGCCCATAGAATGTGCAAACGTTAGGTTGGCTACGTTTTTCCCGTCCCAACTATAGGGTAGGCAGGTATAAACAGGTAAATGAATAATAGTAATTTGCATCGGTGTGATTAATGCATGAAACTTACATCAAAATAAGGATTATTTTATTACAAACACGTCGATATAGGGTTGTCTGCAAAAACTCAGTCTGGAATTCCGGTTGTCGAATTTTAAAGATCAAAATATTGCTGCCAATGAATACGTGCGCCAGAGAGGTCCGAGCGAACTATCCCGTGTATTAACAAAGGACGCAGCATAGCAGCTGCGTGTAGCTCGGCCATTGAATTAAAGAGAGTGCGCATGTTATGTGTCCGTGAAATTGAAATGATTTATTTAAATGAAACATGATCAAAAATGTATACATTTATGAATCTTCCATGTCATTATTTCATAATTAAAAAAATTTAAAAGATGTATTTACTAAGATAGTTTTGAAAGTTAAATTATTATGCACCGTATTCTCACCAAGAAAGTTATTAAACTCATCATTATATTTTTTACCCAAAGCAGTCACTTTTTTGTAGCACGTGGTATGATCACCTACAAAATCGAGTGATGCATTGGTTAACTCAACGCCACTGTATTTAAAATTTATCTTTTTACGAAAAATTTCAACGAACAGCTTTTATACGTTTCATCGTTAAAATCAAGAACATCGTCGTCGGAATTGCATAGAAAACACTTTTTAGCCACTCTTTATCACAATTTAATGTTTATAAATAACAACAATCAGTATAGTAGTAGTAGCACGCTTTTTCAATCCAGAAGAATAAGGCAAACTGTTCCAGTACAATGATGCACCGCATTTACGAGTGTTAATACACGGGATAGTTCGCTCGGAGCTCTCTGGCGCACGTATTAACTGGCAACATTATTTTGATCTTTAAAATTCGACAACCGGAATTCCAGACTGATTTTGTGCAGACAACCCTATATCAACGTATTTGCAATAAACTTATCTTTATTTTGGTATAAGTTTTATGCATTAACTACACCAGTGCAAATTACTATTATTGGTTTACCTGTTTATACCTGCCTACCCTATAGTTGGACGGGAAAAACGTAGCCAACCTAACGTTTGCATATTCTATGGGCTTCATACTTTCGATTGGTATGTGATTTGTCTATTAACCAAACCAGTGAAATGTTTAAAAAAATAATTTTTCAATATTTAATTAATCATATCCTGGACTGGAATTTTTCAGCCAACCCACTCGCGATATGTTTCTTAACATATTAAATTTAATATAAAATGCTTTTCATCCATTAACCAGTTCGGTGAAGGTCATCTTATATTTGGATCTTCTACTAATGTTCAAACCATAATTACTGCGCAAAAAAGTTTAGGCTCCAAATACGGAAGCAGACTATTAAACATGGGAAGAGCATGGGGATTGAAACCCAATATCCTGCAGTTCATGTACACGGGTTGAGAGCTCTCTCAACCCGTAGAGGCTGCATCACAAACAAAAAAATTTCACAGAAATGTAACCGACATCTGAAATTAACACAACTGGAGGTGGTTTAGATTAAAATAAACCGAAACGTAGCGAAGAAAAATTATAGTTTCAATCGTTGATCGACACCCATGAAAAACAACCATGAAAGATACATGTAGGTATATCAATATTTATGAGTAGCACGAAGGTACAATTGTATGTGATTTCAATAAATCTAAATTTAATTATACCCTTATTTGTACCTACATGTGGACCGTGTGTACATGAGATTTATTGTGCAAATACCCATTCAAATACGTGTATGTAACATTGAGTTCCGGGAAAATACACTGACTGATTTATAACGTATTTCCCCTTTCTCTCTAAATTGACATGAATGTTGAACCACAATGATTAATTTCATGATTTCTACATATTGAGTGATTATGAGAAAGAACTTGCAGTGTGTATTTATGGCTTTATGAAATGAATGAAACGTTGATGATAGCAACACATAGACGAAGTACCACTACGTCAAATTTATTTTGAATATGAAGTCAGATGCATATAGTTTAAGGACGGGTTCTCACGATCCAGTTTCGCTGAATCAGTTTGACTGGTTCGGTGATACTGAACAGATAATGAACGTGTGAACACCTTTTCAGTGAAACTGATCAGTGGGTTTGTGTTTTCAGTCAAACTGAAAGCCAGTCCTACTTTTCATTCAGTTTGACTGAATCAGTATTGAAAGATGGATGCAAACATTACTTTTATTAATGCTAAATAGGTTAAACTGATTCATGAAGACTGAACAGTGTGAACAAACCTCGCTTTCAGTAATACTGAATCAGTCGAACTGATTGAGCGAAACTGAATCGTCTTAAGACGGGCTCTCACGATTCAGTTTCGCTGAATCAGTTTGACTAATTCAGTATTACTGAAAGCGACGTTTGTTCACTCTGTTCAGTTTTCATGAATCAGTTTAACCTATTTAACATTAATAAAAGTAACGTTTGCATTCATATTTTTTCTAATGATTTATTGTTCTTTTTGACATACGTTATAAATATATATAGAACTCGTCACACAAGAGAGACAAAGTCAAATTAAACACAAACAAAACAACACTAAATAAAAATATGTATAAAACTTTCACACAACTTGTATAGGACTGTACTAAAAGAAGAAAGAGACAAACAAAGTCACATATATAAATACAAACCAAAAAAGCCCTAAATTAGAAAAAACTCAGAAGTGGAGTAATAACATTTTTCAATAAAAAATTGCTTCACCTTTTTTTTGAACATTTGTGAATTGTTCGTATTTCTAACATCTGCTGGTAAATTATTAAAAACTTTCAGTCCTAAATTGTTTGGTGATTTTCTAGAAATATCATATTTCATGAAAGGTACATGTAACTGATCACATTGCCTTGTATTTCGTCCATGAATGTCTTTGTTCTTCATAAATTTTACTAACCTAGTTTTAATACTGATTCAGTCAAACTGAATGAAAAGTAGGACTGGCTTTCAGTTTGACTGAAAGCACAAACCCACTGATCAGTTTCACTGAAAAGGTGTTCACACGTTCGTTATCTATTCAGTATCACTGAATCAGTCAAACTGATTAAGCGAAACTGAATCGTGAGAACCCGTCTTTAGGGCAAAGTGACCGCTTGCATGTACCACAGCATACTAAACAACCAGCAGAAACCGCGAAACAAACCATCAAAAAATAATCAGCCTCCGCGAGATATATTTTAAAATTTACGCCAATCTAGCCCTATATAGAACAAAACCAGAATGACCCGTATTCAGTATCAAAAAAATGCCAAAACTTCTTTTCTAATTTCTAGCTATTTGAAACATTTTTCTATAAATCTCGACGAAGATGGGTCAATCCGGCATCAGACGTATAACTGTAATTTTACTGTGTTCCTTTTTGCAACCTTCATTTCTCAAGTTTCAAAAGTATTAGAAGTTAATCATTTGGTAAATATCGGAAAAATGAAGGACACCGGCTGGAACCATTTATTTGAAATTTGTTAATCAGATGAATATGTGACTGATACTGTACACGTTCAACGAATTCTTGTGCGCGTCTTATTAAAGACGCTATCCACTCTGGTAGGGACTGTTTGAATCGCTTTGTAAACAAGTTTTTGGTATCAAAAGGTAGAAGCGTTGTATCATTTTGGCGCTAAATTGAGATATGACCGCCGCATGACTGATTTGTTTGGTTTGGGAATTATTGTGGCACCTAGCCTATATCTAGTGTTGTGGTTGTGTATATACATATATTTTGGTCTCGTAATATCATTGGTCGGGTACATTGTTATTTTGTTAAACATTAATATTAGAATAGCTTTTACTTCCGATACACACCGATAGGTGAGGGGAGTATTGTTATCGCGAAAATTATCGATTTTGAGATAATATGCTTTGTGAGCATTGGAAACAACATTGACATTGGACGCGCTACATAAGGAGGATCCTGCACTTGGTAACGCATCAGGAACGATCTGGGTTCAATGGGAATTCCCGTGTCGGACAGATCCTTTGGGCTGGCCCGACAGGTATAATATAACTATAACATCATTAAATGCTCATTTTGTTACCTCATATTTTTTATATTTTGTATAGATTTGCCAGTCGTATCTAGACACGCTGTAAAAAGCATGTCGTCTTCTTCAGATGACGACTTTGATGCGTGAGAATCGTTGTTTACTAAATTGAAAAGGAAAAAAGTTGGTATACATACGCTTAATCATGAAAGAACAAAATAAGGAGAATATCACCATTTACTGCAAAGTTTAAAGAATGGTAATAAACGATTTTTTCAATATACCAGAATGATCCTGGATACGTTTAAATATATTTTGGACAAAGTGGAATATCTCAACAAGAAATGGTGCAATCTCGACTCCGCCGACACCCACCACTCCCCCGTATCTCTCTGATTTCAGTCATCCAGAGAGATCTAGTCGGAACCGTGGTGTAGTAGTATCGCGTCGGCCTAGAATGCCAGAGACGCTGGTTCGAATCCAGCCGGTACCCTTGATTTTTCCGATTTTTCTGCCAACCAAATGATTGGAATTATCTCCCTTTTGCGGAATAAGCAAGCACCTTTCATAATAGATAGATAGATAAATATGCTTTATTGTCTAAGAATTTACAAATTTCTTATTGACAAAGCTGTAACAACAAAATGTGGAATATTCACTAAACCTTGTCATGGAACTCATCTAGTGTGTAATAAGGTTTTTGAAATAGGAAACTTTTAAGTTCTTTACGAAAAACTTTTAAATCTTTTTGAATTTTAAAAGAATTAGGAAGTTTGTTGTAAATCTTCAATCCATTGTATATAATTGAATCTTTAACCAGTGCTGATTTGGGGGTGATTAATTTAAAATCATTCTTTTGTCTTATACTGTATTCTATATTTACGGTCTCAAATTTTGTTTTATTTTTGAATATTAATGTAGCCGTTTCCAAAATAAATAGTGCAATTATGGTCATAATTTTGTATTCTAAAAATAGTGGCTTGCATGAAGTTTTATGTCTACTCTTGGCGATGCATTTAACTGCTCGCTTCTGTAAGACTAACCATTTATTTAAGCAGGTATGAGAACAGACACCCCAAAATGGTACTTTGGAATAATGCAAAATAACAATTTTTGGTGGTGTTTCTTCCAAGAGTTTCTCTAACTGTTCTTAGTATGTAAGTTACTTTAGCTATGAAAGATATGAAATTCAATTTTTGATCAATAATTAGACCTAAGAACTTCATGCTGCATGTTTGATGTAATTGTTCGTTGTCTAAGTAAATCACGTCAAGTAAGCATTCGAAAGTCATGAATTTGGTTTTCGAGATATTAACAGATAAAAAATTGCTGTCACACCATCTTTTGATTACAATTAAATCATCTTCAATTTGTTCTTTTTAAATCGTGTATGTCATTATCATGCCACAGTATTGTAGTGTCATCTGCAAATACAGTGAATTGACCACTTATTTCTAAAGTCATTAGGTTATTAATGTGTACCAAAAATATTAGAAGTTAATTATAATAGTTGTTATTTAAGTTCAATAGCTTGAAATACATAGCCGTATATGACTCGTAAATGTTGTTTGCACCATTTTTCGTGAATAGTTGCGAATCCTCACTGAAAAACGTATGTAAACCTCTTCGAGGAAACAGCTTTCCAATGCAATTTTTATCATCGTCTAACGGCTTTGCGTTTCCTGCCTCCTTTTTGGAGTTCATATCCATTACGGGATAGAAGTTATACATAATTTATGACAGTCGGTTATTCCATACGTAGAGCTGCTTCTAAAACTGCGGCGCCGTCTCGATAACTTTTTTGCTGGAAACCTCTTTGTAAATTTTGAATAACTCGGTTTAGACGCATCAACCTACGCTCAGTTGTGTGGATTGTTAGCTATCCAAGTTTATTACATAATAAGAAGATTTACTTAAGGTTATTCACAGAAGCACTTCCCCCCTGGTGGGGGTGGATTAGAATATCTCCCATCGTATATCCTGCGTGTCGTAAAAGGCGACTAAAGGGAATCGAACTACTGTCGGTATAAACAGTAACCTCTTCTCAACCAACAGCTTTGGGTCGACGAGTTGAGAAGAGTCAGGATACCTTCTTGTCCTTGTGGTAAGAAATCGTCCCTAATGGCGGATGAACCAGTAGATACCATCTGGTAAACGGCATAAGGTTGCAGAAAGCAAATGGGAAACTACTGCATTAAAGATCTTCAAGATATCGCAAGAGAAAATCGTAAAATGAGTAAATGCACTTTACGAGTTTACAACATGTCTGTTAAGACATTGCGACTATGATGATGATGATGACAGAAGCACTTTGATCGACCGACTTTTATTCTGATTTCACAATATTGCTTCTTAAACCTATAGGTGAGGGGAGTACTGTGATCGCGAAAATGTTTGGGCGTTTTAAAATATCAACATAACGTACAACACACAATTTGTAAATCGGTGCATGGCTGAGTAATTAGCAGAAAGCAAAGAATCTCAAATATTCGTCAAACTTCGTTTTTAGACGTTTTCAGGGTTCCTGACCATTTTTTGTGGGAGTGAGAAGGGTGGTTGGGGTGGTTACGGTACGGGAAAAATGTGTTGTTTTCATAATAAGCTGTCCATTGACATGTGAAAGAATGACCTAGCGGCATAATACACTTATTTGGGGTCATCCAAACATTAGAGAATGAATGAATGAATAAGGACCAGCACGGAACGTGGCTGGTGCATAGGCCACACGATGGGCCCTTTTGCGCCCCTATCCGCGCTAGTTCCTAAGACCTGCCCTTTTGGCAAAGGCAAGTACATTCTTGGGTCCTATCCGTTTTATATCTATTGGTTCCAAGATACTTGAGCCCAGCATAGTCTGCCTGTGATAACCCAGGGTTTCACAGCGACACAAGATGTGTGCCAAGGATTCTTGCTCTTCACCACACCACGTGCACGTTGGGTCGTTGACCACCCTCATCACGAACAAGTGACGCCTGAAGGTGTTGTGACCCGTTAGTAGGCCTACTAGCAATCTCAAGTTACTCCTATTCAGAGAGAGACAAAATCGTCCTATTCTCTCTGCAGGCCCTGCAAATAGTTCCCGAGCTTAACGGAGATGACCAGAGATGTTGTTCCATCTCAGAGAGTATTGATTCTGGATCCACTCTCCAGTTGTTTTCCTAATTAAGTTTGCAGATAGTCCTAAGGCTAGTTCCAGGCCCACAAAACTGTTGCCGGATCCCATCCTGGCCAGATGATCCGCCATTTCGTTACCCTTTACCTCAACGAGCCCAGGTACCTACATCAGTGATACCTTGTGTTTAGCTAAGATGTCGTCAAGAGCCCTCCTGCACTCCAGGACCAGTCCCGACGTTATTTTCCAAGCACTCAGTGCTTTGATGGTTGCCTGACTGTCAGAGCAGATAGTAATCCGCCTCCTAGACCGGTCAATTTCCCGAATACGATTTACACAAGCAAGTATCGCATAGATCTCAGCCTGTAATACTGCAGTGTGCCCCCCAAGAGGGAGTGAAAGTCTTGTATGGGGTCCGTAGACTCCCGAGCCCGAGCCCTCTCTAGCGAGTGAACCGTCTGTGTACCAGACCTGAACAACATTAGAGAAACCAAGACACTTAGAATTTTCTGACGTTCTGTATTGGGTAACGTGGACATCATTGAATTGATTTTGATGAAATTTTGACACAGTATTACCACCATAACGAGAACAGAACACGCGTATGGTTTTTAGAAATCAGGTCAGTGACGGCGCAGCAGTAATAAAAAACTAAAAATATAAAAAAAGATCAAACTCCGTTTTTAGGCGATCTTTAGATTCCTGACCATTCTCGACATTTACTCCCACAAATACAGGGTGTGAATTTGAAAACTTCCACCCCGGATTTATCGAAAACCACTAATTAAAAGAAAAATCGCCGATACTCGCCAAATAGTGCAAGAGTTCAGTTGTATGAACAAATAACTACAGCGATTAGTGCTAAAACCATTTGTATAAAGAATATCTGCCTCTCTCATGAACAAACATTTTATTTAAATGAATCTGTTAATAAGCATAGCTACAGGTATTGGAGCAATGAAAATCCTGATGCTTTTAAAGAAGGGCATACCCAGTGCTCCCAAAAAATTAATGTATGGACAGGCATTCTAAGAAACAAAGTGATTGGGTCATTTTTTCTTTATGGAAATTTATTTTGGTATGCTGGACGACGCGTTTCTAGATAAATGGAATGGGCATACAGGACCTATAGAATGTCCTGCTCGATCTCCTGATTTGACGCCATTAGACTTTTTTCTATGGCACCATTTAAAATCTACAGTATCCGCGGTACTCTTACATTTAGTTAGATGGATATAAAAATTGACGCCAACAATACTACCCTCCAACTATGATGTGAGACGTAAAAAAATGAATATTAATACACTTTACATACCCCACTTTATGCGGGCGCTTCATGATTTTCAAAATGACCTAATAATATACACGGACGGTTCGAAAACTCAAAATGGTGTTGGAGCAGCAATTGTACCAGGAAATAGAGAATTTATATGGACGATCGATAAAATAGCAAGTATATTGACCCCTGAATCGTTCGCAATTTGGCAGGCACTACTCTTCTTCGGATTCTCCAGTAAGGAAAGATGTGTCATAGCGACTGACTCCCTCAGTATGGTACATGCAATCATGAACAGATTCACTAAGGATCCATGTATTCGGAGGATCATAGAGCAGTGTGTTTCGCTACAATCAGGAAATAAGCAAGTCCATTTCATCTGGGTACCAAGTCTTAAAGGCATATCAGGGAATGAGAGGGCAGATCTGCTTGCCAGGCAAGCATCTGACTGTTGATGGGGGTATACCAATTCCATTGTACGGTAAAATTAAAGCCATCAAACTAGCGACTGGGCAGATCTGGCAGAATGAATGGAATCAGTATGGTGGCTACCTGAAGCAAATTAAAACTCAGGTAGCCAAATGCGGGTATCCGAAAAACCTGACTAGACATCAGCAAGTTGTGTTATGTAGACTGAGGATCGGACATACAAACTTGACTCATCTATATATCCTCAGTGGCGATGAAGCACCATATTGTGAGACATGTGGAGAACGTTTAACAGTTAAACATATTATTCTGTCTTGCCCTACCTTCCAGATACATAGGCACATGTTACAGATTGGAACAAAGCTTGAAACTGTCTTGTCGACCAACCCTGAGGCAGTAGAAAAGCTGCTGCTTTTTCTCAGAAATATTAAAATACACCTGAAAGTCTGAATCGTTTAGTTTATCGATAAAATTTATCAAAGCAGCCAATGACCCTAGCAGTCGACGCTGCCTAAACAAAAAAAAATTATAGTATCAAAGTAAATGTGACGCGGTACAATCGTTAACAACTTCGCTTTATATAACAGAAGAAATATTTTCAAACATTAAAAGCGGATATATAAGCAATTTATGCAACAATTCTGTCTCGTCTTACGTCAAGTTCCATCAATATTTTGTAGTTGTTATCGGCAACTACAACCATTGTCGCAGCTTCCGCATTCTGTTTACATAAAATTATTCCGTCTCATTTAAGTTGGTCAGGTAGTTTGTTCCACAACAAACTTTTGAGAAAGTTCCGAAGTCCTACGATAACTCTCAAGAAGTTGGCGCAGTCAGTCTGTCGCTGCGCTGGTACCCAGCAGAATCGTAACAAATAAATAAAACAATAAAGTATATATGTTATTCAGTAAATTTTACAATACTTTAACTTGCCCGCAGCTCGTCTGTACTGACTGCTGTTTGCACAGAAAAAAATACTATTGCGTTTCCAATTAATTGATAGTATTTGGATGTTTTTCCATCGCTTTAATCCTTATATTCGAAATATTCACAGGTACGCCAATAAATTCAAAATAATTTTATATTCGCTCTAACAATATGTATAATCCTTCTTATACCAGTATTGATATATAATGCAATTAAAACATCATTTTGTTTTAGAAATTTGCCCTATGTTTCATTAATTTAAGCAAAGCATACAATCTATTCAATGTCCAAAAATTATTGCTGCAATAGCAGTTCGTGATAATTCATCTGTTAAAAATTTATTTTGTTTCAATGGCCCTTGTCGTTCGCTGAACTATAATCAGTATTCGGCGAGACTGATGTCCCGATTCAATGAACGTAAGAATCAAGAAAGGGGGTTTTCTCAGTGCTACTATCGCCGCGAACACGCCAACATGGACGAGGTTGTTCCGTTGTGTTGTTTTGGTGTTAGCCGTGTTGTGTCATCTCGTGGTGTTGCGTATTGCATCAGCAATTGTGTGATTTGAATCTATCCAGTTATATATTAAATGGAAGACCTACTGAGAAATTGCTAACACCCACATTTGAATGCAGGTATTTACTTATTTCACTTTCTTACTTGCCACTTGCCATCATGGAGCTAGAACATCGCGTGGCATATGGCGTGGTATCATTGGCCCATATTTTTTTTGAGAAAATGGGGTCACTGCTACAGTAACTCTAAACGTTACATGCATATGATGAATACCTTTTTCATATCTGAATTGCAAAGAAGAGGTGTGGATATCAATTTGTGATATTTTTCTATGGAGGTAACTCAAGTCACGTGTTTAAAGGGCCAAGCCCCATACGTTAAACGCAGAGATGGGAGCGATTCGCCATGAAATCTCTCAAAAATCAACAGAGACATGCTGGAAACAGTGGATAGCAATTTTCGTGAACAGCTGCATCATATGCCAGATGTAATTTTTGCACCTAGATATTTCAAAATGGTTTATAATCAGCTATGTTCTACTACCAATAATTTTTCTAGGATAAAAACTAATAATTTTATGACTACTTCAAAAACACTTGCTTATTATGCCCCACCCTGTATATTAGAAATATTACAACGTCTTACACGTACACTGTGTAGGATCAGCTATAAGTATTTCCGATGAAACTCTATTTGTCAGAACTTTCTTTCATAGAATCTACGAAAATTATATGACGGAGTGCACTGTTTGCAGTTTTTCCAAAGCCTTATTCAATATTAAAACTTGTTCGACCCAAAATGGATATCCTTGCTACCAGAAAATTTTTCCATTATACTAGAAGTTTTCCAATAGAAAATGGGATGGTGCAGATCTGAAAAGCAATGCATCTTCACGGGCAGAAGTTCATTTTTCAAACGGTGTCTGTGGAGACAAAATGCGATCCAAGGGAATTTCCACCTACGCGGTAGAACATAAATTCCTGTTTGTCTCCCTCAATGTAGGATCAGGGCTAATCTTATGGAGGTTGAATTTGTCTATGTCTGGAATATCCAGGCAACAACAGAGTTTGAAAAACGTACTTCGTTTGACGTATGCAAAGCTGAAAATTTGTGTAGCATACAGATCTAAGTAGAAGATACTTTTATAAGCGATTTAGATTTCAGCGAAAATCATATATTGTGGGTAAGGACAGTTTTGTGTTCACGAAAAGTATATATTTTCTCAGAATTAAGAATTTATTTACTTTTTGTATCCTGACCGTTATAATCCAATCTTTTTGTAATAAAATCCTGGGATACGGTCAATAATATATTTAAAAAATATATATGTATATGATGGCCAACGTTTCGACGCTAGAAGTGCGTCATCTTCAGGGCGTGTGTGATATATGTATAACTAAAATTAAAAATTGGTCTTGTAAGGATCCAACTATACTTCGTGCAATGAGTACAACAATATTACCATGGAACACAAACATAATCTACAATTTTACAAAACACATTAAAACTTTAAAATCTAAAATTAAAATGCACAGAAAAACTTACACTACATCACGATAGTCTCAAATATTATTGCCGGATGGTGTAGGCTACTTGATACTTATTGAGAGACTAGTGCTATAAAAATTCCTAGCTGGGTGAGAGCATTGATAACATCTACGTTAAAAAATATATACAAAAAGAAGAAAACACATTAAAATTGATTGCGAGGAAAGTAAATATATGCAAATTTAATAAAAGGGACATAGCCTATACTTTCTTCCATCTTACCAATATTTACTTTCCTCGCAATCAATTTTAATGTGTTTTCTTCTTTTTGTATATATTTTTAACGTAGATGTTATCAATGCTCTCACCCAGCTAGGAATTTTTATACCACTAGTCTCTCAATAAATATCAAGTAGCCTACACCATCCGGCAATAATATTTGAGACTATCGTGATGTAGTGTAAGTTTTTCTGTGCATTTTAATTTTAGATTTTAAAGTTTTAATGTGTTTTGTAAAATTGTAGATTATGTTTGTGTTCCATGGTAATATTGTTGTACTCATTGCACGAAGTGTAGTTGGAACCTTACAAGACCAATTTTTAATTTTAGTGATACATATATCACACACGCCCTGAAGATGACGCACTTCTAGCGTCGAAACGTTGGCCATCATATACATATATATTTTTTAAATATATTATTGACCGTATCCCAGGATTTTATTACAAAAGAAACTCAGAATTAAGTGTCTATGAAATTTGAGATCACTCCTGTTGGACCGTTTGTTGCCATTTTGCCAGTTTTTTAAACACAGCTAGATTAGATGAAAGTGCAGCTCAAACGAGAACAAATATGCAAGACCTTCAAGAAAAGCTAAAACACCACCAAGATGAGGCAGTCGTGAATCTGGAAGAAAAGCTAAAGAACCACCAGGACGAGGCAGTCGTGAACCTAGAAAAAACGCTAAGGCTCCACCAAGACGAGACAGTCGCAGGTTTGAAGAGTGGGCAGGAACTGGTAATGACTCGGTTGGACGAGCAGAAGCGCCACCAAGACGAGGCAGTCGCAGAGTTGAAGAGTGGACAGGAACTGGTGATGACTCGGTTGGAGGAGCAGAAGCAAGCTGTAAGCCAAGCATTAGAAAATCAAAACCACTGTATTAGTGCAATTGAGGAGCAGCTAGCAACATCAGAAAAACACGTTGAGGAACAGCTTCAGTAAGTGAAAGATCAGGTCAAAGAAATGGTCAGAGAGGAGCTGCGAAAGTTTAGTGCAGGTGAGCGTAGTTTAACAACTGCATCACCCGCTTTTACTGATAGACACAGTGGCGTAGTAGCAAAGCCCTATCCATACAATGGAAAAACGTCATGGGACATTTATCATATGTAATTTGAAAACATCGCACGTATGAATAATCGAATGAGGAAAAGGCTTGTGTGCTGACATCAATGCTCAGAGATTCTGCAGCAGCTATTTTGGAAAAGCTCTGCTCGTCAGATTTACGTGACTATGATAAGATAACGTCTGCCCTAAAGTTACATTTTGGAGATGCACACTTAAAACAACTGTTGCATGACCAGTTGCATAACCGGACACAACTACACAAGGAAGATTTAACCACATTTGCGTACGATGTCCGTAGCTTAGCTAAACGAGCATTCATCAGCAGTCCCATCGAGACACAGGAATACGTCGCTGCTCGTCAGTTTGTCGAAGGACGTTCAGCGAATCGTAAGGCTATCCAGTTCCAGAACCTTACAAGATGCTTTAGTCATGGCTCCAGAAACTGAAGCTGCCACGAAGGCCACGCGAATGACACGGAGGGTGCGCTCTGTAGAACAAGATGATGAAGCAGAAGTCAGGGCGTTCCAAGAAGAAGAGGTGGTACCTTCCAAAGAAACCCAGTTCGCACCAATCTAGAAGGACCTGAGAAGTTAACGTGCTGGAGATATGGGCGGAAGGGGCACCTTAGAGTAAGCTGTCGCATGCAGCTGATAAAAAGTCAGGAGAGGCTAGTACTAATACTGATAATGAGTCGGAAAACAAAAACCGTTATTACACTGTACGATAATTATAACTGTCGATTTTTCTGAATAAATTTAGCAAAAACACCAACTCCCAAACAGTTGAATGTCACGCCTTTCAAGCTCTCGTCGCTATACCTCTGTATAATATTAACAAACTTTGAGGTATCTGCGCCATCTCTTAGTGAGTGGATACGACTACTGGTCCGCTGGATTTGAAGCCGTCAAAATCGTTTTGGCGGCAAAGTTGTAGCGTTTTATCTTCAATCCGACATCTTAATCCAAAGGAGAGCTACAAGCTCACAAACAAACAAAAATACAGGTAAAGCTAATAAAACAGACTTAAAAAAATTGCGGTATAGCATTTCAGCTGAGGGTTCTATATGATTGTGACATATTGAAAATAATTTTCAATTGAATTTTGGCAAGATTACCGATGATAATTCGATGGATGCTGGTCCTTCAATTGTTTTCAAACTGGTCCTTGTCCAAAGGAACATTTTCGGTCCGACCTCTTAAGCCAAAGGACAGCTGCAAGCTCACATACTGGTGAAGCTGTTAAAAGCGTGTGAAAAATGGAAGTCTTTAATCTTTCGCGGTTTTCTAAGGGCCGATTTTATCAACACAGGAATTTTAACAAAAGTTTTGACCAATCGGAGCAGCCCTTTCAAGAACATGCATCTGTCAAAGTACTTTGAAGATTATTGATTTTTCTTGAAGATGACCTCAAAAAAGTGAAAAATTACATACTTTATATACAATCAAGCATTGCGAACCATATGGTATCTTTTCCGGTCTGATTTTCCATCCTAAATGGGTGAAAAATAGCATTTTCTTGTTCAACAAAAAGTTTAATCTCAACCAATCAGATTCCAGAGAAGCGGTACGTTTGATCACTGGTTTCTTGATGTATCAAATGATATGATGAGAAGAAACTCACTCACCGCATTATTTGGATTAAACAATAATTTACTATCGATAATAATCATAAATACATGCAATAATATCTTTGTTTTATATTAGAAATGGGTAAAAATAGCATTCTGTTACATTTCAAAAGTTAAATAACTGTTTAGCCAAGCTACTCCCCAAGCGTGCTTGTGCATTACTGGTTGCCTATCCAGAACGGCAAAGCTCGCTATTTAGCTGCGTATAACCTTATTTTATGTACAATGTGTACGTTGCACCTTTACATCCTCTGTGAATATTTCTATAATAAAAAACAAACATGCATGCAGTAAATGAAAGATTGATTCAAGTATGGACGTATTTTTCTATAATCCATCTGAGATCTGAGTGACGGAGGTGGGATTTGTAATTTGTAATTATTAAATAAGGTAGTTGCTGTGATTGATACCTACTACTTTTATGATTCTGTCACAAATTATGGCAGTCTGCAATTAGTAATTATACAATAATGATAATATAAACATGAAAGATGTGGCATTAATTTGCAAATCAATCGCTTTGTCCTGATATCCTACTAAGATTTTAATCCGTAAATCACCATGAATTTCTAAAATATTTTTGACAAAAGTGTCATCCAGCTTTAACGTTTTGTTTTCAACATTGATAAAATACTCTTGGATGACAATTATTAACATAGCCCCCAATACCCAATAGAAAGCTTTTGCTAAATAACGTCCAATAGAAAAGCTTTGTCAAAGTCTTTGTTAAAATATGCATTTTGATAAAATTGGGCAGCCTAAAACTATTTCCAACCATAATGAAATATTATATTACACACAATACAAAATTATATTTTTTAGAAATAACAACAGTTATTATTTTAGTTCTACAAACAGACACATTTGGCACAAAACGGCAAAGTATAAAAACACCTCGACTAACAAAGAAAAGCAACAAATGGCAGGCGATGAGATACTATCTCACCCTAGTCCTCCTCATCTTTCTCGCTTGTTTGCGTAGCGTAAACACCCCGCATCATAATCTGTGCAAAAAAATACACTCTCACACATCGAGCAGGACACCCTTTGGTGGTGTTTTCTCCCCAGCAGTTTTCCTTATCGCGTCGTAATGGCCGCCGCAGGCGCCTCGACAGCAAACATTCACCCCCTTCCCCCCCTTATAACCCCCCTCCCCCCCCGCCACCCTGCGGCGCCGCCGGCGCCAGAGCGGTCGAGAGAATTTGTCAAGCTCCCGCAAAATTAGCCGGAGAATCTCTTCAAGAGTAGTTCGAAGACCTTTGGAGGAACTAGAATCGTGGTTATCAATAATAGGCCAGAGCCCGAGCTGCAATACAGACGGTTGACGTCTGTCTAGCTCATACCACAGTATATCCAATTATGTAGTAGCGCAACTCTCCAGAATTTTGGTGGTTCGCGCGTAGCATACCGCGCATCGTTCGCAGGATGTTTAGCACGGCGATCGCCTAAGTCGTCTTCTGTCTACGCGAGTGAAGGTAGTGTCTTTCACATAACCGGATTAAGGAATTTGGTTATACGCTGAGATGAATATCGGGACGCGTGGAGTCAAATGTTGCGCCGCTGTAGGCTGTATTAACAATTCCAAAAACTGTGACTATAGTTTTTTTAAGTTTCCTCAAGATGCTGCCAGGTGAGCGATTCCTCCAATATTTAATATGCTCCTTTATTACCTAATAATATTAAAGTGTGATAGCATAGCTTCATCTGTCTAACGAAGTCTCTCGGGTGTTAGGGTAGTTGTGTGTCCTTTCCAATTTTTAGAAGAGTTAGACGTTACGGAAAGTCCTTCTTTAATTATGAGCCTAAAGTCAGAGTAATAATTTCTCACTGTTTCCTCACAGCACCACAGCGTTCAAAATAGCTTTCACGACATATAACAAAATGAATGTGATTATGCATTCCAACATTATGAAATTTTAAGCAGGAAGTGAAGTCCATTTTAGTGGATGCTCAAATAGAAAGTTCACAATAAAAAGAATCAACATGCTAGTTTCAAAAATATATCATTTTTCTCTATAAACATGGATTCTTTTCTTCAATATGCCTATTCGTATGTAATATACAAATACAGAAGAAAACTGTAAACTAGATAAAAAACAGTTTTGCAATTTTTTATGAATAACGACCAGTTTATTATAATTTATCGTTATGATAAACATATTGATCATTATTTTTATGTACACCTAACAAGTTTTTGTCGGTTTTGCTGTTTGCCACGTTTTCGTACCTTAAACGTTTTTCTATGATGATTGATGCAGATAAATTTAAAGGTTGTGGGATAACTAGACATACATGTTATTTTGGACGCTACGTCGCCGTCGTTACATATACCCATATTTGAATCATATAAGGTGTTATAAAGTTTTTATATTTATTTAAATGTTTAAGGTTAATGAGATAAATAAAGTTGAATAAATCTCGCATTTTCTTGTAATTTACTTACAAACAATAAGGCCACCTTGGAGTTAACAATTTTCTTTCATACACCGACTTATTCTTGTTTTGCTTCTAGAAAAAGATTTACACTCCAGTTATATGCAAAGAATCCACAATGAATTAGAAGAATCAGTACAAAGCATTTTCACGTACAATAAATGCGATTGCATGGACATAACTTACAAATTGTAATTCAGAATTCCAAAGACAACTGCCTAACGTCGATGAAGAATATCACGTTACCGCACTGCTCTCAAAATTTACTCTATTTACAAGATATATCGCGTCCATTGAACTTATTGTAACACAATAATTACGCTACTTCACTCGATTATTGCTAAGCCGACCCTGTGCTCATAGTGTAAACGGCAATACTCGCGGCTCGTGCCGAGGAGCCGACGTGGAATTATGAGAGATCATTTTTTCGGGGACAAATTGTCTGCATGATTTCTAGGGAGTTGCGCTACTGTATAATTGGATATACTGTGCTCATACTCTACTGTATCTATATCTAAATATTTTTAATATGTCTTCACAAACTTCGTGCAGACCAGTTTTTAAACAAAATCGTTTGCTAACTTTACCCGAAAAAAGTTCTGATTACCTGGGTACAAAGGTATATAACAAAAGGTATATAACAAACTGGATATTAGCATTCGTAAGGATACGGTCAAACTCAAAAAACTGGTATTCAACCAATTAGCCAAAAACGTTTACCATAACTGAATTTTTGTACTCATAGCTCCAATCAGGATATACTACGTTATATATTATCTTGTATTTATTTGATTTAATTTACTGTTTTTTGTAGAAAGTTGCTTGATTTATTTTTAGAATAATTTTTGTCATGTGACTAACTTTTCCAATACCTGCACAGGTCCGCGGGAATAAATACATTATCTATCTATCTATCTAAAATCATATGTCATATATTCTTAAGAGTCAACAGAATTTGGTTAGTTTAGTGGCTGGAAAATTAAATGCGTAACTTCAATATTCACATATATTTTGTGTTAATTTATTTTGTTTTGTGCTAGATCTGAAAGTCTTAGGCCCGATTTTATCAACATGCATATTTAACAAAGATTTTGACAAAGCTTTTCTTTTGGATGTTATTTAGCAAAAGCTTTCTATTGGGTATTAAGGGCTATGGTTATCAAAATCATAGCAGTATATCAGAACACAGCGATTGATTTGCAAATTAGTGCCACATTTTCCATGTCTACATTATAATAATTGTATAATTACTAATTGCAAACTGCGATAATTTGTGACAAAAGTAGTAGGTAGGTAATAACAGCAACTACCTACCTTATTTAATAATTACAAATCCCACGTCCGTCAGTCAAATGGATTATATGAAAATACATACTTTTATGAAGAATCAATCTTTCATTCACTGGATGCATGTCTGTTATAGACTTTCTTATAGAAATATTCACAGGTGCAGCGTACACATTCACATTGTACATAAAATAGGGTTGTTGTTTACTATGCTGTGGTTATACATAGCTATAACACAGCATAGTAAAGCTATAAAATGGCAAGCTTTGCCGTTCTGGCGTTCTGGATAGGCAACCAGTAATGCACATATACGTTTTGGAAATAGCTGTAACTTTTAAATTGTAACAAAATGCTATTTTTACCTCTTTTTACTATAAAACAAAGATATATTGCAGGTATTCATAATTATTATCGATATTAAATTATTGTTTTATCCAAATAATGCAGTGAGTGCATTCCCTGTCATCATATCATTTGTTGACCAAGAAACCAGTGATTAAATGCACGGCTCCTCTGGAATCTTATTGGTTGAGGTTAACAATTGTTAAACTTTTTGTTAAACAAGAAAATGCAATTTTTCACCCATTTAGGATGAAAAATCAGACTTGAAAAGGTACTAGATGGTTCACAATGGTCGATTGTATATAAATTAAGTCACTTTGACCTTTTTTGACGTAAACTTCAAGAGAAATCAATAATTTTCAGAGTACTTTGACAGATGGATGTCCTTGAAAGGGCTGCTCTGATTGGTCAAAGTCTTTGTTAAAATGTGCATGTTGATAAGATCGGGCCTTAAGCCCAATTTTATTAACATCCATATTTTAACAAAGGCTAAGACTTTGCTTTATTGGGTGTTGTTTAGCAAAAGCTTTCTATTGGGTATTGAGGTCTATGTTAATAAGTATCATCCAATGGTATTTTATCAATATTGGAAACAAAACGTCAAAGCTGGGTGACACTTTTGTCAAAAATATTTTAGAATTCATGGATCAAAGTCATAACAAAGCTATTTATTTTCAAATTAATGCCAGATTTTTCATGTATATTAACTAACTAATTAAGTAACTATTGTACAACTACTAATTGCAAACTGCGATAGTTTGTGACAGAACCATAAAAGTAGCATCTATCACAGCTACCTTAATTAATAATCCCACCGCAGTCAGTCAGATGGAATTTAGACAAATACATATTTTTATGAAGGATCTTCTATTTAATGGATGCATGTTTGTTATAGACCTCCTTATAGAAATACTCACAGAGGATGTAAACGTTAAGCGGCGCGGCACTACTTGAAAGACACCGTAGCGCAAATACTCTTGTGTTCTCCATATTTTTGTATGCCTCGGAAACTTGGACTGTTAAAAAAGCAGATCGAGCTCGCATAGATGCTTTCGAAATGTGGACGTGGAGGAGAACGCTGAGAGTTCCTTATACCGCCCATCGAACTAATGTTTCCATACCGGATGAGCTCGGTAATCCAAAGAGACTATCCTCGATTGTGTCGACGAGAATGCTTACATTCTTCAGACATATTCACAGAAGCGATAATATGGAGAAACTTATAGTTCAGGGTCATTTCCCGAGTAGGCGGCGCCGTGGCCGTTCCCCTACACGCTGAGTGGATACGAGGAAACAGTTGCTTGATATGAGTATCAAGAGCGCCACTGAACTGAGAGTAAATCGCGATCGATGGCGAGCTACAGTTCTCAGACCTATTGATAATATTCGTGTGGGCAATACTCTAGTTCCGACTTAATGCATTTTACGAGTTCACAACATGTCTGTTAAGACATTGTGACTGTGATGATGATGAAGTTGCCAGTCAACTGAATACTTTATATCCTATGCCAGCTGCAGTAATCACAGTTGGTGATGTAAAGTAAGCACAGGTATCAACGTCTGTTCCGATCAGGAAGCTATTGGTCGCTTTTATAATTTGCCGTTGCACGGCACGGCACGATATTGTTGTAGGTCGTGCCGTGCCGTGGAATATCGCTGCGGTATGAACCGTCAGAAAAACTTTTATAATTCCACGATAAAATCGTTTCAGTCTGCTTCAGTCAGTTGGCAGTCATGGACAAACGGCCGTTACTCCTTCTTTATTTGTTGAATTTAAGACGTAAAAGAGACAAATCACAAGGAGGTATTGGAGACACCCGTTACTAAAAATAAAATACCTCAAAGGGTCGTACCTCATTCCACGGAACCAGATAGTAGAAATAAACAGGAAGGCGCAGCGCAAAAATCCAGGATGGTAATGTAAAAATATAAATCGCAACAGATGCTACGATTGTTGTCAGGTTGTCATATGAGTTAATAAATTGCTCGCACTTTGTGTTTGTTTTCAGTATATTATTACAACTTCTAACTTTAGATGTATTTATGTTGCCATAAATTATTTCAAACTGATATGACGTGATTACATTGTGAATCTATCTAATATCCAATATTTTGTAAAATAACCTAATATGTTCTAAGAAAAGTTAGTGAATAATTTTCCAAAGTGGCAACGACGCATTTCTAACATGATGCAGACTTCCAGACACAGCGTGTCTGTGCTGAGTGGTTATGAAATACTACGACGTACGTCGTATTTCCTTTCCCTTCTTGATCAATCGTATCGAGTTCCGAATTATATTTACGTGTTACGTTTACTTGGTCACTTGCCTCAGAACCAGCTTGCGTCACTTGTGTTTATATTAAAGTTTTGATGCCGCATTTTCTTGTTTTTTTATTATTTATAAGGCGTTCGGTGAATTATTTTTAGTAAGGGGGTGATTTACTTTGAAACAATGTCAAATTCAACAGATTCCGCAGGCCGAAAGTTTTCGAAAAGGTAGACGGTTTTGATAAGCATGCCATAAGGCGGAAAGTCGCCAGTTTTTCTTTCGAAACTTGATAAGTCTCAATGACACCAGCGATAGTGATGTAGACGAATTATCAGGCAATCTTGATTCTGAGTAAGGTAGGTGATTTTGTACATATTTATATTTGTTTATCTCGAACAGAAATTAGAATTATATTTCGTTATTTATATATTCAGATACGGTCCTGCCGTATCTGAGCGAGCATATCTCTCCAATAAAGTTCGACTCAATAGTCAAAGTTTATTTACTTTCACTATCAGGTTTCGTGGAATGGACTTTACACTCTTTTTGAGAGACTCAAAAAAATATCCAGAGAAGTTTTTCAATTACTTCCGGATGTCAATGAAAACTTTTCATTATTTTCGGTCACTACAATTCGGTCTTTAAATTCTGATATAGATTTATCCCAAATACAGGGCCAGCTTCAACGAGTTCCAACAAAGTTATTATATCGTACTTAAAAGACATTTTGTTTGTCACAATACACGCCTGCTTGTTGCAAACACGCTTCTCCCGCTCGGCGGCACGATAGGGAGCTAAGACACCTACGATGACAACACGGCATAACGTTGACATTCACGGCATGCCGTTACCGTCGACGGTAAATTAAAAGCATCGCCATAAAATCCTGTACATTTTGCTCTCTCATTTTAACGTAACGATAAAAATGTGCCATACCGTGCCGTGTAACGGCAAATTATAAAAGCGACCATTGGGTATCAATCTCTGACCATCAGTCGATTTCCTTCAAATTTCCAGCCACTGCACTGTTAAAAACTGTTGATCTAGTTAAGTAGCTCCAGGGGTCTATGGTGTTAGTGCCCGCTACAGTTTGTTATGGCAACCATGGCGTCAAGCCGTTCTTAAGGCACGAGCCTCATTATTAATGATTGTCCAACGAGGGGCTTTAAATCTCGGTGTTGAGGAATTCTCGCCTGTCTAATGATGTGACTGTTCATTCTCGCTGACCCTTCACGGCTCAAGCTAGATTAACCGTGCTGTCAGTTAGGATCTTCAGGACACTAGATTACGACACAGCACGTCATTCATATATCTAGGGTTATTAGACAAGGAAAGAGAGAGCACGTAACGCGCGACTGACATTTCTGTTATTAAAAAATATCAAAAAATTACCAAAATTTACCTGTGATAAGTGATTCCTGGCCCCTTCCTGCTGCTGTGGCTTTTACAACCGTAAGCTGCACACCCTATCATTATGCACACCACAATATTCTACAATAATTGGTCTTAAAAACGCTAAATATCATAAAAAAGATTTACAGCAATTCATTTTCGGTCACAGCTAATTCATATAGCATCAAACGGGCGTGCAGTATCCCCTCTCTTTCCTTATCTAAGATTTGGTTGCTGTGGATATAATTAGACGCAGTTCATGATCATGAGGCTAATAAAAATATGCTTCACAGAAAAAGATTCTTGTGTATTCAAATAATTGTTAGTATTTAGATGCTTTGCCATTGCTTCAATGTAATTTACAGTTGTTTCAACTCCGTATTATTCAAACAATTTACTCCTTAGGTTTAAAGCAACTGCAGGTAAGCTGATAAATTCAAAACAGTTCATCATCAATCCAATACTAACATTATTGTACAATGCAACTAAAACGTTGTTTTGTTCTCAGTATATACCTTAGTTTTATTTGAGCGAACCGCATCATTTGTTTGATAAAACAAAACTGTTAACGGCCCGACCGGTTAAAACCCGTTCCCTCTTTTCTTACCTCTGCTCGATCCATCTGCACCGGATATTATCTCGACCGATACTCTTCGCATTGCAAGATAAGTTAAGTATGGTTTTTTCTCCCTATTCTTCTTGCTACATGTTTCTATGTTCGTTTGCCTCCTTCGACTTCAAATGCCTTGATCCATCTCATGCGTTATCCTCCCGGGTTGCTCGCTCGATATCATAAGCAGTATTTGTGCTAAAAATATCTTCAACTGAATGATTCTTGTCGTTTGCTCAACCGCTTTGTACTCCTTTAGATTGCTATCGCGTGTAAAAAGAAGAGGTAGGGGAGTCATTGTCAGCATCGCGTCGTTGGCGCTATATTTACATCTGCTTTTTCTTTTCTATTCGCCAGCGCATTCACCAAGAAAAGGTTCTGTTATGTGTATGGTGGACTACAGCAGATATAGTTTTATGAGCTTCTGCCAAGTGGACAAACCATTCACTGTTGAAATCTACTCAGCACAGCTTAGCAGAGTTGCGGTCGCTCTAAGTCAAGAACAGCCTGCTTTGGCGAACAGAAAAGGTATGGTCCTCTATAAGGATAATGCATGACCACATAGCGCAAGAATCACCCAGGAAACTATAGCGCGACTCCACTAGGAAATTCTACCTCACACTCTATACTCACCAGACCTTGCCTCGAGTGACTACCGTCTGTTTTTGACCTTGGACCACCACATGCCATCAGCTATTTGAAAATGGAGAAGCTTTGTAAAATGAGATGATACACTCTTCAAAAGTAAGATTTTTATGAAAATGGGATACACAGCGTTGTGTCTAGATGCGAAAGGATAATACTTGCTGAGGGTGATTATTTTTCTAAATATATCTAAGTTTAATTCATTCTTTGTATAACTATTTCTTAACCTTCAAAATCGCATGAACTTTTTTGGTTTCCTGATAATTAATATACAAATTATCAGATTTTTATTAACCATATAACTTTCCTTTCCTATTGAAGTTCTGTATTCTGACTATGGACAATTACGTTGGAGGTTTAATTCCAAGAGAGAAAGTTTAAATTATAAACATTTTACGTAATGTTACTAATGAAACACTCAGGGTATAATAGAAAATTATTGCATTCCGAAAAACGGTAGGCTGTATCCAACAAATACTTCACATAAATGTAGCTCCAGTATAATAATGCTTCATAGCAGAATTTATTACTGTGCTGATATTAAAATCAAATTAAATCTTTTATTGTTCATTTTCGATGTATTCATATATGAATATTTACTGTACATTCACTCATTAACTAAATACAAAGGAGACCCATTATATAGACAAACAAAAAAACAAAAACTGTTTATCCTGTATTACTTATTACTTTACAAGCGGTATTGGCCATCGAATTTTAGATTATATTTGAAATAAGGGTAACGTGGCCAATCGCTGATTTCAGAAGCACCACGGAACTCCAAACAGATTTTTAAAATATAAAAAAGTTATTGTTTCTTGCCTATGAACAATATTGTCTAAAAAAGAACTTACGTATTTACAGTTAATTATTTACTTTATGCTTATTAACAACACTAGCTACAGTACAGGCACAGTAAAGCTTTCATCTCCCCAAGCATGAGCACTAAAAAGAGACCTATTTGTAAACAAAATAAGACATCAATTCATTTCATTTTCTTTTCATTTATTTGTAATATCTATTACAAACTTTGCCAAAGCTAAACGAAGGCCGCTTTGGCTGTAGTAGCTGAAGAGGGGCATGAAAGCGTTTCTAGGTTTCAGATAAACACCAGCAAGAAGAATTGATCGTAAAGAGGAAGATGATCTCATAGAGATGTTCCACAATCTAAACTGAAAGCTATTATTCAGAACTTCGAAAAATCCAGGAAATAGATGGGGAGAAAAAATAATTTAATTTAGACCTTTACAACTTATAAGTAGCAATAATAGTTGTTAGAGAAGAGAAATAAGGCTCAAGCAGGGACTTGGGCACCGTAGTTCTATAAATTCACCATTTTGAACTAAAAATTTACCCTGAGGCAGTTTTAATCAATAATCAGAGGATCTGTACCATCAGATTTTCAGGCACAAAGGATTGTTCAAATGATCAGAACGGGACACTCAACTTCCCCAATGATGCACTAGCCAACAAAATTTTAATAAAAACTGCTTTCCAAAACAGTGGCTTCAGCACCTTGGTTCCATTTAGGGTCCTACGCTCTGCTTGATTTACATAAATGACATCTCAAATTGCGATCCAAAATCAGATTTTATCCTTTATGCAGATGATACAACAAAAACTGAGAGGATTATTGATCACGATCAACAGGCATCAGCTAGAGCTTGGTGTCTCTCAAACTCGCTCAGTCTAAACCATACAAGACATATTGATTTTAAAACAGTTTACTCATCAAAAGAGAAAGATCAGAATGTGAAATTCCTAGGCGTGACTTTAGATCCGCAACTGTCATGGAGATTACACACTCAGGAACTCTCAAAGAAGTCGTCCAGGACTATTAATCTTATAAGAAATCTGAAAAATATAGTAAATAATAGAACACTCATGAACTGCTATTATGCACATTTTCAATCGAACATGTCATATTTTATATTGAACTGGGGCTATTCTACACACTACAAAGAGATTTTTGGCATACAGAGACGATGCTTAAGAGTATTGGCCAACCTGAAATATAGAGAGCCCTGCAAAGATGCGTTTATAAGATTGCATCTACTTACATTACCTTGTATTTTCATTTTAGAATGCTTATGTCATGTAAAACACAATGAAACATCATATGTCAGACATAACGAATTCCATAGTCATAATACAAGAAAAGCTGCCAATTTCAAAATACAGAGTACCCGAATTATTAAATCAAGAACAGGCATAAATTATTTTGCCTTGCACTTCTACAATGCTTTACCAAGCAGGGTGAAAGTATTGGAAATTAATACTTTTCGTGACAAGATCAAGGAATACTTCATTAAAAAAGCATTCTATGATCATGAGGAATACCTCCACAATGACTTCAGTGATTTTAACGTGTAACATATTTGCCAAAATTGATTTGTACAATTTTTTAACTGTGTATCGTTTATAAACTTTTTAATGTGTTATTTTAGGTTAGACATGTCAATATTTTTTATTTCAGTTTTAACTATATGTATATTAGTTAATTACTAAATTTTGACTTGTGCGAACAAATTTTCTTTTGTACTAGCAGCAATAAATGACTACTACTACTACTACTGCTACTACTTGGTATATAGGGTCATAGATGCAAATGTACCCGAACACCGTTGAAGAGTCTGGTGACAGGCGCCAGAGATGCTTATCCATCTCTTACCGGAAATCCTTAGAGAAAAAATTCCACAGTTTTGGCCTGAAGGCCTTTGCACTTTGGCCTGAATACACCCTCGTTCAAAAAACACATACAAAAAAAAGAAAAAGTACAAGAAAACATAAAATGAAATACTAACTACTGCTCCATAGCTATGATTTATGTTCCACTGTCCTATATTTAATACAGTTTAAAATTTCCCTTCCTTATGCAAGGATGGGGCAAAATGATCTGGCCTGTTGGTCTCTGACCAGAGTCATTATAATAGCAAAAAGAAACAGAGCTCAGGAACCCTTTCAGTTTTGTTCAGTTCTAGCAAGCATGGCATCAAAAGACGACCTGCGGAGGCCATCCAATGGTTTTTCAATCCACATCCGGCGGCCTGTACAGTCCGGCGAACCTCCACATACGCTCCGATAATCCTTGAGGCCAGGACTGTGCAGTTTTTCCTCCGAGGATTTCCGAAGCGTCTGTGGGCCGCTTTAGACGTAAGCTGGGACGTCTTACGTCCATCGGCAAAACGCGGCTCTATGGGCTCTCTACTATCATTAATTAAGGCACTCATACGATATAGATGAGAATGGTTCGTTGTGGATTTACTGGAGCTACTCGTTCTGTACGCTCGAGCTTGTGCAGGCAAATAAGCCCAACATATTCCTTCTCGACTACCAACAGAAGATGATGTTCGTTATAGAGCTTTTGGGCATCTTCCAAGGTGAACGTAGTCTCTAAGCAGGAGGAAAAGCGGACCAGGTATCAGGAGTTGCTCGGACAACTTTGCGTAGGCTTTGATCTGACCATAGTGGTTGTGGCCATTGGATCCCCAGGTAGAATGAGGACTACGCTGCTCTCTGCATTGCGCAAAATCCCGGTGTGCCGTGCGGCAGCGCATATCTTAGCCGCCAGAATGCAGAAAGCAGTCATTCTTCGGTCTCTTCGTCTACTTAGGGCGCACAAATCGCGGACACAGTGACTGCTCACTTCACGGTGTGAGGAGTAGTCATTGGGTAATGTAACAGCAGCTGTGTGGACTTTCATAGCCAGCCAATACTTATTGCTACCGCAATCATGCGAGAGAAACTCAAAAAATAAGAATAATATTAATAATAATAGGACCCGGCTTTATTTCATCAGGATATCGTAAGCAAAACACAATACATTCAAGTGGTAGGTCTAGATTGTTTTTCCATTTCGACGATCAAAATAAAAATGTTGTATTAATTCTACTGTTGTCATCCTACAAGTAGTTAGCTGTACTATTTTCGGTCAGCATTTGCAACGCATTGTACCATACTGTCATGTCAGTATTTAGCGTGATCCTAGCGTACAACTGTGCGTGTGGACTGTGGACGAAGCATAATCGGATATGAAGTTTTTTCAATAGGTGTGTGTTTTCAGCAATTCCAAATTTCCATCAAATCAGCGCGACATGAGCTGTTGCATCTGCAGCAAAACATGCATACGAGATTCGGACACGCAGGAAATGAAAAATTGGATGCTTTGCACTGGACAGTCAGGAACGGACTTTCAGTTTGGCAGAGCAATCAGGCAAAGGGAAATAGCAGCGCATAATGCACAGCTTTTCGTTTTTAGATGCTTTTGAGAAATTTGATCATCTTTAGATAAAAGTTATATATAGACGCTTAGGAGAGAGCATACCGTATTTGAGTGACATACAAGCTTGTCGGTGTTAACAATTAATTTTTGAAGCTTGTATATAAAATCGGCAACCAGACCATCGACACAGTTTCCAGTCACACCGATCCAGGAGTCACAGATAGGTTATCTTGGTTTGAACACATTCATAGCGTTACATCCAAAGCCAAGAGGCTGCTTTACATGATAGAGATATCTTTCCATAGATATGACGTTAGTAGCTGTTCCTTGTTATATAAAACATACTTACTACCCATTTTGGAATTTGCTGGTTCTAGTTGGGATCCGGTTCTCATGCGCGACAAGAACTTGTTAAAAGATGTACAACGACGTGCAACGCGGATTCCCTTTGGTATCCAAAGGCCAAGCTATGATGAACGTCGTGTGTTATTTGAACTATCAACGTTTGCTGCCAAAATACTGCGGGGCGACCTCATTATAACATATAAAGTCATAAATAATATGTTCACTGCAGACCTATCTCATCTATACCGCCTGTCGCAAAGCAACCTCAGAGGCCACAACTTCAAGCTGCAGAAAGAAACTTTCCGCACTTCAGTTCGTCAATGTTCCCTTGAAGCTTGAAAAACATAATAATAATAATAATAATAAATTCAAACACCTTCATTATAATTGAGAAACCGTTACTATCGTTTCCGCTATCTCTGCAGATTTAATAATGAAGAAGTGTTAGGTCCGTATTCATTGTCGTTTCTCAAGTATCCCTTGAGTAAGGGATACAGGTAAGGTTTCGAAACACAAAACCTTACTTAAGGGACCCTCAAGTATTAAGAGACCCTTAAGTATCGACTATGAATACAAACCTCTTGGTCTTGTTAGTTTTTCGTTATTTGGAAGGTCCAAAATGGTACGAGGTACAAGAACAACAGTGAAAAACTTCAAATAGTTAAGCCTGTTTGCGCCTGATGCCTCGTTCACGATGTTTGTTGCTTTCAGTAAGAGCCCTATTACACGATACTAAACTTGCTATCAAACTTCGTATCAAATTTGCGAAAAAGTTTGTTATGAAATTTATTAACATGTTATACGAGTTCTTAATTCAATATTTCAGATGAAATTTGATACGCTAAATTGATATTAAAGTATTTGGAAATTGTTCCAAATACGAGCGAAATGGATACCAAAACTGAGCGTAAAGTGCAGAAAAGAAGAATAATGGGGCTGATATCTGTCAGATTGACTCTATCAAAGGCAAAAAATCGTAACCTAAGTTTTTAGTTTCAAATCTGTCAAAAAGTACGTTCCTCTCACATGTGAGACAAATATCACTTCATTTCTTGACACAAGAAAGTCACACCATATGTACATGAAAGGAACGAATTGGCTCACATTTTACTTCTCACCACAAAACACTCCAAATGTCACAGCTGTGAATAAAGTGTAACATAAGTACATAAGGTTTTGAATATATGTTTCACTGTTTTCAGTACATTCAGACAAATATAGGTACATATATCAGCGCAATAACAGGATATTAGCAAAAATGGAATGGCAACATAACCTATGAAACACATTTGTCGAATTCCAGCTGATATATGTCAATAGCGTCACCCCAGTCACTGCTCAACAAACATTCAACTGTCTTACTCAAGCTCTAGGGATGCTTTGAGCCGATCCCTTTGCGCATCGATATTTCGGGTTAGAGAGAGGTAGATTTCAACAGCGGCGGCACGGCTACATAGAATATGAGTATAGAGATAAGTAATATACATCACACCACAAATCTAGTACTTTATGGGAGGTAAACATTAAGGAAAACATAAACTTTATGTTACTTTTAATGTTTACCTTTCTTTTGCACCGCATCGGTTGAATATTATTTCTTAATTTTGCCCTGTTGTACACCTTTTTCTACTCCGCCCCTGTCAGGGCGAACGAAACTATCCCAAAATGGCGTCGCTGACGTCAGATATTTGCAATACGTCATCACAAAGGAACCGACCGTAAGTAAGACAGCTGATTGTTTGTTGAGCCGTGGTCCAGTATTGGTAACTGTCATATTTAGTTTTAACTGCCCTTGCGCAGGGCTCAAATTTAATGTTAATATTATATATCAATGTTTTTGTTAAGAAGGTGAAGCTAATAGAAGCTTGTTAAAAAACACACAGCAGCTTCACTGCAGCATGATGCGATGTACTGTTGTCGATAAAATACACCTCTGTATCTCTATGAGAGTAACAAATCCGTTGATCTGGCAACAAAATGAGCTCAAAGCCCTTGGCGTAATTCCTTGTATTTCAGCAATGGTCACACTGCTCCGAAAATGTAGGTGTGCACGAATTTGTGCATGTTACTGTTCACGTTAAATTTACGGACTCGGTTACATACTATATTAGGGTAAGCCTCCATCTGCTTGCGCGAACAGTAAATCAGATTAAAGCATTCGTTAGCTGCGGAAAAGTAGAGGAATAAGTTGTAAGGTTTAAATAATAATCGTAAAATTAATGTGCTATAAGGTCTGAAGACTAAAAACTTAGGAAAGAATTTACTTGAGTAAAGAATTTGCGGTTCTTGGGTTTTTACGCCGGCGTCGTCTAGCATTCAGGGTTGACGTTTCGCCACCACGAGTGGATGGCATCTTCCGAAGCTATTTCTCTTCGGCGACTTCCAAAATACTAACGGCTGATGGATCTGCAGTTGTATTTATACCTGTTAACGGTGACGTGGCCCAACCAGGTAGCGTCGGTAAGCCCGCCCGCTTGCGTTATGGCAGTGTCTACAGGTCCTTTAGGATGGGCACCCATGTCCGGTTGATTTTCTTCATTTCTTCTTTTCTCTTTAAATTACTTTGGCGTTTTTGTATTTCGATGGCTTCTCTGTTAAGTCTGGCATAGTATTCTTGAGTAAATTCAGACGGCGCTCTCACTGTGGAATTTGTTTTAACCTGAAGCGATATTGACAAAACCGAATTTTTCCCGGAATAGTTTTTTCGGGATGATTCCGAATCTGTATTTAGTTTTTCTCTAGCCCCTGTAGTTTTGGCTATATTTTGTATACGGACAGACAGACAAAGGCTCTGTATAAGCTCTCTTCAGTGAGAGCTAAAATGATCAAGTTCAGTCCAAATGCAAAAAGAAGTCAGCCCTTTATACAATTAACTCATTAATTATTATCCTTTATTATAAGGTGCTTTTTTTATCAACTCAAATATTACTATCATTTTCTACAAGTTTTTTACAAAATATTTGGTGCTCAATTTTCGCTAAGAATCCGACAGTAATTTTTTTTTACTTTAATTTCAACAAACTAAGTCTTAAAAGTTTAAGTGCGTCAGCAACCTGATTTTAAAGACAATTAATCATTATTTATTATCAAAATTATTTATGTTAAATGAAAGAGATCTCTCAAAAAGTGCTTTTTGATGTGATGGAGCAGATATGTACGTCAGTATGAAACTTAATTTCGCGATATAGGTAAGGAGGCTGTCTATAAAAAATTACTTGACCAAATAAAATGTTCTCCTTTTTTCCATAGTTAGCCACCTAGCATTCTCTAATTTGTATGATACACCTTGGAACTTACAAATACCAGAAATGAATCTATGGTGATTTCTAAACCGGGTTAGCGACCAAAAATCGTATCTGGACGATTGGCGACTTTAGTGGCCGCAAAGTAATAATAAGGGCTAGCCGCATAAAGCGGTAATATTGCCAGTTGTTTCACAATTGACAGTTTGACCCCAGTGACTCTTTAAAGAGAGAGAGGAGGAAGTTTCCATTTTTTCTAATTTTAGTTAATCAGATAGTCCTAAAGAAATAGAGAACAACGGCAAAAAAAATTTGTAATTATCTCCATTAATAGAAAAGTTATAGTCCTTCAAAGTTTGATCTGCCGTATCCTCCGCGCGAAGCCACTGTGACGTCACACGTCACACGACACAACGCAAGCCTATGTATGCCCTGTTGAGGATGCTGCTCCCGCAAGCCACCGCGCCGCCGCCAGCGCCAGCCTCCTCGTTCATGCTGTTGTTCCTTGTTTTCAGTAGGGTAGGCTAGGTAGGCTACGCCGACGGTAACAAAACGATACACTGCAGTTTATTGGTACTCGTATTATTAGAATATGTCTAGCAGACCGAGAAAAACCACCATAAAAACAACAAACAAATATTTCAATGGATAGCCTATTATGAATACAAAAAATTGAGTTTTATGTTTTTAGTAATACTGTGTAAAAATTTAATTGAAATCAATCCTATAGTTTCGTAGTTACACCATACAGAATGATCAGGAGCAATACTCTCGCATGTATACATCAGAAAATTCTAAGTCGACGATCCGTAATAGCCAAGGTAATGTTCGGATGCACCTAAAAAAGTGTATTATGACGCTAGGCCTTTCTTTCACAGGTTAGTGGACGGCCTGTAATGAATACAATAATTTTTCAGCTTTACAACCTCCCACTTCCCAACCACCCCAATATCACCCCCATCCAAAAAAGTAGAAAATGATTAGGAACGTCTAAAACGCCTAAAAAAGTTTAAGGAATATTAAAAATTTTTTGGTTTTTTGCTAATTACTCCACCGCCTATGCACCGATTTTCAAACTTACAAGAACATTCCCAATACTACTATCCCACAGCATATCGCTGCCAAATTTCATAACAATCCATGCAGTGGTTACTGAGATTACGTGGCTAGAAAAACGCGTACAGACAGACCGACGGAAATGAGTTGTGTGTATTTTCGTTATGTAGACATCATAAAACACCCAAAAAGCATATTATCTCAAAATAGAAAATTTTCACGATCACAATACTCCGCTCACCTATCGGTGCGGGAAATAAAAGTCCATAGTCGTGTCATCCACTTTAGGAAGATTACTAGAATCACCACGGACGTAACTTTCCTCCATACTTCAAAAATATACTGGCGTCTGCCCGTTACAACAAACACCTTCGCCGTTCCACTCAAGTCCAAACTGTGGCTGCCGCGAACAATTAATAACATGTGACTTGTGACGTCATACAGATTTTCACCTCCGCGGTCGCTTTACGCAAATATAAATTTGAATAACTCCGCCGTTTTTTGGAATATTCAGATGATTTTTTCGACGTCTTTCAAGTGAAGAAATAGACTATCAGATAATAATGAATTTTCCAAATTTTATTTTTTTGGAAACTTCTCCGGTCGACCTTCGCTATCGTTACTGGCCATCTAGCTATTGCTTATTACTGCGCATGCTCAAAATAAAGATAGTCAAGAAGTTCATTATTCCTAGTTGTTCAAAAACGCCCCAGTGTTGATTCGCAATTAGAAAATGACCCTTAGAAGACTTAAAATAAACTGACTCAACTGAGAAGTTATTTAAGTTAACAACAGTTAACAAATACGTAGTAATATTCATGTATTTCCAAATGTAAACTCATTTCATTACAAAAATATGGAGAACACGAGAGACTGAACATACATGCCTATTGAATGAGCCGTCGAATCTCAACTTCACAACTACCCGAATTGTCGATTAAAGAACCGAGGTACACAAAACTTTGAACTACTTCACAACGGCCTACTGACTTTATTTCTCGGTGATGATCGTGCTCCCTATCTACGATCATATCCTTGGTCTTGTTGTGGTTAATACCAAGACCATATGCTGCACTGAGTTGTTCTAAGAGATTTAACAGAGCAACTAGTTCTTCCTGAGAAGCAGCAATAAGGGTTGTATCGTCAGCAAATCTTAAGTTGGATACTTTGCTTCCGCCAATAGTTATACCGCCATTCCAGTTGTCCAATACCTGTCTCATCACAAATTCAGCGTAAATGTTAAATAACTGAATAACTGAACTAAATTACTATCAATTCTTACACGAGCCGAGCTAGGCTCATAGAGTTGATCAGCTGTAAAGAATCAAAAACAGACCTGTTGTGACACATTTGCAATCAAATCTCTAGTAAAACTAACTCATTCAGGTGAATACTTATCAACTGGAAAACATTTTCTCAGCTTGGCACATTTCCGACAGCAGCCCATTAATATTCCAGTCATTACTCTCTGTAAACTAACGTAAAGCAACAAGAGATTTTATCTTTCGGTCTCAACGCTACTTTCGTGTGCGGTTTTGCATTTTCCTGAGAAAATATGCAAGTATTATTTTTACATAAATTTACATTATTCACTTACCTTGAAGCCTCGTATCAAAAATGGCGCTTCAGCTTTAGTATAAGTTGCTGTATTTAATCATAGTTCATTATACACTGAGCCAGTTGACTATTTTGGATTTCATCTCGGTCGATTTCTTTTTCGACGTGAAATAAAATAAGATACTGTTAATGACCATATTCTCTTGAATTATACGGGATGAATGGATTTTCAACTGTTTTAGAGATAAACTGAATTTTATAGATTTTAATTAAAATCCAGACCTCCAAACGCAAACCCTAGTAAAACAAAATTTTATTGTTGGATTTTGGAATGTTTGGTATTAGTCCTCAGAAAATATGCCACCAAGTCATTAACGAGTAAAAGGAAGTGATGACGTATCAAACATTTCGCGAGGTAGCTTCAGAATCGGTATATGTTGAAAAGTGACTTCAAGGCTGTTTTCTGGCGCCCATACATTCAAAACGTACTCGTTTGCATTTCAAATACATTCGTTCTGGCGTTGAAACGATGACGTCATGGTAACAATATTTCAAAATGTATTCAAACCGATTCAAAACCAACCGAACGTTAGTTTTAAACCAACATAACCGCAAATTATCGCTTGTAATTGTCATGGAATTGTAAATGCTGTCATCGTAGCCTGTCATCGTAATTTCAAAAATTTCGAATGAACCAACACAAAACACAACAGCGAAATAAAACAAGATATGATGGAAGTGCAGCTGGGGTACTTCTTAATTACTGGCGTATTCAATATATTGGCCTAACAAAATTTTCTGCAAATTCCGGAGTTTTTTGATGCTCTTCTCTGTGGGTTAGTATAACCGATAAAAACCCATTTAAATCTTCTTTTGAAAACATTTCATAAATATTTAGAGTATTTTGAAGAAATTCTTCCTCTTGTTGATTTGCCAAATCAAGAACAACTGCCAGGACACTTGAAATATCCATTCTCAATACTGACTATTGTTAATACGAGTACCAAAGTGGTGCCAAGTACATCCTGTCACAAAAATACATCGAAAATAGATAGGTTACTTGTTTAAAGTTTGGTGCCGTTACTGAGATGTTTCCAAAACTGTTAATTCTAGCGCTGGTTGAAGTCTATGACGTCAGCGATTAATTCGTGACAAATATGTATTCGAATACCTAAGACCGCCAGAAAACGCTTCAAAAAGTGAATTTATTTTAAAAATCACTATATAATTAACCGTGCATTTTACGTATTTGTACCATAAACGTATTGTAAATATTGTAAACAATTTAAGCTCTAAAAGCATAAAGGATCCCCGAGAGTATTAAATTTCAACAGACCGTTTGGCAATAGCTTGTCATGAATAGAGTATAGCTCGCAAACTTGAGAATCCAAGAAAATACATATTCCCTTGTTAGCGGGGACGCGTAGCCGCCTGTTTCCCTTCTCTATTATGTGCGTCTTAAATTAGGGGAGGTAAGGACAAATGTCCAAATGTAAGGTCCAAAGTAAGGCTTAAAAGTCCAAAGGTAAGATCGAAAGGCCGCCATAAAGATGCATTTCGCGTTTAGAGGCTCCTGACGTTACCTTTAAACTTGTAATAATGACTCAAAAACAATTTGAAGAACAAAGCTTGCACTAGGGCAGCACGGTGGACTTGTTCTGATATCTGTGATTGATTGTCAAATTACAGACATTTGATGAATGTATGATTTTGCATTGCGAGTTTTCTTACACACTAAACAACTTCTTTGAAAAAAATTGCTCTGTGTTGCGCTTCATTAAGTTCTTAACTATCACCTTCTATTTTTATTTTATGTATGTAGTTTCAAAAACAAGTGAGTTCTGTTCTACATACAAATCCGTTTTCTTTTTGATGGCAAATACGTATGTTCAAATGTGCGTGCCCAGGCCCCTTAAGGGCCTATTTGAAGACGCTCCTTTACCTCTGTTCATTACGTTACCTGACATATTTGTAATTTCCAAGGTTTCATATGCGTATAGTTTCTTAACGTTTACCACACTATGACCATTGATTAACGTATTTATGTGTTAATCAATGCTATGACCTAATTTTAAGTTGGATAAGTCTACTTTATGTTCACTTTCGAACTCGCTACACTAGACTTTTGTATCGTACTATATGTGGTAGGATAGAAGAGAATGTTGAACCTAGTCCTAATTGATATTATTCATTCTATGCAGCATTTATTACAATTACTACAGCTGATTTCATATCTTCTACGTCTATCAGGTTTATCAGCCTTACCTTTTGGGCTGTTAATAAATCTTTAAGTGTGGTACTATAATGGATACACCGTTCTAAATCCTAGATTTCTAAAAACTTCTTCAGGATCCATTGTATATTGTGGATCGAATGATATTAAAACTTTCTTGTCTCATTCTTTTTCAACTTGCAAGGTATTTGAACAATCTGTGCTTTGATAACAGCTAATGAGGTATCCGACACGTTAGTAAAAAATTTATCATTTAGTACTTGTGATTTCGATTATTGGTAAGTGAAGTGCGATAAATCAGAGAAACAACACAGAATAAGTTTGAGAATTTACTTTGAATTAGTAGACATTCAGAAGATTGGTAGTCATCCATTCCGTTTTCCTTGATTATTTCATCAGGGTCTCGAGTCTTTACAAGATATTGGTGTAAGAGGAGCACCTCTAACTTTATTCAAAAATTACTTGTGTGGTAGAATGCAATGTGTTGAGGTAAATGGGACTGTTAGCAAGTTTCTTACACTAAAATTTGGAGTCCCACAAGGTACAATTTTAGGCCCCATACTTTTTTTGGTATATGTAAATGACTTGCTTGGTGTAAATTTGGCAGCAAAAATAATATCTTTCGCTGACGACACAGTTCTCTATTAGTCTGATACTGATTGGGAAAGTTTAAGGATCAAAGTGGAAAATGACTTCTCTGAATTGAAAAAACATATTGACAATAAATTGCTTTCCAGAAATTTTGATAAAACCGTTTTCATACCCTTCCATATATATAAAAACAGTGGTCCTACCTATAACTCCTTGAATCTAAATGATGACAACAATCTTATATCAATCAAATCTTCTCAATCGGTAAAGTACTTGGGCATATACATCGACAGTCAACTTCGATGGGATATTCATATATATTTTGTAATAAGAAAACTACGCTCCATTATATACATTTTTCATCTTATTAAAACTGCGCTAGATAGTAAGCACTTAAGAATACTGTATCAAACTGTTGTTGAGCCTTATGTAACGTATGGTATTGTTAGCTGGAGGAGTGCATTAAAGACGCATATAAACCCGGTGCAAATACTCCAGAAGAGATTTTTCAGGATTCTAGTCAATAAACCACCAATGTACTCTAGTGCGAACATCTTCCAGGAATGCTGTGTCTTTAATATGAGAAAACTGTATTTCTTCAAAAGTTGCTATTACTTATATAGAAATAAACAGCTACTTAAATCTTTATGTCACAGTTATGTAACTAGAAAAGCCTAACCAATATATGTTACCAACTTCATGTCGAAATCCATAGGTCAAAGAAGCTTGACATTTTTAGGGATAAAATTGTACAATTTATTGCCATCTAACCTAAAGAATTTAAACTCACAGACACTATTTAAGAAGGAATTGAAGAAATTTGTAAAGAGTTTTGATTACAACAAATTACTACAATTTGTTTAATAACAGGGGTAGGCATTTTTTTCCATTGTGTGCGTGTCAATGAGTTTTTTCTCTGTGTAATAAAATAGGTATAAAAAATGTTGTGCTAAAGAGTCATAGGGAAAGTTTAAGGACTTTCAACTTTTGAAATTTTAGATAATATGTATGTATAAGTGTCCATATTTTTATGTCTATATTTATGTAGGCCATCTCTCAAAACTATTTTCAACTTTAATTTATTTTTCCGGACCATATCTATTTAATTTTACTATTAAATATTGCATGCTATCTTTCACATCCACATACAGTGTCTGTTACACTCAGTGGATCTCCTCCGTTTTTTTGATAGCAAAGGTATTTCTTTTTCTTTTTTTTATTTCCAGTTTTAAAACTTATTCTGTCAAACACTGTATCTTTGCCAAATAAACGTTACTATTATTATCTAAAACTGTTATTTTCTGCTCACTTGCATTCATCTGCTAAATGTTACAGCATAATAAAGCATTGCATAAATTCTTCCAAAAACGCCAATCACATGCACTCACTATTTTCGGCGGTCGGTCCTCTATGACTCGAATATATAATCGTCCAAATTTTTTAAATAAGGACCTGCAGGTCAATGTCACTTCCATAACCAAATGTTCGTGCATCTACATACCGACTATAAAACCAATCTCTCCCAGACCGATATCAGTACATTCGTTAGGTATCTTCAGAATACATCATGATCTCAAAGCTAGTAATTTTAGCTGCCATGGCGACACTGATTAACGCGGAGCCTCCAAGGAGGTTCAACTCCAGGTATTCGGAACGCATCGTTGGGATGAACCCTCCATCACCGTACCAGCAGGATGGATGGAAACCGATTAGGGCTCCAATAAGGTTCCCAGAACGGCAGGAAGCTAGTCCTAGGCCTGAGTATGGACCTCCAGAAACACCAAAACCAGTTTATGGACCACCACCGAAACCTGAATATGGTCCTCCACCCAAACCAGTAAGTTTTCTACTTTTAAAGGGATAGACTAGGAGAGTATTATTTTGTGTTGGTAATACTTATTTGAGGTAATGTGCAGACGTTTTCTGCCCTTCAATGCTTCAATTTACGGACTGTCTACTGTGTATGGAGTATAGTATACATCTCGGTAAACAATCGTTGTATAATTATTTCATGGTATCAGTGCAATATGTATTCTACACGAATAAAAGCTGAATAAACAAAAAGAACTTTTTAAAAGGTTTATATACCTTTCTACCATCAATTTTGTGATGTGAAACATTTTCTAACTCACGAAAACTTAGAGGGCACCCTATATTATATATTTTTTGTTTTTTATGTATAAGATATGTACATAGCTTGAGTAGTTGCAGCTTTTACTTCATTTGATAGAGTTCATCATGAACTGGCCAGTACCTAAATTTGAAAAATGACTATATTATGTGTAACACTTCTAAGTTAGTCCTATCCAAATTCCAATGAAGATGTATATCTCTTCTTTAACACTGGATAACATAAAGGTGCATAATTTTAAACTATTATAGTCATCAGAAAGAATTCAAATCTTGAGAGTAGTAAAAAGGCGAATGATTGTCTTTCCATCCATTATATATCATTACTAGGTTCAGCCGTAGAAAGTAGAAATTATATAAAAAAATGTAACCCTTGTTATTACTAACTGAGAAAGCAAGAATCACAATAAAAGTATTAGTAGTCTTAGGCCCGATTTTATCAACACGGTCATTTTAACAAAGGTTTTGACCAATCAGAGCAGCCCATTCAAGAACTTGCATCTCTCAAAGTTCTCTGAAAGTTATCAATTTCTCTTGAAATTGGCCTCAAAAAGGTGAAAGAAAGACATGCTTTATATATAATCGATCATTGTGAACACTCTAGTATCTTTTCAACTCTGATTTTCCATCCTAAATGGGTGAAAACTTGCATTTTCCTGTTTAACAAAAAGCTTAGCAATTGCTAATCTCAACCAATCAGATTCCACAAAACCTATACATTTGATCACTGGGTCAAAAGTACTGTTAATTTAATAATAATGATGACAAGAAATTCAGATTATTATTATTATTTTGATAAAACAATAATTTACAATCGATAATAGTTATAAATACATCCAACATACATTTGTATTATAGTAAAAAAGGGTAAAAATAACATTGTATTGCATTTCATAAAGCTATTATAGACACACACGATGCAAGCGTGCATTACTGGTTGCATATCCTGCTTAAGAGCAAAGCCTTGTGATCTGACAAAAGTATAACGTATCATTGTATATAACTCGGATATAACCTTATTTTTCTTAGTTAGACTAAAAACCTTTCGTATAGTCAGAAAGTGAATAAAATGCTGTATATGAATGTGTTTCTGCGCTACGGTGCCTTTTACGCAGTGCCTACAATCTTTACATCCTATGTAAATATTTCTATAAGGTCTATTCTATAACAAACATGCATCCAGTCTATAATCAATGTGACTGCAATTGCAATTGGTAATTATACAATAATTATAAAGTAAACGTAAACATAAAAAATCTAGCGTTAACATGCAAATCAATCACTTTGTTCTGATTTTCTGCTATGATTTTGATCCACGAATTCTAAAATATTTCTGATGAAAGTGTCATCCAACTTTGACATTTTGTTTCCAGTATTGATAAAATACTATTGGATGATACTTATTAACACAGTCCTCAGTACCCAATAGAAAGCTTTTGCTAAACAACATCCAATAGAAAATCTTTGTCAAAGTCTTTGTCAAATATGCATGTTGATAAAATCGGGCCTTAGTAATTGAAATCCCATATTATTGAAGCTACCTTTGAGTCGGTGTTAAGGAAACAAGGAACCAACTCCCTATCAAGTCTCTTTGAAGAAATAACCAAAACGAAATCCTAAGTAAAAATACCTGTGACAAAGGGCTGAGGTCCAAAAAGCGCTGTCCGCACAAGTACTAATCATCTTTCCATCAAGTTTCAACCTGGTCAGGTAGTGTCTCATTGTCGTTCACCTGAACTTTGGAAACCCTAGCAATTTTAAACGAAGAGACTGCTTGCTATCAATATCTTACCCTTCGCATTATCAATCTACCTATTTGTCTTATGTCTCAAAGTTAGTTGTGAATAATGTAAGGGTTTATCCAATTTTTCGCAGAGTAGAGTTCTTCATGAGTACTATTTCACATTTTTGGTTCGACCAAAACTAGCAGTTTATTGAACTATCTTATTGATGTAATTTTTTTTAAACAAGAAACCGCAACAACCACGCAGGGTTATTAGCGGTGAAGACGGTACAATTCATACATAGGTATTTATACTGATTAAATTTTAAGAAATAAATTAATGTCCTTGATAAATTTCACCACATTTTTGGGTTGTAGCAGAAGTACTTCTTTGATGTCGCTGGACAGGTGGTTGGATATTCTCTGGTTCAAATAAAACGTGCAGTCCATAAGGATGTGGGTCACTGTTACCCGTTCGTTACATGCTGGACAGACTGGACCTTCAGTTTGTTCGAATATGTGCTTATGTGTAGCTAGAGTGTGTCCTACTCGTAGTCGTGACATAACAATTTGTTCTCTTCTATTTACAGGGAGAGTTAACTTTGTGGTAACATTCGGGAGAATTTCGTGTAATTTGCTAGGACTACTGCTCCATTCTTCTTGCCACAGATTGGTTATATGATCTTTTATCAATTGCTTTAAGTCTGCATAGGGTGTACAAGCTACTGTTCTTTGGTTTGATGCTACTGCTGATGTTGCTGCTCTGTCCACCTTTTCGTTGATGTAATTGAAATATAATTTTTACCAGTTTATCAAAGGTGATATATTATCTCAAATAACTAATGATATAAAAATTCAAATTATTTTCAGGTATACGGGCCCCCACCACAAGAGCCTACCACACCTTCAATACCTGAGCTCACCACGGAGGTACCTACAACTATAAATCCGGATGCTGAGATAATCGGTGAGCTAAACGGCAATCTTCAAAATGGAGAATTTGGACAGTACTACATCTACCATCCAGATGGTTTGCTTCAGAAAGTGAGGTACGCCACTATCGATGATATGAGAAACATGGAGTTTAGCGCCAAATTGAGATACGAAAATGTGAATCCAATTGTGGGGCCTATATATACCTATGACCCCGAAACGTATGCTTTTAGTTTGTTAAATTAAATTGATAATAAATAAAAGCGAGCGAATAAAAATTGTCGTTTGATCCTACCCTTGAATCTCACATTGGAACCTTAAGGGTCTAGGGTATAGCGCGCGGAACTGAGAATCCAAGAAAATACGAATTCCCGTGTTAACGAGGAGACGTGGCCGCCTGTTCCCTTTCTCCAGTGTGTGTCTAAGATGAGGGGAGATAAGTCCAAAAATCCAAAGGTAGGGTGAAAAGGTCCAAAGGTCCAAAGGACACTATAAAATGAATTTCGCATTTCCAAGCTCCTGACGTTATCTTTTAACTTACAATAATGATTCAAAAAGCAAATTGAAGAAGAAAGCTTGCGCTTTATCACCTATTTGGCCTTTTTGATATCGTGTATGGTTGTTAAATTACAGACGTTTGAAAAATGTATGATTCTGCATTGCGAGTTTTCTTGCACACTAAAAAACTATATAAAAAAGATCGCAAATAGTTGTCATTCATTAAGGTCTCAACATGACACCATGTTAATTTGCGTGAAAAAGCATTTAAGAAAAAATAGTCATTCAAAAATAACATTTTTAAGATATATTCCATTTCGAACCGTGCATTCTTGAAGGCGATCTCTAAAACTGTTCATTACATCATGCAGCATCTGCTGGGGGATTATTTTTATTTCCTGGCGGATTCTCGTCTTCAGTTCCTCAAGAGTACGAGGCCGGGGTTCTTCAAAAGCTTTGCTTTTTAGGTAGCCCCACAAGAAAAATCACACGCACTGAGGTCGGGTGAACGGGCGGGCCAAGAAATGGTTCCGTCCCGGGATATCACCCGATTTGGGAAAACTTCGTTGAGAAGATTCATGCACACACGAGCCGTGTGGCTTGTGGCTCCATCTTGTTGAAAAAACGTTTTATCATTCAGTCCATGTTCACGAAGACGAGGAATAAAGAATGTTCGTAACATTTCTGAGTACCGCTCCGCGGTCACGGTAACAGCTTGTCCCCTTTCATTTTCAAAAAAGAATGGGCCTATGATTCCCGTTGAAGACATTGCACACCAAACTGTTACCTTGGCTGGATGGAGAGGTTTTTGATGGAGTTCTTGAGGGTTTTCGTCGCTCCAGTATCTAAAATTTTGCTTGTTAATGTAGCCTGACAAATGAAAATGCGCCTCGTCGCTCATCCAGGGTAACGTGTGAAGTTCGTCGTTTTCTTCCATCATTTCCAAAAATGTTTCACAGAAGTGCCGTCGAGCAGCTGGATGGAGAGGTTTTTGATGGAGTTCTTGAGGGTTTTCGTCGCTCCAGTATCTAAAATTTTGCTTGTTAATGTAGCCTGACAAATGAAAATGCGCCTCGTCGCTCATCCAGGGTAACGTGTGAAGTTCGTGGTTTTCTTCCATCATTTCCAAAAATGTTTCACAGGAGTGCCGTCGAGCAGCGAAATCGTTTTCATTTAGAGCCTGAACTACTTGAATTTTGTGTTAGTGTAAATCTAACTTCAAGATCCTTCGGAGACTTCTGTCTGAAATTCTAAGCCCGGTACTGTGTCGACGCGACAATTTTCAACCAAACTTTTATATCAAAAACATTTATATAGTCACTACTTGCTGAGATAGATCATACTCAATGCATAGGGGGCATCATGTATAACAAAACATTAGTGTTGTGTGGAATTCACCTCTACAAATAGAATATTTTCAATACTCATCTAAGCCACAAAACTTCAAAGGCAGTTTTAGCTATATTGACAGAGATGCGAATAACTACCATCACAGCCACCTCTGTCTCCTGGAGATACAATTTCTGAACTCGCTCTACCTAACTTCCTACAGAAGTTGTTCTCATATCGTCTGCATATTGTCCAATAACTTCTAGCTACAGCTCGCCAACTTGTGATCGTTTAATAAATTTGACCGGAGTCTCATCTTCAAAAATACACGCCCCATTAAGCTTCTACTTTGAACTTTCCGCTATAACAATGGTGAATCAATGTGAGTGCTTTATAATGCAAGCATTTACTGTCCCTATTATACAGACATCATCAGAAACTTCCAGAGGCGTAGCTCCAAGTCTGAACTGGGGGCAGGAGCGGGAGTAGTGGGTACCAATCCAAGAGGTGAAATTTCAATCAACCTTGGGAGGTATACCACAGTCTTCCAAGCAGAAATGATTGCCATAGAGCTGGGAGTCAGGGAACTAATCAAAAGGCCCCTGACAAACAGATCTATAAAAATATTTTCAGACAGCCAGGCTGCATTGAAAGCACTGTGCTCCAATCGGGTTGATTCAGGACTGGTATGGAACTGCATGCACCTCCTCAACAAACTCAGAACGGGAAACAGGGTAACCTTGACTTGGGTTCCGGGTCACAGCGGAGTGGAAGGCAATGTATTGGCCGACGCGCTAGCAAAAGAAGGAACTGAATCTGTGTTCATAGGACCAAAACCATTCGCGGGCATTGCAAAAAGCACCGCTAAAAAGACCATCTCGGACTGGGCAGTGAGGAAAGCACTCCTGAACTGGCGAGATACATCAGGGCTACTGCACTCGAAGGCGTTTATAAGATACTCCTCGAGTCAGGCCCCCCGAGGATCATGGAATGTATAATAGGTACGACTTCCGCATTCTAGTCGGTCTGCTGACGGGACATGGTCGTCTAACGTACCATATGCGGAAGTTGTGTCTTGAACAAACCTCAGACTGTCGCTTCTGCTACGTGGAGGACGAAACAACGGAGCATATTCTTTGCTCCTGTCCAGTACTGGACAATGCTAGGTTCCACACATTCGGATTTGCCCAACTGGAATCTCATGACTTCAAGGAAGTCTCATCCTTCACGTTGATCGCATTCGCAAAGAGGTGCGGACTGTACGGTGAACTCTGAAAAGGTGTGAGCTACAATAGACACAATTGAGTCGCAGTGGAAGGAGGCAGCTCTGTCCCACTCAGTTTCAACCTAACCTAACCTAGAGGCGTAGCTAAAGTAGAGGACGATGCTGTGACCCTCATGATATCCGTATTGAGGTAACAACCAATAGATCTGTCAACAAATTTAATGCTTCATTGTAAAGTATAGAATAATGAACTAGCATAAATCCCTACAAAAAAGTCTATTTTGAGACACTAAAAATTTAAGAATATCCGAAGCTTTAGAGTGGGATCACTCGCCACTGCTAACCTCCGCAAACTAACATTATCTATGAAAACAGGAACCTTTCAACGATGAAACATTGATACCGGTAGGCCTTGTATATGATCCCGAAGAACCATTTTTTTAAAAATTATGGACAAGATTCTATAGCATCCACCTCATCATCATAGTCAGAATGCCTTAACAGGCATGTTGTGAACTCGTAAAATGCATTAAATCGGAGTTAGAGTATTGCCGACACGAACATTATCGATAGCTTTGAGAACTGTAGCTCGCCATCGTTAGCGATTTACTGTCAGTGGCGCTTTTGATATTCATATCCAGCAACCGTTTCGTCGTATCCACCCAGCGTGTAGGGGAACGGCCCCGGTGCCGCCACTCGGGGCGTGACCCTGAACTACAAGTTTCTCCATATTATCGCTTCTGTGAATATGTTCGAAGCATGTAAGCATTCTCGTCGACACAATGGAGGATTTCCATATTTCAAAGCATCTATGTAAGCTCGATCTGCCTTTTTAACAGTCCAAGTTTCCGAGGCATACAAAAATATGGAGAACATAAGAGACTGACCCAGCGACATTTTGGTAGCTTTAGTGATGTCATGGTCACGTCACATTTTAGTAAGCTTTGTCATGGCCCCTAGATCAAAGAACCGAGATACACAAAACTACACAACTTCACTACTTCACAACGGCCTATTGACTTTATTTCTCAATTATTATCATGCTGCCTATCTACGATCATTACCTTGATCTTGTTGTATTTAATACCTCCATTAATGAATGAACGCGTTCATTCAATAAAAGCTTTGTTACTTCTCTGAGTGTCGACACTTACATTTTGTTCATTTTTTATTCATTTTATTTCATTTTATTAATTTAGTCCGTAACCGAATTTGTGAATCGTTTTAATGGTGTACATTAATAGAAACTTTTATTTTACGTCTCTCGTTTACATACAATATACAAAGTTGAGATAAAGTATGGAACCAAGCAAATATCTTTGAAACGGAAAGGGTAATATTGCTGAAAATTTGCAGGTGAATATATTGACGGAAGTAATTAATAGCTAAAATAATGTCTTCAATTGCATTATACGTCACTACATTTGCCTGCAAATTTTCAGCAATATCATTCTTTCCGTTCCAAAGTTATTTGCTTGGTTCCATACTTTATCCCAACCCTGTATACAATATTTTATGATGTTTATACATGCATGACTTGTCCAATCCTTTTTCAGGGCTGTATGGATGAAATAAAATTATTATTATCATTACTCATTGATAAACGCTGGTTTAAATCTTATTTCAAGATTTTCACTGAAGCTTCAAGGCACTTTTCAACATGGCAGGATAGCTCATTAGATTTTATTTTATTAAGTATCATATGGGAGCTCATAAACTCAAAACTGAAATGGAGTTGTAAGGTAGTTACTGCAACTTTCTAAGAGTCAATGAGCTACAATAACTTGGTAACCAGCTGCAAAATAAATTGAGTTAGAGACTTGTCAAGCGTTGATGTACGCAGCTTGGAAAGTTGGATCGGTGTGACGGGGTGAGAGGTTTTATTATACTCATTTTTTCTCATAATGACGATCGTTAAAAGAGCGGAGTTATTCGTTTTCGCGGAGAGAGTTTATGACACGTAAAAAAGTCGTTAGAAGGCAGACGACTTGTTTTTATTTTCCTGTTATTGGATATCTGAGCCACGGTATCTTTATTGTTTTTCCAGATGACCAATCATTGATAATTTATGGGTGAGAGATAAAGTTGGATCCTTGGATTACCGTAAAACTGAGGTGGATTTTGTATTCCAATTCCCTGTAGTTCCTCTATGTATACAGGTAGGAAACAGTTTACTAGAATACTGTGTTAGTATAAAAATTAAGTTTTTTCATTATATTGGCAGGACCGTATTTTTCCCGGACTAGTAATCAACAAATTTAACATTTAATCTTTAAAAAAAAGAAAAAAAAATTGTTGACCGCGGTGAGATTCGAACCCACGCCCTTTCGGACTGGTGCCTAGTATGTTAACTGCTCGGGCTCGCTGCCTGTTCTATAGGAAAACCAATACACCGTACATAATACGTCGTCAGTTACCTATCATAATTTAATTCAATTTTTTTTCACCGGAAGCGATATTGACTAAGCCGGATTTTTCCTGGACTAGTTTTTTCGTGCTGATTCCCAATCTGTATTAAGTTTTTCTCTGGCACCTGCTGTTTTGGCTATCTTTTGTATACGGACAGAGGGACGGACGGACAGGCAGAGCCTCTGCATAAGTTCTCTCCAGGGACTTCAGTGAGTCAGTGAGAGCTTGAGGGTCTAGGGTGTAGCGCGCAAAATTGAGAATCAAAGGAAATACTTATTCCCGTGTTAGCTAAGAGGCGTGGCCGCCTATTCCCTTTCTCCAGTATGTGTGTCTAAGATGAGGGGAGATAAGTACAAAAATTCAAAGGTAAGGTCAAAAGGTCCAAAGGTAAGGTCCAAAGGTCACCATAAAAATGAATTTTGCATTTCCAAGCTCCTGACGTTACCTTTAAACTTATAGTAATGACTCAAAAAGCAAATTGAACAAGAAAGCCTGCGCTTGTGCAACTATTTAGCCTTTTTTTGATATCGTGTTTGGTTGTCAAATTACAGGCGTTTATAGAATGTATGATTCTGCATTGCGGGTTTTTTTGCACCTTAAAAAACTTTTTTGAGAAAATCGAAAATAGTTCTCATTCATTAAGGTCTTAACTACCGCCTTTTGAAATATTATATATGTAGTTTGAAAATAGAGTGAGTTATGCGAGAAATTGTGAGTCCGTGTTTTACATGGCAAATACTTATGTATAAATGTGTGTATCGAGGCCCCTTAAAAAGGGATATTTGCATTAAAATGTGAATCTAGTACACATCTAGAGGCAGCAGCTCACACAGAGGGAAAAATGCACGGCTTATCTTCCTCCATACACTCATAGGGTAAGATTGTCGATTTTGAGTATCATGAAAAGACTTTATATTGATGACAGTGGGGTGCTTAATGGTAAAAAACAAAGTGCACCTGAAACCAGGACCCTAGGACCAGATGAGGGAAAGAATGGTTACTGAAAAGATATGAATATCCTCATGTGAATTTATTGGTAAGATTACGGCTACACCCTGCTGACTGGCATAATTACTCAAGAATAGGCAAATTCACTTATTTGGAGTTGTTGGCTGTTGTGAGTCCCTTGACGAAAATGTGTGATACTCAAATGGGGCCACTTATAGCAGCTCATGAGGAATTAACGCTACTCTACGGTTCTTGGCAATGGACAGGACTTATAAGGATCTAAATTTTTTGACTGTAATCTCGCGTCAAGTACTGCTGATAAATGCCACTGTTTCAACCAGAAACTTGTGCGGATTTGTTTACCACGCACGGACACTCATCTCCGTGCAGCTGTAACTGCGCACTCCAAAAATCAAGCAGTGTTTGATCCCCAACGACTTAACTATGCACGCCACACGCTTTTCTAAAAACAGTGAGTTTTAACTGTACTCTGTGACATCTGCATTCAAGTCTTGAGTTATCCCTCTCTGTGAGTGGGAGCCTTAACATTTGTTGTTCATTCAGACACTATTCACCCAAATGGCACGTCAAAAAAGAGTCTGTAGATGTAAAAACAAAGCACGGCTATCTAATCTAATAGTAGATTTTTAGCCTATTTTTATTAAAGTTGATCAAGGACAAATCCTTGAAGCTATCGAGTAGACAGTTATATAGTGCGTTCCGCCAAGAGGTTTGCTACTTTTTAGCAGTGATTTTCCTTGGTTTACCGTTACCTCCGGGTACCAGATGGCGCACAGGCAAATCTTTTCTGCCGCCTACTCTCAAGTGCTTTACATGTCTGATAGACATAAAAATTCTGATGCGTCAGTCGACCTATGGCGCACTGATGATCGCTAATAAGCGTGAAACAGCTGTCTGCGTACTGGTGCATTGACGGAGATATGTATAGAGCAACAGAGTTGGTGAGAACAACCCTCGGAAGTTTGAATTATTAGATAATATAATCTTATTTATATTGAAACGTTGTCATTAGGTAAGCTAGGCTTAATCGTCTTTGACATACTGTATTTAGTATGTATGTTCATATGTAAAATACTCGAATGCAAATAGAATTGAATCGAACAAATTGAATTGAATTGAAAAAAAGTGCAAATAGGCAAGTACGCGTTCCAGTCCTCTTCTCGGTTTTAAGTCACACCGACAATGAGGGAAGGCATATTTGCGATATTTTGGCGAATACATCAAATATTCGCCAAATAATATTTCTGTAGTGTGGCCAAACTTGTATCGCTTGGAAAGTCTGATTGAAGTAGATTAAAATATTTACAGAAGATTACCGCTGAGGCGGGCAAAAATATGCTGAAGACGTTCTCAATAAAAAATAATAAAAGTAAGATGATTATATTAAGCCAGCAAAGACAAAAATTATCTGGCACAAAAAACTACTAACTGACGCAAAGTGTATAGACAAATGAACAACAAAATAATTTCTAGCAACATGCTCATATAATCAAGTAAGTAATAAAAATAACTCTAACTAATAATAGTAAACTTTTTAGCCTCTTTTTATTAAATTTGATCAAGGGCAAGTCCTTGAAGCTATCCAGTAGAGTTATATTAGAGATATTGTACGAGAACCTTCTGACAAAGAAAACTCAGGTGTGATATGGAGTCAGTAAGCTATGGCAACTAGTTTCAGCTTCCCAAACTGAATGAAGCAATGATGTGGTCTTACTTGCTAACATCATATCATCATCATCATCATAGTCACAATGTCTTAGCAGACATGTTGTGAACTCGTAAAATGCATTAAGTCGGAGCTATAGTATTGCTGGCACGAATATTATCAATAGTTTTGAGGACTGTAGCTTACCATCATTCGCGATTTAGTGTCAGTTCAGTGGCGCTCTTGATACTCATATTCAGCAACTGTTTCGTCGTATCCACCCAGCGTGTAGGAGAACGGCTACGGCGTCGCCCACTTGGGGCATGACCCTGAACTACAAGTTTCTCCATATTATCGCTTCTGTGAATATCTCCGAAGAATGCAACCATTCTCGTCGACACAATGGGGGATAGTCTCTTAGGATTACCGAGCTCATCCAGTACGGAAACGTTAGTTTGATGGGCGGTATAAGAAACTCTCACTATTCTCCTTCACGTCCACATTTCAGAAGCACCTATGCGAGCTCGATCTGCCTTTTCAACAGTCAAAGTCTCCGAGGCATACAAAAATATGGAGAATACAAGAGAACTGCACCAGCGACATTTTGGTTGCTTTAGTGATCTTATGGTCACGCCATACTTTAGTAAGCTTTGTCATAGCCACACGTACCTGTTGAATGCGCTGCCGAATCTCATTTTCACAGCTACCCGAATTTTCGATCAAAGAACCGAGGTACACAAAACTTTGAACTACTCCACAACAGCCTACTGACTTTATTTCTCGATGATGATCGTGCTCTCTATCTACGATAATAAGCTTGGTCCCGTTGTAGTTAACACCTAGACCGTATGCTGCACTGTGTTGTCCTAAGGTGTTTGATAGAGATACTATACTGCATTCACTGAAGAAAAGAAGTAAAAAATTATTTCAAACCGATATTTTGGGGCTTTACTCGGATAAATGGAACTTAATTTTTCTGTTTATAATAACATCACTGCTCTCAGTATGCAGTTTTATAGACGGTGTGCATATAAACCTTGACCATACAGTAAAAATTTATATATATTGTGCATGGTTACTCCGTTTGTTCGGTGGATAAGGTATAGTTCTTCCTGAGAAGCAGTAATAAGGGTTGTATCGTCAGCAGGATATTTTACACCATATAGAAAGTAATTAATATACATTATCGACAATCTCAAATAATACACAACAAAGTCACCGTATTTGCTCAACAGTCATTAGAGCTGGCAGCACCGAAGCCATTCTAGAAGTCCCAAGCAATGTTCGTAATGGAGACCTGTAGTGAGTATGGGGTAAATGAGCCGAAAACTCCTGGAATGTCTTTAAAGTCGGAAAGTATATCCTGCGTACTGCTTCTCGCCAAGCTTCGTAAACTGCGATCGGAAATTACCAAGGCAATAGATTGTGCGGCAGCTGCGAGAGACAATTGCCGAGGAAATTACCTGCAAGGCGCGGTTGGCATTTGTATCTATTTGATCGGGTAGAATGACTTTAGAGCACATTATTGAAGGGTTTGTCCAGTATACCGTACTGATTGCTAAAACGACGGCGGACGTTGCTCATTTCTTTGATTGCTGTTCAGATTGCTACTTTCAGAAGTAACTGAAGGACGAGGCGATTCTAGTCGTAATAGTTAGTATTTATGTTATTTTTGTCAATGCTGTTTTCATTTGTATAAAAAATGCACTTTCTTTTATGTTACTCATTTGAAAAGTTCCCACCATGGATTTATCTAAAAACACTGATTAAAAGAAAAAACGCCTCGACATGTCAAAAGGTATGTCAAAAGGACAACTCTTTAACCAATAACTACTTCACCTCCTTGTATCCTCTGCCACCCAGGGTCATCTTAAAAATTTTAAATGATAAGGGTATCGAGTAATATCTCGTTTTGAAGGTATGTCGAAGCCCTACGTTTTGACGTTTGACTTTTTCTCTCTGTATCAGCGTTTTTCCCCATACCGATAGGTAAGGGGAGTATTGTGATTGCGCAAATTTTCGATTTTTAAATGATACGCTTTTTGGGCGTTTTATGATGACTACATTACAAAAATCCACGTCACTAATTTCCGTCGGTCTGTCTGTCTGTTTGTCTATCGGCCTGTCTGTCTGTCTGTTTGTCTGTCTATCGGTCTGTCTGTCTGTTGGCGTTTTTGTAACGTCGTAATCTCAGTACCCCTGCACGGATTGTGATAAAATTTGGGTGGCGATATGTTGTGGAGTCGTAGCATGTAATGTTTCTATAATTTTGGAAATCGTTGTACGGGGGGCGGAGTAATTAGTAAAAAACGAAACATTACAAATATTCCTCAAACTTCGTTTTCAGGTTTTTTGCGGGTTCCTGTTAATTTTCTACTTTTCTTTGGGTGGGGGTGAATCTAGGGTGGTTGGGGGCTGGGGGTTGTGGAACTGAAGGTCCAAAGGTCCAAAGATTAGGTCCAAGGGTCGCTATAAAGATGCATTTCGTATGTAGAAGCTCCTGACGTTACCTTTAAGCTTACAGTAATGATTCAAAAAGCAGGTTAAAGAATGAGCTTGCGTGAAGGCAGCATAGAGGCCTTGTTTTGATAGCTTGTTTGGTTGTTAAATTACAGGCATTCGAAGAAAGTATGATTTTGCAATGCGAGTTTTTTTGCATTGAAAACCTTTTTTTGAAAAAATCTCTCTTTGTTGCCCTTCACTAAGGTATTAACTATCACCTTATAAAATTTTATGTATGTAGTTTGAAAGACAAGTGAGTTCTGTTTTACAGACGAATCGGTATTTTACATGGCAAATACATATGTTTAAATTTTTTTATTAAGTATGATCTTTATTTGTCTGTTATTTTAATTAGTATAAGCCCAGGCACAAGTGTTTTACTTTTTTGGGGATACTCCCTGTTTAGTGTTTTTTTATTGTTAATGTTATAATGTTTATCCTTTATTCCTTTGTACTGGGAAGCAATAAACATTATTATTAAATTTGTGTACCCAGGTCCCTTAAGTCCAGTCATGTAGAATTTTCAAAGTATTTTTTGTCCCTCAAAACACGAAAAAATGAGTTTTGATAGAGGTTTTATGAAACGGATAGCTGCAATACGTGAAAAAACTGTGGCAAGCTAGTGGTGGAGACGACAAGCACAAAAACGGCTTAGAAGCTTTTGACTGCTCTGAGAATGATGAGAATGATTTCAAATTGTTGTGTTTGCTACTTGACAATGAAACTCATATTATATTTTGTCCAAAAGTGACAAATTAACTGTATCATTTCCACTAGAGACAAACAAACTGCATTATGGCCAACTGTTTTTTTTTTTATTTTTCCAAGTCATTTTTCAACTTTCTTGGACCAATTTTTGCGATTGAGTACCATACTCCCCATATCATTGCATAATTTCACACCATTTCCTTGCTATGATTTGGTTTCTCTGTACTAATGTTTTGCTCCTCCTGAAAATCTGTAATATATTACGATGTCATACATTTCTTGCTCCAAGACTATACAATGAGATACCAGAAAGCATAAAATGTCTAGTGCCTTTAAATTCATTCAAGTGTGGTTTAAAACAATGGATAGTAAATAATAAGCGCATTAAAATTCACCAACTTGTAGACATATGCAATACCTATTATTACTGATATATATGGAATACATAATATATAAATATAAATATTCCTGAATTGACCCTTATTTGTTGTTTCCATTTTATAATAACTACTTATACCCAAGCACAAGTTTTTAACTTTTTTTGGGTCACTTGTTGTTTATTGTATTTTATTTATTTTATATTTACAATAAACGCTATTATTATTATTATTATTAAATCGCAATTTGAAAGTCTGCTCCTCAACTGCATTAAAGTGATGTTGATTGAAATAGGAACTCTCACCGAACATCAGGGCATCATATGCGGTTGAAATTGGGATGTTGAGGATAATCTGGAAAGCAGCAGCTCCAAATTTTTCACCTCAACAGCTTAACGTTATCTTCCTAGAAATTATCTTGCATCTCCACAGTATCATGCCTATCATCATCACCGTAGTCACAATATCTCAACAGACATGTTGTGAACTGGTAAAATGCATTAAGTCGGAACTAGGGTATTGCCAACTGTAGCTCGCCATCGTTCGCGATTTACTGTCAGTTCAGTGGCGCTCTTGATACTCACATCCAGCAGCTGTTTCGCCGTATCCATCCAGCGTGTAGGGGAACGGCTGCGGCGCCGCCCACTCGGGGCGTGACCCTGAACTACAAGTTTCTCCATATTATCGCTTCTGTGAATATGTCCGAAGAATGTAAACATTCCCGTCGACACAATGGAGGATAGTCTCTTTGGATTACCGAGCTCATCCAGTACGGAAACATAGGCGGTAAAAGGAACTCTCAGCATTCTCCTCCACGTCCACATTTCAAAAGCTTCTATGTGAGCTCGATCGGTCTTTTTAACAATCCAAGTTTCCAAGGCATACAAAAATATGAAGAACACAAGATACTGTACCAGCGACATTTTGGTAGCTTTAGTGATGTTAAGGTCACCCCAAATCTTAATAAGCTTTGTTATGGCCAGCCGTGCTTGTTGAATGCGCCGTCGAATCTCATTTTCACACCTACCCGAATTGTCGATCACAGAACCATAATCCTTAAACAACGTTATGCTTCTAACACTTACAAGTGGTTAATTACTCTTGTGTCTCTTGTTTTCGTGTACGCTGCCATTTAATTCCGCATTCATTCCAAATTGCCTTCCCACCAGCTCGCATCACTTCTTTCGCCATCATTCGCCGACTACAAAGACAACAAATAATGGTGGCCATTATGACGCCTCCTGCTAAAATTGCGTTTTTATTCAACGAAGCAAAAAATCGCCCGACAGGCCGCAGCAAAGCATATTTTCTCGGAGTTTAATTCGCCGGTTAAGCACCGCTCACATTTTGCGTAGGATCCTTGTTAATTTAATAAAAACCAGTAAAAAAAGCTTAATTTTGCCGCAATATTGCAGCAAATTTCTCAGTAGAGGATTAAAAAATAGTACGTTCTGTTTATTATTAGCTTTATTACCGTTTATCCAGATTTTCGGTCATTCAGTCGTCTATTCCTGACATCTAACGTCGTTGGGCGAGCTATTCTTTTGTGTCCCGCTACCATGTTGGGTGATAGTTGCGCGGTGGGCAGTTTGTTTGGGAACGTCGTATAGGACGTTGTATAGGATGCACCGTTTGAAGAGTTGGATGTTTATGTTTACGCGTGGAGGGTGAAGGTATTTTGGGGTGTGCAATTATTGTATATTGTTGGCTGTAGCCCAGAATAGCAGTAAGTACACACTGATTTATTGATTGGAACGGGATATTGTTAAAATATACACTGTAAAAGTAATATTGAAGTAAAGGTGTGGTCATTAATCAGCTTTCTATTATCTAAAACTCCCTTAACCTGAACTGGTGCTTACAGTTGCAAATGAATGGAATGAATGAATGAAAGACAGGCAGAGGCTTTCTGTTGACAAGAGCCACCACATCACAATGTCTTCAGGTTCAAGCAAGAACCCCTTGAGCCGAATATAGTCTACCTATGATACCCAAGGGCATCACAGCGACATGCACAGAATGTGTGCTGAGGACTCCTCCTCCTCCTACAGCATGCACACGTTGGGTCGCTTGCTACCCCCATCACATACAAGTGACGTTTAGAGGTGTTATGGCCAGATAGCAGGCAGACAAGTTACCTCAGCCGGTTTTAGTCCAATGAGAAGCAGAACCGTCTCACCTTGGCCAGAGGTCCTAAAATAAGAGCTGCACCTTGACGGAGATGTCAGGAGATCACTCTCCATCTCATAAGATGTTGATCTTGCAACCACACTTCTGTTTTCTTTCTAATGGTATCTGCTGCCCATGCTACCCACATAAGTGACATCTGATGGCTTACCCATGTGTCATCCAAAACTCTTCTAAATTGCATAATGAGCCTTGCTAGCCGATGTTAGCTTTTTTGAATTCTGTTTGTGCAAGAACCTCCAAGTATTGAATTCCACCGCTTCAGCTGTGGCAGTTTTGGAAATGTTTAAGCATTCCGGTACTGTTTACTGAAAAGCAGTGTGGCCGTATCTCAGTAATTAATAGAAAAAAAATTTTGAAACTGTGAGATCTTACTAAAATCGACATGCGCAATTCATTGCAATAAAGGTAAGTAGTGGATTCTATTTAAAATAACAAATTTATTGACGTGTAACGTAAGTAGTAAATCTGGCAACACTGCTGTTAGAATTTTTGAATTCTGCATGTTCGAAAAACTGCACGTATTGATTTTCTCGGTCCAGCTGTGCAAGTTTTGAAGATATTCAAGCGTTCCTTGCCTTTTCTGACCTGGTATTCGAAATAGATAGTATGAGCAAGGAAACCGGTTTTATTATTTTAGGAACACCAGTTAAAACTTGTTCACGCCGCAAACCATTACTAGGGAGTACTTCTATGTTAAATAAAGTATACACTGTGTTCTATTAATAAAAATCGGGGATATTTGTTTGAAAATTTGGAGAAATAATTTATAACCTGGCAACGTCACAAACGCAAAAAAATATTACAAGGCGAGATAGGGTATTAGTAGACATTTCGATTTAACATAAAACATACAGGGTGTTATATTTAAAAAAACAAAGTAAAATTGCCGTAAATAAAAATTCTGACAAAAACACCCTGTAGATGCACATTGCAAAAACAAAATAATATTCATTTAATATCCAAGTAACCCGCTGTATAATATTATTGAGGAAAGTTGAAGGAACATGCCCATGTGGGGGCGGGTTATAATATCTCCCATCGTATATCCTGCGTGTCGTAAAAGGCGACTAAAAGGAACCGAACTACTGTCGGTATAAGCAGTAATCTCTTCTCAACCAACAGCTTCGGGTGGACGAGTTGAGAAGAGTCAGGACATTTTCTTGTCCTTGGGGTGAGAAATTGCCCCTAAAGGCGAATGAACCAGTAGATACCATCTGGTCAACGGCATGAGGATGCAGAAAGCAAATGGGAAACTACTGCATTAAAGATCTTAAAGATATCCCAAGGGAAACACGTAAAATGTGTAAATGCACTTTAGGAGTTCACAACATGTCTGTTAAGACATTGTGACTATGATGATGAAAGGAACGTATCAATTTGGACCCATTACTTGCTGCATTGCAAATCCGGGAATTAATAGAAAATAAATTATTACTTGGCAACGTCGCAATCGATCCCAAAAATATTTCAGGGTAGATAGAGATCAATGATCAAAACTAGAAGAATTTAAAAAAAAAGTTATGGTTCCATATAAAAAAACAGGTTGATCACTATCCTACTTTCCCGCAACACCCTGTATATTTCAAAATATTTTTAGGTTATGCATCCTAAGTAACCAAATAACTTTTGTATTTGACATTTTCTTCCATCAGGTATACCCTGCAAGATATCGAAGAATTCCACACTAAATGGGCGCCCTGTATAGCATCGTACGGTACGTATTTATACATTCCGTACATGTATACAGCACCTAGCACAATCCCATTGGTCAGATTTGAATTTTGAGCCAATCAAACTTTCAGTGCCATACGCGAGTATGGGATGTAAATGGGTGCTATATGTACTTACGGAATGTAGTAGGTACTTAATGCAGCTGAAAATTTACAAAGAGGAAAGCCATTTAAGCCAAAACCATTTTTAACTATATATTAAACTACAGTAAACTTTATTACAAATTAGTATGGTGTACAATTTTTGTCCTTTTTTACGAAACGTTAAATGTATTAAGCTAATTAAGGATTATGTTTCAGTGGACAAAGAAAACATACATTACTTAAAAGATTAAAGACATTAAAGAGTCTAACAAAAAAACGTTATATAAACTCAGTGGGATGAACCATGTTTAATTGTATTGGGTTTATTTGTTTTTATATTTTGGGAAAAATTATGTTTTTTCTTTGGACTTTTTTTTGGTAGGCTCTCCAGTTGCTGGACGGCCTTAATGGTGGACTTTTAACTATAGCGCTGAGCACATGAACTTCCCACAGTACAGTTTTAGTGACCTAACTATGTCTAAAAAATACCTACCTACATAAAAGGCTTGACGAGTTCGTCTTGACACCCGACACTCTCCGATTAGAATTTCTCAACGACTCAAATTCTTCCATCCATCTTCTAGCATCATTCTCAGTCAATAGGCTTAATCTATACTTTCCAGGACTCAGTTCAAAATATTTATAATTAGGAGGTAACTTCGCCATGTATGGCGATTTCATACATAGGTATAACCACCCTGTCGCGCGGCAATCACAAAAATTAGAACAAAAGTCTAGCCATAGCCATACGTTTGACATGCGCATAACTAGATTACATTCCGTAAGTGTATATGGCACTGATTTACATTTCATACAAGCGTATGGCACTCGAAGCTTAGCGCATAACAATATTCAATTCCGTAAGTGCATATGGCACTGATTTACATTTCGTACAAAAGTACGGCACTCGAAGTTTGATTGGTTCAAAATTCAAATCTGACCAATGGGATTATGCTAGGTGCTGTATACATGTACGGAATGTATAAATGCGTACGGTACGGTGTGGGCAGTAAAGAGTCTGCTATCAGTGCTCCATTTCTGGAAGACTTCCTGCAGCGAAATTGATGAGATACCACTCAATTACCGTCAGCGCGCAACAAAGCATCGCGGCGCGCGTTTACCCCAGATGCGGTAACAACGGGATGCATACTTTGCGTTTCGACGTGCATTTCTCGTGAAATTCCGATCTAATAACGATGAGGAACCCCTCATCGGTTACCCTGGCAACCCTATGCCCAGAGGGCCCTCAAAGATCTGCCTGTAACAATATCATGCACACGATTAACGAGGCGCTGCGCTCATGGTTTCAACCCTACCTTCGTTTTGCGGTCAACGTGTGAACATCTTTGTAGGTACCCTTTCTGAACACTGTGTACTCATACAGAGTGTCCCTGAATTTCCTTGATACGGGATATTATCGTAACAAAGAAGAATTCAAACGAAACATGAGTGGAATTTTTGAAAGTACGATAGAGTCTATCATACCATATAACTCACCCCCAACTTTTTTTTCAAAAGGTACCTAAAAGTACCTAAAAGTCCTACACAAATCAAGTCCTCATTTTATTCAAAATCTTGTAATACTTTCGATCTTATACAAACGCCAAAGTCATAAGCATAAGATAAATAAAATAAGGATTTGTTTGAGGCGTCAAATTTTCGTAAGAAAACAGATAAAAAGAAAACCAAGTGGACTCTTCAAGGGTATTAAATGGCCTACCATACTATGCTTTCAAAACATTTTTTTGTACTTCAACCCCTAGAACTCACCACAAACTGTTCTTTTCAAATAGCACCCCACAGCTTTTCCTACATAAATAAGGCAGGATTACCTACTACGACGCCTCAGCATATCGCTTACCAAATTTCATCACAATACGTGCAGCGGTTACTGAGATTACGAGGATAGTAAAACGCGAACAGACAAACAGATAGACAGACAGACCGACGGAAATGGGTGACGTGGATTTTCGTTATGTAGACATCATAAAATGCCCAAAAAGTGGTGTGGGAAGAAAAAGATCAAAGAGATCTAAAATGTAGCAAAGCAATGGAGAGCATGACCTCACATCGAAATTTTGTAGCTTGTTTTAAACTTGGAAGAAAGAAAAAACTTGCTTCGTGTATTAGAGAATTGATATTGAGAATACGAGGCTAGAATCGAATTTTCTTTATGTAGACATCATAAAGCGTATCAAAATCGGTGTGGAAAGTAAAAGGATTAATTCATAGAACTATAATCAGATCTCACAGAGGAAGACACAAAACGAAATTCCGACTTTTTTTACATTAATGTTGCATTTTTATCTTTAGCCTATTTCAACTTTATCTTTCTTGAAAAGATTCAGGCACTGACTATTGAAGTCTAAGTAATGCGGCCCATTAAATCTAAGTGTCTTACTTAGAGCACCAACATTTATAACATTCGATAAACGTTGTCCTGTTTTTTGCTATTTTTCGCTACTAACCAATCAGCCTAAGAAAAAAAGGCTAAGTGAAATCTTGAATCGGAATTCAAAAGCAGCTCTTAAATTTTTGAAAGGTTGGTATATCCATTCATTAGTAGGTACTATACAGGGTGTCCAGTTAGTGTGTAATTCTTCGATATCTCGCAAGGTATACCCGATAGAAGAAAGTATCAAATACAAAAGTTATTTGGTTACTTATGACGCATATTCTAAAAATATTTTGAAATATACAGCGTGTTGCGGGAAGGTAGGAGTAATTTTTTTATATGGAACTATAACTTTCTCTTAAATTCTTCTAGTTTCCATCATTGATCTCTATCCAACCCTAAAATATTTTTGGGATCTGTTCCGACGTTGCCAAGTTATAATTTATTTTCTATTAATTTCCGGATTTGCAAGGTCGCAAGTAATACGTCCAAATTGATATATTCCTTCAACTTTTCTCAATAATATTATACAGAGAGTTACATGAATATTAAGTGGATATTATTTTGGATGTTACCAGCAATTTGTATGTATAGGGTGTTTTTGGAAGAATTTTAAATTACGACAACTTGAAGGTCATTTTACTTTGTTTTTTTAAATGTAACACCCAGTATGTTGTATTTTAAATCGAAATATCTACTAATACCCTATCTCTCCTTGTAAGATTTTTTTCGCGTTTGCGGCGTTCCCAAGTTATAAATTATTTTTCCAAATTTTTAAACAAATATCCCCGGTTTTTATTTATTTTAAGTAGAATCCTCTACTTATTTTTATTGCAATCAATTGTACATGTCGAATTTAGTAAGATCTCATAATTTCAAAATTCAGTTTCTGTTAGTTATTGAGATACGGCAACACCGCTTTTTCAGTAAACAGTACCGGATCGCTTAAATATTTCCAAAACTGCCACAGCTGGAACGGTAAAATGCAATATTTGGGGGTTTTTGAACATACAGAATTCAAAAACGCTAACAGCAGTGTTGTTAGATTTACCACTTTTACGTTAGACTTCATAAATAGGGCATTCCATTCAAAATTATGACGTAAAATTGGTGAATCTGAAACACTGATGTTAGCGTTTTGAATTCTGTATGTTTAAAAACTCCCAAGTATTGAATTTCACCTCTCCAGCTGTGGCAGTTTTAGAAATATTTAAGCGTTCCGGTACCGTTTACTGAAAAAGCGGTGTTGCCGTATCTCAGTAATTATTAGGAACAAAATTTTGAAATTGTAAGATCTTGCTAAATTCGACATGAGCAATTCATTGCAATAAAAATAAGTAGAGGATTCTACTTAAAATAATTAAAAATCGGGGATATTTATTTAAAAATTTGGAAAAATAATTTATAACTTGGGAGCGCCGCAAACGCGAAAAAAATATTACAAGGAGAGATAGGGTATTAGTAGATATTTCGATTTAAAATACAACATACTGGGTGTTACATTTTAAAAAAACAAAGTAGAATGACCTTCAATTTGCCGTAATTTAAAATTCTGCCAGAAACGCCCTGTAAATAAAAATTGCTCGTGGCATCCAAAATAATATCCAAATCCGGAAATTAATAGAAAATAAATTATAACCTGGCAACGTTGCAACCGATCCCAAAAATATTTCAGGGTTAAATAGAGATCCATGATGGAAACTATAAGAATTTAAAAAAAAAAGGTATAGTTCCATATGAAAAAATTAAGTTGATCGCTATCCTACTTTCCCGCAATACCCTGTATATTTCAAAACATTTTTAGAATATGCGTCTTAAGTAACCAAATAATTTGACATTTTCTTCTATCAGATATATCTTACGAGATATCGAAGAATTACCCACTAACTGGACACCCTGAATATTTGTTTCGTATTGCCTGTATTATTGAAAACTAATTAATGAGTATACTGAAAGACTTCTCAGACCACTGCGTCTGAAAGTGTTGTGGAATGGGACAAGCCAGGAGCCATACTTGCATTAACTTAATTTATGTAACAGCCAAGGATAATGGCAGAACTCGAAGAATACTTTTTACACAGCCATACAAATATTTCAAGTGGTCACATTGTGAGTACCAAAGGCTCAGTCAGAAGCATCTACAAGCACATTCATATGAAATTTCAGATGTCCAACGCAACACCACCGTTAGTATCGAAATCGAATGGACAGGAGAACTTGAGGAAACACCCAAACAAGAAATAGTTTGGTTTTTACTGACGGTTCCAAAACAGACAATGGAACAGGAGCAGGAATTCACGGGCATTCTCCCAGATGTGACATCAGTCAACCTCTGGGAGTTTACGCCACTGTATTCCAAACAGAAATATATGCAATCGACTCTTGCCTGAGAGAAAACATAAGAAGGGGATACAAAAGTAAAAACATTCTTATCTGCTCGGATCGCCAAGCGTCGATAAAAGCCCTTAACGGCTGCCAAATCAAATCCAAACTCGTCTGGGAATGCTTAGAAAACCTCAAACAACTTAGTGCCTCGAACAAGGTAACCCTGAAATGGGTGCCAGGTCACAAGGGAATTGAAGGGAACGAAAAAGCAGATACCTTAGCACGAAACGGATCGGCATCCAGTTTTACCGGCCCCGAACCGGCGATAGGCATTTCAAGGTCTTTGGTAAGAACTACGATAAACCAGTGGGTGCATTCACAGCACCTAAAATAGTGGCAGTCGTATCCAAAGCTCAGACACAGCAAGCTGATGGTGAAACAACCCACACCGAAATTAGCTGAAGAGATCCTAAAACTAAATATAGGAAAGAAACTAGGCTAATAACCGGCCTCTTAACCGGACACTGCGGCCGAAGAAAACATCTACACACATTAGGGATTTTCAAAGAAAACCCGATATGCAGATTATGTGACGAGGACGACGAAACAGCCTCTCACATAATCTTTGAATGTGAGGCCCTACGCTGGTAGAGATTCAGACTGATAGGGCCAAACAACCCCAAATCACTCCTCAATCGAGATATCGTGAAGAGACTCTTGGATCTTATCAAGGTCACAAAACTCTTCACGGATTAACAAGCGCACAGGACAATACAATAAGCCACTGGCTGCAGTGTTGGGGCTACCTAACCCGGCCTGTACGTTTGACCCCCCTAGCCTAACCTAACCTAACCTAGTATGCATGCACAGTGGAAGCGGGTAGAATGCTTTGTCCAGCGCCGAACCGCTCGCAGGTAGAAGCAGACAAAGCGGGGAGCTTAAAATAAAATTAGTACATGCATTTATAAGCCAAGCAGTCTGCCTGCTTGCGGGGACCTGCAAGCAGGAAACTACCTATCCATGTGTCTACGCCCTCAGTGTAAAGTACCAGAACAATCGTGTAACCAAGCGGCTTATCACTACTACCTTGCGCAGCAGCATAAAAAATCCCGTAAAACTTTGTATCTCTTGAATATAGAAGGAAAATTTAGTTTTTATGGAGATATTCTCTGCCGACAAGTAATTTCCATAAATTCCATATCATAACGTAAAGCCACGTATACTGCACCGTAGTCGCTATCAAAAGCACTTGCTAGGGGATTGGACTTAATAGCAGCAGGGCTATATTGACCTCTGGGGGTATAAAAATGTTAAGCAGCTTAGCAGATAATACGTTTTCTTAGACCAAGCCGTAGAAGTGAAATTAGTCTTTCTCACGCTCGCTTCACGCTTTCGTAAGTAAATCTTGGACAGTGGCGTACTCTGTCTGTTACACCGCAGAAAAGTTGTCCTGATGAAGAAGCATTTTGACGTATAACCTGTTACCACAAGGCATTGTAACGGTAAGAATGTTTTGTAAACATTCTGTTATATTGTAACGCATTTTTGTATATCTGGAACGACTTGGGCGAAATGGGCAACAAACTGCTAGAATTTTCAAGCAAGAAGAGAAGATAGACTTAGATAGAGACATGCTAGAGTCTAGATATGGAGCAGAAAAGCTATGAGCCTCATAAAAAACATTCCAACAACCCAGCAGGCTCTAAAGACATGGTTACGGTAACTGAGCCCGAGAGATCTGAAATTTTTTATTCTCGCCAAATGAGACTGAGACTCAAAACTGCGACTGGGTTTGTAATCACCACCTTGAAATTATCCGAAATGCGAGGTTTCATCTCAATAGAAAGCCAAATAAATGTTTTCGATTTTTTACGTATACCCGCCAACCCGAGAGATCCTCGGAGAGATCTGAAATTTTTTATTTCTGTCAAACGAGACCGAGACTCAAACCTGCGACTGGATTTGTAATCAGCACCAAGAAATTATCCGACATGCCAGGTTTTATCTCAATTGAAAGCTAAATAAAGAATTTCGATTTTTTTAGGAACACCCGCCAGCCCGAGAGATCTGAAATTTTTTATTTTCGCCAAACGAGACTGAGATTCAAAACTGCAACTGGATTTGTAATCAGTACCTTGAAATTATCCGAAATGCGAGGTTTCATCTCAATAGAACGCCAAATAAAAATTTTCGATATTTTTAGGTACGCCCGCCAGCCCGAGAGATCTGAAATTTTTGATTTTTGAGTCAAACGAGACTGAGTCTCAAAACCGCCACTGGATTTGTAATCAGCACCTTGAAATTATCCGAAATGCAAGGTTTCATCTCAATAGAAAACCAAATAAAGATCTTCGATTTTTTTAGGTACACCAGCCAGCCCCAGAGATCTGAAATTTTTTATTTTTGTCAAATGAGACTCAGACTCAAAACTGCAACTGTATTTGTAATCAGCACCTTGAACTTATCCGAAATGCGAGGTTTCATCTCAATAGAAAGCCAAATAAAGATTTTCGATTTTTTTAGGTACAGCCGCCAGCCGGAGAGACCTGAAATTTTTTATTTTCGTCAACCGAGACTGAGTCTCAAAACTGCCACTGGATTTGTAATCAGCACCTTGAAACTATCCGAAATGCGAGGTTTCATCTGAATAGAAAGCCAAATAAAGGTTTTCGATTTTTCTAGGTACACCCGCCAGCCCGAGAGACCTGAAGTTTTTTATTTTCATCAATCGAGACTGAGTCTCAAAACTGGCACTGGATTTGTAATCAGCACCTTGAAGTTATCCGAAATGCGAGGTTTCATCTCAATAGAAGGCCAAATAAAGATTTTCGATTTTTTTAGGTACAGCCGCCAGCCGGAGAGACCTGAAATTTTTTATTTTCGTCAACCGAGACTGAGTCTCAAAACTGCCACTGGATTTGTAATCAGCACCTTGAAACTATCCGAAATGCGAGGTTTCATCTGAATAGAAAGCCAAATAAAGGTTTTCGATTTTACTAGGTACACCCGCCAGCCCGAGAGACCTGAAGTTTTTGATTTTCATCAATCGAGACTGAGTCTCAAAACTGGCACTGGATTTGTAATCAGCACCTTGAAATTATCCGAAATGCGAGCTTTCATTTCAATAGGAAGGCAAATAAAGATTTTCGATTTTTTTAGGTACACCGCCAGCCCGAGAGACCTGAAATTTTTTATTTTCGTCAACCGAGACTGAGTCTCAAAACTGGCACTGGATTTGTAATCAGCACCTTGAAGTTATCCGAAATGCGAGGTTTCATCTCAATAGAAGGCCAAATAAAGATTTTCGATTTTTTTAGGTACAGCCGCCAGCCGGAGAGACCTGAAATTTTTTATTTTCGTCAACCGAGACTGAGTCTCAAAACTGGCACTGGATTTGTAATCAGCACCTTGAAATTATCCGAAATGCGAGCTTTCATTTCAATAGGAAGGCAAATAAAGATTTTCGATTTTTTTAGGTACACCGCCAGCCCGAGAGACCTGAAATTTTTTATTTTCGTCAACCGAGACTGAGTCTCAACACTGACACTGGATTTGTAATCAGCACCTTGAAATTATCCGAAATGTGAGGTTTCATTTCAATAGGAAGGCAAATAAAGATTTTCGATTTTTTTAGGTACACCCGCCAGCCCGAGAGATCTGAAATTTTTGATTTTCGTCAATCGAGACTGAGTGTCAAAACTGCCACTGGATTTGTAATCAGCACCTTGAACTTATCCGAAATGCAAGTTTGCATCTCAATAGAAAACCAAATAAAGTTTTTCGATTTTTCTAGGTACACCCCAGCCCGAGAGACCTGAAATTTTTGATATTCATCAATCGAGACTGAGTCTCTAAACTGGCACTGGATTTGTAATCAGCACCTTGAAATTATCCGAAATGCGAGGTTTCATTTCAATAGGAAGGCAAATAAAGATTTTCGATTTTTTTAGGTACACCCGCCAGCCCGAGAGACCTGAAATTTTTTATTTTCGTCAACCGAGACTGAGTCTCAAAACTGACACTGGATTTGTAATCAGCACCTTGAAATTATCCGAAATGCGAGGTTTCATTTCAATAGGAAGGCAAATAAAGATTTTCGATTTCTTTAGGTACACCCGCCAGCCCCAGAGATCTGAAATTTTTTATTTTTGTCAAACAAGACTCACACTCAAAACCACAACTGTATTTGTAATCAGCACCTTGAAGTTATCCGAAATGCGAGGTTTCATCTCAATAGAAGGCCAAATAAAGATTTTCGATTTTTTTAGGTACAGCCGCCAGCCGGAGAGACCTGAAATTTTTTATTTTCGTCAACCGAGACTGAGTCTCAAAACTGACACTGGATTTGTAATCAGCACCTTGAAATTATCCGAAATGTGAGGTTTCATTTCAATAGGAAGGCAAATAAAGATTTTCGATTTTTTTAGGTACACCCGCCAGCCCGAGAGATCTGAAATTTTTGATTTTCGTCAATCGAGACTGAGTCTCAAAACTGCCACTGGATTTGTAATCAGCACCTTGAACTTATCCGAAATGCAAGTTTGCATCTCAATAGAAAACCAGATAAAGTTTTTCGATTTTTCTAGGTACACCCCAGCCCGAGAGACCTGAAATTTTTGATATTCATCAATCGAGACTGAGTCTCTAAACTGGCACTGGATTTGTAGTCAGCACCTTGAAATTATCCGAAATGCGAGGTTTCATCTCAATAGAAAGCCAAATAAATATTTTCGATTTTTTTAGGTACCCGCCCGCCCGAGAGATCTGAAATTTTTGATTTTCGTCAATCGAGACTGAGTCTCAAAACTGGCACTGGATTTGTAATCAGCACCTTGAAATTATCCGAAATGTGAGGTTTCATTTCAATAGAAGGCCAAATAAAGATTTTCGATTTTTTTAGGTACAGCCGCCAGCCGGAGAGACCTGAAATTTTTTATTTTCGTCAACCGAGACTGTGTCTCAAAACTGACACTGGATTTGTAATCAGCACCTTGAACTTATCCGAAATGCAAGTTTGCATCTCAATAGAAAACCAAATAAAGTTTTTCGATTTTTCTAGGTACACCCCAGCCCGAGAGATCTGAAATTTTTGATTTTCGTTAATCGAGACTGAGTCTCAAAACTGCCACTGGAATTGTAATCAGCACCTGGAAATTATCCGAAATGCGAGGTTTCATCTCAATAGAAAGCCAAATAAAGATTTTCGATTTTTTTAGATACACCCGCCAGCCCGAGAGATCTGAAATTTCTGATTTTCGTCAATCGAGACTCAGACTCAAAACTGCAACTGTATTTGTAATCAGCACCTTGAAATTATCCGAAATGCGAGGTTTCATCTCAATAGAAAACCAAATAAAGATTTTCGATTTTTTTAGGTACACCCCAGCCCGAGAGACCTGAAATTTTTGATATTCATCAATCGAGACTGAGTCTCTAAACTGGCACTGGATTTGTAATCAGCACCTTGAAATTATCCGAAATGCGAGGTTTCATCTCAATAGAAAGCCAAATAAAGATTTTCGATTTTTTTAGGTACCCGCCCGCCCGAGAGATCTGAAATTTTTGATTTTCGTCAATCGAGACTGAATCCCAAAACTGGCACTGGATTTGTAATCAGCACCTTGAAATTATCCGAAATGCTAGGTTTCATCTCAATAGAAAGCCAAATGATTTTCGATTTTTTTACGTACACCCGCCAGCCCGAGAGATCTGAAATTTTTGATTTTCGTTAATCGAGACTGAGTCTCAAAACTGCCACTTGAATTGTAATCAGCACCTGGAAATTATCCGAAATGCGAGGTTTCATCTCAATAGAAAGCCAAATAAAGATTTTCGATTTTTTTAGGTACACCCGCCAGCCCGAGAGATCTGAAATTTCTGATTTTCGTCAATCGAGACTCAGACTCAAAACTGCAACTGTATTTGTAATCAGCACCTTGAAATTATCCGAAATGCGAGGTTTCATCTCAATAGAAAACCAAATAAAGATTTTCGATTTTTTTAGGTACACGCGCCAGCCCGAGAGATCTGAAATTTTTTATTTTCGTTAATCGAGACTGAGTCTCAAAACTGCCACTGGAATTGTAATCAGCACCTGGAAATTATCCGAAATGCGAGGTTTCATCTCAATAGAACGCCAAATAAAGATTTTAGATTTTTTTAGGTACACCCGCCAGCCCGAGAGATCTGAAACTTTTTATTTTCGTCAAACGAGACTCAGACTCAAAACTGCAACTGTATTTGTAATCAGCACCTTGAAATTATCCGAAATGCGAGGTTTCATCTCAATAGAAAACCAAATAAAGATTTTCGATTTTTTTAGGTACACCCCAGCCCGAGAGACCTGAAATTTTTGATATTCATCAATCGAGACTGAGTCTCTAAACTGGCACTGGATTTGTAATCAGCACCTTGAAATTATCCGAAATGCGAGGTTTCATCTCAATAGAAAGCCAAATAAAGATTTTCGATTTTTTTAGGTACCCGCCCGCCCGAGAGATCTGAAATTTTTGATTTTCGTCAATCGAGACTGAGTCTCAAAACTGGCACTGGATTTGTAATCAGCACCTTGAAATTATCCGAAATGCTAGGTTTCATCTCAATAGAAAGCCAAATGATTTTCGATTTTTTTACGTACACCCGCCAGCCCGAGAGATCTGAAATTTTTGATTTTCGTTAATCGAGACTGAGTCTCAAAACTGCCACTGGAATTGTAATCAGCACCTGGAAATTATCCGAAATGCGAGGTTTCATCTCAATAGAAAGCCAAATAAAGATTTTCGATTTTTTTAGGTACACCCGCCAGCCCGAGAGATCTGAAATTTCTGATTTTCGTCAATCGAGACTCAGACTCAAAACTGCAACTGTATTTGTAATCAGCACCTTGAAATTATCCGAAATGCGAGGTTTCATCTCAATAGAAAGCCAAATAAAGATTTTCGATTTTTTTAGGTACACCCGCCAGCCCGAGAGATCTGAAATTTCTGATTTTCGTCAATCGAGACTCAGACTCAAAACTGCAACTGTATTTGTAATCAGCACCTTGAAATTATCCGAAATGCGAGGTTTCATCTCAATAGAAAACCAAATAAAGATTTTCGATTTTTTTAGGTACACCCGCCAGCCCGAGAGATCTGAAATTTTTGATTTTCGTTAATCGAGACTGAGTCTCAAAACTGCCACTGGAATTGTAATCAGCACCTGGAAATTATCTGAAATGCGAGGTTTCATCTCAATAGAACGCCAAATAAAGATTTTAGATTTTTTTAGGTACACCCGCCAGCCCGAGAGATCTGAAACTTTTTATTTTCGTCAAACGAGACTCAGACTTAAAACTGCCACTGGATTTGTAATCAGTAGCTTGAAATTGTCCGAAATACAAGGTTTCATCTCAATAGAATACCAAATAAAGATTTTCGATTTTTTTAGGTACACCCGCCAGCCGAGAGACCTGAAATTTTTGATTTTCGTCAATCGAGACCGAGTCCCAAAACTGCCACTGGATTTCTAATCAGCGCCTTGAAGTTATCCGAAATGCGAGGTTTCATCTGATTAGAAAGCCAAATAAAGGTTTTCGATTTTTTTAGGTACACTCGCCAGCCCGAGAGATCTGAAATTTTTTATTTTCGTCAAACGAGACTCACACTCAAAACTGCAACTGTATTGGTGATCAGCACCTTGAAATTATCCGAAATGCGAGGTTTCATTTCAATAGAAAGCCAAATAAAGATTTTCGATTTTTTTAGGTATACACCCGCCAGCCAGAGAGATCTGAAATTTCTGATTTTCGTCTATCAGGACTGAGTCTCAAAACTGCCACTGGATCTGAAATCAGCACCATGAAATTATCCAAAATGCAAGGTTTTATCTCAATAGAAAACCAAATAAAGATGTTCGATATTTTCTTCCCACACCGATAGACAACGACATGAAAGATGACAGAGACCAAATCACAAGAGAACCTGGAAGGATCCATAGTTCACTTTTTGGTATTAGTATTATTGATATTATTATGGCATAAAAAATGAACTCTCACTTCGATGTTTTACTTTACTGTGCTTTTCGATTAGAATTTTCAGAGACATCACTACACAACATGCAGCGGAGAAATGAAATATTCAGATAAAAGGTCAATAACAATTCCATTAAAAATCGCTGGAGGGTGAAGGAACCATTGAATAGGTAATATTGCCCTGGAAATATGGCTGACTCGGCGGATTTAATAAAGTATTGTTCTCTGAATTGTAGATTAATAATAATTGGAAGAATGAAACTAGCAGCAGTGGCACGCCCAGTGAAAAAGTTGTCCATTTCTAATGATCAATCGATCAGTTTAGGGCTTGAGCAGCAAAGCTAAAATTTAGTTATATGAGTCTTCTTTGTTTGTCAATGGTCAGAGAGGTGCCGTTAAATTTTATAGGAGCATTATACTAAGGCTTCATTTTTCAGTGCACAGGCTTTCGTGATGTTCATGAGCAAAAATGTCTATGCTAGCTACTCCAAATCCGTGACCTAAGATTTTGAGACTCTGTGTAACTCGCAGCAAAATTTGCTTTTTCGGGGCATTTTACTGAAGTTGAAAATTTACAGATAGTTGATAAAATGTTCATCACAAAAAAATATGTTATATTATGTAGAAGGTATATCAACGATGTGCGGTTGAACGACAGCTACTTCCCTATTTAACAGAGGTAAAATGTCTCAACTAAAATGTAGAAGGCAATAGAACCTATGTTATGAAAATAGATACCATTAAAGTTAGATTTTCTTAAATTGAATTCTCTGTATAATATTGGATTCCTTGAACGATTATAGTGTGAATTTATGTATCACAAATGATACTTGATATGAACCGTTTAGCGTAAATCACCGTTTTTAATATACCGGGTGTCCCAGAGTTTCCTTGACACGTGATATTTTCATAAACAAAGATGGTTCAAGCAAGAACTGAGTGGTACTTTTGAAGGTACTAGGGTCGATCATACCATCCAAAATATTTTCTTGTACGTCAACCCCTAAAACTCACCCCCAACTTTTTTTTCAAATACCACCCCATAGGTTTTCCTACATAAATGATATCCCCATTTTATTTAAAATCTTGTGCTACCTTTAATTTTATATGCAAACTTGTTTTTTCCGTAAAATTATAAGCATAAGACACATAAAATCATAATTTCTTTGACCCCTGATATTTTGGTAACAAAATCGGATAAAAAAGAAAAATAAGTGGGTTTCTCAAGGTCAGTGAATGACCTATCATTCCTTGCTTATGAACCATTTTTTTCTCGTTTAAACCCCTGGAATCCACCCCTAGCTTGTTCTTTCAAATTTCATTCCACAATTTTGCCTGGAAAAATGAATTCTTTACTTTAATTTAATTATGATAGTGCGTTACTTTTTATGCCCCTACTACAATTTATCGTTATTTTTTTTCATTTAATCCATGAAATCGTAAGCATAAATTAATTAAAACACATCTATGGAAAGTATTTTTTTATTATCATGAATCAGCTAATAAAAAAAAATGTGACAACAAAACTAAGTGCAAAAACGTGGAAAGGTTTTATGGTTACATCGGGTCGCGCCAGTCCCGTGTGCAGGGTGTGCCCCTCACACGGGCGCCAAAATTAACGATAAAATGCAGTAGGGGCATAAAAAGTAAGGCACTACGACAACTAAATTCAAGTAAAGAATTTATTTTTCTAGGCAAAATTGTGAATTGAAATTTGAAAGAACTAGCTAGGGGTGGATTCCAGGGGTTTAAGTAAGAAAAAAAATGGAGTCAAGTTGATTGACTCAGTACTTCCCACACATTACTGTGATATCAGTTTACTATTTTCCCATAGCATGAAGCTTTAGTCTGAGATCTCCTTGCAACCAAATCATCGGCAGCCTTTCCTCCCCTAAAATTGTCTTATGCCGCTAAGTCTTTCCTTCAGAGGTCAATGGACAGCCTAAACCATCTAAAAACGAAGTTTGAGTTGTTTTCAAACTTTTAGTTTTTTGATTATTGCTATATACGCTGCCACTGGCACTATATTTAACAAACATACGCGTTTTCCGAGGCGTTTTCCATCCTCACCACGGTAATAATACTGTGTCAAAATTTAATTAGAATCAATTTAATAGTGTCCACGTTACAAAGTACAAAAAGATCTAAAGCAATAAATACTCGTATGTATGTATAAAGAAAATTCTAAGTCCCTTAGTTTCCGTAATACGCTAGGCAATGTTCGGATGGACCTAAAAAGTTTATTTATGTCGCTAGCTCTTCCTTCACAGGCTAGTGGACAGCCTATTATGAATACAAGAAATTTTTCAGTTTTTCAACCCCCCACCCCCTAACCACCCCAATTTCACCCCACCCAAAAAAAACGCAGAAAATGATCAGGAACCTTTAAAACGTTTAAAAACGAAGTTTGAGCTGTTTTTATTCTTTTACTTTTTTTATTATTTCTGCACCGCCACTGGCACGATTTATAAAAACCATACGCGTTTTCCATCCTCGCCACGGTAGTAATACTGTGTCAAAATTTCATTAACATCAATTCAACAGTTTCCTTGTAATACAATATAGAAGGATCTAAAGCAATACTCTCGTATGTTTACACCAGAAAAAATTCTAAGTCCTTTGGTTTCTGCAATAGGCAAGGCAATGTTCGCATGGACCTAAAAAAGTTATTTATGTTGCTGGGTCTTCCTTCATGGGTCAGTGGACAGTCTATTATGAAAGCAACAAATTTTTCAATTTTACAACCCCCCACCCCCCAACCACCCCAATTTCACCCCCACCCAAAAAAAAGTAAAAAATGATCAGGAACCTCTAAAACGCCTAAAAACGAAGTTTGAGGAATATTTAATTTTTTTTGTTTTTTGCTAATTACTCCGCCGCCCCTGCACCGATTTTCAAAATTATAAGAACATTACCTACTACGACCCCCCAGCATATCGCTGCCCAAATTTCATCACAATCCATGCAGCGGTTACTGAGATTACGAGGACACAAAAACGCGTACAGACAGACCGACAGACAGACCGACAGACCGACAGACCGACAGACAGACCGACGGAAATGAGTGACATGGATTTTCGTTATGTAGACATCATGAAACGCCCAAAAAGTGTATTATCTCAAAATCGAAAATTTTCGCGATCACAATACTCCCCTCACCTATCGGTGTGGGAAGTAAAATGATTCATAAGCAAGGAATGATAGGTCATTCACTACCCTTGAAGAACCCACTTATTTTTCTTTTTTATCCGTTTTCGTTACAAGGCGTCAGGCGTCAAACAAATTTAATTATCATTTCATTTGTCTTATGCTTATGATTTTACGGAAAAAATAAGTTTGCTTATAAAATTAAAGGTACCACAAGATTTCAAATAAAATGGGGATATCAATTATGTAGGAAAACCTATGGGGTGCTATTTGAAAAAAAAAAGGTTGGGGGTGAGTTTTTGGGGTTGACGTACAAAAAAAATATTTTGAATGCTTGGTATGATAGACCCTATAGTATCTTCAAAAGTACCACTCAGTTTTTGCTTGAACCCTTCTTCGTTACGAAAATATCACGTGCCAGTTAAATTCTGGGACACCCGGTATAGATGTTAGAAAGAAAATGGAATATCGCAGCGTGTATAAAACTTAGAAGGCTGTGACTTTGCCGTGAGTAATCGTGAAATGTGTGATCTTACGCAGTACTCTCAAATTTGAATTCTTTTTGATTTTGGTATTAATTAAGAAAACTTCAATCACAGGTAACTTGATCTCTTTAAATGAGAATAGGTGCCTAATTTTTTATGCGGTTTCATGTCAGATTTGACTGACTTTTAACGATATAGAATTGTTGACATTAATCTTTTGTAGTATCCATTTTAGTTCAAAAGCATTGTGAAATCGGTGTTTTTCACCGCGCGCTGCATTTCAAGCCCCCCAGTTAACAGGTTTAGTCACACCTGTGTATCAGCTAACAATAGTTTTTTCATACTATTAGTTGTTGAACAAATGTTAAAGTTAAAGTGGTCCGATTCTTTCGGTTTCCCATGCATGATCATGCGCGCAGTTTACATATTAAGTCACACAAATTTTGCAGCTAACATTTTTTTCATGATGAACCAACTACCTGTAAAGTTTCAACTTCAGTAAAATATCTCGAAAAAAATGTTTTTGCGAACTACACAGACTCAAAATCTCAGGTCACGGAATTGCTTGAGCTAACATATATTTTCTTCGTCTTTATACGGAAAACCAGTCAACAAGAAACTGTAAATTCTCAGCATAATTGCCAGTGAACATTTGATGCTACCTCCCCGACTATAAAAGCTTGGCCTTAGTAATAAAGCAGTAGTTCTTTGGTAGCTCCAAAGTATATGTTTACTCTCCCTCTAAAAACAAAAAAAATAGAAATGTTCCTTCAAAATGTTAACCATCAACTTATAGCCTGATTATGCACAATTTAAATGATCATAAAAGCTTGTCGCGAGGTTTGCGTTAAGTGTCCAAGAGTATTTAATTGAACTGGAATTTTAAAAAAGTAAACTTAGCATATTGAGTTAATCAAATACGGACCAGTTTATAGACACAAATAAATCGCGTGACAAGCTTTTGTGATCATATAAATTGTGTATAATAAGGCAATAAGTTATGTGCTGTTTGTCCACGAGATCAAGTCAAGTAAAAATGAATTGAATCTCTCGTTTCTCTCATGTAACGCATCATTGTTCCAATTTCAGGTGGATTAGAGCAATGGAGCTTATACTCATAATCTTTTTTTAACCTGCCGTTTTGTTCTCAGCGAACCCTTTTATTTAATACCCATACTATCATCATAGTCACAATGTCTTAACAGACATGTTGTGAACTCGTAAAATGCATTAAGTCGGAGCTAAAGTATTGCATGTACGAATATTATCAATAGTTTTGAGAACTGTAGCTCGCCATCATTCGTGATTTACTGTCAGTTCAGTGGCGCTCTTGGTACTCATACCCAGCAACCGTTTCGTCGCATCCACCCAGCGTAGGGGAACGGCTATCGAGGCGCCGCCCACACGGGGCATGACCTTGAACTACAAGTTTCTCTATATTATCGTCTCTGTGTATATGTCTGAAGAATGTAAGCATTCTTGTCGACTCAATGGAGGATAGTCTCTTTGGATTACCAACCTCATCTAGTATGGCAACATTAGTTCGATGGGAGGTATAAGGAACTCTCAGCATTCTCCTCTACGTCCACATTTCAGAAGCATCTATGCGAGCTCGATCTTCCTTTTTAACGATCGGTCATTTTAACAGTCCAAGTTTCCGAGGCATACAAAAATATGGAGAACACAGGAGACTGAACCAGCGACATTTTGGTAGCTTTAGTGATGTTATGGTCATGTCATATTTTAGTAAGCTTTGTCATGGCCACACGTGCCTATTGAATGCGCCGTCGAATCTCATTTTCACAGCCACCCGAATTGTCGATCAAAGTACCGAGGTACACAAAACTTTGAACTAATTGACGACGGCCTATTGATTTTATTTTTCGATGATTATCATGCTGTCTATCTACGATCATAACCTTGGTCTTATTGTAGTTAGGACCAAGACCATATGCTGTGCTGTGCTGTTCTAAGATGTTAAATAGACCCATGCTATGGGAAAGCATAAAAAACTTCAAAATTCCGACATATTGGATTAAGACTGATGTCAAAATACTTTTATAATTATTCTCGGCAAGCCCTTTCATTAGATACCCATATTGTGGAAAACTAAACGTGTTTACAAAACTTCGGCTCAGTCGGTTGAAGATATCTGTTTCAAAATTGAGTAACAGGATTCCATACGAACAAACATACATACTTCTTTTAAAAAAAATAGATCACATAGTGGCATAGGGCCTTCGTTAATTCTTCAACAACTGCTTTTTCTGATGATAAATTGAGGCCAAAGGTAATTTGCTTGGTGAGATCTGCACTGTAGCGACAAGCACCTAACCCTGATGGTATATCATTTTTCAAAGGGCTGTAGGGTTTTTGCCCTTCTCGAACATCATCCCTTTCTGCATAATAATGAGGTAACTACGGTGGATTTCTACAAGAAAACCCCTTTTTTATTTTCAATAGGGTGATTAATACATTATGCGCGCCGACTTTAAAGGCTTTTTAAACAAGCTTTTTTGCGGAAAATTTCTCGAGGATTTGATAAATTATACCAGACTTGCATTGTTGAGAATGGTTTGTATAGAAAAGCGTTCGGAATTGTTTTGCGACGCTAAGCTAATTGATGAAAGAATTGTTAGTATTAGAATTTAGATAACTAGTGTGTCTTATACTACACAGTAGCTGCCATTGGTTGAAGTTCATGAAAAACCAATGTTGTGAAAGTATTTTACTTACTTTATACTATGCGTATTTCCACACACGCAAGGTATGGAATACTATTATGGGGAACTTCACGATAAGCAAACAAAGTGTTTATGTCACAAAAGTTTCAGGAACTCATAATTGCGGGTATCAATTCTAGGACTAGTTGCCGTTTGTATTTTAAAAATTAAAAATTGTAACCATATACCCAATTGACATATTGGAAGCTTGCACATATGCCTTCAAAAGCAGGGAAAAATGAGTAACAACGGAGCTACACATCACCACCACAACACACGAAATAAAGATATCTTACAACCAGATCAGCATAAGACCACATTATATCAGAAGGGTTTCTTTTGTAATAGCGGTAAGCTGTATAATAGTCTCAGTGACGACTTGAGAGCACCTTGTAATGTATAGGTGTTTAAGAGGAAACTCAGAAGACTTCTATAGTATTGGAGAGCTTTTGACCAAGATTTCTTTTTTTAGATTTACTTCATTACTTTCATGTATATGTTTATCATTTCATTAAGATTTTGTCGATGATTGACATGTAATTATGTGTTACTCTTTGTATTATTACATTTAACATTTGCTTCAACTATTTATTTATGCGCCACATTGACGCATTCCTGGATTTTATGTCGTTTTTATTTGACAAAGAAGTGTGGAAATAAAGATACATTATTATTATTATTAATAGCCGTAAATGGTTAAAATCTAGCCTCCCATACTAGATAGCTTGACAACCAGATAAGCTGTTATATAGCGACAACACCATATGCTGTGACTTTTGAGTAAAGGAACAGACTTGTTTTGGTGGGGTTCTCACAGGCTATTGTCGGCTGAGCATCTTGTTTATCTCATGGACAGATGTGCTGAATATCAGATCTTACTCTTCAGATGTTTGAAGAGGAATCATTATAACCAATAAACTGGTCGTATAAACTGGCTTTCACCAATAGGTCTGGTAGGTTCGCCAGGAAGGAGTTCTTTAAGAGGCCGTGAAGGAAAAGGGTCAAAGGTGTCCTACTTGGGTGGCTTTGCCACCTGATCACACCTATACTGCCATACTACCAACTTTTCTCTTAGAAATTATATCTACTAGTGCTAGAAGTATGTCTTATAATAAAATCACCTAATTATTCTTGTGACTCTTGACATATTTATACACTGAGCTTGTTCGTAGTTGCTATCAAAATCCTCTCGAAGCTACCGCTGTTCTGTCTACTGATATACTTATACATGCTACTCCCAACCTTTACGAAACAAAAATTTTCTGCAGCAGTAGTCCCTGAAGTGCTACTAAAAAAAGAGTGCGAAGTCCACCAAGAACTTTGAATAATCCAGCATTTCTAGGAATCACGACATAAGGTCGCAACCTTTTTATTTGCCTATAAAAATATAACCGTCCAATTAGAATTTGAATTAAAATGTTGACTATCGAGTATACTTCAAGCTGCGACAAACGTACTTACTAAAGACATACAGGATAACTTACCGGTCCTCAAAATATTGACAGGTGCCCAATTTACCTGAAACAGATAAACAATTGTTAATAAATGCATTGTCAAAGTTTACTTGATAGTTTCGATTTCTCGCTTGAAAAAGAAAAGATTTTGTATCCAAATTAATAACTTCACTGTTTGGGTTAGCTATTATAACTTTTTCTTCAACCACTCAAAATCATCTGCCGTACGTAATTTACAAGTAAATCGCTCCTTGCGAATTAATGCCAAAATAGTAATATCCATTCAAAATGAAGCAAAAAATCCAAACAATGGAATAAAAAAGAAAGTACTATACTTTTTTAAATCGATACAATTACATAACAGGATACATAATATGTGACTTCTACCATGATTCAAAGGAAAATATTTTGTACGTAAAATTTATAACCTGCACTAATTAATCTTTTAAACATTAGTATCAGAAATTGGCTATTGTTAGAGTGATTTCTGATGTTTGATCAATCAACAAGTGAGCCGTTACGTTGTAAACGTACAGTGAATACAATTAATTCTAATGGCAAGCCCCACTCTACTTATGGAGCTTTACCTATTCACGTATACAATGTGTTCCACCATCATGTCGACAAACTTTGAGGTATGAAAATACAATTAAAGTTATTGAGAAAAAATGCGAAAAAAGGGGTAACCTTTTAATTAATTTTTTATTACATTTTTAATTTCTGTATCCATGGATCCGCGCAGTTGTAGCGCCATAGCTTGATTATTTATAGAGCGATTCACGACATTCTAGACTCGTTTTATAGGAGAATGACTGGGCAAACTTTTGAAATGGACTTATTTGGGTTACTAACAAATAATCTGAAAAAAAAGCTGTATTAGTGCCTATTTATTAAGACATTTTAATATTTAGCAGGATGTTTCCTGTCTTACTACATACAATTCGTGTATATAGCACTAAAATTTTTGACAGAATAGGCCTTTTTGTATTATAACTTCTGTATCACAGCGCCATGTGTTCACGCAGTTGTAAAAAAAATATAATATCTGACAATTTCTAAGGCTAAAAAAATTCACCAAACTGAAAAAAATTTTATTTGTAATGCACTTGTTTTGGTTACTTGCAAATCATTTGGAAAAAAGCCGTATTAGTACCTATTTATTAAGACAGCTTAATATTTAGCAGGATGTTTCTTGTCTAACCACATGCAATTCGTGTATGTAGCACGAACATTTTCGACAGAATAGGCCTTTCTGTATTATGACTTCTGTATCACAGCGCCATGTGTTCACGCAGTTGTAACGCCATATCTTGATTATTTATCGAGCGATTCACAAGTCTTTGGACACATTTTATAGGGGAGTGACTGGGCATATCAACTAAGGCAAAAAAATAATATCCGACAATTTCTAAGGCTAAAAAATCCACCAAACTTAAAAAAAAATGTAATGCACTTGTTTTGGGTACTTGCAAATAATTCGGAAAATAGCCATATTAGTGCCTATTTATAAACACAGTTTGATGTTTATGAGGATGTTTCCTGTCTAATGTCGTGCAATTTGTTTATGTAGCACTAAAATCATCGACGAAATAGGCTTTTTTCATTACGACTAATTTTGAAATAAGCGAGAATTTGGTATGCACATTGTCTTTATTGGACTTCGGTACAGACTATTGTATAAATGTGTTAATCAATGGTAAAACTAAGATCTGGGAGTCAATGATAAATAATTTCTGTTGATAAATTTGATGTCCATAGTTCATTGAATCTATGAGAAGTAATAAGAAATAAATATGAGTGGAATAATGTATTACAAAATACTGATGCAAAAATAATGGTCTCTTTGCAAGTAACGACGAGTAGTATGACTATAAACAAGCCTCAAATAATTAAAATTTCCTTTGGTGGGTATTTTCTTCGATCTGAAGCAAATAATATCTGCTCTCCTTCCACTAATAAATGCTGTAGTGCTGCTAATAAATAACTCCCGAGTTGTGCGCTGAAGGACTAATAATAAGGAAATCAACTTCGCCTGCAGCGAAGCGTACCGCGTAAATACAGGCGTAGCTCATTAAAAGTTGCCAAGTTACGACCTAAGTCTTCTTTGTCGCTTCTCCTCCTTTGTTTGCCCAAACCGAAGGATAATTGAAGGTTCAGATGTCAACCAGAAACGCAATATTGACTGAATATATGTGGTTCAGCGGAAGTTCGAAGGTACAGTTGAAGCATGTCAATATGATTGTGAACATGTGGATACAGTCAGTGATAACTTGTTACCCGTATCTTACGGGTCATTCCAAGAGCTACAGATTCTTAAAGTATGATACCACTACCATTAATTATAACATCTACCCCTACAGTTAAATTACTTTGGTAGTGTTTCATAATGGTAGAGGTACAGTCCTTTAAGTACTTTTAGCTCTTGAATTAATCACTTAAGACCCCAAGTGTGCTAGTTTATTGGAATTGCTTTATCGGGAGGAAAACAAAATGTCACAAATATACAGGGTGTCTCATTAAAAACTTTGATTCGGACGTCACGTGACCAAAAACAGATACCATTGGGTGATACAATAATAAGAAAAGATCCTATATTTGCTCTAATTTACACCCCCAAAATTATAATTCGCTATTACTGCCCAGTTCCGATATATTGCTTGTCTTAGTCGTCCTGGGACACCATGTATAATATAATGAATGTCTTAGTAGTAATCATCATCTAGTCAGGATTTGTTATTGCCAGTGTCCATGACACATAAAGATAATGCGCTGTTATAGTAAAAAGTCAGAATTTGTGCATAAGCCTAGTTTTGAGGCGGAAATCTATTTCTGATTTTTTTTCAAACAATTGAATATCCCATTGATGAGGCAGTTCTGACATCTTAATTTGCTGTCCATCTACTAGGTGACAGACAGTTGTGGCAGATTGTTGTTTTCAGTTAGCACATGCCAGACTACCCAAAAAAAGCCGACTATTCTGTGTAACCATTAGATCCCCCCGTTATAAGGGCCTAGGGTATAGCGTGCGAAATTGAGAATCCAAGAAAATACGTATTGCCGTGTTAGCGAGGAGGCGTGGCCGCCTGTTCCCTTTTTCCAGAGTGTGCTTAAGATGAGGGGAGATAAGTCCAAAAATCCAAAGGTAAGGTCACAAGGTCCAAAGGTAAGGTACAAATGTCACCGTAAAAGTGAATTTCGCATTTTCAATCTCCTAACGTTACCTTTAAACTTACAGTAATGATTCAAAAATCAAACTGAAGAAGAAAGCTTGAGCTTTGTCACTGTTGTGGCACTTTTGATATCGTGCTTGGTGGTAAATTACAGACATTTGAAGAATGTATGATTTTGCAATGCGTGTTTTTTTGCACACTAAAAAACGTTTTTGAAAAAATTGCTCTTAAATGTCATGCATTGATCTCTTAACTATCACATTTTGATTTACTATATTGGTACTCGTAGTTTAAAAAACAGGTGAGTTCTGTTGGATACGGGAATCCGTGTTTTACACGACAAATACACATGTATAACTGAGTACTTAGGCCCCTTAAGCTTAATATTTTTTCGATTTTTTTCAGCTGTTAATATGGAAGATCAATTCACGAAAAAGTTCACTAAGTACAATAATATGGACACTACGCTTATATGAGTGTTCCTAGATGTGGCACTCATAAATATTTTGAGAACATATAACGCAAAAGGTATGTAGCATTTTAGCAAACTACGTAATGATAGCTTTTCTAAAAAATTGAAACTTTGATAAATACGGCTCAAGCAACATGGCAGGAAACTCTCGAAACATTGATGAAATGTGGAGACTGCACATTAAATCTGAGGACCTGTCACCAGTTACTTGGCAGAAGAACTGGGGATGGATTTTAGACGAATATAGCCAATTAAAAGAAAAACTGGATAAAAAGACTGCAGAATCAGAATTTCTAAGTGTAGTTGCACCGCCTTGTAAAATACCTGATAAAGAGATCTCACCTGTTCCGGAAAGCATCAACCATTGGTATGGGTGGATTGCTAAAGAAGAAGGTTTTAAGTTAGAAAAATATGGGCCCGATTTCTTCAAGCCATTACCTTTACCAGACTTATATAAAATAGTGAAGTAAAGCTGCTCTAGCGATATGCAATATGTCAAACTAAATAGAGGTATGAAGCATTACGGTAAATGTTAAAGAATTGGCGTGAGCCCTTCTACTTCTGATTCCACTGACCACCATGCCAAGTGGAGCGAATCGCACTGCTGGAGGCAATATCAAGGTGGTGAGATTTATTGCTCTGCCAGACGCCATTGCCAGCGGTCGCTAGGATGTAATGGCCACAAGGTTCGATAACAGATGTTTACAGCCCTGCTCCGGCGTAGCCTGTCTGAATCACTGGATCGACGGCTCAGCAGGATCGCATATTAAGCCAAGCGCTATGTATCCGTATGCTACACCAAATTTAGTGATTCGGATTATATTGGGTGACTATCGGTATCAGTACAGTACGGCATGCGATCATGTCGGCTATCTTTAAGTTATAAAAATACCACTAGAGTTCATAAGAATATTAATTAAAGAAATAAAGTCAAGTTGATTGACTCAGTACTTCCCACAAATTACGGTGATACCAGTTTTTAGTTTTTTTATTATTGCAACGCCACCACTGACACGATTTCTAGAAACCATACTTGTTTTCCATGCTCGCCAAGGTAATAATACTGTGTCAAAATTTCACTGAAATCAGTTGGATTATTTCCAGGTTACACAATAGAGAACGATCTAAAGCAATACTCGTATGATATCGTATGTATATACGTCAGAAAATTTTAGGTCCTTTGGTTTCTGTGATAGGTAAAGGAACGTTAGAAAGGACATAAAAAAGTGTATTATACCGCTACGTATTTCTTTCACAGGAAATGGACATCTATTATACATACAACAGATTTTTTACTTTTACAACTCCCCACCCCTCAACCACTCCAATTTCACCCCTTTCAAAAAAAACGTAAAAAAATATCAGGAGCCCCTAAGACATCTAAAAACGAAGATTGAGCTGTTTTAATATTTTTTGTTTTTTGATTATTACTACGCTACCACTGACATGATTTCTAACAACCATGCGCGTCTTCTATCCTTACCACGGTAATAATACTGTGTCAAAATTCCATTAGAATCAATTTAATAGTTTCCACGTTACAAAATACAAAACGATCCAAGACAATAAATACTCGTATGTACATACACAAAAAGTGTAATATATAGTTTCGGTAATAGGCAAGGCTATATTCGGATGGACCTAAAAAGGTGATTTATGTCGCTAGGTCCTTCCTTCACAGCTCAGTGAATACAACAAGTTGTTCAGTTTTCCAACCATCCACCACCCAACTACCTCAATTTCACCCCCACCCAAAAAAACGTAGAAAATGATCAGGACCCCTAAAACATCTAAAAAACGAAGTTAGTGCTGTTTTTATATTTATAGTTGTTTTATGATTTCGGTGCCGCCACTGACGCGATTTATAAAAACCATACGCATTTTATACTATGTCAAAATTTCTTAAAAATCAATTCAACAGCTTCCTCGTTACACAATACAGAACGATCTAAAGCGATACTCGTATGTTTACACCGGAATACATTTTCCTTTGGCTTCTGTAATAGGCAAGGCAATGTTCGGATGGACCTGAAAACGTTATTTATATCGCTAGGTCTTCCTTCACAGGTAAGTGGACAGTCTATTATGAATGCAACAAATTTTTGACTTCTACAACTCCCCACTCCTCAACCACCCTAAATTTCACCCCACCCAAGAAAAAGTAGAAAGCGATCAGGATCATCTAAAATGCCTAAAAAAGTTTCTAGAGAAACAAGTTAATTACAATTACAATTTTCCGTTTGTGTTGCTTCTTTTTTTACGTTTTTACTTAACTGGGTTTTCAAATTTTCATTTCTATATATCAATATTGCTTTGGCATTTTGGCAAGTGGTGTTATTTAAAACAATTCTGCATGATTAACGTTTTCACAGTAGTTCTAGCAGACACAGTTTTTAATTCTAGTTCATTGTGTAGTCATCCATTCAGTCTGTAATACTTTGATTTCGTTATAATATTCATATACATACATTCTTCTTCTTCTTCTTCCTTCTTTGGTTTAGGCGAATCGCCTGCTTCATTCCTTCGTATCTCTACCTACGCTCTAGATTGTCGCTCCACCGTTTTCGGTTACGTCCTGGACTTCTGCTAGACTTATCGCGTGCAAGTCTAGCTAGTCTTCTTTCGTCCATTCTACTTATGTGGTCGTTCCATTCCTTTTTTCTACCTTGTACCCGTTCATTGATGTTTTCTACCTTGCACTTTCTTCTTATGTCTTCATTTATATACATTGTAGGTATACATGTGTAAAAAAAAATTCAGTTGCCTGAAGATGACTATACATTAGTCGAAACGTTGCATAAAGAGTAACAAGAAGTTTTTGTTTTTAATTGACCTAACCTTAAAAAATACCATGACGGATACCTTACTAGGTCAAAATCGCTTTACCAAGAGTTCTCAATGTGAGGCTTGCCTTACTATCCAACAGTAATATACCAGAAAAATCCCATGATATTGTAAGACCAAAAAGGAATATGCCCTTAAACGTTTGTTGTATGTTTAATACCCTGTATATATCTCTGTCCCTATAAAGCATGTGAGCTCTGATCATATCACACATCATTTCCAAGTTTCGATGGTACTTGGCTTCCCATTATATCACACAAAAACCCTTAGCTAAGCTGTATATTTGGCAGCCCGTGAAAAAATTCGCAATGGAGCTTGAAAATGACTTCGGCTTTTACGGCCCGGGGTTCTTATAAAAGTTTTCTCATATGATTTATACGGTGCCGCCGTAGACAAAACCTTAAACAGAGATTTGTGGGTGTGGATGTAATTTCTATCTACGAAAAACACATTATGGAAAATATTACGAGAGGACAAAGGAAAAGACGGAGGACGTCATGAAGAATGGAGAATGAGAGTGCTCTGGTATGTTTGTAAGATGTAAAATGAATTGGGCTGAAGGAAGATTATGTGGGTAGTATAGCCTCCTTGGAGGTGAATAGGTAAGGAAAATTGGAACTGTTACTTTTTGTAATCATCTCTTTTAATGGGCCTATACCGTGATCTCAAATTGATCAATTTATTTACTGCGGTATTATTTTCGACGATACATAGGACCGTTTGCTGTAAAAAGTCAGCAGAAAACCTGATCCAGATGAGAATAACACTAAAAAGAAAATTGTACTGTAATTTGAAATAGCCGATGATAACGTCACCTGTAGGGAACCAATGAGAAGCATCCTTTCGTTGTCCGATGACTATGAGCAGATGCTATTGTTTTGTACCAGTGAGCTCTTATTGGTTCGCTACAGGTGACGTCATGACCTGGGCGGGAAGTGTATGGATTCAAAAAATTCAATATTTAGAGCAATTTTTTTCGGTTATAAATACGATAGAAATTATTTGTAAAATTATTTATGGCATCTACATGGTGTCAGGGTTCGTTTAAGCCAATAAACCAAAACTGTGGTATAGGCCCATTGGAGATTTGTGTTGTATGCTTTTTAAATAACACGTTTATCAATACTTGAGGACTATCCTAGCAGTAGTGGATACAAGAAGGAACGATGGTTGTTACCACTTTGGATACCCGTTGTTTGTTATTGTTCACATGGTGTTCACTCTAAAGCGGCCCACAGACGTTCCGGAAATCCTCAGAGGAAAAACCGCACAGTCCTGGCCTCAAGGATTATCGGAGCGTATATGGGCCGCTTTAGAGTGAAGGAGCGTGTATTCAGGCCAAAGTGCAAGCGCCAGCTGTGAACAGGATCCAGTGACGTGGTGATATATGCCAATACGCCACAGTCACCACCTATTAGGGTGATATACAGGGTGGGGCATAAAAGCCAAGTGTTTTTGGTTTGACTAGTACTCATATATTAGAAAAGGGAGGAGCGCGCGGTTTATTACAATCCAATCCTTCACTCAAACCATTTCACTTTCTCACTTGCCACTTGCTATGATGGAGCGGTAGACGCTAGAACAACGCGTGGCGTATGGCGTGGCATCATTTGCCCATATTTTTTTGGAGATAATGGGGTCACCGCTACAGTAACATCTGAACGTTACATTCATAATTATGGTGAATACCTTTTTCATACATGAATTGCAAAGAAGAGGTGTGGATATCAAAGATTTGCAGTTCCAGCAAGATGGGGCCACGGCAGACACCGCCAGAGCATCCATGGCTGTTCTTCGGCACCTGTTTCCAAATCGTTCAATTTCGAGGTTTGATGGCATTTCATGACCTCCTCGGTCTCCCGACTTATAAATTTGTTATTTGTTTCTATGGGGTAACTCAAGTCACGTGTTTAAAGAGCCAAACCCCCTACGTTAGACGCAGAGAAGGAAGCGATATTCGCCATGGAATCTCTCAAAAATCAACAGAGATATGATAGAAACAGTGGAGTGCAATTTTCGTGAACGGTTGCATCATATACCAGATGTAATTTTTGCACTTAGATATTTCAAAATGGGTGATTATCAGCTATGCTCTACTACCAATCATTTTTTCAAAGTAAAAACTAATAATTTTATGACTATTTCAAAAACACTTGATTAATATGCCCCACCCTGTATAAAAAGAGGAATAAAGTAAGTTTTTAGTAGCCTTACAAGCCGCTCACTGCTCATTTCATGCAAGCATTATGATGTTGTGTTATCCTTACGATATTTCTTCTATGCGAACACTTTGTTGTCTATACCAGCGACATGTTTCTTTTTCCTAGAAACATTAAACACATATCCACAGACGTAGTCATCACAGGATGATTGTTGCTTTTATGTGGATGGGTCTTAATACTTACTAGTGGATTCTACAATTTATAAAAAAACTAAGATTGACTCAGTACTTCCCATACATCACGGGTTATCCCAGTTTATTATTTTCTCATAGCATGAAGCTTTAGTCTGAGATTATACCAAATCATCGCCCGCCCTCCCAAAAAGACTGAGTGTTATGCCACCGCTAAGTCCTTCTTTCTCAGGTCTATGCTCAGCCCATTATGAATACAACAAGTTTTTTAATTTTACAACTCCCTACTCCCAATCACCCCAATTTAACCGCCAGTTTGAGCTGTTTTTACATTTTTAGTTTTCTTATTATTGCTGCGCTGCCACTGACACGATTTCTAAAAGCCATAAGCGTTTCCCATTCTTACCACGGTAATAATATTGTGTCGAAATTTCATTAAAATCGATTTATCAATGTTTACCTTACACAATACAGAACGATGTGAGGCATGCCCTTGTACGTAATACATCAGAAAATTCTAAGTGTCTGTAATAGGCAACACATTGTTCGGATGGATCTAAAAAAGTGTATTATGGCGCTAGGTGTTTCTTTCATTGGTCAGTTGGCAGCCTATTATAAATAGGACAAATTTTTCAATTTTACAACCCCTTCTCCTCAACCATTCCAATTTCACCCCCACCCAAAAAGGTAGAAAATGATCAGGAACCCCTAAAACGCCTAAAAATGAAGTTTGTGGAATATTTTTATTTGATTTTGTTTTTTGCTGATTACTCCACCGCCCATACACCGATTTCGAAAATTATAAGGGCGTTATATATTACGACCTCAAAGTACATCGTTACTAGAATTTCGTCATAATCCATGAAACGGTTACTGAGATGACAAAGCTAGAAGTACGTCAATAGACGGACAGACCGACGGAAACCAAAATTACCGACCAAAAAGTTTACGATACCTCAAATCCCATCACTATAATGTCTTGTGACGTCAGAGGTTGTTTTCGCGCCGTTTTCACTAGTTCAAATTTACAATTGGAGTAAGTCTCACAAGCAACTTAAAAAATCAAAAACTTCTATTTTATGATGTTTAATACATTATAATGAATGCCTTAAAGCAACATATTTTTTTTGGGTGCAAGGACCCTATTATGTATACACAGGTATTCATACGGCATTCAACAGAGAACCGGAGATTAAAAGATCCTTTTCAAAGGCGGCCGTATTTCTAATGATTTTTCAGGCATATTACTAAAAGTTGCTTGCCCTCTTTTTACCGAAGTTCATTATCGTTGTTGACGAACATAAATGAGGTCGGTGGGAGATGTGGACCGAGTGATAAAGTATCAGGCACAGGTGCTCCCCCCACTTCATGCTGCGTTGTGGCCTTTTCCTAGAGTAATTACTCGAAACAGTCATTAGGGATGGGAATTCAGCAGTTCCAGGATTAGTTTTGTTACGCTTTGCTGTTTTCGCTGTTTCACGTTGATTTCGTTATGTTGCTGTATTTTTATTACATATTATCAACTGACGACCTCTAGCCCGGATGTGAATAGAGGAGATGGAGGAACTTGCGTGCATAGCAGGTAAAAATTGATAGCAGGTTACAGAAGTTTGTGAGTTAATTTTCTGTTAATGACTATGTGCTTTAAAATGGGCTGAGGGGGTAGCCGAGCTGTTAAGGGGCTAGTGTTCACTAAACATCGATGTAGTCCAATAAGCCTATCGATGTTTTCTGCGGCATTATGATTGCACAGAGTTCCTCAGATTCATAAATCAATCCAGCCGGTACCGTTATAGGTTTACGTTTTTTCTCTCAAACTGTATATTTTTTGATCGACAACATGTAGACGAAAACAACTAAAAGGTAATTTCATTGAACTCATGTGACTCTGCGGAAAAGGAAACAGAAAATCTGTGGACTATTTTGGCAATGCAACTTTTCCTTCATAAAAGTATGTAAATTCAATGAAAATCTGCGAACAAGATTTCTTTCACATTCCAGTTCAAACATTCGTTAAAATAATGTCTCTATAATTTTTTATAAGTATTATGTACAACTTCTGTATAAAAACAATTATTTCAATAAATGTGTGTTACTATAAAGGAGCTTTTTATCTCAAACTTTACCTCAAAATGCATTCATTATAAAGATATGTAAATACGACTTGCCGAAGCAATTGCTAAACAAACGAAATGAATTTATAACCGACCAAAACAAACTCAATCTGTGCAACTGCAACCTATCCGGAAACATCGATGTTTGCACATCGGCCCAGCCGATGTTTTCGGTTACTATCGATAGATTATCGATAGGCGATAATCGATGTTTAGTGAACACTATAAGGGGCCTGGATACACACAGTTATACATGTTGTACTCAATAACCGAATTCGGCCACTGACCGAAATTTATACTCAGAACGCGTTGTGGATTTCTCTAATCGCTCACATCGCGTTCCGGGTAATTTTTGTATGCGCAGAACGCGTTGTAGGTAAATAACAAGTACCTACCCACAATGCGAAACTTCGAATGACGTAGTAAAAGTACGACCATTTCGCGTTGTGGGTAGTGCAAATAGCCACAAAGCGGAAATCTAATAACCTAGCATACCGCAACAAGTGTTTGGTTTTTATTTGTTCAGAACAATGTTTGGTAAAATCAGTGAATTGACAGAAACACTTCGAAAATAATTCGAGAATGGTATGAATAAACTCCATATAGCATCATCTCATAGGTTTACACTTTTAGAAGGTGACTATGAAAAAATCACAGGTAAGGTTAAAGAAGGGCAAGAACTGTGGAAATTATGCCTGTCATCTAAACAGTATTGAAAGGTGAATCGATACGAATTATTAAAAATTGGACAAAATGAATAATTGATAGCTGAAAGGTATAGGAATGAAGAGGAAAATATTTTTTTCCTAAATCGTGAGCAGATATTTGATATAACACATTGTTTTATGTTTTTTGATTATAAAATTTCGCTTTGTGGCTATATCTGTATTGTCCATAATTCGAAAATGGTCGTGTGCTTCCGACGGTATTCGGAATTTTGCATTGTGGGTTTTTGTAATTTACCCACAACGCGTTCTGCGCATAGAAAGATTACCCGGAATGCGGTGTGAGAAATTAGCGAAATCCACAACGCGTTCTGGGTAAACAGTTCGGGCAGTGGCCGAATCTGGTTATTGAGTATAATATACATATGTATTTTCCATGTGAAGCACGGATTCCAATTTCCAACAGAAGTCACTTGATTTTCAAACTGCATACACAGTATTTCAGAAGGTGATATTTAAGACCTTAATGAATGACATCTAAATGCAATTTCTTCAAAAAAGTTTTTTAGTGTGCAAAAAACTCGTAACGAAAAATCATACATCCTTTAAACGTCTGTCATTTAAAAACCAAAGACGATATCAAAAAAAGCCAAAACAGTGACAAAGCGCGAGCCTTCGTCTTCAATCTGCTTTTTGAATCACTACTGTAAGTTTAAAGGTAATGTAACATCAGGAGCAGGGAAATGCGAAAATTGTTTTTACGGTGACTTTGGATCTTACTTTTGGACCTTATGACCTTAACTTTGGATTTCTGAACTTATCTTCCCTCATCTTAGACACACAGACACTGTAGAAGGGGAACAGGCGGCCACGCCTCCTCGCTAACACGGCAGTACGTATTCTCTTGGATTCTCAATTTCGCGCGCTGTACCCTAGACCCTTAAGTGTAGCTTGAACTGAGAAGTTTTTTTCTACGTCACCAAGCAACGTATTCGTAGCTGCGACTCAAGTGTTCCTTATTACTTAAACATAGACAAAACCCGCCGTTAGGCCTACTTAATAACTTTACTTGAGTATCCCTCAGGGCAATGTTTTGTATTTCACAGCATGATTTTCGCAGTCCTAGATAACCTGACACAGTCGTTCGACACTGAAATAACAAAATGTCAGACAACCGCAAAGGTTAGCAGTGAGGCATAGGACGGAAGCTTGTTTAGGAGAGCTTCATGACACAGTTCATCAAATGCCTTTAAAATCTCAATAGTAATGACGTGAGCCTCGCCAAACGAATAGATGAGTTTGCTCCACACATGTGTGACGTAAGCTACGAGATCCACGGTTGATCTATGATGTCGGAATCCATACTGTCTGTCGTTGATTAATTGATGGAGCTCAAGGTATAAGCTCTTAGTTAGCGTATTTCTCCACCACTTTACTGATCACAGATAGTAGAGCCACAGCATAGTAATAGCATAATACATACACATAATCAGCATAATACCTCATGTTGGCGACAATTACACGCGCATTCCCCTTTTGGATGATTATTTGTAGGGATGCTAACGATACTTCGATACTTGTACTTCTGCACTAATATCGAGTATTTTTATCTTAGATACTTTTTGAGCGATCCCAAGCTAGTATCGCTACCTTTGTAGCAGTATCGGTATCAAAAATAATTATATTAATTATTGAGGGGTGTAATCAATTGCACAAAATTATCTGTACGAACCAAACGCGCCTTCAGTAGCGTGTACTGGGCTAAAAGATATCGACTTGGTACCGGTATCGATATTTTTATTTTCACATCTCTACCCAGACTTCACACCTGTAAAATCATCCCAAGGTCAAATTCTGTGGGAACCATTTTTCTATAGGAAATCCTCAGAGATATTCTGCTGGTTGCTCACTATGCTGTGGTAAAGTTATATAGTTTTGTAGGTAGTTGTTTCAGCTTTGGATCCCTTTTTGGCATTGGCTGGATGCAAGCTGTTTTTCCAGTCTTTTGGGAAGATGCCGGAATCGTAAGACATCCGAAAGAGGCAGGTAAGTATGGGAGCTAGCTCCAGTATGCACAATAAAACTAACTGCAACTTACAACGATATGTAAGTGCTGAATGTCAACAAAAGATAACTGAGTGGTGCAATAGAATTAATCTGCCGCAAATGCAAGGCTATGTCATTTACAAGAAAGCAAGACTTTATTCAGTTTCCATATAAAATTGAGAGCCATCCTTTAGAAAAAAGGGAATTTAAAGACCTAGGTGTGATCTTCGACACATCGCTTAGCTTCCATCCACATATAGAGTACCTAATACTATCGGTCGACAAAACACTGGGTTTTGTTATAAGGAATTCTAAGGAGTTTAGTGACAAGAAGGCGATGATCATGCTTTGTAATTCGTTCATTCTATCTAGATTAGAATATGCAAGGATAATTTGGAATCCCTGTTATGTAACCACGTGTGAATCTTTGGAGAAGGTGCAACGAAAATTCCTTAAGTTCTTATCATACAAAGTGGATGGTACATACCCACCTAAGGGGACACCCCAGGAAGAACTGATATTGAAACATGATTTCGTCAGTCTTGAGAATAGAAGGAAAACTCATTCGCTGATCTTTCTCTACAAGGCCCTTCATAATATGCACGATTGCCCCTGCTTCACATTGCTGATAAAATTTAACGCTCCGAAATGTTTTACTAGAAATACGCTCACATTCTACCTCCCTACCCCGCGAACTAACATACTCTTGCACTCACCTCTGTATTCAATGTGTTCCTGCTATAACAGTATCCAGGACAGTTTGGACATATTCAATACCAACTTGTCTAATATTAAGCAATTGTGTAAAATGTGATCTACTAATTAGTGTTTGTTATTGTTACTATGCTATTTTTTGTATTTTTTCTAAATTTGCCCACCAGTAATTGGTTAACACTGTTGGTGGTGCATTAAATAAATAAATAAAATAAATAAATAAATAAAAGTACTTATTTGAACCAATTCCTAAATAGCAACTACTGGCTTGTCATTAGCGGCATAGTTTAACTACTCATTCGTTCTGAGTCGGCTCTTTGTATTGCTCTATATGCAAAATTCGCTGAGCGCTTACTAGGCGGGGAAATTAAATCCTCGAGGCAACCCTGTTATGTATAACGGCGTTATTTGAAAATTCGAGTTAAGTGTCGCTTCGTTTATTAAAGATGCCAAGGCCCTGTGTTCGGTGCCATCAGACTGCTTTAAATCTGCTGTTGCCGCTGATGCTGGCTGATGGGATTAGGATTTCCTTTGTTTATCTTAATTATAATTAGAAAATGGTTTAGGTGCTTCCAGTGGTGTTGTAAACCTACTAAAAAATGGAATAAATTGCGTAACAAAACGATGGTTTTAAACATTTGAGCGGCACCATTTGTGTTATACAGGGTGTCCAGTTAGTGGGTAATTCTTCGATATCTCGCAAGGTATACCTAACAGAAGAAAATATCAAAAGTTATTTGGTTACTTAAGCCACATATTCTAAAAATATTTTGAAATATACAGGGTGTTGCGGTAAAGTAGGATAGTGATCAACTTAATTTTTTTATATGGAACTATACCTTTTTTTTAAATTCTTCTAGTGTCCATCTCTATTTAACCCTAAAATATTTTTGGGATCGGCTGCGACGTTGCCAAGTTATATTTTATTTTCTGTTAATTTCCGGATTTGCAAGGTCGCAAGTAATACGTCCAAATTGATAGATTCATTCAACTTTTCTTAATAATAATATACAGCAAGTTACCTGAATATTAAGTGGATATTACCAGTAGTTTGTATCTACAGGGTGTTTTTGGCAGAATTTTACGGCAACTTGAAAATCATTTTACTTTGTTTTTTTAAATGTAACACCCTGTATCTTTTATTACAATTCGAAATATCTACTAATACCCTATTTTGCCTTGTAATATTTTTTTCGCCTTTGCGACGTTGCCAAGTTAAAAAATTATTCTTCCAAATTTTTAAACAAATATCCCCGATTTTAATTTATTCTAAATAGAATCGTCTACTTATTTTTATTGCAATGAAATGCGCATGTCGAATTTAGTGAGATATCACAATTTCAACATTTTGTTTCTATTAATTACTGAGATACGGCAACACCGCTCTTTCAGTAAACGGTACCGGAACGCTTAAATATTTCCAAAATTGCCACAGCTGGAGAGGTGAAATACAATACTTGGGGGTTTTTGAACATACAGAATTCAAAAACGCTAACATCGGTGTTGTCAGGTTTACCAATCTTGCGTCATAATTTTGAATGGAATGCCCTATTTATGAAGTCTAACGTAAAGGTGGTAAATCTAACAATACTGTTGTTAGCGTTTTTGAATTATGTATGTTCAAAAACCCCCAACTATCGAATTTCACCGTTCCAGCTGTGGCAGTTTTGGAAATATTGAAGCGTTCCGGCATTGTTTACTGAAAAAGCGGTGATGCCGTATCTCAATAATTAACAGAAACAAAATTTTGGAATTGTAAGATCTTACTAACTTCTACATGTCCAATTCATTGCAATGAGAATAAGTAGAGGATTCTATTTAAAATAAATTAAAATTGGAGATATTTGTTTAAAAATTTGGAAAAATAATTTATAACTTGGCAACCCCGCAAACGCGAAAAATAATAGTACAAGGCGAGATAGGGTATTAGTAGATATTTCGAAGTACAGGGTGTTACAAAGTAAAATGACCTTCAAATTGCCGTAATTTAAAATTCTGCCAAAAACACCATGTAAATAAAAATTGCTGGTAACATCAAAAACAATATCCACTTAATATTCAAGTAGCTCGCTGTGTAATATTATTGAGAAAAGTTAAAGGAACATATCAATTTGGACGTATTACTCGCGACCTTGCAAATCCGGAATTTAATTGAAAATAAATTATAACTTGGCAACGTCGCAACCGATCCCAAAAATGTTTTAGGGTTGAATAGAGAGCAACGATGTAAAGTAGAAAAATTTAAGAAAATGTTATAGTTCCATATAAAAAAATTAAGTTGATCACTATCCTACTTTCACGCAACACCCTGTATATTTCAAAATATTTTTAGAATATACGTCTTAAGTAACCAAATAACTTTAGTATTTGACATTTTCTCCTATCAGGTGTATCTTGCGAGATATCGAAGAATTACACACTAACTGTACACCCTGTATACATACTTGCGGGGTACAAGTCCTTGACCGCAAATTACGAACAACTTTTACCTCAAGACGTCTTTCTCACCCAGACTCTGCTATAGAGCGGATATACCTTCCAAGAGATCAAGGAGGAAGAGGAGTAATAAACGTCGAGAATATGTACAAAAAAGAAATTGACACATTACGTAACTTTAAAAAAAAAATCAAGTCAAGTTGGTACTCGGTGACTCGGTACTTCCCACACATTACTGTGATACCAGTTTATTATTTTCCCATAGCATGAAGCATTAGTCTGAGATCTCCTTGCAACCAAATCATCGGCAGCCCCCCCTAAAATTGTCTTATGCCTTATGTCTTTCCTTCACAGGTCAATGGACAGCCTATTATCAATACTACAGACTTTTCAGTTTTACAACCCCCCCCCCCCCCCCCCACCATCCAACCATCCCAATTTCATCCCCACCCAAAAAAGGTAAAAAATGAGCAGGTACCCCTAAAACATCTAAAGACGAAGTTTGAGCTGTGTTCATAATTTTAGTTTTTTGATTATTGCTACGCTGCCACTGACACGATTTCTAACAACCATACGCGTTTTCCATCCTCACCACGGTAGTAATACTACGTCAAAATTTCATTAGAATCAATTTAATAGTTTCCACGTTACAAAATAAAAAACGATCTATAGCAATAAATATGTATGTATACAGAAAATTTTAAGTCCCTTAGTATCGGTAATAGGCTAGGCAATGTTTGGATGGACCTAAAAAGGTAATTTATGTCGCTAGGTCTTCCTTCGCAGGTTAGTGGACAGCCTATTATGAATACAACAAATTTTTCAGTTTTTCAACCCCCCACCCCCCAACCACCCCAATTTCACCTCCAAACAAACGCAGAAAATAATCAGGAACCTCTAAAACGGTTAAAAACAAGTTTGAGCTATTTTTATATTGTTAGTTTTTCTATTATGTCTGCGTCGCCACTGGCACGATTTATAAAAACCAATCGCATTTTCCATCCCCGCCACGCTGGTAATAGTGCGTCCAAATTCCATTAAAATCAATTCAGCAATTTCCTCGTTACACAATATAGAACGATGTGAAGCAATACTCGTACGTTTACACCACAAAAAATTCCAAGTCCTTCGGTTTCTGTAATAGGCAAGGCAATGTTCGGATGGACATAAAAAAGTTATTTATGTGACTAGGTCTTCCTTGACAGGTCAGTGGACCGTCTATTATGGAAGCAATAAATTTTTCAGTTTTACAACCCCCACTCCCCAACCGCCCCAATTTCACCCCCACCCAAAAAAAGTGGAAAATGATCAGGAACCCCTAAAACGCCCAAAAACGAAGTTTGAGCAATATTTATTTTTTTTTTGTTTTTCGCTAATTACTCCGTCGCCCATGCACCGATTTTAAAAATGATAGGAACATTACATACTACGACCCAACAGCATATTGCTGCCCAAATTTCATCACAATCCATGGAGTGGTTGCTGAGATTACGTGGACAGACAGACAGACAGACAGACAGACAGACCGATAGACAGACAGACCGTCAGACACACAGACCGACGGAAATGAGTGACGTGGATTTTTGTTACGTAGACATTATAAAACGTCAAAAAAGTGTATTATCTCAAAATCTAAAATTTTCACGATCACCATACTCCCCTCATCTATCGGTGTGGGAAGTAAAAAGCAATTTATGCTTAAAAATTACTTGCGTCCACAGCTGAGAAGGCGACGTTTGCACAACGTGGAACATGTTCATTTTCAACAAGATGGTGCCACAACGCACACTGGTCGTGTTTCGATGGCCGTACTTCGTCGCATGTTTCCAGGAAAGGTTGTCACCCGTGTCTTCCGTGACCTCCAAGGTCACTCAATTTAAGTAGTTGTGACTTTTTTTTATATCTTAAGGGGCCTGGGTATACACAGTTATACATATGTATTTGCCATGTTAAAATACGGATTCCCATTTTGAACAGAACTCATTTCTTTTTCAAACTACATACACTGTATTTCAGAAGGGGATAATTAACACCTTAATGAATGACAACTATATGCGATTTTCTCAAAAAAGTTTTTTAGTATGCAAAAAACTCACAATGCAAAATACTATATACTTAAAGTGTCTGTAATTTAACAACCAAACAGGATATCCAAAAAAGGCCAAATAGGTGACACAGCGCAAGCTTTCTTCTTCAATTTGCTTTTTGACTCATTACTGTAAGTGAAAAGGCGGGTGAAAAGGTAAGGTCAGGAGCTTGGAAATGCGAAATTCATTTTTATGGTGACCTTTGGACCTTATCTTTGGATTTTCGGACTTATCTCCCCTCATCTTAGACACACAGACTGGAGAAAGGGAACAGGCGGCTAGGCCTCCTCGCTAACACTGAGACACGTATTTTCTTGGATTCTCAATTTCGCGCGATATACTCTAGACCCTTAAGTCATGAGTTTACGCACACAAGCCCTGTGCCTTTCCCGATCTGAAGGAAGCAACCAAGGAAGTGGCAGCGCTTGGTCGTGAGATGTTGGACCGCACGCTCACCGCGTTTCAGAGAGGCTAGAAGTATGCATTCAAGCAAGTGGACACCACTTGCCTGACGTTATATCACATTCATAATATGCATTTCAAATGGCATGTAATTCTGAAGAATTTTGTTCAATAAAATGTCTTTTTCGTAAAATACTACTGTACAGAAAACAATTCTTTGGCATAAAATGTTCAAACAGTGTCAGACTCCAAATTACGAATAAGGGATATTATGGCACGATGACCTGGGTCCACTCACGACGAGACAATTTTCAGTAATAGCCATTTTAGGGCCGGTTTCTCAATGTCCAGTTAAAGTGTCAGACAGGTATCTGCCAGATAGCGTTGCTATGGATACAACTGTCAGATTTACGTGACTTCGAAGGTTTAGCCTTCAATTGTTTAAACAATTTATCTAACAGTTGCTGTTATCTTGCAGATAAATATTTAACAAACAACTATTTGAAGCTGGTCATTTCAGAAGCAAATTATTAATAGGGGACGCTGGCTACCATCTGCGGCCATATTTCTTAACAAAACTACAAAATGTAAGTTTCGCAGCTGAAAATTTGTACAATGAGTCTCTAATTTGGACACGGAATGTGGTAAAAAGGCAATATGGAGCATGGAAGAGGAGATTTCCTGCTTTAAAAATAGGCATGAGGCTGAATATTGATGCAGTTTTGGCAGTGATTGTTGCCGCCGCAATCTTACATAACCTTGCAATACAAGAAAATGAACATGTGCCAGAAGACTGGCACCGTTCAGCGAAGATTGTCAGGGAACTATTGATAAATAAATATTTTTCAAATGTTTAATACATTATATTAAAATTAAAACAAATAATTTATTTACCACTCTCTTTTACTTCCCACACCGATAGGTGAGGGGAGTATTGTGATCGCGAAAATTTTCGATTTTGAGATAATATACTTTTTGGACGTTTTACGATGTCGACATAACCAAAATCCGTCACGTCACGTCACTCATTTCCGCCGGTCTGTCGGTGTGTCGGTCTGTCTGTCTGTTGATGTTCTTCTAGCCTCCTAATCTCAGTAACCGCTCCATAGATTTTGATGAAATTTGGGCAGCGATATGGTGTAGGGTCGTAGTAGATAATGTTGCTACAATTTTGAAAATCGGTGCATGGGTGGCGGAGTAATTAGCAAAAAACGAAAAATTTCAAATATGCCTCAAACTTCGTTTTTGGGCGTTTGGGTTCCTGATCATTTTCTACTTTTTTTTGGGTGGAGGTGAAGTTGGGGTGGTTGGGGGGTGGAGGGTTGCAAGGCTGAAAAATTTGTTGTACGCATAATAGGCTGTCTACTGACCTGAGAGAGGAAGACCTAGCGCGGTATAATACACTTTTATAGGTCCATCCGAACATTGCCTTGTGTATTACAGGAACCATGGGATTTAGCTGTCTGATGCATACAAAATACATACGAGTATTACTTCGGATCGTTCTGTATTGTGAACGTGGAAACTTCTGAATTGACTTTAATTACATTTTGACTCAGATTTATTACCGCGACAAGTATGGAAAGCGCGTATGGTGTTTAGAAATCGTTTCAGTGGCGGCACGGCAATAATAAAAAGACTAATAATATAAAAAACAACTCAAACTTTGTTTTAGACGTTTTAGGGGTTCCTGATCATCTAAAAAAAAATTTTGGTTGGGGGTGAAATTGGGGTGATTCGGGGGTGGGGGTTTGTAAAACTAGCACCTAGTAGAAAAAAACACTTTGTTGCGGTCGGGCCAGCGATGATTTGGTTGCAGGGGCAGGGGACTATAGTTTCATGCTGTGGGAAAATAATAAAACTGGTATCATCGGAATGTGTTGGAAGTACTGAGTCAATCAACTTGACTTCATTTTTTTAATCGAACTTCCAGCTCTAGCAGTTCCATTTGTTCTTTATGTGCTTCTTGCTCCTTTTCTCTTCTATTCAAGTTTGCATATTTCAGTCTCAGTTGCTCAGTTGTTCGTTTGCAACTATTGTTCGCATTGAAATATTCAGTTATCTTTCGCCAAGTATCATTTTACAAAGGAATTAGAACTATACTGTATTCACAGCCCACCTAGACCAAATGAAAACAAGCCCGCGTGCATGATCGGCTCATGTCGGTAGGGTCCCTAATAGTCCAGTACACTATGTGTGAATTGTATGTTATAATCCGGCAAGTAAAAACCCCCAAGACTGACTGAAAATCAGATCCAAATATGTCACGTGTTCATTGCCTAAATGATCATTTCAAACTGGCAACTGGCTACTTTTAAGTTGCAATGGGTTAATACGGCAATTCTTTTAAATAATAATATAAAATTCCATAATTGCACTGGACTATAGCTGGCGCGTTCGCAGATGGCAGCGGACAGTAACCACGCTAATGCTGCATGCGACTGTTTATGTGGAGACTATCTTGGGATTGAATAAACCGTAGTTATTTGTAAATTCACAGATACTGTACTGCTCATTTAAATAACGTCTGTTTCCCGTCGGTCACCCGGTATAAGTACATGTAAGCTGACCTTCTGAACCTCTCTAGTTAATATCTATGGACCACAATGTGGCGCTACTGGTTCAGTTCGCCAGAGATATATTGCTCGACTCTTTTGTACTTCCAATTAAAGTCCCCTTAGAGTAAATCCCGAGATAAAACCAAAAAGCTAATGAAATAGTCATCGGCTTGAGTGGTATTTAAGTAATTGCTGCTTCGGTTGGATTTAAATTGATTTTTCTCCTTGTACTTCAACAAAAAAACAGCTTTGCGGGACTTCAAAGGATCGAAAGGAGAAAATGGCATAGCTTTTCGGTAAAAATTTCTTATTGCGATTAAAGTGAGTTGTGTTCAATGGTGAACCATCTTAAAATGGAAACGGTGTAGTGCTATTGAACTACCCATTTACTTATAAGTCTAAGATCCGAATATAGAACGACCTTCGCTGAACTGGTTAATTGATGAAAAGCATTTTATATTAAATTCAATATGTTAAAAAACATATCTCGAGTGGGTTGGCTGAAAAGTTTCAGTCCAGGATATGATTAATTAAATATTGAAAAATCATTGTTTTTAAGCATTTCACTGGTTTGGTTAATAGACAAATCACATACCAATCGAAAGTATGAAGCCCATAGAATATGCAAACGTTAGGTTGGCTACGTTTTTCCCGTCTCGACTATAGGGTAGGCGGGTATAAACAGGTAAATCAATAATAGTCATTTGCACCGGTGTGGTTAATGCATGAAACTTATATCAAAATAAAGATAATTTTATTACAAACACGTCGGTCGGTTGTCTGCAAAAAATCAGTCTGGAATTCCGGTTGTCGAATTTTAAAGATCAAAATAATTCTGCCAGTGAATACGGTGCGCCAGAGAGGTCCGAGCGAACTATCCCGTGTATTAACAAAGGGCGCAGCAAAGCAGCTGCGTGTAGCTCGGCCATTGAATGAAAGAGAGTGCGCATGCCATGTGTCCGTGAAAAATGTATAAATTTATGAATCTTCCATGTCATTATTTCACAATTAAAAAAATTTAAAAGATGTATTTACTAAGATAGTTTTGAAGGTTAAATTATTATGCACTTACCGTATTCTCACCAAGAAAGTTATTAAACTCTTCATTATATTTTTTACCCAAAGCAGTCACTTTTTGTAGCACGTGGTATGATAACCTACAAAATCGAGTGATGCATTGTTTAACTCAACGCCACTGTATTTAAAATTTTTCTTTTTACGAAAATTTAATTTCAACGAACAGTTTTTATACGTTCCATCATTGAAATCAAAAACATCATCGTCCGAGTTGCATAGAAAACACTTTTTAGCCATTTTTTATCACAAGTTAATGTTTATAAATAACAACAATCAGAATAGTAGTAGTAGCTCGCAATTCAGAAGAATAAGGCAAACTGTTCCAATACAATAATGCACAGCATTTACGAGTGTATCGCTATCCTTTTCAATTTCACGGACACATGACACGCGTACTTTGTTAATACACGGGATAGTTCGCTCGGATCTCTCTGGCGCACGTATTCACTGGCAGCATTATTTCGATCTTTAAAATTCGACAACCGGAATTCCAGACTCATTTTTTGCAGACAATCCTATATCGACGTGTTTGTTATAAAATTATCTTTATTTTGATATAAGTTTCATGCACTAACCACACCGGTGCCAATTACTATTATTGATTTACCTGTTTATACCCGCCTACCCTATATTGGGACGGGAAAAACGCAGCCAACCTAACGTTTGCATATTCTATGGTGTCATACTTTCGATTGGTATGTGATTTGTCTATTAACCAAACCAGTGAAATGTTTAAAAAATAGTAATTTTTCAATATTTAGTTAATCATATCCTGGACTGAAATTTTTCAGCCAACCCACTCAGGATATGTTTTTTAACATATTAAATTCAATATAAAATGCTTTCCACCCATTAACCAGCTCGGTAAAGGTCGTCTTATATTCGGAGAAGGCGACGTCCTAGGGCCAATCTTAGCACGGCATTGGATTCAGTGGCACATTTTCTATAACGGAGAGTAGAAAACCATGAAATAAGACCCAACATTTGGGGATGAGCGTCGATGTTCTGAAACCGGAAAAGTCCACAGGACCCCCCCTTTGGTAAAAAAATTCGTAAAAAATTTTAGGTTCTCGATCAGGACAAAAACTCTTCTGTTTGTTATTTTGGATACATTGATCACGAATTCGGCGTCTGTTCCAAATTTTGCCGTGTTTGAAAAAAAACCTAAAAATTTTGCATTTCCCACAGGTCTGCATATATACGAAAAATTAATTTTCTGTGAGAAGGCGACGTCCTACGGCCAATCTTAGCACGGCATTGGATTCAGTGGCACATTTTCTATAACGGAGAGTAGGAAACCATGAAATAAGACCCAACATTTGGGGATGAGGGTCGATGTTCTGAAACCGGAAAAGTCTACAGGACCCCCCCCTTTGGTAAAGAAATTCGTAAAAAATTTTAGGTTCTCGATCAGGACAAAAACTCTTCTGTTTGTTATTTTGGATACATTGATCACGAATTCGGCGTCTGTTCCAAATTTTGCCGTGTTTGAAAAAAAAACCTAAAAATTTTGCATTTCCCACAGGTCTGCATATATACGAAAAATTAATTTTCTGTGAGAAGGCGACGTCCTAGGGCCAATCTTAGCACGGCATTGGATTCAGTGGCACATTTTCTATAACGGAGAGTAGGAAACCATGAAATAAGACCCAACATTTGGGGATGAGGGTCGATGTTCTGAAACCGGAAAAGTCTACAGGACCCCCCCCTTTGGTAAAGAAATTCGTAAAAAATTTTAGGTTCTCGATCAGGACAAAAACTCTTCTGTTTGTTGTTTTGGATACATTGATCACGAATTCGGCGTCTGTTCCAGATTTTGCCGTGTTTGAAAAAAAAACCTAAAAATTTTGCATTTCCCACAGGTCTGCATATATACGAAAAATTAATTTTCTGTGAGAAGGCGACGTCCTAGGGCCAATCTTAGCACGGCATTGGATTCAGTGGCACATTTTCTATAACGGAGATTAGGAAACCATGAAATAAGACCCAACATTTGGGGATGAGGGTCTACTATTATTTCTTGTGATGAAAATTGCATGGATACTGGATGTTTATAATGCGCTACAAAGTAGAAAATCTATTATTTAGAACGAAAAACGTGCGGCGCATATACATAGCATACACTGCAGCAAAGTGAGAGTTGTAGTAACTGCACAGACAAAAGCCTCTATACGAGAAATGTGAGATATAAACTGCTCATTCAGCAGCCCCGCCGGTAGGAGTACATTAATCTTTATTTACTTGATTACCCTCCGTTTGCTAGACAATAGCTGGGGATTATTCTAGTCCATATATGTATATACATATACATTGCGACGCTATGTTGCAGAAATCTGGAATCCCCAGACTGGCAAATGCTTGGCTGCCTTCCCTACGGTGGCGTACACAACAGGTTTTACTCCGGATTAAGCGGCTCTTGACAGGTTTCCTTGAGCTTGATTAAGTGATGAGGGTGCTTACTTGTTCTATACTTACCTGAATATAGTAAACAGGGATACAGGATCGTTGGCAGAAGCACGCAAGGCAAGAACATCGGTGGCTGTCGACTCGAGTTTCCGACTAATTGGTCCTCTTCAGGGCAACATGATTCAAGTTAGTATAGATCACAGAGTTAACATCTATAGAGAGAGTGTAAATAACAAAATGCACAGGTCGCTGACCAGCCAACATGTAGCGGAAATTTTGACAGCCTGAGGACATTACCAGTAGCGTGAGACTTTAGACTAAAATTGGATGTTCATTAATAGATTCAATTATTACTGTGATGTTACAAACTGATACCAATAAGTTGTATTAGTATTAAGCTATACTTACAGAGTTACTCTTATTTTTATTTCATTGTAACAGTTGATAATTTATTAATACCATGAAGGGTTTTTCAAAACCTATCTAACGGTGTTCTGAAAGGTAGCCTGTTTGAATGGCTACATCGTGTTTTTACTTCAGCAATAAAATATAATAATTGCATTAGGTAATATCCAGTTCTATAAAATTCTCATAGATAGATCTTCTGTAAGTAAATATGGCATACATTTTTGCATTTCACGTCCTCAAATAGTTTAAAAAATGGAATTTGGTAAATTCATATTGATTGACATGAATGTAATGCGTGCACAAAACATATATTAAACAACCATTATTATTCCTCGAACTGGAGTAAAGTTACTTTTGTTCCCAGTTATCCCCATATATTACGCTACTGAAAACTAATACAAAACCTATACTCACCTATGATAAGAAGTGTTCACCGATTCGCCGCTATTACAGCAATCTATGCACTTTTTATGTTGTCTCATCATGCAATTATGCCAATATTGTTCATAAATAATTTAATTCACACCACAAATAGTCACAAAGTCAGTCAAATATAAACTAAAATCACAAAAATCTCGACAGACGCAATACCCACAACTACAATGACAGCCACATGACAGCATAAGGCACGCCGATTTTAGGTTGCCAGATTTGCGACATATTAGAAGTTATTGCGATATTCCGCTATGAAAGTTACCATTTTTGAGATTTCAATAAATCAATACAAATCATCTTCACGTAAATCAGTTACATTGCAAGTATATTCGAATGTATAGTTAAATACCCAGTTAAATACTTTGTGTTCAAACTGCGGAAACTGCCAGATTTTGAAAAAACTGGAAGCGGACGAAGAAGAGTGGCAATAGCGCCATAGATGTTGGATGGCCAATATTCAAATTAGGCTCCCTCTAGAGATGTTAACTCTGTGGTATAGATAATTTAGAAATACGATACAAAAAAATTGCGTACAGACATAACAACTAATCTATGCAGTTACTACAACCCTCACTCTGCTGTAGTGTATGTTATATGCGCCACCCGTTTTTGCAATATGAATGAAACTATAAACCACCATATACTCGAAATGGTCTTGGACTCTATGGTTCACCAAACGCATACGAGTTCTTCTTCTTCTTCAGGTACCATCTCCATTTAATGAAGGTTGGCGACAATTTCAGCGTACTTATTTCGGTCTTGAGAGGTACGAATTGAAGATGATGTGTTCATACCAGTTCAATCGCGTATGCTTTTTAACCATGAATGTTGTCTGCGACCAGGACCACGTTTACCTTCGATTTTTCCTTTTATTACTATTTTTAATATATCATATTTATTGTTCCAGTATATGTGGCCCAGATAAGCGGTCTTTCTTCGTTTTATTGTAGTAAATAACACTGTTTCCCTTCTCATACGCCTAAGCACTTCATCGTTAGATATCATATTTTTAATAACCTACGGAAGGTCCACATTTCAAAAGCTTCAAGTCTGTTCAAGGTATCCACTTCTAATGTCCATTTTTATGCTACATACAAGAGAACTGAGTGCACGTATGCCTTTACAAAAGTGTATTTTAGGTTTAAGTTCAAGGTTGAGTTACGTACCAGATTTTTCATCTTTTGGAACGTGGCTCTGGCTTGTTCTATGCGTGATCTTACTTCAACGTCAGGATCTACATCTGTCGATATGCAGCTGCCAAGATATTTGAATTTCTCAACTTTCTCCATTGCGGTGTCATATACGTTTATGTCCAGTTGTGGGTTTGGAGACCGTCTAGTTGATCTCCTACCTCTACAACTTTGTTAATTAGGCATTGAAGTGCCTCTGGACTGTCCGCAATGGTGTCATCTGCATAGCGTATGTTGTTCAATATCCTGCCGTTAATTTTTATGCCGCCTTTATCATCGCCTATTGCTTGGTTGAATATGTGCTCAGAGTACATATTAAATACTATTGGCGACAAAACACAACCCTGTCGTACCCCCTCTTCTACACACACCGGTTTTGATGTTGCTTGTCCATATCTCAGCGTTGCTTCTTGGTTCCAATAAAGCTTTCCAATGAACTCGATGCCTTGTTTGTCTATACCTTTGTTCTGCAGTAATGTCATAAGAACGGTGTGACCAACTCTATAGAAAGCTTTCTCGTAGTCTATGAAAACAGGCATATACATCTTTCCTCATGTCCACATTTCTGGAAAGAGGATTGATAAACTGGCTAGTGATTCCCTTGTTCGTAATCCTTCGCGAAATCCAAATTGCGTATCGCTTTGGTTGGCTTCACATTTATGGTGGATTCTAGCTTGTATAATTTTAAGTAGGATCTTAAGCACTTGGCTCATCAAGCTTCTCAGTCCGAACTCATCGAGAATACGAGTTATCTCATCTAAAAAAAGGCGAGTTATCTCATCTAAAAAAAGTTAGATATCACAGCTAGCTCTACAAGGTAGCCATGACGACTTGTAACGTAACTGAAACTTGCTGAGGAATGTTCTAAGAGGATTCTGAGGGAACACTCGTATTCTAATACCACAGATGCTCGCAAATTGAACAAGAAGGAACTACGAAAGGTAGTTGAATTTAAACTGGCCATTGAGTCTTCAGTAGGCACCTACAAAGCTGGGGTTTGATGTGGCAAACCCATTATGCAGGAAGTGCTGTGAGGCAGAGGAAACAGCTATATAAGCCTGTTATCTTCGACTATTTTGCCCTATGTGGAAGCAGAAGCTTGACGGGATCTATTAGGGCAACTGAACTCTAACCCCCTTACTATCAAACTTCATATGTTTGGAGCATGCCTATATAAAATTGAAACTACTAAAAGAAGACGAAAAGATATGTTGCTACTGTCGTAGATGAAGTATATGAAGTATATTTCTCGGTAATGGTAATCACCCGTTGCAAAGTTCAACTGCATGAGTTATAATATGAGGAGCATCCACGCAAAAGTGAACAAGTCCAACTTCATAGCAAATTGATTTATGTACGAATTTACGTAGTTTAAGATGATATCTGCCGGATTGGCTATCTATTCCGTGCAATATTACACAAATCCATGGTATAACAGCACGGAAATATTAAGCATTCATACAAAATGCAACAAGTCCTACTACAGGAGTTTTTTCATCGAAAATCGAACAAAACCTAACAAGTCCCTAATAGTGTCATTAGGACAGATCTAGGAATTCATGCAAAACTCAACAGGTCTACCCACGCCTGTCTATGTGGAGGAATAAATTTATTTTCTAGCTGCGTGGCGACAGTTATGCAAGGAAAGCCCATGTTCTGAACATTTAGACATCTAAGTATGATTTGGGCTAACTGAAATAGCGATGCGATTTTACGAATCCTGGAATTTAAAGCACTTTACTGGTTGAGTAGTCTTGGTAACGGTCGGCATAATCCCAAACTCATTCAAAAACCGAAAACCGTTGGTTGTTTAGAATTGTTTGTTGGCTGTGTTTATTACTGTAAAAACTCGAGGGAACTCGTAAAAGACAGAAGAAATACACAAAACGGGAGTTGCAATGTCGTGAAAAGTTTGTTTCAGTCTCAAATGTTTTCTGTTTCTCAGAATGATAAACATTTGTTAACCTTTTATAGGCACAAAATGTCTGATGTCAACTTGCGGCTAAAAAACTGTAGACATAAGGGAAAAAATATGAATGTTCCAAGGTCACAGCACTGGAAATAAACCACTGTAGGAATAAAATACAAGGTGTAACTAAATAAGTGTAAATCATTTAAGGGGTGATTCCTCATCGAAAAAAAGATGGGATCTTTCATATAAAGAAACTTCACTGGAGCATCCTTGTTAAGATACAGCTTTTTAAAGGGGGTACATAAAATTTGTTTAACAATTTTTTTCACAAGCACTAAGAAAGTTACAATGTTGAAATTAACCTGACATTTTCTACTACCAAGAAAACAGTTAGCCAGTAATTTATTTTGTTTACTCCATGGTTAAGGGGTGGAAAACGCAACACCTACAATGTATTTCCAACGCAACTTTTTGCCTTATATTTGTTTACCGTTTAAAAAATAAACAATACAATACAATAATATAAAATAGTTTATACAAAGTATTTTTATTGTGTCTTCCACCTAAAATAAAAATTTAAAAGCTTTTCATTCAAAACTAAACAAGTCCAAGATGTAATCCATGCAAAACTCAACAAATACGTATGGTTCTTTCAAAAGTGTACAAGTCCAAAACAAAATGTGTCTTAAGATGAAACCTCCTTTCTTGAAAAATATGGATTCATACTCAAAATATGAACAAATTAAGCTACTATTTATCATGCAAAAACTGATTCAAATAAATAATTATTAAGGGTATTATTCAAAAATTGCGTTTCCTGAACAATTATTGAAAGTGGACATGTTGACTTTTCCGTGAAAGCTCCTCTTATTGTCGTCATTATCGCTCGTTGGGCAATGCACTATACTAAATTTTGTACTTCAATAGACGCCACAGAAATATCTGAAACCTCAATAAATTTTACTTTCCAACATATGTGATAACATTGATGATATAGTAACACGCGATAAGGTATATGTATCGCATTCACATGACCTACTACGCGTATGTCCATACTCCTCATACTTTCCAGCTACAACGTACGACTACGGTTCAGAAGTCCTTACATGTTTATCTAGCAGAGTACAGACAATAAATTTATTCATTGGAACGACGCATTCACATTCATATATGTATATTCAAATGAGGTTGTCAGACGGAGTTAATAGGAGTTTCGGAAAATGTTCGACTAAGTAATTACACATGGGTTACAGCTGCACATGCGAAGATCGCTGACAGAGAGCTTTCGTAGGTTATATAATGTGGTTTTGGCGGTGGCATCTAATAAATTCAGTTAATTTGCCTGTTAAGCTTATCCATTTCAGCTGAATTTCCTCGTAAAAAGTGTGCATCATACTAAATAAATTTTTGTCAATATCACAGTCTTGGAGGCAATGACAATATCAAATGCTAACATCCTTCGTGTAAATGCACTTGTTCACAAGGAGATAATATTAGGAACTGTATCTTAGGTTTAATAGTGTTGTCATTAATATTACCATAAAAGGATCTATATTAGGAAGAAACAAAGACATGTCATACAAACCAAATTGCCTTAGCTCGATAAATATGTTTGTAGTTTTGTGTTCTATATAGTTATTATAACATGTGTCTATGCCGAGAGCCACCGCAGTTTTATCGACGCTAGAAATCATTGCAGACGCGTGATTGACAGCAGCAAGGAGGAACACAACCAAAAAATTTAGGACAAGCTCCTCTCATGTCCTAGTTCGTCCAGAACATTTTGGTCTGTAGCTAAGGCTGTTAATCAGAAATTTTCCTATTCGTCAATACCACTCTTGACCAGAGAGGACAGGTCCATCGCTTCTGCTCCTAAAGAAAAAGCAGACATCTTGAGGAAGCTCTTCGCAGCCAATTCTACTGTAGACTTTCAAGGTAGTACTCCGACCACCACCGTAAGCGTGAACTGGAGAATGACAGAGGTCAAATTTCAACATCGAGATGTTAAAAACATTCTCCAAAAACTGTACACGAATAAAGCTACTGGTCCTGACCAAATTCCAGCCATTGTCCTTAAACGCTGTGCCGCTGAGCTTGCACCTATTTTTTGCAAGCTCTTCAAACTTTCGCATCAACGAGGCGTGTTTCCCGCTTCGTGGAAGATTGGCTGCGTACAACCCATCCCTAAGAAAGGCAAAAAAACTAATCCCACCAATTATAGACCTATGGCTCTTCTCAGCATCATGAGACTCATTAACACACAGCTCCTGAAATACCTGGGCGACAATAACATCATAAATCATCGTCAGTATGGCTTCCGTAAGCACAGGTCTACAGGTGACCTCCTTGTCTACGTCACTCACTTGTCGAACAGAGCAATAGAAAATCATGGCGAATCCCGTGTTGTTGCACTTGACATATCGAAAGCCTTCAACAGACTGTGGCATGACGGACTTCTGGTCAAGCTTGCTGCTTATGGACTACCACCTGGCCTACGCTAGTGGCTAAATAGTTTTTTGAACGATCGATCTCTGTTTGTTGTAGTCGAGGGCGGTTCATCAGACGTATTTTCAATAAACGCCGGTGTTCATCAGGGATCGGTCCTATCCCCTACACTGTTTATGCTTTACATCAACGAGCTGCTGGAAATAACATCCAATCCAATCTACAGCTTCGCAGATGACAGTACATTAGTGTCGTGCATGGAACCAGGCAACCCACTATCATCCCAGGAGAAGGTACGTCGGCGACAGCAGCATGCCTCACAGATCAACGCAGATATCAAAACAATTGTCGAGTGGGGATTAGCAAATAAAGTACAGTTCAACGTACAAAAAACTCAGGCAACAACACTTACAAAGAAGTCTCGCGATGGCTTACCAACCGTGGAAATACCCCATAGTCGAATCACCCTCCGTCAAGCTTTTGGGGATCAACATCAACAATAATATGAAGCTTGGAGTTTTGTTTAGCTGTAGGAAATTGTGTACATCAGAGCTGCTGCTCTACAAGGCACACATCCGACCATCACTGGAGTATTGCTCCCATGTGTGGGGATGCGCTCCGGAACACTCTAGCGCTTCTGGGCACTATCCAGAAAAGAGCAGTTTTTTTTTTATGGTCGGCCTCCCGCAAAGGCTGAAAGCCTATGGCGCTGTAGAAGCGCTGCGAGAGGATAAGTATCGGTTCACGTTAGATTTGAAACGCTGCAGGTTGTATTCGTCGGGAAACAAATTCCCCGGCAGCTGATTCCACAGCGTCGAAGTTCTCCAAAAGAAGGAATGCTGGAGGAGACTGGTTCGGGGAGTAAGGACCTCGACCTGGTAAGGATGAGCTCGCAGAGCTTCTCTAGTGGTCCTGGTTCGGACGGCCTGTGGTGTTATTATCTGAGAGAGCTCACTCGAACATCTTCCGTGATAGAATCTGTAAAACAGGGATAGGTCAGCCACCCTCCTTCGATGTTCCAGGCTGTGGAGATCCTTTGTGAGGTTAGGCGTATCAATTAGTCTAATCGCTCTTTTCTGGATAGTGTCCAGAAGCTTTAGAGAGTGCTTCGGAGCGCATCCCCACACATGGGAGCAATACTCCAGCGATGGTCGGATCTGTGCCTTGTACAGCAGCAGCAGTTGCTCTGGTGTATACAACTTCCTACTGCGGAACAAAACTCCAAGCTTCTGGGATGCCGTTTTAGCAATACTGACGACGTGGTCGTGCCAGGACATGTTATTGTTGATGTTGATTCCCAAAAGCTTGACGGAAGGTGATTCGACTATGGGGTGACCCTCCATTTCCACGGTTGGTAAGCCATCGTGAGACTTCTTTGTAAGTGTTGTTGCCTGAGTTTTTTGTACGTTGAACTGTACTTTATTTGCTAATCCCCACTCGACAATTGTTTTGATATCTGTGTTGATCTGTGAGGCATGCTGCTGTCGCCGACGTACCGTCTCCTGGGATGATAGTGGCTTGCCTGGTTCCATGCACGACACTAATGTACTGTCATCTGCGAAGCTGTAGATCGGATTTGATGTTATTTCCAGCAGCTCGTTGATGTACAGCAGAAATAGTGTAGGGGATAGGACAGATCCCTGAGGAACACCGGCGTTTATTGAAAATACGTCTGATGAACAGCCCTCGACTACAACGAACAGAGATCGGTCTTTCAAAAAGCTATTCAGCCAGTGGCGCAGACCAGGTGGTAGTCCATAAGCAGCAAGCTTGACCAGAAGTCCGTCATGCCATACTCTGTCGAAAGCTTTGGATATATCAAGTGCAACAACACGGGATTCGCCATGGTTGTCTATTGCTCTGTTCCACAAGTGAGTGACGTATGCAAGGAGGTCACCTGTAGACCTGTGCTTACGGAAGCCATACTGGCGACCATTTATGATGTTATTGTTGTCCAGGTATTTCAGGAGCTGTGTGTTAATGACAGTCTCCATAACCTTAGACATGATGCTGAGAAGAGCCACAGGTCTATAATTGGTGGGATCAGTTTTTTTGCCTTTCTTAGGGATGGGTTGTACGCAGCCAATCTTCCACGAAGCGGGAAACACGCCTCGTTGATACGAAAGTTTGAAGAGCTTGCAAAGAATAGGTGCAAGCTCAGTGGCACAGCGTTTAAGGACAATGGCTGGAATTTGGTCAGGACCAGTAGCTTTATTGGTGTTCAGTTTTTGGAGGATGCTTTTTACATCTCGATATTGAAATTTGACCTCTGCCATTCTCGAGTTCACGCTTATGATGGTGGTCGGAGTACTTCCTTGAAAGTCTACAGTAGAATTGGCTGCGAAGAGCTTCCCCAAGATGTCTGCTTTTTCTTTAGGAGCAGAAGCGATGGATTTGTCCTCTCTGGTCAAGGGTGGTATTGACGAATAGGAAAAGTTCTGACTAACAGCCTTAGCTACAGACCAGAATGTTCTGGACGAACTAGGACATGAGAGGAGCTTGTTCTTAATTTTTTGGTTATGTTCCTCCTTGCTGCTGTCAATCACGCGTTTACAGTGATTTCTGGCGTCGATAAAACTGCGGTGGCTCTCTGCATTTGGATTTTTCCTCCATTCTCTGTAATGTTGGTTTTTAGAGGTAACTGCATCTCTACAACGCTTATTGAACCATGGCTTGTTTTTGGAGGGATGCTTGACGACGTGAGGAATATAGGCTTCCATGCCGGATATTAATACCTCTGTTATTTCTTGAGCGCAAGCTGATGGGTCCCGTGACTTGAAGCAGACGTCGTTCCAGGGAAAGGACTGGTAGTATTCCCTTAGGTCGTCCCACTTGGCTGATCCGTAATGCCAGACCCGACGAGGCTTTGCATGGTAGAGATCTGGAGAATGCATTCTGCATAGCGTCGAGACGGTGTTGTGGTCAGACGATCCCAGTGGGGCGGTTACCTTCACTGTGTAGACCGTTGGAGCAGTTGTGAGATATAGGTCCAACAGACTAGCAAAATCTCCGTAGCGGCTGGGAATCCTTGTTGGTTCTTTGACTATCTGCTCCAAGCCGCAGCTGATAGCGAAGGCTTCAGCTTCACGTCCCTCGTCGTCCGTTTTGTTTGAATGTTTCAGCCAGTATGAGTTGTGAACGTTGAAGTCACCCAGAAAGACTATCTCTGAATGAGGGTGATCTGATTGCAGCGCGTCCACAGTGGCTGAAAGCTTCTCGAAGAGCTCTTTGCAGTTGTTACTGCTTGGTGGCCTATAAATGCAGCATATAAATTTGGAATGATTTTGGAAGGATATTTTGAGCCATATGATGTCAGATCCTTCCAGTTCGAGCTCTTCTTCTCGATGACAAGAAAGCCCAGATTTAACGTACACGCATACGCCAAACCTACGTCTAAATCGGGTGTATAAGTCATATCCGGGATATCTAAAGCTGTTATCCATTGTTGAAGAGCCGACTTGAGTTTCCGTAAGAGCCAGAATGTGTGGCTTCACTGCCTGAAGGTGTTGATGGACAGGGTTTATGTTGGAGGCAAGACCTCGTATATTTGTAAAGTCGGCTCTGAATAAGTTTCTCTGGCCTTCGGGCCTGTCGTCAGTGCGAAGTTGCTGCGAAGGACGGCTTCTGTTGTTAGCCTGACGAGGAGTGGCAGCACAATTCTTTAAACAATCTTCGCTTAATGTTCCCCCCGGACCACCTGGCACCCGGAGATCCGAACGGCCAGGTATTTTACCTCCGGAATCTTTTGATCCTGGAAGAGCCATTGAGCATTTTTTTACTTTTAATTAATTCAATTTGTCACTTATGAGGAACCGAGAACATCAGCCCAGCGACGGAACATGAACCGTGAGGCCATTTGGCGCCGCCTATTTCCGGGAACCTATTTCTAGTTTCCCGGAAATATTCCGATGTGGGGGTGATTGCACCGCGGGCGAAGCTAAGTGACGGCACTTCTCCCCCCTATGGCTGATTGCAGAGATAATAGTACATGATGCATCGTCGTCGGTGCAAGGTGTACCATCACCTCTGGGCGATGGGGTCGCCACATCCCTACGCCTTAGATTAGTCGATACGCCTAACCTCACAAAGGACCTCCACAGCCTAGAACATCGAAGGAGGGTGGCTGACCTATCCCTGTTTTACAGATTCTATCACGGAAGATGTTCGACTGAGCTCTCCCAGATTCAGCTTTCAGCCTTTGCGGCAGGCTGACCATAAAAAAAATTGGACAGTCGTAAAAATAAATATAATACAAAAGGCAGAGTCTGACCTCCCATATCCATTCTAGTCTAACTGCTAGTATTATTATTCCTAATCTATATAACACTTGGTATTTTATAGGAGTTTCTTTAAAGTGGGTTTTATTTCATTTTTTTATCAATTATTATTCCGGTAAATGAGTGACAGTGCTAAAGATGACTGTACCATCACTATAGATAATTTCTTTGTAGATATCAAGCTTCTATCGTAAATATATGTGCCCAGAATCTGAGCTTGGCTCCAGATCAATGGGGGAAGTAAACGAAATTGTTATTAATTTTCGACCAACTCGAGCTATTGATAGGGCGTGATCATGCTTTCTGAAACCAGCAAATGTATAGTCTGTTGGAATTTATTCTGAAGGGGGAAAGCGATTGAAAAAATCAAAACGGAAAACCTCTCAACTAGAATACGTTGTAGGTGATAATTTCAGGATCAGGGTTAGTCCTGGAAGCTTTTCTTACAAGAAGGTTCGCTCTACAGTGACTTCTGCAAATACTAACAAAAGAAACACGCAGTTGTACATCCGAAAAATCTTTTATCTACATTTTAATATATTTTCTGATCACATTATATACTCAATAATCGAATAAATTTATTGATAATAACATAAAAAGCATGGTTTGGTTTGAAGTCAGACATAAAATTCTGAGCATGCCTCGTCTTCCCGTGTCACACGCTGTTAAAATACAGGGTGTTAATTAAGTATGTTAACAAACTTTAACCACGAATAGTACTCCAAAAAATAGAAAGAAAATGTCATATGAACATGGGTCCGGAAATGCTTCCTAAGGGAGCTATGCTCCTTTGCATGCGGCACCCTGAAGACGGTTTTCCTTCGATATTCTCGAAACCACTCATAACAAAATTACGAAATTAGGTACGACGGGTAAACTTTTGACGCTGAATCTGATTCTAAATTCAGAATTTCATAATTTTAATCAGAGGCGTATCATACGGGAGGAGTTAAGGGTAAAAATAACCCCATTTTCTGTTTTCTCTTCTGGTAATTTTTTTGACATTTTGATTTTAGAATATGGTATTTCAGAGATTTTTACGTAAAAATGGTCTCTTGGTACATCTTGATTAACCGTTTTAGAGAAAACTGCAAATGATTGAATCGATGCAAGCTATTGTAAATAAACAAATGTTCATCTATTTAGTAAGTGTGATGTGAAAAACAATTGCAATAATTGATAAACAACTTGAGAACTGTCAGTTTAGTTTAAAGTTCTCAAGTTGTTTATCAATTGTTGCAATTGTTTTTCACAGCACACTTACTAAATAGATGAACATTTATTTATTTGCAATATCCAATAATTTGCATTTTTCTCGAAAACGGTTAGTCCTATCGAGATGTACCAAGAGACCATTTTTACGTAGAAATCTCTGAAATATCATACTCTAAAATCAAAATGTCAAAAAAAATCATCATTTAGAAAATGGGGTTATTTTTACCCTTAACTCCTCCCGTATGATACGCCTCTGATTAAAATTACAAAATTCTGAATTCAGAATCAGATTCAGCGTCAACAGTTTACCCATCGTACCTAATTTCGTAATTTTTTTATGAATGGTTTCGAGAATATCGAGGGAAAACCGTCTTCAGGGTGCCCCATGCAAAGGAGCGTAGCTCCCTTAGGAAGCATTTCCGGACCCATGTTCATATGACATTTTCTTTCTATTTTTCGGAGTACTATTTGTGGTTAAAGTTTGTTAACATACTTAATTAACACCCTGTATTTCGAAAATTTAAAAACTTCCATAAACGGGCGGAAAAATATGGCCACAAAATACATCATTTTTAACGGACGGGCAGCATATTTGCCTGACACTGCTGACGACCTTTATTAATGTTTATAATACAGAATATAAAAGGCTCTAAAGTGCTGCCATGTCAATTAATCTAAAAAGTTTACCGACAGCATGACAACGAGGAAATTAATTTATGTTTTGGCCATTGCTGCACACAAAACTCCTTAATGGATGCGGAAGTCTAGTTTGTTATCAGTTTCCGAACTAGGGAGGAAGATTTGTGATAGTGTATTCCATAGGAAGCATATGCGGACAGTAGTATTAGTATCGTTCATCCCCTGGTTACCTGTTAACGCGCAACGGACAAGTGTGTCAGTTTAGACTGTCCTTGCCTGGTAGCAAGGTCATAATTAAATTGACAGATTTTATAACATTTTGAAAAATTCAAATATATTACGTTAATGTAGCTTCTGAAACATCTAACGCTTATACAGGGTGGGCCAATAGTGCGTGGACGAAAGATTGTGGCCTTACTAAAACATATTTCAAAAATCTGTCACTTGATTATGGTAGGGACCCTTGAGGACTATAACGTAAAAATATTTTTACTCAAATTTTGGCATTTATACAGGATGATTCATATCAAACTTTCATTTTTTTAATGGAACTCCCTATATATTATTGCATATTTGGATACCTTGGTCACTTCGAGTGTGACTATGTATCATACATGGAACTTTAAACGACGGTTTAGGCGCAAGTCACCATTTTTGGTATAAGTAGGTATCAGAAAAAAATTGAAAATCGCAGCGATTATAAAACTTTGCGGTACGACTATGCCTGAAATGCATCACCTTAGGTCAGACGGCTAAATCTAAATTCCTTTTGTACTTGGAGAAATCAGTAGATTAATTAAGGAAACTTCAATCACAGATAACTTGATTTTTTCAAATGGGTATGCCTATTTTGGTTTATGGAATCAAAGGCAAAGTTTGATTACCTTTCTAACGATATAGCATTTTCGATATCAATCTCCTTCGGTTTTCATTTTATTTCAAATTTTCAGTCAAATCGGTGTTTTTCGATTTTCCTGCGTGCAAGCGACCTAGCAGGTCATGAAAAATAAACAAAAGCCCGTTAGTATGGAAGAAACCAACTAACTTAGTAGACAGATGCAAACGAACTAGAGTAGCGAGGCAAGATCATGAAAAATCCTCACAACAATCAATGTCACAACACATCAACTCTAACCGGATACAACAGCGGCAGGATATGGTATGTGTGTATGACAGAAGTGTGTTTTTTTTTCACAGCCTACTAGCTACTGAGGTCTACTGGAGCTTGACAACTTTCCAAAACGATTAAAAATTTTGGAACAAAAGGAAAACTACCAGCCAATTTTTGCTTACAGTCAAGCATGTTTAGGATAACACATTTAACGGGATAAAAAAAATTAGTCATTTCCGTCTAGTTAAGTCAAAAGTGACGATATCTCTAACTGGAGCATTTGAACACCTACTGAAATAATTGCTACAATTTTTTTACTATAATGTAATTGTGTTTATTTCATGTTGTTTTCTACAAACTAAATTATGTTTTACAATTCGAACAGGCTGCAATTCAGGTTTCATTTGTCGGGATTTTGCTAATAAGTGGAAGTACCTACTGAAGAATTTGAAGGGTTCCAGTCAGAGGTATCATTAATTTTGACTTACGGAAGTGGCTACCTTTTTATAGCATTAAATGCGAGCAACAACCACTAGTAGTTTTCCTTTGATTAAATATTTTCTTACTGACTTTGGAAACTGGCTAATAGCTAGTAGGCTGTGAAAAATGAGTGTTCTTGTTACCGCTATTGTTTCTGGTTGGACCTAATATGTTGCAAGAGATTTTCATAAACTTGCCTCTTTACTTCAGTTATTTTGCATCTTTTTACTAAGTTAGATGGTTTAGTCCATATTAACGGGCTTTTGTTTATTTTTCATGGCCTGCTAGGCTGCTTGCACGCAGGAAAATCGAAAAACACCGATTTGACTGAAAATTTGATATAAAATGAAAACCAAAAAAGATTGGTATGGAGAATGCTATATACTTAAAAAGGTGATCAAATTTTACATTTGATTCTTTAAACCAATATTGGCATTCCCATTTGAAAACATCAGGTTATCTGTGATTGAAGTTTCCCTAATTGATCTACTGATTTATCCAAGTACAAAAAGAATTCAAAGTTAGCCACCTGACATAACGTGATGCATTTCATGCTTGGTCGTACCGCAAAGTCACGGCCTTCTAAGTTTAAAATAAAACGTCACTGAAACGTTAAGTAATTAACTGCCTATATTGTAAAGTAGCATAACGTAGAAAATATATGACCTCACGAGGGTTGCTCTATACCTCCGTCAATCCACCAGTACGCAGCTTATTTGCGATCATCAGTGCGCCATAAGTCGATTGACGGAAATAGAGAGCATCAGGTCTTTCATGTTAACCAAACATATGAAACATGTGTTAGCAGACGACAGAAAAGTTCTGCCTATATATGACCTTGAACGGTTCGAGGCCACAAACATGCTGCAAGGTGGAAGATTTGCAATTCAGACAACTGCATTGCCAGCCTTCGATTCTCTTCGATATTAAAAATATGCGTGGCAGTTCACGGCTGACTGAGTTTTGCAGATTCGAATGATTTCCGGCGTCTGCGATCAGAAGTGCAACATCAAAGGGTGCCAGGAGTGTGTTGCTCGCATCCGCAGCCGAACAGCATCGGCGGTGGACGCGGCATTCCCATTCTAGTACGCAAGGCACGTCTGGTATTTTTAATACCGAGGTTGTATTGGTAATGCATGTACTCTTATCCTTGCGCATTTCTCGGTAGTGGGAATATTCGGACTAGCCAAAAGGAGGATGCAAGAACAACGGCATGCAATCATATGAGGAACATTTAAACCAGGGAAATCGGGCTTAGAAACGTAGAGAAGAGCAGGAACATTATCGCCAAAAGAAACATACAAGAACAACGGTGTTTCAGTAATATTTAATCCAGAAATAAAAGCTGAAGGCAACTGTATCCTCCGGGATGAAGCTCCTTGTTCAGCTTTAAATCAAATCAACAGAACAAAGCCCTCAAAGTCGAAACAAATGTCAAGAAATTGTTTCCTATTTGTCTATCCAACATAGAGGTAGTGAACAACCAATTCTAATAGGCTGAAATAGACCGACATCTTTTCTTACGTTGTCATATTGACCACCAGATACGGCAATCATAATTATTTACTATCGTCTTATCGTATCCAGAAATGTTCCATTCTACGTTAAAAAAGACGGTATTTTGATAGTTCAGGAATGATTACAGCAAAATCAATAGATATGTTGACCTCTACTGCGTCACTGCATGGTTCTTCATCATAAACGCTAATTCTGAAGTCTGACATACATTTTGGGGAACTGGCAACGCCGATATAATTTTCATACGACTCATTTGCGGTAGAACCTCGACTGTCAAACGTCTGTTTCGTTTGTGCGTCTTGTATTCTTGGTCATTAAAATCGAATTCGCTTTAACTGTAGTGAAGTTTTAAAGACTTGCTGTGCTATATTCGAGTGTAGTTGAACATTTTTTCGAAATTGGGCTCGAAAAGTGCAGTGTTTGTAACATCGATTGCATTGGAAGAATTTTCAGGTTAGTTCGCATTACACAGCATTGTTTACAATTTGAACTGTCACTGCGGGGTCACAGCTGATCAATGTTTGGAGGCTGAAGTGTCAAAGATTTGTTTATCTACTTAAGATGGCTTTGAGCACGCCATGCTGAAGTCGTTTATTTACTATCTCTATGTTCAGTTGTTACTCTGAGGTCTATCCTTAGGAGCCACAATTTTCCACAAATCTATATAGTTGTAACAATTATTTTAACGTACTTACAGTGCTTATGCGGATACCTACAGAAGTGGTATAAAACCTGAAGGCAGTGACACGCTCTAAAGTTACAATAAAGATTGATGCAGTATATTGGAGAAATTGAAACAAAATTAGCTATAGCTGGGAAGCCGCTTCCCCTAACAAAGTCGGCAAACGACTTAGGCTTGCCTATAATTGGAGAAATTGTATATCTTGTTCCATAAATATACCACAAACTAATGAAAAGACAAGGGCTATTCAAATTTAGAAGCTTAATATACTCGGACACCCAAACCTAATCTGTGATGCCTCTTTTGTAAAAAGTATCAATCTTCCACCTGTCAAAATTTTTTATAGGGGTGGGCAACTGTCTTGTTTAACTTTTTGAAGAGCGCCTAAAAAGTACAGGTTTCTTTTCTAATGACCCTTAAGATGATAGGTGTGCATACATACATACATACGTGAATGCCTTCACGTCTTGCTTAGAGGGAGTGGCTTCCAATGCATCCCCGTTCAGAAACCCTGAAACCGGCATTCAAATTTCTAAATTCTGACTTCATAAACAATCAAGCGTATCCAAGAGAGACAACAGACAATGTCGTATTGTCGTGTTTGAATGAAAACGGTCCCCCTACGAAGCAATCCTAGGTCACGTGTCAACGCGATGGAAGTCGTAAAAATGCCCGAGGGACGAGGGTAAGCGCATCTCGGTCGAAAAAATCCGATCTTAAGCACGACCGAGTAACTTGATCATAAAACTTATATATGGATGCAATTATAGTCCGGTAGGATAGGATACATTAAGGGGCCTGGGTACACACAGTTATACATATGTATTTGCCATGTAAGATTCCCATTTCCAACAATGCTCATTTGTTTTTCAAACTACATACACAGTATTTCAGGAGGTGATAGTTAATACCTTAATAAATGACATCTAAGAGCAATTTTTTCAAAAAGGTTTTTCAGTGTGCAAAAACGCTCTCAGTGCAGAATCATGCGCCACTCAAATGTCTGTAATTTAACAGCTAAACACGATATTGAAAAAAGGTGACAAAGCGCAAGCTTTCTTTTTCAATTTGCTCTTTGAATCATTACTGTAAGTCTAAAGGTAACGTAAGGAGTTCGGAAATCCGAAATTCATATTTATGGTGACCTTTGGACCTTACCTTTGGACCTTTTGACCTTACCTTTGGATTTTTGGACTTATCTCCCCTCATCTTAGACACACATACTGGACAAAGGGAACAGGCGGCCACGTCTCCTCGCTAACACCGGAATAAGTACGTATTTACTTGGATTCTCAATGTCGCGCGCTATACGCTATACCCTAGACCCTTAAGACAGCTCAGTGACAAACGCGTAGGCTTTGGAATCATAGTCCGAATAGAACTCTGCTCGCATGGCACATAATTTCTATTTATATCCTTTACCAACTTTCATGATTTCAAGTGATGTGCATCTCATTGTATGAGCACAATATTAGGAATCGCGTTTGACATTAACACATCATACCAAACAATTAGCAAAATATCTCTGAGGATATTTTTCGTGTGAGTTTGAATTTGTTCAAAAAAGTCTTCTTCTTCTTAGGGTGCCATCTTCTTACAAAGGTTCGCGACCATCATGACAATTTTCATTTTATTAACTGCGGCTCTGAATAATTGTGTTGTGGAGCAGTTATACCACTCCCTCAAGCTACGAAGCCACGAGATGCGTCTTCTTCAAAAAAGTAATGAAAATAATTTCGTATTACAACACTGTCGCCTTAAAAAAAGTCTAATTCTAGTCTTTTCTGCTCATGTTTTTGAATATACACAATATTTAATTAAATAAGTTTTATTATTGCTATTTATAGTCTTAAGTTCTATTTTTTGCACTATATTACTGGGAAAAATATTTGTAATTAGGGTGCATATCAAATTGTAAATAAATAAATGAATGAATGAATGAATGATTGAATGAGTAAATAAATAAATAAATAAATAAGTAAATAAATAACTAAATAAACAAATAAATAAATAAATAAATAAATAAATAAATAAATAAATAAATAAATAAATAAATAAATAAATAAATAAATAAATAAATAAATAAATAAATAAATAAGTAAATAAATAAATAAATAAATAAATAAATAAATAAATAAATAAATAAATAAATAAATAAATAAATAAATAAATAAATAAATAAATAAATAAATAAATAAATAAATAAATAAATAAATAAATAAATAAATAAATAAATAAATAAATAAATAAATAAATAAATAAATAAATAAATAAATAAATAAATAAATAAATAAATAAATAAATAAATAAATAAATAAATAAATAAATAAATAAATAAATAAATAAATAAATAAATAAATAAATAAATAAATAAATAAATAAATAAATAAATAAATAAATAAATAAATAAATAAATAAATAAATAAATAAATAAATAAATAAATAAATAAATAAATAAATAAATAAATAAATAAATAAATAAATAAATAAATAAATAAATAAATAAATAAATAAATAAATCAATAAATAAATAAATAAATAAAAAAATAAATAAATAAATAAATAAATAAATAAATAAATAAATAAATAAATAAATAAATAAATAAATAAATAAATAAATAAATAAATAAATAAATAGATAGATAAGCGCATTTAATAACGAAGTATAGAAGAGGCTTCAGATGCCCTTACACCTCCAGCCATACTATTGACTGAATCGTAGACTACTCGACTCCATTCATAACCCCAACTAATTATGCGTCTTACACCGCAGGGTTCTACGTTTTCCCCTTCTGTAGGAGTGTAGAGCGTAGAAGATAAGAACGGCGGGTGTAAGTTACAAGAGATATACATATACGAGTATCAGCTGAAAGGAGATCGGCCGTATCTGTCTGGGTAAGGATGGTGGAAGAATTGGTTAAGTTACGAGATAAGGTATCGTCGAATTGGGGATTTCGTGTTACAGTTTGTAAAAAAGCCTTCAGATTATTGGCTAACAGGAAAGATAACTATTTTAAAAATGAACTGGTCTCTTCTGTATACATATATGCCTATCCCAATCCCGATGTAGGTATAGTGGGACGACTGATGCACCTGGTATAGCAGGAAGCGCTAAAGGCGCTACCCATGCTACAAGTAACCAGCAACTCAACTAAACCAACATTATTTTTTCAAAAAACCCTACAAAAGAAATTGAACACATTGCTGAACCAAATGTGACAAATGCAATTTGCATATACACAGTTGGCTCCGAAACAGGGGAAGGCGCTAGATGTGATGTGTACTCCAGATCTCTAAACTTAAAAAACAATGTGGGCTATGAGTTAAAATGTCAGTTTATAAACGGAACTAGCTGGCTGGATAGATACCTACACTTTTTTTACAAACGGGCACTGTCGCCGTCTCACTGACACTGCACTATCCCGCATTTCCAAAAATGGTGAATGTATCAGTATTTTCTTTACGCGTATCAATTATGGTGGCTGTGCTATGCGAGTCAATTTATTAAAATCTATACGCTTGGCACCATATAATTATGAATAACGCATATCCCTTTATATTTACCATCCTTTCAACAGAATGTAGCCATCCCTTAGTGTTATTAGGTTTTAGCTTTGACCACACCTGTAGAAATATTAGTCCTTCAACTGTTTCCATCTACTCTTCAAAATGATTCGGAAGCTTTCAAATACATGATAATAGCAAAGATAATTACAGCCTGGAACTATACAAAATGATCAAATACTCAGCACTTAAAGCAGCGCTACTGCGATCGCCTGTGAAAACAAAAAGCATCAAAACGTCATCATTATCAACAGGCATTTCTCTGCTATTGATTGAATGATGAAATTCCTGTTTTTGTTATAGCTTCATCGACAGCTGCGACAGAAATGTGCAACAATTTTGCCATTCTAGTATATTTGTACTAAATTTAGCGCAAAATCAGAACATCTATAATAATAATAATGTAGTATACAAAACTAATTACGTAAAAACTCTTTGATACTGAAATTAATATAAATTAAGTATCTCTCTGTATGGTTACAAGTTCTAACTCATTTCTGGTACATGTTTGGATATCGCATAGACAACAGATCTTATTAAAATTGGTGCATATATTGGTATTTTCACATTGCCATTAGTTCTGGGAGTGCTGCGATAGAATAATTGGTGTGGACGAGTTTCAATCCTAAGTACAAAAAATTAGTCTGATTTAAAATCTCTGGATTGAACTCAATTCAATCAATTAGACCACTGTGCAATTTCCAAAGAAACAGCAACCCTGCTAAATCTCTTTTGAATTTGAAGTTTTTCAGATTAAATTTAACAAGAACAATGTTTTCTATACCTCTGGAAGGGTAAGTGCCATGAACTTTAAATGAGAGGTACATTAAGGATCCATACAGGGGAACAGTATTCTATTCTTGACCGAATTATATATTCAAACATGATGGGCTAAAACTTGCAATGATCCTCAGCATTGTCTGTCGTGTAGATTTTCAAATCATTCGCAAAAAAGGGTTGTTGTCTGTAGGTCTGCTACTCAGGTCGTCAATGAACAAACGAAATAGTAAAGGGCCAATAATTGACCCCTGAGGAACACCTCATATAGATATGTAGTTATTCGAAGTGAATTAATTTATTATACCATTATCATATTATACTATATTATACTATACATATCGTAGTCTCCGTTGAAGGTAGGATTTGAAAAAGCTTTTCAGGTTCACAGAAAGACCGAACCTATCCGTTCTACTACTGACTAAGAGTCTATGACCCACTGTGTCAAAGACTCTAGTAGATGCCATCCGCTTGGCCTCTATCATCAAGGATTTCAGATCATATGTACTATGGTGGTAGAGAGACTCATGAGATGAAAATTGAAAATATCAGATTTTTCAGTTCCTCAGGTTTGCTTAAAAATAGAAAATCCTTATTTGGCTTCTTACTAAGATAAAATCTCGTGTTTCGGATAATTTGGAGGTGCGGATTGTAAACCCGGTGGCAGTTTTGAGTTTTACGCTCGTGTGACGGAAATAGAAAATTTCAGATTGTTCAGTTCCTCAGATTTGCCTAAAAGATCGAAATTTTTTATTTGGATTTCTATTAAGATGAAACCTCGCGTTTTGGATAATTTGGGGGTGCTGATTATAAATGCGGTCGCAGTTTTGAGTTTTAGACTCGTGTTGCGAAAATCAAAAATTTCAGATTTTTCAGCTTCTCGGGTTTACCTAAAAAAACGAAAATCTCCATTTGGCTTTCTATTAAGATGGAACCTCGTGTTTTGGATAATTAGAGGGTGCTGATTATAAATCCGGTCGCACTTTTGAGTTTAAGACTCGTGCGATGAAAATAAAAAATTTCAGATTTTTCAGTTCCTCAGGTTTGCCTAAAAAATCGAAAATCTTTGTTTGGCTTTCTATTACGATGAAACCTCGTGTTTTTGATAATTTGGGAGTGCTGATTATAAATCCTGTCACAGTTTTTAGTTTTAGAATCGTGTGACGAAAATAAAAATTTTTGATTTTTCAGTCCCTCAGGTTTGCCTAAAAGAACAAAAATCTTAATTTGGCTTTCTATTAAGATGAAACCTCGTGTTTTGGATAATTTGTGGATGCTGATTATAAATCCGGTACTAGTTTTGAATTTTAGACTCGTGTGATGAAAATTGAAAATTTCAGATTTTTCAGTTCATCAGGTTTGTCTAAAAATTCGAAAATCTTTATTTGGCGTTCTAATCAGACGAAACCTCATGTTTTGAATAATCTGGGGGCACTGATTATAAATACGACTTTTACACTCGTGTGACAAAAATAAAAAATTTCAGATTCCTCAGTCCCTCAGGTTCGCCTAAAAAAACGAAAATCTTCATTTGGCTTTCTATCAAGATGAAACCTCATATTTTTGAGAACTTGGGGATACTGATTATAAATCCGGTCGCAGTTTTGAATTTTAAACTTCTGTGGAGAAAATCAAAAATTTCAGATTTTTGAGTTCCTCAGGTTAGCCTATAAAATCGAAAACCTTTTTTGGCTTTCTATTAGGGTGAAACTTCGTAGTTATGATAATTTGGGGGCGCTATGCTCCAAAAAACTATTAAATTTAGTACATAAATGGAAGACCTTTTTGCGCAGAAAAACATAGTTAAAGTCATGCTATTCTCCAGTAGGATCAAATCGCTATGCTTCAAAGATGTACCATATAATGAGACATTATTTTTTGATCATCCGCGTAGGTTAGAATTGCAGCGACAAAAAAATCGCAATCGCAATCTCATCTATGATTATGAAATGACTTTGATCATCGCTAACCTAACAGCACGCACATGTGGCCATGACAAAGCTTACTGAAATATGGCGTGACCATAACATCACTAAAGCTGTCGCTGGTTCAGTCTCTTATGATCTCCATAGTTTTGTATACCTCGGGAACTTGGACTGCTAAAAAGGCAGATCGAGCTCGCATAGATGCTTTTGAGATATGGACGTGGAGGAGAATGCTGAGAGTACCTTATACCGTCCATCGAACTAACGTTTCCATACTGGATGAGCTCGGTAATCCAAAGAGACTATCCTCCATTGTGTCGACGAGAATGCTTACATTCTTCGGACATATACACAGAAGCGATAATATGGAGAAAATTGTAGTGCAGGGTTGTGCCCCTAGTGGGCGGCACCGTGGCCATTCCCCTATACGCTGGATGGATACGACGAAATAGTTGCTGGATATGCGTAAAATCGCGAACGATGGCGAATTACAGTTCTCATAAATATTGATAATATTCGCGTTGACAATACTCTAGCTCCGACTTAACGCATTTTACGAGTCCACAACGTGTCTGTTAAGACATTGTGGCCATGATGATGATCCTAACAGCCAGTACATACATGCATAACAGCAGTGTATTGCCTCTGGGAGCTTAACAAGGAGGGTAAGCCTATCAACTCTCTATTCTCGTTAAAAAAAGCGGGACATCAGTAATTAGGTCACCGTTGGAAGAGACTTTTATCTTGTAAAAACCAATCAGATCAAAGCCCGCCGGTCGGTCTGCACGAACCAAAAAAGGTTAATTCCGACTTCTGAGTAGGTTTAATGAACGTAGACCCATTGGTGGCGACGCCAAAGATTAAAACGTAATGGAGAGATTCGTGTTCATTTCGTTTTTTTAATCCTTTCAATATCAGCCATAAAAGCTTGATCTGAGGGTTCGCTCGTTTCTTTTTACAGCGGCAGTATGAGACTCCTCATATTCTGCTTACTCAGTACAGCTACTAGGTTGGTCACTTTTAGCATGCCTTTATGGCAACCTAATAGTGATAAAAATATTAAACAGTTTAATCAATGCTTGCAATGTTCAATACGACATCAACAAAAGTATGCTTCATTTATCAGTGCAAAGTATTACTTTGAGGTTACTTTTCCAATTAATAGAATTGAACGTAGAAAACATTGGCTCACCAAAAGTTTCCTTATATTGGGACAAAATCTAAAACAATTAAGTCAAGTTGATTGACTCACTACTTCCCACACATTACGATGATATCAGTTTATTATTAGCATGAAGCTACAGTCTGGGATCTCCTTGCAACCAAATCATCGCTAGACCCCCCCCTCCCCAATTTGTGTTGCCACTAGGTAGTTTCTTCACACGTCAATGGAGAGCCTATTATTTCAAGTTTTTCAACAATTTCACCTCCCACCATGAAAAAAGGAAAATGATTCGGGACCTCTAAAACGCCTAAAAACACAGTTTGATCTGTTTTAATGTTTTTAGTTTTTTTATTATTGCAGCGCCACCACTGAGACGATTTCTAAAAACCATACGTGTTTTTCATCCCCATCAAGGTAGTAATACTGTGTCGAAATTTCATCAAAATCAATTCGGTCGTTTTTAGGTTACACAATACAGAACGATCTGAAGCAATACTCGTATGTATGTATCAGAAAAATTCCAAGCCCTTTGGTTTCTGTAATATGCAAGACAATGTTCGGATGGACTTCACAGGTCAGCAGACAATTAGGCATTAAGATCACAACTAATTTACGGTATGCGGATGATACAGTTCTTATAGCGGATAGTGCTAAAGGATTGCAGGAATCAATAGTGCGAGTAGTAGAGGAATGTGACATATACGGTATGAAGATTAACTACAAAAAAATTAGAGCCAATAAGTTAGTCTTGGAAACAGCTGATACAATATTTGGGCTGTAACCTAAACAAAGGATGGTATCACTCACGGAGATCAAATGTCACATAGCAAAAGCCAGAGCCGCTCTTAACCGCCTTAGCAATATTGTCAGGCGCCCCTTTAACAAACTTACTACAGTTTCTGAAATTGAACTAAGATCAGGGTAGGCATAAGCTGTGAGTAGAAGTCTCTAATCCTCCACCTAGTGGCCAAACCACTTAGATATCCACATGGCGTTGGCGCCATCAAATGCGGTAACAAGGCATAGTAAGGTCATCTGTAACATGCACTTGAGTATCGGTTCAAGAACAGAGGCCCCTAGGTGCTACGTATGATCTACGCTCCTATGGAGTGGAAGCCTGGACCTTGACAGTCGTAGCCCACGAATCTAGTCTACCGAGGAGCAGCATATTAATGCAAAAATGATGGAAATAAATACTGTGTCGGTTGGCTTCAATGTTTTAAAGTCATCGGGTGCCTGCTTGCTATCGGAACCTCGGTGATTCCCCTATTTTAACGCTTCGATGATTCGCATTTTACATATCGATTCAAGTAATATCAAGTAGTTTGATTTTACTTGGTATCAAGTCAAGTAGTTCAGATCGAAAATCAAGTCAAGTCAAATATCAAATTTTCAAAAACTTCAGCTTTCAAGTCAAGTCAAGTATTTAAGAAAAAACTCAAGCTACTTGGCTTGATGAATCCCTAGTTACAACTAAACATTTAGAGGCCTCTGAGATGTGGTGTTTTCGGCGCATGCAAACGATCTCATACACTTACCATGTCACAAAACCGTGATCCATCGATTGCAAAAGGAAATAGAAATTATACATAGTGTGAAAGAGGAAACTGTAGCGTACTCTGGCCATGTAACAGGTACATAATGAGAACTGCTAACATATCCAATGGCTTCTGCAAGACAAAATATAGGGTGGCTGAGAAATACTAAACAATGGACGGAAATTATTCAGGGGAGCTGTCAGTACGGTAAGATACACCAACGTGATTGCCTACATCCATAAATGATCAAAAGCACTGACAGGAGATCTCTTTCTATAAGAGGGTACTGATGCAATCAATAAGCCGTTGTGAAGTAGTTCAAAGTTTTGTATACCTCGGTTCTTTGATCGAAAATTCGTGTAGCTGTGAAAATGAGATTCGACGGCGCATTCAACAGCCATGACAAAGTTTACTAAAATATGGCGTGACCATAACATCACTAAAGCTACAAAAATGTCGCTGGTTCAGTCTCTTGTGTTCTCCATATTTTTGTATGCCTCGGAAACTTGGACTGTTAAAAAGGCAGATCGAGCTCGCATAGATGCTTTTAAAATATCGAACTAACGTTTCCATACTGGACGAGATCGGTAATCCAAAGAGACTATCCTCCATTGTGTCGACGAGAATGCTTACATTATTCGGACATATACACAGAAGCGATAATATGGAGAAACTTGTAGTTCACGGTCATGCCCCGAGTGGGCGGCGCCGTGGCCGTCCCTCTACACGCTGGGTGGATGCGACAAAACAGTTGCTGGATATGAGTATCAAGAGCGCCACTAAACTGACAACTAATCGCGAACGATGGCGAGCTACAGTTCTCAAAACTATTGATAATATTCGTGTCGGCAATACTCTAGCTCCGACTTAATGCATTTTGCGAGTTCATTCATCATCATAGTCTGTTAAGACATTGTGACTATGATGATGATGCAATAAAATGTTACCAATGAGGACGCCACTGTTTTCGTCATTAACCAGCAAACAGTGAACTCGATACCGCCACTCCCACAAATCTCATTACAAGTAACAAAACAACCTGCGGTGACAAAGGTGTCTAAAGGTGGAATGCTCTGTTCTAATACTGTCTGTCGCAGACTTGCAGGCTCTGGGATAATTTGCCATTGGCTGTATACAGGAGTGCATGGGGTACGTTTCCTGAGGCTATTGTTTTAAGGCAAATGAAGAAATTAGTTTAATTTAATTCGTCTTATTAGTAAAGACGTATTGTGGAAGTTCAAAATTCAAGATAAATGTTGGATATCAAAATCAGTTCCTGTCATCCTTTGCCCCAATAGATTATTATTTTTTGTAACCTCAGTAACCGCTTCACAGATTTTGATGAAATTTGAGGGATGATGTGCTTTCATAAATTGGGTAATTCTGCTACATTTCTGAAAATCGGCGAAGTGACGGCGGCGGCGGAGAAATTAATAACAAACGAAAGAAGCTTTTTGTTGTTTTAAAAATAATTTTAATTTTTCTGAAAAAAACATGGAATGTCGAACTCTTCTCCTCAGGGACGCACTCTTTGGATTATTTACTTACCTTGACCCTAATGTCATCTGAACTAATTTTATGTATCAAAAGATGTTATTATTTATTGAACGCAATGTTAAATATTATTATCTGTCTATTGATATTTTTAGTTTGTCACAAATTGTTATTCTTTAACATAAAACTTATTTCATCTTGATGTAAACTCATGGCTTGTTCTTAAATAAAAAAAACTATGTCGTTTTTACTCCCCACACCGATAGGTGAGGGGAGTATTGTAATCTTGAAAATTTTCGATTTAGAGATAATGGGCGTTTTATGATGTCTAAATGACGAAAATCCACGTCACTCATTTCCGTCGGTCTATCTGTTGGTCTGTCTGTTGACGTTTTTCTAGCCTCGTAATTTTAGTAACCGCTTCATGAATTACGATAAAATTTTGGCAGCCACGTGCTAATGGTGCTATAGTTTTGAAGATCGGTACCTGGAGAGAGGAGTAATTAGCCAAATAAAAAGACTTCGTCAAACTTCGTTTTTAGGCGTTTTAGAGAATCCTGACGATTTTCTACTTTTTTGAGTGGAGGTAAAGTTGGGGTGGGTGAAAAAATTGTGGGTGAAAAATTGCACGATACACTTTTTTTAGGTCTATCCAAACGTCGGCTTGCCTATTACAAAAACCAAGATGCGTAGGTTTTCTAGAAATCGTCTGGCAATAATCAAAAATTGAAAATATGAAAACAGCTCATTTTTTTAGGCAATTTGAGGGTTTCTGATCGTTTAGTTTTATCTAATTGAAGCTCACAGAATAAAAAATGTATCATCCTATTTACGACAGGTTTTGTGTTGTATGTATGTTTGCGGGTGGGCGATAGTTTGGTTGCAAGGGGATCTCAGACAATGCAATGGAAAAATAATAAAATGATATCACCATTAGGTGTGGTAAGTACTGAGCCAATCAACTTTTCAATTTGTATCTGAAGGTCAAGTTCAAGTTTCAAGCAATCCCATGCTGCTTCCAAATTGTTTAATGCCTCTTGTAGATATAGTGGCTTTTCGAAGGCAAGTAGGTATTAATATGGACTAACATGTGTTGAAAATAAGAACGGATGATATTGTAACGCTTAGCCCTACAACGACAATATCCTGTCCTACAGCCTGAAAGCAACATTCGCTCTCGTTCTTTCAAGAAAAGGGTTATAACCAAACTCAAAATCACATGCCCATTTTACTCTTCGTTCATAGTGCATATGTGTTTGAAAAGCTTGTAGAGTCACAAAGCGAAAAACTAACTGCTTTAACCCACGAGAAGGTGGGAAAAAGGGAATTTCTCCTTCTCCCTCTGTCAAGTTCAATATCGAAATCCCGCAAGCCTTAGCGTGCTCATACGTACTATTGCGTGTTACTTTCTTGTATACATAGTTGCCGCCTGTTTGGTATGCGCTGAAGGGTGCAGCTCTCAAGATGTTGTTGCTTTTAAGTTAGGCTTAGTCTTGAGCGTTTCAATCCCCTCCTCATAAGCTGTTTGCAAAGAATGATTTTGTATGCAAGGATCATACCTTATGTTCCTTCCCCCGTTTTGACAATGAATAAATCTGAATGTGGATAAACTGGATATAAGTTGCTTTCGGCTAAAGTATTGAGATTTAGATCCAAAAGTACATAATAACCATAGTGAACATTTTCATTGTAATTTCTGTTTTTGAGACCCTATATTTCGGGTGTTATTTGGCTATGATGAGTTTATTTGAATCTCAATCACAGCCCTGCTTCAATGAAAAATTTACATTTGGTAATTTGAAGAGGTGTTCCGAATAGAAGTGGAATGTACATAGGTAAGTCTTTGATTTAAACATCTTAGAACAACACAGTGCAGCATATGGTCTTGAGCATCATAATCATCGAGAAATAAAGTCAATAGGCCATTGTGAAGTAACTCAAAGTTTTGTGTACCTCCGTTCTTTGATCGACAATCACTAAAGCTACCAAAATGTCGCTGGTTCGGTCTCTTGTGTTCTCCATATTTTTGTATGCCTCGGAAACTTGGACTGTTAAAAAGGCAGATCGAGCTCGCATAGATGCTTTTGAAATGTGGACATGGAGGAGAATTCCGAAAGTTCCTTATACCGCCCACCGAGCTAATGTTTCCATACTGGATGAGCTCGGTAGTCCAAAGAGATTATCCTCCATTGTGTTGACGAGAATTCTTATATTCTTCGGACATATTCACAGAAGCAATAATATGGAGAAACTTGTAGTTCAGGGTCACGCCCCGAGTGGGCGGCGCCGTGGCCGTTCCCCTACATGCTGGCTGGATACGACGAAACAGTTGCTGGATATAAGTATCAAGAGCGCCACTGAACTGACAGTAAATCGCGAACGATGGCGAGCTACAGTTCTCAAAACTATTGACAATATTTGTGTCGGCAATACTCTAGCTCCGACTTAATGCATTATACGAGCTCACAACGTGTCTGTTAAGACATTGTGACTATGATGATGATGAAGTCTTTAATATAATGCATAGCACACAATGACACATAATAGTGCTTAAAAGGTTATTCACATTTTTTTAGCACAACTGAAATAAGTACTGTTTATGAGCTTATCCTTTTAAAGCTTGCTTGATTTTCGACTTCTATTTTGCCTTGATTGCAAGCCAATGCTACTGATTTCTATCTCATGGAGTTATATAGATGCGATAACACATTTAACAGCGTTGCTTAGTTATTATTATTATTTTATAAAAAATATTACTTCCCATATGACAGTGTGACCGTCCGCTATGTTTGATCTATAGTATCGCCTTTCAATTTTTGGCATATTCTCGGCAAACTTGTTCATTTGGTACACATCAGGTAAAAAAAATGTTGTAGGGTGACGTCTTTTTATTTTTCACTCAGAATATCCTATCAGTAGGTACTTTATTTTCATGAAAAAGCAGAAAACATGATCAGCTGCTTATTTTTGATATTGCAAAGTAATTTTATTTAGAATAACGGCACCTAGCATTAGCATCCAATGCAATCTACGCAAAATTTCAATTCGATCGATTGGGGCTAACATACAAACAATACAAGTTAATAACACCTACTTATAAAACAGTTCAATATTTTTATTGCAGTTGCAGCAACCTGATCTAACTGTAACAGTCAGCAATTTTTTTTTTTAGTTTAGCTGCATCAACCTCTGAAGCTATTAACCACGTCACACAGATCTATAGTGATTTAAAAATCCCTTTAGACTCGATGAAGTATAATAGTTTGTTACACAGTCCCTCATTGACGAAACATTCACGAAGTGTCTGCGGTATTTCGCAAAGTGTTCAGGCATAGGATAGGCGTGGCCATTCAAGAATGCTGTGCTTCAAAGTTAGACTTAATTGACATGTATTACAACTTGGAGGGACTTAATTCAATAACATAAATGAGGATGTTAAACGGATGTGCCCTATCTGAATTCGTGACAGGCATACCTGCTCCCTTCGTGTCATTGTGTTGGAATATAGGAACTTTGCTATTGTGGGCAGTAAATGGCGAAACTGTGTATCACCTTGCTCCCATTGTAGTTGCCACAAGTGATTGATTTTCGCTTTGAGATAGGCTTTGAAGTCTTCAATTTTCAAGAGATAGTTTTCTGCTGGAGTGTCTAGCTGGCTGGTGCCGGTACGAGCTGCAGTATCATCGTTTTCATGTTTTTGTCAGTCTCCGGGAAAGGCTAAAAGCCTACGGCGCTGTAGAAGCACTGCAAGAGGATAAGTATTGGTGCACACCAGGTTTGAAACGCTGCAGGTTGTATCCGCCACAAAACATATTTCACAGTGTCGACGTTCTCCAAAAGAAGGGATGCTGTAAGAGACTGGTTCGGGGAGTAAGGACCTCGACTTGGTAAGGATGAGCTCGCAGAGCCTCTCTAGTGTTTCTCGTTCGGACGGCCTTTGGTGTTATTACATGGAAGAGCTCACTCCAAACCTTCCGTGATAGAATCTGTAAAACAGACATACGTCAGCCACCCTTCTTCGATGTTCCAGGCTGTGGAGGTCCTTTCTGAGGTTAGGCGTATCGATTAGTCTAATTACTCTCTTCTGAATAGTGTCCAGAAGCTTTAGAGAGTGCTTCGGAGCGCATCCCCACACATGGGACCAGTACTCCAACGATGGTCAGATCTGTGCCTTGAAGAGCAGCAGTAGCTGCTCTGGTATATACAGCTTCCTACAGCAGACCAAAACTTCAAGCTTCTGAATGTCGTTTTAGTAATCTGACGACGCGACGTAGTCATGCCAGGACATGTTATTGTTGATGTTGATCCCCTAAAGCTTGAGGGAAGGTGACTCGACTATTGAGTGACCTCCATTTCAACAGTTGGTACACCAACGTGAGAATTCTTTGTCAGTGTTGTTTCCTGATTTTTCTTTGCATTAAGCTATACTTTATTTACTAAACCCTACTCGACAATTTTTTCGCAATCTACCTTGATCTGTCATGCATGTTGCTGTCGCCGACGTACCGTTTCCTAGGATAATAGTGGCTTGCCTGGTTCCATGCACATACTCCAGATATTCCTATGTGACCTGGATACCATACGAAGACAACAAACTTGGTCTGCCTATTAAGAACAAAATTAATATCAAGAAGTTGAAATTTATTCTAAATCTTCCACTTACAGTATCGAAATACCTAAATATGTTTAGGGTTTGAAAAAAGTCAGTTTGGGGAGTCCTTAGGCTATGTAGTATCTTATTGCTGCTCCTTTCAGTGCGACTGAACTTCCTGTCAATCTCAAGAGAAGCCTATAGATTGCTATTACACCAAATTTTATAAAATTTTTGTGCAATTACAGTACTAGCTCCTAATAAGTTGAAAAAGTAGTGATTTATTCAGTGGGCAATATCAAGTGGCAACACTGTACCATACTGTAAGATCAAACCTCGCGATAACTGTTATGGGTCGGCTTCTATTACCCCCGACTTCAGCGAATGGAAGACATTTTTCTTTATGATCTCGTATAATGGCGTGTTGGGGAGTAGATTGAAAAGGACCTTAAATCTAACAGAAAATACATCATTCCCTTATCGATTCTTCAGCGTAGGCGATCAACAATATTTGTTGTTATTAAACAGTCTGCTTTCATTGTACCCCAGTAATCATTTGACAGACAAATTGGAGACTCGTTAATTCTATATTTAAGTATGAAAACAGCATTTTTCTCCCCTAAAAATGCCTAGGGCGCAATATTACATAAATTGTATATTTGGAAAATATACAGTTAGGGGAAAGGTTCGCCGTTGTATGGAACTCAATCTTGAAATTAAATTTTTTGCCAGGCAATTTCAAACTAAACTCAATATAGGAAGTGACGGGAAGGTCTTCGACGTAATTCTCATATATGACAACAAAAGAGCCGAAACTGAACGGAGATCCGCTATTGGCACTTTATTAAAAAAAAGAAACATGGTATTGGCTGGATGATAAGTATAATCAGCATCGTATCTTGGTTATCCGTATAAAAATGTTTCCTACATATAGGAAGAAAACAAAATGATATCACCTTTGAGCAACACCTATTTTTCTATACTGGAGGAGACTGGATTGATGTATTTATGTATGATGTATTTATAATATATATAATTGTGTGATGAATTATGTATTTGTCAATTTTTTTTGTTTGTGTATTGTTATTTTTGTATGACTTGAAAAAAAAATTTCATTAACTTGTGTAAGTACACATTTTGGTACAGTACAGTTTTATCCATAAAGATTGAATGTTGAATGTTTCTTATGCGGAGCGTAAAATTGCTAGAAATAGTAGTATGTGGCTCCTTTTACGATGGCTGTATCGTAAGAATCATAAGTATCATATCAAGACGCAGCACGGTTACCACAAAAGAGGTGTTTACAGTCATAATAACAGAGAACAACACATTTCGCCTTATTTACTGAGAAAGCAGCAACTTAACGCGTTGTTGGACACAACGGCTATAGCCGTCTGCGGGGAGTAATCGTGATACGCCACGACGGCTATATCAGTCAAGAATGTATCTGCTTGTTACGGCAGAGTGGCGACAACCGTCAGAATGTCGGTATACTTGCCTTCTTAAGCAATGTTTGTGCCATAACGTGAAGCTCTTCATTTCTGAAATTGCCAAATTCTAACCCACTATACCCTATCCCAACTATTCATGTTTTAAGGCGCATGGATAAAACAGCACGACGGCTACAGCCGTCCATAACTTCCAATGTGATGCATTGAACACGTGTATAGCTGCCATATTGCGAGTGTGTTTTTGTTTGGTTTTCATGTTTTCATGTGTTTAGTAGGTACTTTGTATCCAGACTGCTTTGAAGAGTGGCATCGAATATAAATTTGTGTCTGAATTCCGTTTTGTTCGGGGATACCTCTGTTTGCTAATAATTTTGATTTTTGTTTTGATAGCATCTATATTCTGAGAGATGCGTCTTTGTTTATAAATTTGATACATCAAAATTTTGTTTTTGTTTTAGTTGTTGTCTCTAATATTATCCTGTTCTTCCCACAAGATGTTTTACGATTACACTGATCAAACGGCTATAGCCGCGGTTGCCATTCTAGAACATAAAGTCAGCTGTGATATGACACGACGGATATAGCCGTCTTTTTTATTGTCGCCAAAAAGCTCAAAAATTGAAAAAAGAGTCAAAAATAAATACCCCTAAAATATTTTGATAACGCAAATCATGTTACAAATGCAGAAAGAATGGAAATCTTTTGAAGTGCCATATTACGACGCCTCCCGACCAGCAGAGTGTCCAACAATGTGTTAATATTGAAAAAAGGATTCAATGTTGAATGACTACGTTCTTATACAAAATTCTGGAAATTAAAGTCCCAAATTATTTGCTTAATTTAGTTCTCGGACGATCTGATAGCCACGATGTTAACATTAGAACACATTCTTTCACAATTCCGAAGCATCATAGTAATAAGTTTAAGGGTAGTTTTTCATATCTTGCATCTTTTTATTTGACTCGAGCTCTAAGTTTTCTTGTCATTTCCATTAAGAAGAAGCGGTTCGAACAGTTGCTTAGCCAATAAGCAAGTGTTTCATATTTTAGGTTGTAGGGCAAACTTAGTTTGAGCATTGAGTGACGTATTTAAGTTATTTTTGTTATTTTTTCACACTGTACTTTTTAGTCTAGGCGAGGTGGTAGGAAGCATTTGTGCTAACCTTAACCTTTTGTGTATTTACACAAACTTGTATTTATTTATTTATTTATTCATTTATTTATTTATTTATTTATTTATTTATTTATTTATTTATTTATTTATTTATTTATTTATTTATTTATTTATTTATTTATTTATTTATTTATTTATTTATTTATTTATTTATTTATTTATTTATTTATTTTGGTTACGATTGGTATTTACCATTTAAATAATTTTGTATATTCGAATCTCCCGCGTTTTGACTTGCGAGTTTGAAGTCTGACGGTTGACGCGGAAGAAAGAGAGAGTCGTACTTCAACTACCGAGGTGAACGGACGTGTGCGTGATATCCGTCACCCCGTGTGTAGAGGGTACCTCCAATAAGGGCGACCACAGCCTTACATCGCTCAGCTAACTAGGAATCTGGATAGAGCAACGCAGTACCCAGCTGGGGAAGACATCCGACGCCAACCAACAAGGGGTGAGTCAACCGATGCATGATTAACCTTCAATTCTCGTGAGTCATTTGCGGGTATTTGCCAATTTAGTTGGTCCTTCACAATTAATCTCTTGGCTACAATTACTTTATTGATCGAATTGTAACCATTTTTTGGCCCTCCGAGCACGGATAAATAAATCGCGCTATAGTAAAATAGTCTACGTAAAATCTAAATTGGTACGTATCCTTGACAAAAAAACGGAGTTTTTTTGTGACATCGGAATTTGTTAGTGTTGCGCGCTGTTTGTAAAAATTGGTTATATTCGAAAACAAGCAACTTTTGGTGTATTGTGTTGGTAATACATATCTGGGGAGTTTTCTGGGCATTTGAAATTGACATTTTGCGAATTGCGTGAGCGCAAAAAGTTGTTTTGATTCAGTTGGTTACATTCGGTTGGGGGTTCGAAAACCGGCGTTTCGACAATTGGTGTAGTCGACGGAGATTTCGAAAAAGAATAACAACTGAAAATTTTGTAATTTGTGTGTGGTTGCCGTATTGTTTGTGTAAAGAAGTTGTGTTTACTAGCAGATTGATTCTAAATTTGATTATTTTGGTCTTGTGTTTACATTGAATCGTTACCTGATACCTGAACATGCCTAATGCAAATGTTGTGAAGTTGCAACGGCAACGCGCGCTAGTTTTAAAATCTATTAAAAATGTTCTTGAGGCGGCCAAGAAGGCTCGTGATAATGGCGAGTATCGGACGGAGTTTTTTCTCAGGTATGGAGATCTGGATGGGTATGTAACGAGGTTTGAGAATTTGCAATATGAAATAATAGCCTTGGTAGATGAGTCTGCCTTAGAGGAGGAGGAAGCAGTTCATACAATGTTTGATGATATGAGATATTCAATAAGGGGCATTCATAAAGATCTTTCTGATGAGATGATGGCTCGTAGTGAGCATGAAACATCTGCAGTGGTCGTAAGAGAAAATTGTTTGAGGCTTCCCAAAATTGAAATACCGAAGTTTGATGGTGACCTTACAAGGTGGCCTACGTTCATCGACTTATTCAATACTCTTATTCATAGAAATAATTCGCTGTCAAAAATAGAAAAGTTTCTGTTCTTGATTTCTTATTTAGAAAAAGAGGCAGGTCTAATAGTAAGGAATGTGCCCATTACTGAGGATAATTATGAAATAGCCTATAATGCATTAATGAGTCGATATCAGAATGAACGTGTTTTATTGAGCAATTATTGGTTTTCAATTTATAATGCTTCTCCCTCTAGGCATGATTCTGCAGTTGAACTTCGAAAATTGTTGTCAATATTTTCTGAAAATTTGGTGGCTTTAGAGATGAGTAACTTGAACCTATGGGATTTTACCAAATTCAATTTATTGTTGCAGAAATTACCTTCTTCCCTTAAAACGCGATTTGAACTAGAACATAATGGGAATAATGTTCCGGGGTTTGACATGCTTTTTGGATTTGTTGAGAAAACCTGTCGAGCTCTGGAAAATACATCCCTTACTTCCGCATATCAAGGGAGTAATGTGTCTAATGCTAGTGGTGGGTTTAGAAAGAATAATAGTCCTGCTAATCCCAAGGGAAGGCAGACACTTAGTTTTTCGACTGGCACATTAACACAGGAAAAGTGTAATTTTTGCAAGGGTTCACCACATTCGTTGATCAAATGTGATAGATTCTTGCAGGCAGAATGTCGTAAGAGGCATGCCTTTGTCAAGCGGACTAGAATGTGTTTTAATTGTTTGGGAGCTACTCATCTAGTAAATAAATGTAAATCAAAAGAACTTTGTGGGGTTTGTGGTGGAAAACACCATGTACTATTGCATTTTCCGGACACTAAAGTGACAGATTGTGATGTCAGTGGTAGTACCTCTAATGAATCTGAGAGTCATGTTCAAGTCATGGCAAGTAAGTTGTCTGTGCAGCCTAGAATGTTGCTTGCTACTGCACTAGTCTCAATATTGGATTCTGAGGGTAGATCCACCAAATGTCGTGTTTTGTTAGATTCTGCTAGTCAAGCCAATTTTATTAGTGAATCTTGTGTGAGAAGGTTGAATCTTACTCGTAAGGAGTATTCAACCCCTGTTGTTGGCATTAATGGAATGTCATCGAATGTGAGTTCGGGAAAAGTCTCTTGTGTTATCTTTCCCTACAGCAAACCGTATCCTAGCTTCAATTTGGAAGCTATTGTGATACCTCAGATTTGTGAGAAGGTACCTCAAATTCCTGCTGTTGTTCAGAAGTGGAAGTATTTAGAAAATCTTTGCCTCGCAGAGCCTTTGGCTGCACATGATGAAATGGAAATTGATCTGCTTCTAGGGGTAGAAGTATTTGGTGAGATCTTACGTTCCGGTTATGTGAGAGGACAGAATGGTGGGCCACATGCTATTAACACCGTATTTGGGTGGGTGTTAATGGGCAAGTTGGGTGGTGTTTCCACTAATAGTGTGCTGAATTTTCTAACTTCTGTGGGGGAATTGGATTGTACATTGAAAAAGTTTTGGGAAATTGAAAGTATCCCTAAGTGTGTCGCATTGTCTGAAGAGGAACAGCAGGCTGAGGAATTCTTTACGTCATCTTGTTGGCGTATGGACTCAGGAAGATATGTGGTGAAGCTTCCCTTTTCTGAATTCCCCCCAGTTCTGGGTGATTCCTATTCACAGGCTTTACATAGATTTAAGCTGTTGGAAGGACGTTTTCGTCGTGATTCCGTCTTACATGAAGCATATTGTGATTTTATGGCTGACTATTTGGAGCAAGGCCACATGTCTGAAGTTGGGAACCAAGTGGGGTCTAATAGTGAGTATTACATTCCTCATCATGCGGTGGTGAAAAGGAATGCGAATGGTGAAATAAAGCTTCGGACTGTCTTTGATGCTTCAGCTAAAACTACCAATGGAAAGTCCTTGAATGATGTTCTTCTAGCAGGTCCCAAGTTACAAAATGATATCGTCTCAATATTGTTATCTTTCAGGTTGTATTTGTATGTGTTTACCGCGGATATACGGCAAATGTATCGACAGATTTTAGTTGAGGAGTCTCACACTAGTTATCAAACTATTTTGTGGAGACCTAACGGTGACGAGCCTATAAGGAAATATCAGTTGAAGACCGTTACCTATGGAGTAACGTCTAGTCCTTTTCTAGCGATTAGGACGTTGCTGCAACTGTGTAGGGATGAGGGTGAAAGGTTTCCGTTAGCTGTAAATATTTTGGAGAATTTCTGTTATGTTGATGACGCCATTGGAGTAGCAAACTCCAAGGAAATTGCCTTGGATACTCAAAACCAGTTGATTGAATTATTGGCGTTGGGAAAGTTTGAACTGAGGAGATGGGCAAGTAATTGTTCTGAAGTACTTGCTCAGGTACCTGAGGTTCATCAGCAGCCACTTGTATTTGATAAGGATTCTCTTGGAATAAAAGTGTTGGGTTTGCAGTGGTGTCCCACTACGGATTGTTTTTCTTATTCTGTACATCCTCAGATACGGTCCTGTACAAAGAGGAATATTTTGTCAGAAATAGCAAGACTGTATGATCCTCTAGGATTCTTAGCTCCAGTAATCATTGTTCCCAAGCAAATACTTCAGCAATTGTGGGCTTTAGGGATAGGTTGGGATGATGAGCCACCGCTGGAAGTTGCAAACCAGTGGAAAACTTTTGTGGCTGAGTTACCTGAGCTATCTTCGTTGAAAATTCCTAGACATATACTTCATATAGAGGCAAAGTTTACAGAAATTCATGCTTTTTGCGATGCTTCGGAGAAGTCGTATGCAGCTGTAGTTTATCTGAGACAGGTTTCCACGGAGAACAGTATTTCTGTACATTTGGTGTGTGCCAAAACTCGAGTGGCGCCTTTGAAAAGACTGTCGATTCCACGACTGGAATTGTGTGCAGCCTTATTAGCCGCAGAGCTGATTGATTGTGTATCCCATATAATGGTAACACAGAAAATAGATAATGTTTGTGCTTGGACGGATTCGAAGGTAGTTGTGACGTGGGTCAAATCTTCTCCGCATAGGTGGCGGAGCTTTGTAGCCAATCGTGTAGCTATAATCCAGGAGAAGGTAGCTCCTGATTCATGGTATCATGTGGTTGGGAAAGAGAATCCTAGTGACTGTGCTTCTAGGGGGACTTTTCCTCGGCAATTTCTAGAACAACCCTTGTGGTGGGAGGGGCCAACTTGGCTTAAGCTTCCTCGGGATGATTGGCCTGTAACTTGTGTAGGTGAGCCTTCCTGAACAGATGTACAAGAAGAAGCAAAGGTTGTTTGTATTACTATTCACGGCTCTAGTATTGTTTCAGAATTGTTGAATAGATATTCTTCCTTACGCAAAATTGAGCGTGGTGTTGCTTATTGTTTGAGATTTCGTAAAAATTGTTTGTGTCGAAAAAGGGGTTACCCGCGTGAGGTAGGTAATTTATCCGAGGCTGAATTGTATGAGGCTATGGTGGTTCTGGTCAAAGACGTGCAAAGAGTTGAATTGGATAATGAACTGCGGAAAGTTCGTCGAGCGGAGGTCTGTCCCAAAGCTATACAGAAGTTAGCTCCTTTCATTGATTCCCAGGGTGTCCTGAGGGTGGGCGGTCGCTTGAGACAGTCTAGTCTAAGCTATGATCGGAAGCATCCAATTCTGCTCCCTAGGAAGCATCGATTGACTTATCTCATTATCCAAAGTGTGCACAATAGGAGTTGTCATCCTGGACCACAAACTTTGCATTATCTGTTAAGGCAGAGATATTGGATACTATCTGCCAAACGGGCTATAGCTTCAGTGTTATCTCGTTGCATAAAATGCTTTAGAGTTAAGCCTCCTCCAGTGGTCCCCATAATGAGTGATTTACCTTCCGTTAGAATTTCGGAAGTCAAACCTTTTTCCCATAGTGGCGTAGACCTTTTTGGTCCTTTGAGGATGTCTTTAGGTAAAAGACGAGGCATTAGTTCTCAAAAGGTGTATGTGTGTCTTTTCGTGTGTATGGCTACTAAAGCAATACATTTAGAAGTTGTGTCATATCTAACTAGTGAAGCTGTTCTTGCAGCACTTAGGCGTTTTATAGGGCGGCGAGGACGTTGCAGTGATATTTATAGTGATCAAGGTACGAATTTTGTTGGTGCTTATAAAACTTTACAGTTGTTGGGTGCTAAAGCTTCTGAAGCTTTGCAAATTAAGTGGCATTTTAATCCTCCAGCTAGTCCTTCCTTTGGAGGTATATGGGAGTCCGGAGTGAAATCTGTGAAAACTCACTTGCGGCGGGTGATAGGTGCGCAAGTGTTGACTTATGAGGAATTGAGCACCACTTTAATCCAAATTGAGGCAATGTTAAATTCGAGACCCTTGTGTAGTTTGAGTTCTGATCCTAACGATGTAGACAGCTTGACTCCGGGTCATTTCTTGACATTAGAGCCCCTGAATGCTCCGCCTGACGAAGATTTGTTGTGTGTGAAACATAGTCGGTTGAACAGGTGGCAGTTAGTGCAACAGATGCAGCAACATTTTTGGCGGCGTTGGCATATGGAGTACCTCCACACCCTTCAGCAACGACATAAGTGGAATACACCACATAATCCTCCCTCGGTCGGCCAGTTGGTTCTTCTCAAGGATGAAAATACCCGTCCTTTACAGTGGCCATTAGGCAGGATTATTAAGTTATATCCCGGTACGGGAAACATTTCGAGAGTCGCCCAAGTTAAAACGAGTAAAGGGCTGTTAGACCGTCCTTTATTGAAGCTGTGCCCTTTGCCGGCACAATAGGCCATGATTTGCTTGTATA